>CM057341.1:733512891-734712891 GCA_030015575.1 Agapanthus africanus | reverse complement strand
CTTATTCAGCAGCTCGAAGCTGTTCCCAGTTGGAACAGCAGCATTAATTTCCGCCGTTGGGATTGGTGGGGTTAGCCTAGAAGGGGAGTTGCCCCCGGCCTTCCTTACCCGGCGCCAGTGACAACGTCAAGCATGTCGAGTTGATGGAGTTGGCTCGGTGACAGGGATGGCTTTGTCTTGCCCCCTGTTTAGGTGAGGGGCTGTTGCTGGCATCAGCCTGTTAAAGACTGATGTCTTTTTAGTAGGAGGAGCGGGAGTGGGAGTTAGGACGGTCGGTCTTGTAAAGACCGACCCCTTGGCAGGAAAAGCCGCCTTGACGACTTCGGGAGTAGGGTTGGTTACTCTCTTCGGAATAACCTTCTCTGGGATTGCAAGCTTCATTTTGGGCCCACAGGAATTTTGGCCCAATCTGGAGAAGACCGAGGTGCTGGTGCTGGACGACCCGTTGAGAGAGGCCACAGCAGCTGTAAGCCGATCAAAGATCGACTTCTTGGGAGCTTCTGGTACTGGCACGGGAGCGGTGAAGTTCTTTGGCGGGAGCATGGTCCCGAAAAACAATCCGGTGGTGGCCCGAGTCACCTGGCCCACCGGCATCGTGAACAAGGAAGCTGCTTGGGGCCCGTAGGCTATGCCCCCAGTTGAGGCAGGACATGGGTTTCAGTTTCATGTGGAACACTTTGAGCAGATGAACGCTATTGATCGTTTGCTTTCTGTACCAAGCAAAACGCCAAGTCTTAGTACCTCGAAACCCAAGGGCAACCATTAGCAAACCGCGATTGGTTCGCGAACACGACACACGAAGTGTGGAGTGGAAAGAGGAAAAGGTCTCACCGGGCGTGCCAGAATCTGTTTACCGCCAAAAGCCGGGAAGACTGGACGTCTTGCCTGAATCTGGGGGCAGATGCTAATTGGTGCTATCCTTCCACCTCTCCGAAGATGCCAAGTTGATTTATGGCACCGTGTATCGAAGGTTTAAACGGATGCGGCCGATGTAGCAGACTTCGTCAGATTCCCCCTCACTTGAGGGGTTTTTGATTGTGGGGACGCTCTTCCCTGCAGGCGCAAGCCCCTGCAGTTAATTACGCTACCGTATCGCGGTAACAACTTTCTCCTTCTCTATATGGTCACTTCGTGTCGTGGGTGTTTGTTTTGTGTTTGGTTTCCCGTGGATTGTATACGGAGACTAATTTGTGTTGTCGCCCGTAGGACGTGGATTAGTCCAAATCCGTATCTTTCTTAGATTTGGGTTTGGGGGGTTGTGTTTAAGGATACGTTAGCCTTATTTGAGACTAAGATCAACTTAAGCGTTTGTTAAGGACACGTTAGTCTAATTCTAGACTAAGATCAACTTAACAGGATCATTTAGATCCGACAAGAGAGCAATTGTGCTCTATTGTTTAGTTTAATAACATTGCGGTCGATAATTAGTTTAAGGACATTACGGTCCATTGTTAGTTTAGGGACATCTCGGTCTAATGTTAGTTTAAAGACATCGCGGTCGAGGTTCAGGACGTCATAGTCCGTGGACTTAAGGACTCCACAGTCCGATGTTAGTTTTAAGACATCACGGTCAAGGTTAAGGACATCATAGTCCGTGGATTTAAGGACTCCACAGTCCGATGTTAGTTTTAAGACATCACGGTCGAGGTTAAGGACATCATAGTCTATGAGTTTAAGGACCTCATAGTCCGATGTTAGTTTTAAGACATCACGGTCGAGATTAAGGACATCATAGTCCATGAGTTTAAGGACCCCACAATCCGTAGAATGTATGGTTGTCGGGACCCGTCACCTCTCTGACGACGTTGAAGGATAACAACGACAGATATTAGAGGAGTGAAGAGATGTACCCTCGAACCGGGTGTAAATTGATTGGAAGAGCAGATGAGCTCAGTTCAATTTAAATTGAAGACTTATGGCCAGAATTGGGCTAAGTCCAGTTAAAAATGTTTAACATTTTTATTTCTGTTCTGCCTGTTAGGCCTTTATTTGGGCTCTGCCCTCTTAACAATGCCAAGCCTTAGGCTCTGATATTTTGTCTGGAATTAAATGCTTAGCATTTATCAGGAACAAAGTGGTATTCTGATAGTGCGCCACGTGGCGCATCAGGCGCTTTGTGCTAATTAAAGAGCGCATTGCGCTAGCGCACATGAGGGTGACACGTGTCGTTTAGCGCTAAGCACTAGTTTATTAGCGCACTGCGCTTTTAATTTATGAGCGCGCTGCGCTGGTTTGTGGGTGCGCTAATAAGTGACACGTGGCGCGCTTGGAGCTTCACGCCAACCCAAGAGAGCAATGCGTTGTTTTCAGGAGCGCAAAGCGCAAGCTGTGTCTGTGGTTGACACGTGGCATGTTTTGGCGCTGAGCGCCGATCCAAAGAGCGCAAAGGCGCGGTTCATGAGTGTTAGTGTATATGCCCTAGAGGCCATTACTGTATCATACTAGCTTGTATATTACTTAATGGAAGCTTGGGATATTCACAGTTGTATAGACAATCTTGCTCAAAATGGTAGTATGCTACTTGGTTTGTCTCTACTTCAATATGTGCATGTGTTTCTTTTAGCATATCGCTTATATACATATTAGTAGAGCCCTTAGGATCTTTGCTTGATTACCAGCGTTGTGATGGCAGTCATACTCGTGGGTGCTGGGTAATCCATAAGCACATCCTTATACAGGTCCCTAGTCGTTGGACTATCGAGACAGGGTATCGATACTCCGAAGTAAACTAGCATATGCGTTTCTCATCCCAGCGGGGGAGACGGTCTGTCCCACAGCCGTCAGTACGTCGTACTTGAGATAGTATGCGCGTGCTCGTTAGGTTACGAGTACACTGGACAGGACTCGTCGAGAACTGTTGGTTGGTATTATACCTATCGTCAGTTATCAGTTCCCAGGTGACATGAGTACAGCTTAGTCCGCCGACTTGACACTGTCACTTCGCCTCGAGTGTGTTCCCACTGTACTTAGATTACTACCCTACCACGGCTCAAAGGATTCGTGCAAACAGGTAGTAGTTGGGTGCAGTCCCGAATCACTTGGAGGCAGTGACGGTTAGACAGGATTCATCTCTCCCGGTATTGGGGGTTGACATCGCGCTGTGTCTAGGAGAGCCATCACACAAGTAGTCCATGGCCAGGGCAAGCGAGATATACTGGTAGGTTTCCAGTGTTATCTCAGGGTGTTCTGGGCTACACTCCGACACGACTTGTACCGCTATTAGGGGACTAACGTTCACCACCCCCTAGGCCCGCCATGCGATGTATCAGACGAACAGACCGGACTATACGGAGATTGTCACATACAGGCTCAGTAGGAGTTCGGATGGGTTCACCTCATCGGCCTTCTTATCGATATCTACCTGGGGACCGTTATGTATAGCTAGTGCCGCTTGCGGTCTGTGGTTAAACCCACTGCCAGCGTAGTGTCGAGTCTTTAGAGTCCCATACAGAGAGTTTCCCTGCACTGAGCGAAACGTGTAGAGGCCGTATGGTTTTACGGCAGGGCTACGATCACTTACGTGCACTTGTGCACGTATGCTGTTCGGGCAGGCAATACTAGTGGGCTTTGGTTTAAGCCAGATCCTAGTATTGCACAGATGGATTTGTTTTGTCTTCTGTGCATTCGCATTCTGCGGAATGCGGATGCGGGTGTGTATGCACAGTTTTGAGGAGTGATGAAGGAGGAGGTGCCCCATTAAGGTTTTGGAAGTTGGTTCGGCCAAAACCGTAATGTAGCAGGCTCATTAGGGTTTTGACAATTCATTTGGTCAAAACCATTATGAGCCGGAGACATTGTTTACTAATCCTTTTAGTGATAGATTTGTGATGGCTAATTGCATTGACCATATGACCACTTAGACCTCTCTTGACTTTGTTGACCCATTGACCGTGTTGACCATTGACCTTCAAGAGAGGTCTACACTCTTCTTTCATTTTCTTTTTATTTTTTGATTATGATAATGGTCAATTCAATGTAGCATCAACTTTATCATGATAGGATTTGTAATGATGGTTTTGGGTGTATTATTGCAACCATGGTTCATTTCATTTGGGTTAATCTTTTCATTATTCTCTTCTCATTCTCTCTCTTGAAGTGAGAAGAAAAAGAAAAGCTCCATGGTTGCTAGGTTTTCTCCTTCATCTTCCTCCTCTTGATCTCATCTTTTGATCTCATGTGTTGAAGGAAAAAGATCCCACAAAGACAAACACATCCATACATCTCATCTACACATCCTAGGGCTTCTTGACTAGCAATCTCTTTGCCCTAGTTGCCTCGGCTCGAGGTGGAGCTCGATGTACATCTCTCGGGTGGATCGTCTTCGACTCAAGAAGGCCGCGGAGGTGCCCAAGGTCCGGATCGACGCTTGGAGCTTGGATGGACGAGCGGGACAGCGGAATGAAGACCTGAAGGACCGGTTTCGTGAGGTATACTTTCTACAGCATAGTAGTTAAAACCTCTAGTAGTTTACTAGTTTCTAGTTTAGCAAAGATCCGTGCTTTAAGTCCTTGTTGCCTTGCGCCAAAAATTTGTTTTTCGCCGTTTCCGCCTCCCCGTAAGAACCGGGGTGAGCAACGTGGACTTACAGTGGTATCAGAGCCTAGCTAAACATAAACTAGTAAGTTAGCAAAGTGTTTAGAATATCGATCGAAAAAAAGTCGCAAAACACGTCCGCAAAACCTCAAGTTTCTGTCGATTTTTATACTGCTCAAAAAGTGATTTAAAATATATGAAAAATCGTCTCAGGGCTTTGTAAAAAACTGCAGAAAAACGATCCAGTGATTCGATCAAACCGCCGCGGTTCCGCGGCAATGACATGCTTATTGCCGCGGTTCCGCGGCCGATTTAACTCGGCAGTGGATCGGGTTTTGTGCAGTGTTTTAGTTTGGCTGTTTTGGGATTTTTAAGACATGTTTTTTCTACCCAGATTTTCCAGAGAGCAAATTGACTTTTGGGGTGGTTAAAAATCCGTATTTTGATCGATATTCCGTAGACTTTGGCTAATGGATTTTATCTGTGATGTGATATATGTATTGAACGTCTACTAATCGCTATAAGTCGATTAGTGGGGGTTATACATATCTGTGATCTGTAATGTTGATGGTTTGTGGATATGAACTCGGTGGATTGTCGCGGATGAATAGCCGGGAATGGGTGTGAGATGAGAGTTTCTTTTTCTTTCATTCATGTAAATTTTGTAAATTGATGTAATAATTATTTGTATGGCCGCACAACCGGGTCGGGGTTGTAGCCGTCATTGTATAATTCTTTTTACTGTTTTTGCTCCTAGGATAGACCCATGGTGGGGTGCATAAACTACCGGGTATCTCGAAGTGCCGAGTGGCCTACTCACGTCGTTGAGGGAGGTTGCTTCGCTTCGGGTACTTGGCGGGTAGTTTGCCGCACCCATAGGGGTCTTGGGTGGGGTTTTGGCTATTCATCGCGACCGTGTAATCCGCTTTTCGTTGCAGGCTCGAACGAATCACGGATTCCTAGTATATCCAAAGTGTTCATCTGTGATCTGTAATGTCTATCATTGCTACATATCTATATATAATATCTATTTAGGCGTTGCTTATGTTTTTCAGCCGCGCTAGCCCAGCCCCCGCTCTGTCGTTAGTTAAGTAACCTAACGGGTGATGACGGGGCCCCGTGGCGAATGCGAATGGCATAAGCGTACGTCATATTTTGGTTGTTTTCTGCAATGGTAGGATTAAATAATGGGACGCATTAAAAGAACTAATGCAAGAAAATAAACCAAGTAAAAGTCGTTGGAACACTTTCAAAAACCACTCGGTTCTTTTTCAAAAACCAGCTTTTTAAACGCGGAGCTTGAACCACTCCTTTTAAAAGCTATCTCGTTCCATCGATTATATCAAGTTCACTACGTTCACGGTTTCGCCAAAACCATTCGTAGCCCTCCGTCGTTTCATATGAATATTCAACAGTATTCAAACTGTGTTTGTTGGCCATAGTCAAGGCACGGTGTTTGGTAGCTGGTGGGTATTCATATGTTGCATAGATAGAATGGGTTAGTTTGGGACAGTCGTATTACTTTGTTGATCATAGTCAAGGGTATATACGGGTGGGTTCAAATCAACCTGGACAACGACGGGTAGAACTTGACATGTGACTTATGATTTGTTGGCCTTAGTCAAGGTCATAAGAGCATGGGGCAAAAATCCACATCGGGAGTTTCAAAAGTACTGAAACTTGCTAGCGCTGCATACCATTTGGAGTGTGATGATTCTGATAGGATTCCTTCAGTTTTATCACGCAATGATATTTGGATCCCGATCCTACTGTGAGTATATGCTACTCCTCGGGAACTTTCTCACTTAACGATCAATGCTATAAACCTAGTAGGTGTCTAGAAAGGTGTTAGCGGGGCTACGCCCACAGGGAAAAGAGGTTACTTAATTAAGGAACTTCGCGAAAGCGTTGGAAAACCTCCCTCGAAGTACCAACACTGGCCTGGCTGAACGATTAAGCAAGTATTGTACGGTGAGATTGATCCCGACTAATTCTTCCTTTATGGTTTGAGGAGGGATTCGAGAGACAGTGGGAGCCATCCTGTTTAGATAAATTAAAAACCAATCTAAACTTGCAAGAGCATCATGCTAAGTGTTTTCTTCTCTCTCTCTTAATTGCAGCGACCCAGTGACCGCACCTAGGTTAAATCTAGATAATAAAATGACTGAATCTGACTGTTATGACTGGTAAAGGTCTGTCCAGATGTCCATTGCCCATGACAAGCTGGGACACCTCTTGACTGATCCAACCCCTGCCGTCTCAGGTCCAGCTTCCCCTGTCACAGATATTCATATCCATAGGACATCGGAAAAAGACTGTGCGAAAGCCAAGTGCCTCGTGTTAGCCTCAGTTGATGGTGCATACCAGAGGCAGCACGAGAAGATAGACTCAATTTCTATCTTCCTCCATAACAAAGATTTATATGGAGAGCAATCTCGTATCGCAAGATATGAGACCTCAAACGAATTGCTTCCAGCGAGGTTGGCTATCGGGTCATCTGTAGGGGGCAACGTCCTTACAGAGACCAGCTCTTTTGAGCTCACGGACCTGAAGACCATGTTGAAGAACGGGTCAGATGCTGACTTAGTTCAACAGTCTCTACCTACTACCCTGAAGGAAACCAGGGAAGTAGAAAGAAAGGGAAGGGCAGAAGTTTCGGGAATAGATGTAGTAAAAGAGGGATGTTCCTATTGTTACGGGAATGAACATCGACAGAAGGATTGCAGGGCTAGTATAGCCAGTAGCCAGAATTCGAAACATGTTGTGGCTTCGGCTTCGGGTGTGTTTGTAATTGAGAACTGTATGTCAGTTAACCCTAATTCCTGGGTATTGGATACCGGATCAGGATCTCATATCTGTAATTCGTTACAGGCTCTGAGAAACCGTAGGGTTATCAAGAAAGGTGATATGACTCTCAGGGTTGCTAACGGAATGAGCATGTATGCTGAATCCGTAGGGGAATATCATCTAGGACTGACAACTGGGCAGATATTGATTCTGCGTGACTGTTTTTATGTACCAGGTGCGACTTGTAATATCATATCTGTATCCTTACTTTCTAAGGAAGGATATGATTTTACTTTTGTAAACGATGTAGTAAACATCCACCTAAATCAAGTACTGATTGGGTCAGGTACATTGAAAAACGGTATATACGTTTTGAATCAAGCTCGGGTCTTCAGTGTCCAGAACACACCTAAAAGAAAGTCTCCGGAATTAAATCAGGCTTTCTTATGGCATTGTAGACTGGGTCACATTAATGAGACACGGTTGACAAAGTTACATAAAGAAGGATACTTGGATCCGTTCGAGTACCAGTCTTATGCCACTTGTGAATCTTGTCTCATGGGAAAGATGACAAAGACTCCGTTCACTGGACACGGAGAAAGAGCGAGCGAGCTCTTGGGACTCATACACAGTGATGTGTGTGGTTCAATGTCTACACATGCACGAAGTGGTTATTCATACTTCATTACTTTCACAGATGATTTCTCTAGGTAAGGGCATGTCTTCTTGATGAAGAAAAAATCCGAGGCCTTTGAGAAATTTCGGGAGTACAAGAATGAAGTTGAAAAACAAACAGGCAAAAGTATCAAGACACTGAGATCTGATCGAGGTGGTGAATACTTAAGTGCCGAGTTTCTGGACTTCCTAAAAGAGAATGGAATTCTCTCTCAGCTTACTCCTCCATACACACCACAACACAACGGTGTATCTGAAAGGCGGAATCGAACCCTATTGGATATGGTTCGTTCCATGATGAGTAAGGCTGAGTTGCCGCGATCCTTGTGGAGTTATGCACTAGAAACAGCTGCATATATTTTGAACCAAGTTCCTACTAAGTCAGTGCCTACCACACCATATCAGATGTGGAGTGGGAAGAAACCCAGTCTTAAACACTTTAAGACATGGGGATGTCCAGCTTTTATAAAAAAGCAGCATGCGGACAAGCTCGAGGCACGTTCAGTACAGTGTAAGTTTGTAGGATACCCAAAGAACTCCAAGGGGTATCTTTTCTATTACGCAGAGGAACAAAAGGTTTTTGTTTCTCGTCATGCCCGCTTCTTGGAAACTGAGTTTTTAGAAAATCAGATAAGTGGGAGCGCAATAGAACTAGAAGAAATTCCAGAACCATGAGCTATTACTGAAAGCTTAGTAGAACCAGAAGGTTCGAAAGAACAGGACATTCCTACGCCACTCCGTAGGAGTAGTAGGCAGTCTCATCCGTCCGAGAGATACTACAGTTTTCTCATATACGGGGATAGAGAGGATTGCACCATGGATTATGGTGAGCCGACTAGCTTCCAGCAAGCCATTCAGAGCGGTGACTCGGTAAAATGGCTGGATGCAATGCGGACCGAGATGGAGTCTATGTGCACCAACAAAGTTTGGACTTTGGACATTACTCCAGAAGGGGTAAAACCCGTAGGATGCAAATGGATCTTCAAAAAGAAGATTGGTGTAGATGGGCAGGTTGAAACCTATAAAGCTAGACTTGTTGCAAAGGGTTTTCGTCAAAGACCTGGTTTGGACTATGACGAGACTTTTTCTCCAGTGGCTATGCTGAAATCCATTCGGATCCTTCTTGCCATTGCTGCTTTCCATGATTATGAAATCTGGCAGATGGACGTAAAGAAAGTTTTCCTAAATGGAAATTTAGAAGAGTGCGTCTATATGGATCAGCCGGAGGGATTCATTCAGAGTGGGAGCAGCGGTAGAGTGTGCAAGTTGCTAAAGTCCATCTATGGACTGAAGCAGGCATCGCGGAGTTGGAACATCTGCTTCGATGATACTGTCAAAGAATTTGACTTTATCAAAAACCCAGATGAACCATGCATTTACAGTAAGATTGTAGGGAGAACTGTGGTATTCCTCGTCTTTTACGTGGATGACATTCTCCTAATAGGAAATGATATTCCTATGTTACAGTCAGTCAAAGAATTCTTGTCGCAGAGGTTCTCTATGAAGGACCTGGGCGATGCCAACTACATTCTGGGGATCCAGATCTATCGTGATAGATCTAAGAGGATGTTGGGACTTTCACAGTCCAGGTACATTGACACCATACTGAAAAGATTCAGTATGGAAGATTCATAGCGCGGTAATCTACCGGCTTGTCACGGAATCACCCTCTCCAAAGAGATGTCTCCCAAGACTGATTTGGAAAGGGATCGCATGTCTATTATACCCTACGCTTCTGCGGTAGGCTCTATAATGTATGTGATGTTATGTACCAGACCAGATGTAGCATACGCATTGAGCGTTGTAAGCCGGTATCAATCGGACCCAGGGAAGAAACACTGGATAGCGGTAAAGAACATTCTCAAGTACCTGAGAAGGACTAAGGAGATGTTCATGGTGTATGGCGGAAAAGACCTCCAGATCGAGGCCTTTGCTGACTCCAGGTTCCAGAGTGACAAGGATGACTCCAAGTCCATGTCGGGTTATGTCTTTACCCTCAATGGAGGGGCGGTTTGCTGGAAGAGTTCCAAGCAGGAGACCGTTGCTGACTCAACTATGGAAGCAGAGTACATAGCTGCTTGCGATGCCGCAAAGGAAGCTGTCTGGATGAAAAAGTTTCTCACGGAGCTTCAGGTGGTTCCTACCATTGGTGATCCAATACCGCTGTATTGCGACAACAACGGCGCTATAGCTTTAGCGAAGGAACCCAGGTCCCATTAGAAGTCCAGGCACATTTTGAGGCGGTACCACCTGATCAGGGAGATCGTAAATCGCCGGGAGATCGAAGTGAAGAGAGTAAATATGGAGAACAACACTGCAGATCCACTCACGAAGGCCCTACCCCAGACTCAGTTCGAGCGGCTGATCGAGATGATAGGTCTTCGATACGCCAGTACATGGCCTTAGTGCAAGTGGGAGATTGTTAGTGTATATGCCCTAGAGGCCATTACTGTATCATACTAGCTTGTATATTACTTAATGGAAGCTTGGGATATTCACAGTTGTATAGACAATCTTACTCAAAATGGTAGTATGCTACTTGGTTTGTCTCTACTTCAATATGTGCATGTGTTTCTTTTAGCATATCGCTTATATACATATTAGTAGAGCCCTTAGGATCTTTGCTTGATTACCAGCGTTGTGATGGCAGTCATACTCGTGGGGGCTGGGTAATCCATAAGCACATCCTTATACAGGTCCCTAGTCATTGGACTATCGAGACAGGGCATCGATACTCCGGAGTAGACTAGCGTATGCGTTTCTCATCCCAGCGGGGAAGACGGTCTGTCCCACAGCCGTCAGTACGTCGTACTTAAGATAGTATGCGGGTGCTCGTTAGGTTATGAGTACACTGGACAGGACTCATCGGGAACTATTGGTTGGTATTATACCTATCGTCAGTTATCAGTTCCCAGGTGACATGAGTACAGCTTAGTCCGCCGACTTGACACTGTCACTTCGTCTCGAGTGTGTTCCCACTGTGCTTAGATTACTACCCTACCACGGCTTAAAGGAGTCGTGCAAATAGGTAGTAGTTGGGTGCAGTCCCGAAGCACTTGGAGGCAGTGACGGTTAGACAGGATTCGTCTCTCCCGGTATTGGGGGTTGACATCGCGCTGTGTCTAGGAGAGCCATTACACAAGTAGTCCCTGGCCAGGGCAAGCGAGATATACTGATAGGTTTCCAGTGTTATCTCAGGGTGTTCTGGGGTACACTCCGACACGACTTGTACCGCTATTAGGGGACTGACGTTCACCACCCCCCTAGGCCCGCCATGCGATGTATCAGACGAACAGACCGGACTGTACGGAGATTGTCACATACAGGCTCAGTAGGAGTTCGGATGGGTTCACTTCATCAGCCTTCTTATCGACATCTACCTGGGGACCGTTACGTACAGCTAGTGCCGCTTGCGGTCTGTGGTTAAACCCACTGCCGGCGTAGTGTTGAGTCTTTAGAGTCCCGCACAGAGAGTTTCCCTGCACTGAGCGAAACGTGTAGAGGCCGTATGGTTTTACGGCAGGGCTACGATCACTTACGTGCACTTATGCACGTATGCTGTTCGGGCAGGCAATACTAGTGGCCTTTGGTTTAAGCCAAATCCTAGTATTGCACAGATGGATTTGTTTTGTCTTCTGTGCATTCGCATTCTACGGAATGCGAATGCGGGTGTGTATGCACAGTTTTGAGGAGTGATGAAGGAGGAGGTGCCCCATTAGGGTTTTGGCAGTTGGTTCGGCCAAAACCGTAATGTGGCAGGCTCATTAGAGTTTTGACAATTCGTTTGGTCAAAACCATTATGAGCCGGAGACATTGTTTACTAATCCTTTTAGTGATAGATTTGTGATGGCTAATTGCATTGACCATATGACCACTTAGACCTCTCTTGACTTTGTTGACCCGTTGACCGTGTTGACCATTGACCTTCAAGAGAGGTCTACACTCTTCTTTCATTTTCTTTTTATTTTTTGATTATGATAATGGTCAATTCAATGTAGCATCAACTTTATCATGATAGGATTAGTAATGATGGTTTTGGGTGTATTATTGCAACCATGGTTCATTTCATTTGGGTTAATCTTTTCATTATTCTCTTCTCATTCTCTCTCTTGAAGTGAGAAGAAAAAGAAAAGCTCCATGGTTGCTAGGTTTTCTCCTTCATCTTCCTCCTCTTGATCTCATCTTTTGATCTCATGTGTTGAGAGAAAAAGATCCCACAAAGACAAACACATCCATACATCTCATCTACACATCCTAGGGCTTCTTGACTAGCAATCTCTTTGCCCTAGTTGCCTCGGCTCGAGGTGGAGCTCGGTGTACATCTCTCGGGTGGATTGTCTTCGACTCAAGAAGGCCGCGAAGGTGCCCAAGGTCCAGATCGACGCTTGGAGCTTGGATGGACGAGCAGGACAGCGGAATGAAAACCCGAAGGACCGGTTTCGTGAGGTATACTTTCTACAGCATAGTAGTTAAAACCTCTAGTAGTTTACTAGTTTCTAGTTTAGCAAAGATCCGTGCTTTAAGTCCATGTTGCCTTGCGCCAAAAATTTGTTTTTCGTCGTTTCCGCCTCCCCGTAAGAACCGGGGTGAGCAACGTGGACTTACAATGAGTGCAAAGCACTTTCCAGTAGCGCAAAGCGCATCAGATCAAATTTAAGATCAAAGAACAAGTTTCTGTTCTTCAAAGGAGGCCTTGCCTCGAGATCCAAGAACCAGAGTTCTTGTTTTCATAAAAGGTTCTGCCTTTATAGATCAAAAGATCTTGGAATGAAGTAAAATACTTTTTTTTATATTTTTATGATTAGATCTTTTAATCCTTTATGTTTGATCAAAGATCTTGGTCTTTTTTATAGATCTAAGATCTTTTTAGAAGATGTCTCTTCTTTTTACGAGATGATTTCATCTCTGTTGTTCAAGAATTAATTCTTTACCTTTAAAGATGAAGAAATGATCTTCTTTCTTCAAAGGCTTGCCTTTCTTTCTCTTTGAGTTTTTCTCAAAGTTTGCAGAGGGTTTTTTCTATATTAGACTTGAAGTCTTGGGGCCTTTATATAGGGCCAATTGATTTGTTAAATCAGTTGAAGAGATCTTTCTCTAATTGATTTAGGAATATTTCCCACCGTTGGATCTTTAATTCTAAGGCTTCTGTTTTATAAAAGATAATCTTCTTATTTTAATAAGATTGAAAAATCTTTCCATGACAGAATTTTAATTCTTATTAATTAATAATTTATTATTATTAGATTTTTTGATCTAACGGTGGGGAATTCTTTTAATTCCAGCGCTGGCGCACATGGCGCTAGCGCACCTACGTTTAACACGCAGAGCGCAGCGCAACTGCGCTAGCGCACACGTGCTTGACATGTGGCGCGCAGCGCAACTGCGCTAGCGCACCCCAACTGCGCTAGCGCATCCGTGCTTGGCACGTGGCGCGCAGCGCAGAGCGCTGGATCTGAAGCGTTGCTTCAACTTTTAAAATTTGAATTTTTGAAACAGAGCTTTGCTCTGATTGGGGTGCGCTGCCTAGGGCGCAGCGCTCCTGGCGTTGGCGTGTCTGCTTTTGACACGTGGCGCACAGCGCGCGGGATCTGAAGCGTTGCTTCAATTTTGAATTTTGAAATTTAAAACAGAGCTTTGCTCTGATTGGGGGAAACAAACCCGATAAGTCGTGTCGATGTAGCTCAGGACTGATTCGAGAAACTACTAATCTAACCATCAGTAAATCTCAACTACCTTGGCCAAGGTCTTATGGTTCTGGCCAACCGGACATAGTGCGATATCGACTCCCAATACCGGGAGAGACGAATCTCTGACAATTGCTCACTGTCTCCATGTGGCTCGGGACTGTATCCAGCTAAAACCTGTTTGCATGACTTAGTAGAGCCGTGATAGGGTAGTGATCTAAGCACAGTAGGAACTCACACGAGACAAATGACGATCTCAGGTCTAAAGACTAGCATGTACTCATGCCACCTAAGAACCGCTATCTGACGATAGGTATAATACCATCTAGAAGTTCTCGACGATTCCGTCCAGTGTATTCACCCCCAGTGAGCACCTGTATACAATCTTAGATGATCACACCAATGGCTGTGGGACTAACCACCACCCCTCGTCGGGGTCTAGAAACGTATACACAAGTCTACTCTGGAATATCGATGCTCGGTCTTGATACTCCTACGACTTGGGATATTTAAGAATGTGCTTATGGACTACCCAGCCCCCACAAGTATGATCGCCATCATAACGCTGGTAGTCAAGCAAAATCCTATGGGCTTTATCAACATGCATCAGCCATATGTGATACTAAGTAAAACATATGCACATGTTAAGATAAAGACAAACTAAAATAGTATACTACTGTATCGAATTTTTATCAACATGTATAAGCAATACAAAGCAGTAAGAAAAAAATACACATATTAAGATAAAGACAACCCAAATAATATATTATATGACCGAACAAGATTGTCCTGTACATACATATTCCTAGCATCCTATACAATACAGGCCTCTAGGGCATACATATCCAGCAATCTCCCACTTGCACTAAGGCCTGTAATTGGTGTACCAAATACCCAACGTCTGCTCTAGGTCCAGTTGTTGGTGTATCGCATACTCAACATCTCAAATACTCGCTCGAACTATGATTGATGGAGGGCCTTGGTAAATGGATCCGCCGTGTTGTCTTTCGTATTTACTCTTCAGGACTCGATCTCCCGGCGATCTACGATCTCCCTGATCAGGTAATACCGCCTTAAAATGTGTCTAAATTTCTGATGGGATCGTGGTTCTTTCGCTAAAGCCATAACCCCATTGTTATCGTAATACAAAGGTATTGAATCAACAATAGATGGAACCACCTCAAGTTCAGTAATGAACTTCTTCATCTAGACCGCTTCTTTTGCAGTATCATTGGCAGCAATGTATTCAGCCTCTATTGTCAAGTCTGCGACGGTGTCCTGTTGGGAGCTCTTCCAACAGACCGCCCCTCCGTTGAGGGTAAACACAAAACTCGAGACATACTTACTGTCATCCTTATCACTTTGGATGCTCGAGTCGGTAAAAGACTCCACCTAGAAGTCCCCATTACCGTACACTAAGAACAATTTATTAGTCCTTCTCAGGTGCTTAAGAATGTGCTTCACTACTGTCCAATGGTTCTTCCCTGGGTTTGACTGATACCGGCTCATCACGCTAAGCGCGTAAGTTACATCTGGTCTGGTACATAGCATTTTATTAATTATAGATCTTACCGCCGAAGCGTAGAATATAATGCTCATGCGAGCCTTCTCCTCATCAGTCTTAGGAGATATCTCTTTGGAAAGGGTGATTCCGTGCAAAGCGGGTATATTACCGCGCTTGGAATCTTTCATACTAAACATCTTTAATATGGCATCCATGTACCTGGACTGTGAAAGTCCCAACAATCTCTTAGATCTATCTCTGTAGATTTTTATCCTCAGAATGTAGGAGGTATCACTCAGGTCTTTCATGGAGAACCTTTGTGACAAGAACAGCTTGACCGACTGTAGCATAGGAAAGTCATTTCCTATTAAGAGAATGTCATCCATGTACAAGACTAGGAATACGACAGATCTCCCAACAATCTTCTTATATATACACAGCTCATTCTCGTTCTTGATGGAGTCAAATTCTTTGACCGTTTCATCAAAACAGATGTTCCAGCTTCGTGATGCCTGCTTTATTCCATAAATGGATTTAAGCAACTTGCACATCTTCCCGCTTCTCCCACTGTCTATAAATCCCTCTGGCTGATCCATATAGACACGCTCTTCTAAGTGTCGTCTATAAAAGCGGTTTTTACGTCCATCTGCCAGATCTCATAGTCATGGAAGGCAGCGATGACAGGTAGGATCCGAATGGATTTTAGCATAGCCACTGGAGAAAAGGTTTCGTCATAGTCCACACTTGGTATTTGACGAAAACCTTTTGCAACAAGTCTAGCCTTATAGGTTTCCACCTGTCCATCTTCACCAATATTCTTTTTGAAGATCCACTTGCATCCAATGGGGTTTATCTCAGGAAGAGCAACATCTAAAGTCCAAACTTTGTTGGTGTACATGGACTCCATTTCGGATTGTATAGCATCTAGCCATTTTATAGAGTCCCTACTGTTAATGACCTGCTCAAAACTAGTAGGATCATTTTCTTCCAAGATGCAATTCTCTCGATCCCTGTCTGTGAGAAAACCGTAATGTCTCTCGGGCGGATGAGAGATCCTACTAGATCTGCGGAGTGGCTGGGGTTCGTCAGGTTCTATTGAATTCTGAGGTTCTACCAAATCATCAGATACGGTTTGTGCTTCTAGAATTTCTTCCAGTTCTATTGTGCCCCCACTAATTCCTTTTTTAAGAAATTCCATTTCCAAAACGGTAGCGTGTTAAGCAATAAACACCTTCTGTTTCTCGGTGTGGTAGAAAATATGCCCTCGCGAATGCTTGGGATATCCATTAAACTTGCACATAACTGACCGTACTTCGAGCTTATTTGGATTCTGCTTTTTCACATAAGCAGGACATCCCTATACCTTAATAAAATTAAGGTATGGTCTCTTCCCTTCCCATATTTCATATGGAGTGGTAGGCACGGCTTTGGTTGGAACCCTATTCAATAGGTATGTCGTTGTCTCTAGCACATATCCTCATAATGAAAGAGCTAATTCAACACTACTCATCATGGAGCAAACCATATCCAATAGGGTATGGTTCCTCCGCTCTGATACACCGTTGTGTTGTGGTATATACGTAGGAGTAAACTGAGAGAGAATACCATTCTCTTGTAGAAAATCACGGAATTCCGTTCTCAAGTACTCCCCTCCTCGATCAGATCAAAGAATCTTGATACTTTTTCTAGTCTGGTTCTCTACTTCGTTTTTATATTTTTTGAATTTCTCAAAAGTTTCGGATTTGTGTTTAATCAAGAATACATGTCCGAACCTAGAAAGATCATCAGTGAATGTAATAAAGTACGAGAACCCACCCCTCACATGTATAGACATTGGACCACACACATCACTGTGTACGAGTCCCAAGAGCTCTGTAGCTCTTTCTCCGCGTCCCGTGAACGGAGTTTTGGTCATCTTTCCTTTAATACAAGACTAGAAAGTTTCATAAGATGTAAACTCGAACAGATTCAAATATTCATCTTTATGTAACTTAGCTAGTCTGTTCTCATTGATATGACCAAGTCTACAATGCTATAAGAAAGTATCTTTCATTTCGGAACTCTTTCTCTTGCGTGTGTTCTGTACATTAAAAACTGTATTTTGATTAAGAACATAGATACCATTACACAATATACTTTCTGCAACCAATGCCTGATTAAGGTAAATGTTCATGATATTTGTATCCAGAACCAAGTTATATCCTCCTTTATTTAGTAAAGAAACTGATATAATGTTGCAAAGCATGGAAGGTATATAGTAGCAATTGTTCAAAATTATATTGTTGCTATTTGGCAACACCAGGTAATATTTTCCAACGGCAGCAGCATCAACTTGTGCTCCGTTCCCTATCCTGAGGGACATATCACCATTTCCCAGTGGTCTACTTTTCCTTAATCCCTGTAATAAATTATATAAGTGGGGTCCTGAATCGGTATCTAGTACATAAGAAGTAGAGCAAACTGAGAAACGGTCCTCAATAAACAACACACCCGAAGAAGATGCATTAGAATGTTTCTCCTTCATCAGTGTCAAATGGAATTCCATACTATCCTCTTTCTCTTGCTCATACAAATGACAATTGTCAAAAGTTAGAGCCGAACCGATGTTCTCTGGCCCAGTGTAATAAGCTGGTTCAGTCAAGTCATACATTTTATTATCTTGATTAAGGCGTGACATGGTTGCTACTTGGAGAGAGAGAGAAAAGAAACACTCAGCGTGCGCTCTTAATATTGGTTTTTAATTTATCAAATCAGGATGGCTTTTCCTCGAATTCTTCTTCAAACCTTAAAAGAAGAACTAGTCAGGATCATTTACACCTTATAAGTTCTCTAACCATTCAGCCAGGTGGGTGTTGGCACTGAGGTTCTCCGTGCTCTCGCACGAACCTAATTAAAATAAACCTCATTTCCGCAGAGCCGTAGCCCCGTTAACACCTTTCTAGACACCTAATAGGTTAGTTAATTGTGAAGTGAAAAATATCTCCCAAGAGTAATCCTACTCATTAGTGGGATCGGGACCCAACTATCATTGCGTGATAACCTAGATGGAAGCCACACTAGTTACCACACTCCAGAAGGTACGCACACGCCGTGTAAGATTTCTTTATGTTTGAAACACCCGATATGATTTTTACCTCAGGCGCCTTATGACCTTGACGGAGGTCAACAAATCATAAGTCGCAAGTTAAGTTATACCCGTTATTATCCTGATTAATTTAGATCCACCTGTATAACCCATTGACGGAGGTCAAAAAGGCTATACGACTGTCCTAAATTAATGCATCTCTATACAACAGAAAAACAACACATAGATATAGAACACTACGCCTTGACGGAGGTCAACAAACGTGGTATGAATATTAAGTGTTACCTATCTGAAATGACGGAGAGCTACGGCTGGTTTTTGGCAAAAAAATCTTTAACATAATGAACTTGATATCGTTGAAAGAACTGAGTAGTTTTGAAAAGGAGTGGTTTAGGCTCCATTTTTAAAATGAGTGGTTTTGAAGAAAACTGCGTAATTTACAGTAACACAAACTTTTGCTCAAGAGATCATTCCCTGTGAAGGGATCTAGGCTCTTGCCTCATCAAATGAGGTGCGGGATATTCCTGACCGAATACCTCTATGCAAAGCAAAAGAATACGACTATAGTTTTTTGAAAAATGGTTCCGACAACATCTTATTAGGTTTTTTTTCTAGCATTAATCAAAATTAATGCGGCCCCATCAATTAATACCTATCACACTAGAAAAGAACGAAAATAGAATGTACGTATATACCATCCGTATTCGCCATGGGGCCCATCATGCACCGTTAGGTTACTTAACTAACGGCAGAGCGGGGGCAGGGCTAGCACGGATGCAAAATACATACAACATTTATATATATATATATATATATATATAACCATTCGTCACAGGCATGATATAAGCAACATCACAGATAAGTGATAGCAATATGGAATAGCGAATAATTTATGGTCTGCGTTTCATTTGAGCCGCAAATGAAACTCGATGTTCCCCGGTCGTGTGGATAGCCCGTACAAGTTAGAATCAAGACCCCTATGAGCACGACAAGTTACCCGCCAATTCCAGAATTGAGGCAACCCGCACTTTAAGTGATGAGTGGGCCACCCGACACTTCACGGAATCCGGTAATTTGAGCACTCCACCGTGGGTCATCCTAAAACCCCTACAAGTATGGCGCATAGCCCGCCAATTCTAGAGCAAGATGGCTCGAACTCGTCACTGCGAAACGACCACCTAGCGCACTCTAGAACTCGACTATTCGAGCACTTCTCCGTGGGTTTATCCTAATACAGAAATGAATTAATATACAACGGTGACATTGACCTCAACCCGGCCGTGTCCTAATGAAAGAATATACAAACAGGCAGAAACAACAGTCCACATGTCGGACGCTCGTCCCGCAATAATGAATATACAAATGAATACAACTGTACAATCAATATCGCACGAAAGGCTATCCAACACGACAATCCGAATAAACCATCACAGAGATAAACATTACAGCAGCAGAAGTAAGTATGTGCAACCTCGTCTAAATGACATATAGCAATTAGACGGCGTTCGAAAACACATACATAATATCCCAAATATCAACGATGCAAAAGTTTCGAGTTTTAAAACATTCTGAGTTGCCCGAATACAAAAATAACACTTAATGAAATCTGGGGCAAACCAAATAAGACCAAAAATCCCAATTTCCAAAACCCAAGACACTGGATGAAAAAGAGATTCAGAAGAGGACAAAAAACTGCCAGAAGCAGGTGAAATGGGAATTATGGCAGTTTTTCTATGTCTATTGTATCTTGTTTCATTCTGTGTCAAGCACACATCAAGATCTCACTTCCGCACTTGTTTAAAAAAAATTAGAGATTGTTCATACCAGAATATTGCATTTTATACCGCTCATTCTTACGCTCGTTTGTTTATAGGCAGGTGCTTTTAATCAGTGTTTGCTACATATTTGCAGGATACTGGTTTTCAGTTCTAAACAGTGAAATTCATGGAAAAGTACGACAAATTCCGGATTACTACCAACAACAGATAAAACACGGGTCTCCACTCTCTATCCGTGTGTTGCCACACACCAGTTTAAGGGAAAAAATGGCAAATCGATGTCATTTTCATGCACAAAGCTTAATGTCAACACAAGATCCAACATATCTATGCGGAGCTCGAGGAAATCATGGCAAAAGATCCACATCACATCACCTTTTGATCTACTGAAATTCTGGAAGAATTGTGAAGAGATTCTGAGAAAAGTACTATACCACACTGAAGAGGACCACAAATAAGGGGATCCGACAAAAGATGAAGGCACAAACCTTCTAAAAGGCCGCGGAACCGCGGCATAAGCGCGCTTAGGCAGCGGAACCGCGGCCATGCGGGCTCCGCACTTGGTCAAATTTCAGGGGCAGTTTTGGAATTTCATATATTGACAGATTGTTGCCCTAGGTTCTCTGTTTCCTGCCTATAAATTGCCCAGAACTTGCCAAGCCAATGGTGTTCTTTTTCATGCCCACTTTTTGTTAGTTTTTAGTTTTCTTCTTCTTTTTCTTCTTCATCTTTCCTCCATTAAATTGTTGTGAGAGCTTTTGAGTGGATGTTAAATGAAGATGAGGGTTATTTTGTATCATTCTTTTTTTCTTAGCTTCCCCCTTGAGCTCTCTACCTTAACTTGATCTTGCAACCTCTTAAGTGAGCTTGCAAGTTTAAGGTTTGGTCATTGATCTCAAGGGATTGTATCATTTTGGAATCAATAATGTTCTCTCTTTTGTGCTTCATTCTCCATGAGTTCTTTGCCTTTTCTTGATCTTGCAACCTCTTAATTGAGCTTGCAAGTTTAAGATTTGGTTATTGAACCCATGTCTTGTTTTGGGTTATATGGTTCCTAGTTTCATTTCTTGCTCATTTACTTTCTTGCACTTTAATACTTGCTTTACTTTCATGCACTTAAATTCCATGCACTTTTAATTACTTGCTTGTAATCTTTTCTTTTCTTTTGCTCTTTTTGGTTCGTTTTGTGAATGGTTGTAATATGTTGTTGTTAAGAATAAATACAATATTGTAAGTTAAGGTTTCATTCTTCATTTCCTTTTCCCGTTATTTTCCTTTGAACTCCGCTCAAACGTTACGCAAGCGCTCCGCTAGGTACCCTACCCTACCAAGGTAACGGTGATTCCTAACCGCGACCGGTTGCGTTCAGTTTGGCCGGAGGCGAAAGCAAGAGACAAGAACGGAAGGACAAGGGTAAATCAGCCGGATTCCACGAATACCGTGCTTAAATCCCCTAATCCACGTTGTTGCCGATTGCTCTAGTTTCAATTGTTCAAGACTCGACTCAAAGGTTTTGAGTGCGGATTTCTTTAGCTTACACTTTCGTATCTTTTTCTTAACAACTTTATACTTGCAGATAAAACACATAGGTTAGATTTGAACAAATATATACACAATCTTTATTGACTCGTCTAAAACACGAACGGACATACAACCATCTCCCTGTGGATCAACCCATACTCAACCGGCTAGCTGCAAAGCAACACCGTCCTGATCGCGGTTATAACTTTAGAACTTTGAACATCCGACACGCCAAAGGCGTTCGATCAAATGGCGCCGTTGCCGGGGAGACGGTAGCGTATTTTCTTTCTTGTTATTCGGGTTAATATTCTTTTTGTATATATTTATAAATAAAAAATAAAATCCTTTTGTTATTTTTGATAATTTTTGTGAGCAAGTGTGCAGGCTAATCTGGAGCAAGTACAGTAATCCAAAAAGAAAACAGAGGTTTTTATTTTGGAAAAGAGAAGAAGTGGAATTCATTGATCAAAGACAAATCCCCAAGTCAACATTTTGACCACGGAACCGCGGTCAAAAGGTGCCTTGCGCAGCAGTTCCGCGGTCCCATTGAGGCCTCTGTGCCCAATTTTCTCTCCACCCCTTTGTCTTTTCTTTTATCTTCTCTGTGAATTCTACTACACTGTATTTTCTACAGATTTTTGCGGATTTGCGAACTGCGATTGTGGGGAGCAAAGTGTACGTTCAAGGCTAAGGTGATTGCAAAGTACAGTGCCAAAGATCCGGGTAGTTTGACCCGCGCAAGAGAACTTTTCAAGCTTACCTGATTTGATTCACGAGGGGTTTTCCTAACCCAAAAACTTAACGGTATGTATTTCTTAAACACCTTCTTCTCAAATCCGACGCATCCAATATACTATTCTTTGCAGGATTCTTTGCAAGTTCGCTAGCAAACGCTAAAAATTGACTAACCCGTATTTGTTGCAGTGCCGTGCTTAAACTAAAAAAAACGATTGTTTGATTCTTTATAGAATTTTTATTGAATTGCGCATTGCATACATTAAAACGGACTTAAGGGCAAGCGAACCCCACAACATACGGTAAAGGATTTCATCACCTTTTCCGTGGCCCACAAATCACGAACTTGAGCATAACGTTTACCAGCACAAACTTTAAAAGAAACTAGACTTTAAGCCTTAAGAACTTCGCGCTCACTAGGAGAAGTTAACTGTGTTTAGAACCTCGCTTAATGGTACATTGTTTACGGGGTATCTAGGAAAGTGTTAACGGCGAAACCGCCAAAAGAGAAAGGGTTATTTAATTAAGGACCTTCGCGCAAGCGTCGGAAAACCTCCCCTTATCTATGCACTTACCTGGCCTCGTGATCAGTGCATCTTAAGCCCGTTTCTCGACACAGTTTTACTTCGACAATCAAGTTCTGGAGCAGGTCTAGTTGACCTAGGTGAACCCTAGAACGATTAGGTGTGTGGTATTTTTGTGTCGTGATTGTTTTTGTCCAGATTCTTTTTATATGTATATTTCATTCTTTTGTTAATAACTAAAAAAAATCACATTCTTTTTCCCCTCATTTTCTCTGCCTTTCTTTCTTTCTCTCTTCATATCATGGGTACCCCACCTCGCAAAACGCTTGCCGAACTTTGGTGCCCACAACCAGACATTACTTCTTACGGTTCTTGCTTTGGCCGAACGTTGAACGATCCCTCCATGCCCAAAATCTCTTTGAAAGATCGAATAGACGCGTCTAGGACAAACACTTGCCCTCCGCAATCCACTTTGTATCAACCTTTTCAATCTCCCCCACCCTCTTATGTTGATACCCCTTTTGCAAGTCGTCCTTTGTCCATCGCAGAACATATTGAACAATCCTGTAGCCGATCTTTCACTCCTTTCACCACTACAGATTCTTGGGATCAACAATTCCATTCACCTTCTTATCCAAATGTTGATCCTGTTCCTGTCCAGCCATTCAATTCCTACCAGTCCTACCCGACTTTTGCACCTTTCCTAGACATTGCTTCTGAACCGCCATTTGGGAATTTTCAGTATCCAAACAACTTTGAATCTTTTACTAAAACCCCTTCAAAACCCATGTCTAGTCTGGAACAGATTTTAGGGTCGCGTCGTACCAACAGATGATGGATTTGAATGCGTCCATGGCCGCCCTCATACAACCTAGTGACCCGGTAGCTAGTTTTCAACTAGCTCCAAATTTTTCAATGTATGAAGAGGCGGTAGGACAGGTTGAGAATTTGAGTGGAGAGAGTGAGCTGTACCCCCTTCCGAATCAAGCCTACCCGTTTCAACTTGCATCCCACAACTCCGGTTTTGAATGTCTATCTAGTGTTCCAAACGATTCATTGATTAAAGATAGAATAGATAATGAGTTGTGTGACTTTGTAGTGTTTGATTTGCCCGATTGTGAAGGGTCCTGATTTGTCTCAAAAACTTCTAATAACTGCAATCAAGAACGGCGTCGCATGAAGCTAGCCGGTGAGTACGGGTCGGTCCACAGGGATTTTGTGAATCTCCTAGTCGCGCTAACGAGTTAATTCTGAAGGGTGTTCGGATTGATTATTAAATCTAAAAACCTAATTATTCTATACTACGATTATCTAGATTTAGTTTTGCTAAGGTTAGGTTTAGGGATGGTTTGGAAATGCAAGTAAATCTCAATGCTTTCTATACCCGAATGAAGATCTATGAGGAGT
This sequence comes from Agapanthus africanus, assembly GCA_030015575.1. Taxonomy (NCBI): domain Eukaryota; kingdom Viridiplantae; phylum Streptophyta; class Magnoliopsida; order Asparagales; family Amaryllidaceae; genus Agapanthus; species Agapanthus africanus. The sequence goes on along the minus strand of CM057341.1, from coordinate 734,688,658 downwards.
TATGGTAATTATCAATAAAGGGGATTAGATCCATTCGGGAAGGTGTTCCTTCCTCTAGGTTCTTGTCCTTCCTTTAGAGATCCTTACACTAACCTCCATGGAAAACGCACGCAACCGAGCTTTTACACTACGGTATCACCGCTACCTCGAGGGATATGGTGCCGTAGGACGCGGTGTGTGCGTGTATGCATGGAGTCCTATTGTAAATATATAATGGGTAAGAAAGGGATGAGAGATCTCATCTCTCAAAAGCCTTCCCCAAAGCTAACTCTAAACAATTATCTACGGCAATGAATTAAATCTACCTAGGGCAAAGAATTGAAATCTAAACTAGAGCAATTAAATAAATCTACTTACAGATAGCTCTCTCCAAACATCAACGCAGGGTTGTCAGATCTGAATTCATGAATTGAAGAGAGGCACCGATGCTCTCCATAAAGAATTCTGAATTTATTATTAAAAGGAGGCATAAGAAATTACAATGATTAGAGTTCCTATTTATAAAGAATAGGAAACCCTAGGGTTACAATGACTCGCATGTCTACATTTACAAAAATAGCCCTAGGTTGACCAGTCAACGACGCAACAAAACATGGTAAAATTTTTATCTCCTGAATACCCTAAACTGCCGCGGAACCGCGGCATGGGTGGGGTTTGGGTCGCGGTTCCGCGGCCCATTGGAGGCTTCATTTCCTCAGTTTTTCTGTGAATCTTTTTGGCTTTCTGGTCTTTGTTATTCTTTGGTTCTTTTCTCAATTGGGCTTCTTCGTTGGTTCCAGATCTCCAGTGAACAATTTGCAGTGGTCTTTTAACCGTTCGTCTTGACATTTTGGACCTTGCATTGCCTTGTTGATTGTGAACTGTTCTTTGTCTAGGCTTGGCTAGGATCCTTCTATTTGTTGGTCAAAAGTCCCTTTTTGCATCGTCTTTTGTCTTTTTCACTGTTTTCGCTCCAAGAACCTGTAACCTGTAATATGAAGCAGACACGCATCAAAAGCACCTGTTTATTTATAAAAAGAATAAGAATGGGGAATATAATAATACAATATTATGGTGTGAACAAATACCCCCAAACTTATCTTTTGCTCGTCCTCAAGCAAACTTATTTTTATTCACTAAATTCCTAACCGCACTTTCACAGGGAAACGCGATTGCACTGAGCTAGTGCAACAAGCCGTTAAACCTCTAGGTGTCCCTAGTAGGAGGAGTGTTGTCTCCTGAGGGTTTTCAGCGGATACTACCCATAAAATCCTATCAACTCGGCCCATTGACTTTTGTTCTCCAATTAAGTTTTCCAACAAGGAATTCTATTATCTTATACTTGTAAATTATCCACCCACATTCTTCATACTTCCTCATTATTTAACTTAAGATTATATATGTTCTGTAGACTTACATAGCTTTCGGCATCTCTTAAGTTTTCCTTCTAGGGTTTCATCTCCATTTAGGAATTTTTATCAACTCTATTAAAGATACAAGTTCTATTCTTCACTCCTTTCTCTCATCTAAACTCCAATCACATATCCCTACGTGTATGTAAATATCACCCCTACACTTGGAAATTCAAATCAAGCAATCATACCCTTGTCCGTTGTCCAAAGTACTAATTAGTTGGTGAATTTAAATGAATTTTGCTTACACATCCTTCATGCGACCGTTAATACTTCTTGAGGTACCAACAACCGATTACAAGATATGTTTGCACTTTGAAACGTAATTCCTAGTCTTGCAACACCCAAGGCTTTTAGCAGTGACTCCCAAACCAGTTGGTCTAAGGCATTAGGTGATGAAGCACCCTCACTAAATATTTTTCTATTTTTACAGCCTTAAGTAATCACAAAAACCAGTGTTCATTTTTTTTTTATTCACACTTATATTTATTTAAATTTTTTTCATTTTCATTGTACTAAGGACTTTAAACAAGAGCATTTCAAGGTCTCTTCTACTATTCCAAGTTTCAAGGTGCATGATTGTGCAAATTGTAGGGTATACATTTTCAGAATCTAGACTTAAGCTAGGAACTATTTTTCAAACTTATACTCTAATAAAAATATCAATACTCTTCCTTTGTTTCGACTTAGCCCAAGAAGTGAACTCAAAATTTTCTTATTTCTAAATAAACTACAAAAACATATACTTTCTACCGTTAAACTCTAAGGAAGGTTATTTTTACGGTTTTTAATTTACTAAATCTAAGATCTAGTTGTTCCTAGCCAGTTGACCTATTTGTCAAACTCAAATCAAATATGACCAAAATTGAATACATTAATTTTTATATTTTTTAAAATTTTTCAATTTTTATGAGTTTTAAAATAAGTATGCAAATACAAAAATGTACATATGAATGCGAAGGAAGAAGACGTACCGAGCATACCCCCAAACTTGAACTTGACAGTGTCCTCACTGTCATGCTAAACCAAGAGGGTCAAAAATGCCGGTACTCCCCTGTTTATTTATTTATAATTTTTTTTATATTTTTTTAATGTTTTGAATTTTTATTTTTATTTTTTTATAGAAAAAGAAAATAAAAATATATATACATATATACAACAAGGTTCCCCCCAAACTTAGGCTTGGCCTTACACAAGCCAAAGGTTAGCACCAACCATTCAAAAATTTTATCGTGGTAATGGCCGAGTTGGTGAAATAATGGGGTGTAGAGGAAAGAAATGAGAAACACGCAAGACCGTATGGAAAGAAGAATGGTAGAATATGGTCTCGGTGGGGGAGAAGAATGGCGGAAAGGAGAAAGAAAGGTCGCGCGATCTTGAGGGTGTAAATCAAGTGAATAAATTAGCGCAATTTGTGATGACCGATGTGTTAAAAGCGATTGCGCTAACCTATCAACTCGTCGAGAAATGGGATCAAATCCCTTAAGATTCGCAAGAAAACATGGGTACGCCGAACTTGGTATTTGAGATGAAAGCGTAACGGTCACTTGCACGGTCGGAACAATAGGAAGGACGAAAGGGAGTGATTGAGGGATAGTCGTACTCTCACCTAAGTAAACTGTCTCGAACTTGAGAGATTCCATTAATGGTTCGAAACTACTGTAAGCAACCGAGTCTGATGGTTCAACTAACTCATCTGAAAATGTAAAGGATTCAAACTCGGGCGGTGAGTCATCAATATCGTCCGAAAAAGTGAAACACTCGTAAGTGTTATCATCTGTGAGAACGGTATCAGATTCAAAGGAAAAAATTTCAAGCTCACAGTCTTCAATCGTGGTCGGAACGATGGAAAGGAGGGAGGGTGATATAATAGTTAAAGGTTCAGGAGGATGAATTGGAAAATCAGACACATCAAACAAAAATGATTCAACCTCAATATTATCCTCAAAACTCTCCTCAATACTTTCCTTATAATTCTCCTCAAAATTCAACTCATCCATGCCATTATCATCAACATCAAGACGCATATGAAGTTCGGGAGAAACATCTAATGACTCGGGATGATGAGTTGAACATAAAATTTCAATCAAATCGACAGGTTCATCATCCTAAATATTCCCGGCGTCTATATCCTCAATCAAGTGAAAATCAATATTTTCTGACACCTCATCAAAAGCATGGATATTTATCAATTTAGGTTCTAGATTGGAGGTGTAAAGGTCAAACGGATTAGGTGCGGTTTCACTCGAAAGGGGTTCCTCACAATTTGGCAAATCAAACACTACAAAATCACACAACTCGTTTTTATTTTGAACTTGTGAATCATTTAGGACATTCGATGGAAAACTGGAGTTGTGGGCTTCAATTTGGTAAGGGTAGGTTTGATTTGGAAATCCTCTCAAATTCTCATTCTGTCCAACCGCCTCCTCATACATTGAAAAATTTGGAGCTAGCGGGAAACTAGCTACCGGTTCAGTAGGTTGCATAAGAGCGGCCATGGATGCTTCCACATTCCTAACCATTTTGTTTGTTGCTGCGATATACGCCTCCAACGACTTTTCCAAACTAGACTTGGGTGGTAAGGGGGTTTTGGTAAAAGAGTCGAAATCGTGTGGATATGCAAAACTCCCAACAGGCTGTGTAGAAGCAGTGTCTAGTGAAGGTAGAAAGGTCGGGTAGGACTGGTTGGAAGTGGGTAGGTGGGCAGGGGTAAGGTCAACATGTGGATAAAAAGGTGAATAATCGTGCGGGCCCCTAGAACTAGCTGAGTGGAGAGGGGTGAAAGATCGGCTGCGAGATTGAGCAATATGCTCTGCAATGGATATCGGCTTAGGAGTGACAGAAGGACTTGAAAAAGTGGTATCAACATATGGAGGTGGTAAAGGGTGACTCTGTTGACACAAAGTGGGTTGAAAAGTCAAACTGTTTCTCCTAGACGCCTCTATTTGATCTTTCAAAGATATTTTAGGCAAGGAAGGATCGTCTTTAAATTGACCGAACAAATTGACATACGACGCAAAATTAGGTTCGGGATACCAAAGTTCGGCAAGTGATTTATTATGTGGGGTACCCATGTTATAAGAAAGGGGGAAAGAAGGAAAGTTGGTTGGTGCAAGGATTTATTTGCGGCAAAAGTTTGCAAATTTGTTTATAAAAAGATTTTTTCCCCTTTTTTTGTTTTGTTTCTTTTTATTTGGAAAAATTGTTGCAAAAAGATTTTCGAGAAAAGATATGCAACAGAAAATTTACTTGCAATCTATTTCTAATTTAAACGAGGGCCTACAAATCCTGCACAAGATTGTCATTTGGAAAGATAAAGATTTTTAGAGCGCACAAAATCTTGCAGGAATTTTTCAGAAAAATATATCTAGATTTCCAGAGAATGAACAGGGGAGCTTACAGAGGAATTTTTCTGCGCTGAAGGCACAGGGGAACCGCGGAACCGCGGTCTAAGGCGGTTGGTGCGGCGGAAACGCAGCGGCGGAGCGGGCGCAGATCTCAAGATTTCACCAGGGCGCCGCGGATGGGCAGCAGAATGTGGTTTACACCGCGGAATCGCGGTGTACTGTTAGGCTCGCGTCTCGAGATTTTTTTGGCTGTTCTGTTTTTAAAATTCTCCTCTGTTCTGATCTCCTGTTTTCTGTTTTGCTTTCTGAAATTTTCCAGATCCGTCTTTCTATTGTATATCCTGCAAGATTCACACAACAAAGTACCCTTTCCAAAAAATAACAATTGATATATTTTTATAATTTTGGATTTTTTAGATTTTTATGATTTTTTAATTTAAGATTAACCCGAAATTGCAAAAAGGAAATTTCTATGCCATCCCCGGCAACGGCGCCATTTGATTGTTCTCAAAAACTTATAATAACCACAATCAAGAACGGCGTCGCATGAAGCTAGCCGGTGAGTATGGGTCGGTCCACAGGGATTTTGTGAATCTCCTAGTCGCGCTAACGAGTTAATTCCGAAGGGTGTTCGGATTGATTATTAAATCTAAAAACCTAATTATTCTATACTACGATTATCTAGATCTAGTTTTGCTAGGGTTAGGTTTAGGGATGGTTTGGAAATGCAAGTAAATCTCAACGCTTTCTATACCCGAATGAAGATCTATGAGGAGTTATGGTAATTATCAATAAAGGGGATTAGATCCATTCGGGAGGTGTTCCTTCTTCTAGGTTCTTGTCCTTCCTTTAGAGATCCTTACCCAAACCTCCATGGAAAACGCGTGCAACCGGGCTTTTACACTACGGTATCACCGCTACCTCGAGGGATATGGTGCCGTAGGATGCGGTGTGTGCGTGTATGCATGGAGTCCTATTGTAAATATATAATGGGTAAGAAAGGGATGAGAGATCTCATCTCTCAAAAGCCTTCCCCAAAGCTAACTCTAAACAATTATCTACTGCAATGAATTAAATCTACCTAGGGCAAAGAATTGAAATCTAAACTAGAGCAATTAAATAAATCTACTTACAGATGGCTCTCTCCAAACATCAACGCAGGGTTGTCAGATCTGAATTCATGAATTGAAGAGAGGCACCGATGCTCTCCATAAAGAATTCTGAATTTATTATTAAAAGGAGGCATAAGAAATTACAATGATTAGAGTTCCTATTTATAAAGAATAGGAAACCCTAGGGTTACAATGACTCGCATGTCTACATTTACAAAAATAGCCCTAGGTTGACCAGTCAACGACGCAACAAAACATGGTAAAATTTTTATCTCTTGAATACCCTAGACTGCCGCAGAACCGCGGCATGGGTGGGGTTTGGGCCGCGGTTCCGCGGCCCATTGGAGGCTTCATTTCCTCAGTTTTTCTGTGAATCTTTTTAGCTTTCTGGTCTTTGTTATTCTTTGGTTCTTTTCTCAATTGGGCTTCTTCGTTGGTTCCAGATCTCCAGTGAACAATTTTTGCGTGGTCTTTTAACCGTTCGCCTTGACATTTTGGACCTTGCATTGCCTTGTTGATTGTGAACTGTTCTTTGTCTAGGCTTGGCTAGGATCCTTCTATTTGTTGGTCAAAAGTCCCTTTTTGCATCGTCTTTTGTCTTTTTCACTATTTTCGCTCCAAGAACCTGTAACCTGTAATATGAAGCAGACACGCGTCAAAAACACCTGTTTATTTATAAAAAGAATAAGAATGGGGAATATAATAATACAATATTATGGTGTGAACAGGTCCCTTTCGAGTGAAACCACACCCAATCCTTTTGACCTCTACACCTCCACTCTAGAACCTGAATTGATTAATATCCATGCTTTTGTTGAGGTGTCTGAGAATATTGATTTTCACTTGATTGAGGATATTGACGCCGGGAATATTTTGGATGATGAACCTGTAGATTTGGCAGAGTTTTTCTCTTCAATTCATCATCCCGAGTCATTAACTGTTTTTCCCGAACCCATATGCGTCTTGATTTTGATGAAATTTGCATGGATAAGCTGAATTTTGAGGAGACTATTGAGGATAGTACTGAGGATGAACCAGTTTTAATTGATGAGTCGGATTTTCCAATTCATCCTGTTCCTTTCATTGACTGTGTACACCCTCCTGAACCTTTAACCGATAACCTTCCTCAATCACCTACCTCCATCCTTTCCATCGTTCCGACCTTGCAAGTAATCGTATCACTTCCATTTCCATTGTCTGGTTTACCAAGTTCGGCGTACCCATGGTTTCTCACGAATCTTGAGGGATTTGACCTAATTTCTCGCCATATTGATAGATTAGTACAATCCATCTTTTCACATCGATCATTACAGATTGTACTAATTTATTCAATCCAATTCCACCCTCAAGTTCGTATTCCACTTCTTTCTCCCTTCCGCAATTCTTCTTCTTATATACCTAGACCGTATACCACTTCTATCTCCATACGGTCTCGCGTATTCTCCCTCTCTTTTCTCTACGCCTTCTTCTACCAACCTGTACATTATAGCGATAAAATCTTTGAATGGTTGGTGCTCACTTTTGGCCTGTGTAAGGCCTTGTATAGTTTGAAACTGTTTTCTTTCCCCCTAATCCTGAACTTCACCGCTTAAACAATGGAAACACTCCAAAATAACCATACGTGGTGTTTCCTCACTTAAGTTTGGGGGGAACCTTTTTTTGTATATATCTTTTCGGTTTGCTTTTTGTTTTGTATAAAATTTTCTTTAGGGAGAGCGCCGACAATTTTGACCCTCTTGGTGTGGCCTGGCAGTGAGGGCACTGTCAAGTTTAAGTTTGGGGGTATGCTCGGTAAGCTTTCTTCCTTCGCATTCATTTATATATTCTGCATTTGCATACCTTATTAAAAACCCATAAAAATCGAAAATTTTCCAAAATATAAAAACTTTGTCGTCAAGTTAGCTAATAGGGTAACTTAGATTTTTATTCTGAAAGCTTAGTGGATATGTTAGAAATAACTAAATCCTAGGCTTAGGAAATGAAAACCCTAAAAATAACCCTCATTCTGTCTAACTTTGGTAAGTATACGTTGTTCACATCATAATATTGCAATTCATACGCCCCACTTTTATGCATTTTATAAGTAAACAGGTACTTTTGACGCTCGTTTGTTGCATGATACAGGATACAGGCTCTTGGAACAAATACAGTGAAAAAGATGAAAGATGCTACAGAAAAGAGACTTTTGACCAACAAGCAGACAGATCTTACTCAAGCCGAGATGAAGAACAGTGCAAGATCCAAAAGACGAAAGTGAACGGTCAAAAAGCTCCCTACAAGTTTTCATTGAAGATCTGGAAAAGACCAAGAAGTCAAACAGAGAAAAATAGTGAAGAACAAATAAGCCCAAGAACCCAGAATGAATACCACAGAAGATGGTGGCATGAAGCCACCAAAGGGCCGTGGAACCGCGGCCAAAGGCTTATCATTGCCGCGGTTCCGCGGCCGTATGGTGCCCGTGTCGGCACCGACTTCTTGTGTCGGTGCGACGGTGCGGGTGTTGGGATTTTTAGGGGGAAAATCTGTAATTTCATGTCTACGAGAGTCTGTAACCCTAGCTTCACTGGTTGCTTATAAATTGTACTCAAAATCTGTAAAATGTATGCCTCCTTTTAATGAAATAAAATTCAGACCTCTTTTTGGAGAGCATCGGTGTTTCCTTTCCATTCAGAAATTCAGATCTGACAACCCTGCATGGATGATTGGAGGGATGCATCTGTAAGTAGATTTAATTTCTCACCCTAGTGTAGATTTCAATTCTTTGCTCTAGGTAGATTTAATTTCATGCCTTAGGAACTTGTTTAGGGTTTAGCTTTGGGGAAGGATTTTGATAGATGAGATCTCTCTTCCCTTTCTTACTCACCAATTATTTACAATAGGACTCCATGCATACACGCACACACCGCGCCCTACGGCATCCTACCCCTCGAGGTAACGATGACACCGTAGTGTAAAGGCCCGGTTGCGCGCGCTTTCCATGGAGGTTAGGTTAAGGATCTCTAAAGGAAGGACAAGAACCTAGAGGAAGGAACATCTTCCCGAATGGATCTAATCCCCTTTATTGATAATTACCATAACTCCTCATAGATCTTCATTCGGGTATGAAAGCGTTGAGATTTACTTGCATTTCCAAACCATCCCTAAATCTAACCCTAGCAAGAATAGATCTAGATAATTGCCCTAGGTTAATTAGATTTTTAGATTTAATAATCAACCGAACACCCTTCGGAATTAACTCGTAAGAACGAATCGGAAATTCATAAAATCCCTGTGGACCGACCCGTACTCATCGGCTAGCTTCATGCGACGCCGTTCTTGATTGCGGTAATAGAAATAGTTTTTGACATACGAATCAAATGGCGCCGTTGCCGGGGATGGCGTAATTTTTTTGATTTGTAGGATTTCGGGTTGATATAAATTTTGAAAAATCAGAAAATACAAAAATACAAAAACACTTTAGCGATTTTTATCTGTTTGAAGGGTTTCTCGTTTGAATCTTGCAGGAACAGCAAAGCATCGCGGATCTGGAGTTTTACAGAAGGTCAAAACAGAAAAAGGAGCATAAGAACAGAGAGGAATTTTAAGCACAGAACAGTACAAAAAGTTTCAGAGCCTGATTCCCTTGAAGCACCGCGTTTCCGCCGCACTCTGGTACCCTAGACCGCGGAACCGCCGCACAACTGCCACGTCAGCACATAATTTTTACAGGGTTTGCTCTCTTTTCTTCCCCTCTGCAACCTCCATATCTCCATTGTAAAAAGTTTCTGCAGGAATTCTTTGCGCTAAAAAAAATTTCTCTCCCCCTTCTAAATAACAGATTTTCTGCAGGGTTCTTTGCGCCGCGCTAAAATTGATTGCAAGTGAATTTTACTGTTTTGCATAATTTAATTGGACTTTAAGGGGCTAATTGACCAAACTCAGATTGGGTGGGGATTTCATCACCCTTCCCAGGACCCCAGAAAACACCTAAAGCAAGTGCATTGACCACAATTAATAAAAAAAGATTAGACTCAGACCTAAGGACATCGAGCTCAATAGGAAAAGGACTAGTATAGGCATCGGCCGTTTATCCTAACCGACATTGCGGTGTCTAGGCTAGTGGTTATTAATTAGGCCCACTGTAGTGGTGGTTCCTTCCCACTTACCTGGCCGTACTTGTCTGTGAAGAGGCGGTTTGAGGTCCTATTTCTAGCCCTAATTAGGAGCTGTCTAGCAGACCTAGGCAACCCTAGATCTAGGCCTGATTGTGCATGTGTGGTTGATTTGTGTCACGAGTCCCTTTTTGAAAAACCTTTTTGCAAAACTGTCACATAAAAAAAAAGAGAAAAATCTTTTCAAAAACTTGCAACTTGCCGCTAACAAAACTTGCAAACCACTTCCACCACTGACGTTATCTTATCCCCACATTCTGTTTTTCTTTTTTTTTCTGACTGCGCTATCCCTTTTAGTGTATGTCACTTTGGACTAGGGATACAGACGCCCGATTAGTCCACGTTTCGTTGGTACCGACCAACGAACCTTTCGACACCGAAGTCGAAAATCCGTCCACTTTCTTACCCTCACCCTCAACTTCTTTCACCGAAGGTATGTCGGGATTCAACCCCAACAATACCTTACCGATGGGAAGGATTCCACCTCCGTTAGGTGCGAATGACCCGAACCAGCCGCCTGTTGAAGCGCCCGCACGAGTTGCGCTCCAGGACCTCTTTTACCCCATCCGCACTTCTTTACCTACTTGTCTTTCACCCCCACCGGCAAATGGGGACAATTTTGAGATAAAACCACATTTTATCAATATGCTGCCAAAATTTCATGGTTTGGAAACTGAAGACGCATATATCTTTATTAATAAATTCCAAAATGTGTGCGCTATGATGAAAACGACCCAATTGAGTGATGACGCTATAAGGCTAAGGGTCATTCCTTTCACCTTATGTGACCTAGCCGAGAAGTGGCTATATAGCACCGCATCACATTCTATTAGAAATTGGAATGAGTTTGTGAAAGCTTTTCTAAAAAAGTTCTATCCTCACCATAAAACTGCCAGAATCCGAAATGAAATAATTCAATTCTCACAACTTCCTTCCGAACCATTTTGGAAGTGTTTCGAGAGATTTAAGGACCTACTAGTTCAATGCCCTCATCATGGGATCGAAAGTTGGCAACTTTGCCAAACATTATACGAGGGATTGAACTCGGCAACGAAGCAGTTGCTAGAAACCATCTGTCAAGGTCATTTTCTCTCTGAGTCTAGTGATGAAGCGTGGCAGTTTCTCGAGGATCTTAGTGAGCAGACAATACAGTGGGAGAGTACCAAGACCACATCATCTTCTAGTGGTCAATCTAGGGCAGGCATACATCAAGTAGAGATGTCGATTGCTATGAAGGCCGAGATGACCGCTCTTACGAAAAAGCTAGAAGCAATAGAGACCAAAATCTCATCGTCTTCTCCTGCCCCTGCTATGCCCCCACGAACTGTCTGTGCTTGTTGTGCGGATCCATCGCACCTGACCGAAGAGTGTCCTTATAATGCATCTATACAAGGACAGGATCAAGTCAATGCTGCATTTCAGCAATGACAAAGAAACGATCCGTACTCTTCGACGTATAATCCAGGGTGGAGGAGTCACCCAAATTTTGCTTGGAACCAAAATCAACAATTCCAAGGAAATAATAATTTTCAAAGACCTCCTCCCCCACAACAACAACAACAAGCACCCTCACAAACTCAATTTCAACCGCAACAATTTCAACAACAACCTTACCCTAATCAGGTGAACAATTTTGTGCCTAACAATGCTTACCAGCCAAATAATTATGCTCAACCTAATAATGATAAGGTTAGCTCGCTCGAAAGAAGTCTAGATGCGTTCCTTAAGCAATCTACACAGTCTACAGCAAGACTTGAGACTTCTATTCAAACTTTAGTGCAAAATAGTACCTCTCACGATCAAAGAATCAAATCTATTGAGACACAAATTGCACAACTCAATGCAGCTTTGAGCGAGCGCGAAAAAGGAAAACTCCCGTCTCAACCACTGCCCAACCCCGGTCACGCACATGCTGCATTTCAACAGCAAAATCATAACGTAAATACCGTGACCACATTGAGATCGGGAAAAGTGTTGCAGAAAAATGTGGGCATTAACAATGACACCCCTGCCGGTGGGCCTTCTTCATCTTCTTCACCATCTTCTTCTTCTTTAGAGCCTATTCTCCACCCTTCACATGGCTCTACCTCTTCTAGCTTGAACGGACCCATTTCTCACAACACGAACACATCTACACGGGGTGCCGTTCCAACTCGACAATCTGATCCGCAAAAATTGGACTCAACCACCTTTCAAAATGTTCCTTTTCCTAATCGATTGAGATCCAATAAACCAACTCCTCAAATGGAGAAGATTGTCGAGTTGTTCAAACAGGTTAGCATAAATATCCCTCTTTTGGATGCAATTCAGCAAGTTCCTTCATATGCCAAAATTTTAAAGGACTTGTGCACCAAAAAGAGGAAGTCGCAAGTGCCAAAGAAAGTTTTTGTGGCTAGTGCTATTAGTGATGCTCTTGTAAATTCCCTTCCCCCAAAACAAAAGGACCCCGGGTGTCCTACCATTTCGATAACAATTGGGGACAAGAACATCAATAGAGCACTATTAGATCTTGGCGCGAGCGTCAATTTGCTACCCTATTCTGTGTACGAGCAATTGGGCGTTGGAGAGCTTAAGCCCACTCACTGTACTCTCCAAATGGCCGACCGGTCAATAACCCATCCTAGGGGAGAGCTGGAGGATGTGTTAATAAGAGTAGGGGATTTTATTTTCCCCGTTGACTTTATTGTGATGGATACACAACCTGTTGCTAACCCCCGGAACCAAATTCCGGTAATACTTGGTCGACCATTTCTGGCTACTTCCAACGCAGTGATCAATTGTCGTAATGGTTCAATGAACCTATCTTTCGGCAATATGACAATTAAGCTCAATATTTTCAAGTTGGGAAGTCAGCCTGCTGAGCCCAATGCTAGCGTACTCGATGTTTGCTCAATCAATGAGATCGCGGAGGAGGACTGTGAATTCGAGAATTTTTTGTTCGATCACAGCAATGTTAACGCCACTAGTGCGTTCCTCCTAGAATCCGACGCAGCTTTCACAACGGATAATGATTTTGAGTGCTTTACCTTCGTTGATGACTTTGAAGACTCATCACCTGAATTGGAGTCTTTTGCTTTTTCGGATGAGTTAGTTGAACTATCCGACACTGTTGCGTACACTCGGTTCGAACCTTTGATGGAATCATTCGAGTTTGAAACAACTACCCCATTGTTACCATCTATTGTTTCACCTCCTAAAATCGAATTAAAGCTTTTGCCGACACACCTGAAATATGCTTATCTAGGTGATAATGAGACCTTACCTGTCATTGTATCAGCTTCTCTAGCTCTTGAGCAAGAGAAGGCACTTTTGATGGTCTTACATAATAATCGGCAAGCTTTCGGCTGGTCTATGGCAGACATTAAGGGGATTAGTCCCCTCATAGTCGAACAGCATATACACTTAATGGATGATGCCAAGCCAGCACGGGATCCACAAAGGCGCCTCAACCCCATCATGAAAGAGGCTGTTAAGAAGGAAATTGTCAAGTGTCTGGATAGCGGTATCATTTACCCTATCTCGGATAGCCAATGGGTTAGCCCAATCCACGTCGTGCCAAAGAAATCAGGCATTACGGTCATTACAAATGAGGCAAATGAGTTGATTCCCACTCGCACCCAAACTGGGTGGCGAGTCTGCATAGACTATAGAAAACTCAATGCCGCAACAAGGAAAGACCACTTTCCTTTACCTTTCATTGACCAAGTGCTCGAGCGATTGGCAGGGCACGAGTTCTATTGCTTTCTCGATGGCTATTCTGGTTACAATCAAGTCCCCATCGCCAAAGAGGACCAAGACAAGACAACATTCACTTGTCCCTTTGGCACGTTTGCCTATAGTCGCATGCCCTTTGGGTTATGCAACGCACCCGCGACATTTCAGCGGTGTATGATGGGGATCTTTTCAGACATGGTTGAAAAGTTCTTGGAGATCTTTATGGATGATTTCTCCATCTTTGGCGACTCCTTCGACGAGTGTTTACGCCATCTTGACGCTGTTCTTACCCGCTGCAGGGATAAGAACCTAACATTGAATTGGGAGAAGTGCCATTTCATGGTGCGAGAGGGCATTGTCTTAGGACATGTCATCTCGCAAAACGGCATCGAGGTTGACAGGGCTAAAATCGAAGTGATTTCTAACCTACCTCCCCCAAAATGCGTCAAAGATATTAGAGCCTTCCTTGGCCACGCCGGTTTCTACAGACGGTTTATCAAGGACTTTAGCAAGATTGCTAGACCCTTGACTCTATTACTGGCCAAGGACACAACTTTCGCTTTCGACTCCACATGCATTGAAGCATTCGAGTCTTTAAAACATTCACTCATCACTGCGCCCATCCTCTCATCTCCCGACTGGACGCACCCTTTTGAAATCATGTGCGAGGCATCAGACTTTGCTATTGGCGCTGTTCTTGGACAGCACATTAATAAGATGCCGCACGTGATTTATTATGCTAGCCGAACACTAAATGAGGCCCAACTTAACTACACAACAACAGAGAAAGAATTTTTAGCTGTTGTGTTTGCACTCGAAAAATTTTGGCCTTATTTAATCGGCTCTCCAGTCGTTGTTTATACTGATCATTCGGCTCTTCGCCACCTTTTTGCGAAGAAAGATGCTAAGTCAAGGCTAATACGTTGGATCCTTTTATTGCAAGAGTTTGACCTTGTCATTAAGGACAAAAAGGGATGTGAAAACGTAGTAGCTGATCACTTATCACGACTTCCTTCTTTGCCCATGCTCGATCTTCCAATCACTGACGTTTTTCCCGACGAGCAACTCTTGACCGTTTCGTGCGAGCCATGGTTCGCCGATATCGTGAACTACTTAGCCACCGGCCTGATACCTAATGATTGGTCGAAACAGGATAAGCTTCGATTTTTGTCCCAAGTAAAGCATTTTTACTGGGATGAGCCCTATCTTTTTAAATACTGTTCCGACCAAATCATTTGTCGGTGTGTGCCCGAGAGTGAGGTCAAGAGCGTGCTGTCTTTTTGCCACGATCAAGCATGTGGCGGGCACTTTGGCCCAAAGAAGACAGCCGAAAAAGTTTTGCAGTGTGGTTTCTATTGGCCACGACTCTTCAAGGATGCATTTGAATACTGCAAAACTTGCTCCCGGTGCCAACACTTGGGCCGGATTTCGCAGAGAAACGAAATGCCACTCCAACCCATTCTGGTAGTGGACATTTTTGATGTTTGGGGTATAGATTTCATGGGACCATTTCCTAACTCTTTTGGAAATGTGTATATTATTTTGGCAGTTGACTATGTTTCCAAGTGGGTCGAGGCTGTGCCCAGCCGAACGAACGATAATAAAGTTGTCGTTCAATTCCTTAAAGAACACATATTTTCTCGATTTGGGCATCCTCGGGCGATAATAAGTGATAATGGTTCTCACTTCTGCAACAGGACTTTCGAGTCCTTAATGCGCAAATACTCTATCACCCACAAATTGTCAACACCATATCACCCCCAAACATGTGGGCAAGCCGAGATTTCAAATCGGCAAATAAAACAAATCTTGGAGAAAACGGTTTCCAAAAACCGTAAGGATTGGTCACTTAAACTGATAGATGCACTATGGGCTTTCCGTACTGCATATAAGACCGATCTTGGTATGTCTCCATACCGGCTTATGTACGGGAAGGCTTGCCACCTCCCAGTGGAGATCGAGCATAAAGCATTTTGGGCTATCAAAGAGCTGAATTTGTCTTCAGGAGATGCGGGCAGCAACAGAAAGCTGCAATTGAATGAGTTGGAGGAGCTGAGGGATGAGGCATATAATAATGCCATAACTGCTAAAAACCGAGCCAAGGTGTTCCACGATAAACGCCTTTTGCGAAAAATTTTCGAACCTGGTCAACAGGTTCTACTTTATGACACTAGGTTACATTTTCATCCCGGCAAGCTCCGGTCCAGATGGAGAGGACCCTTTGTAGTCCGCACCGTTTATCCGCACGGTGCGGTTGATCTTGAGAACCCTGAAGACGGTACCTTATTCAAGGTAAATGGGCATCGACTGAAACCGTTCTTCAAAGCGGATCCTTCGGAGGAGCTCCTGCTTTTGCAGGAACCGATCTACACTGAGTGATATTCCTCCACTTTCACCCCCAAACTTCGTTTCCCGAAGATACTATTTCAAATAAGTTTGGGGGTGTGTTTACTAGTTGTAAAATACTATAAAAAATAATAAAAAATAAAAATAAAAATAAAAATATAAAAAATTAATAATTTTTTGGACCTAATTGCAAATTTGCAGATTAAGAGCTGTTTTTTCAAATAAAACCCTCTTTTTAGAGGGTGTTTTAAGCAAATCACCCTCCCATCCCCTATTTAAAGGAACCCGACCCCCTGTGTTCATAACCCTAAAAAATTTCCTCTCATCAAACCCTAGCCGCCGCCCCCTACCCTCTGCAGAAAAATTTCGCCGCAACTCCACCAGAGCGCCGCGCTTCCGCCGCCGCTGCCGCCTCCAGCCGCGCAACCGCCGCCGCTTTGTGTCTTCACCCCCTGAATTTTTCAGGGGAGGTAAATCTGAGCCTTTAGTCTCTGTTACTGCATATAATTTTACTGTAAACATCTAAATGGCACATAAAATGCAGTATGAAAGGGATTTTTCCCCTGTTTTCGCACACGAGATTTACGGTAGATATTTCCCACACGAAATCGCACAAAGGGGCTGGAATTTCCTCCTCTATAATCATGCATCTGCGTTTGCTCTACCTAACCTAGTTGCCCTATTTTACGAATCCATGGAAGATAATAGCCTTGACAACTTAGGTTACATTAAACTGAATTGGGAAAATCGTGAAATTCACATCGATAGAGACATGATACACGAGGTTACACTCATACCACGTGTACCTGCACATGAACACCCACTGCGCTTTAAAGATTATATGCCTTTAATGGGGAATGATTGTGCACGGGAACCACGTAAGGGCATCCAAGCACGGACCCTTTACGCGAACGTTTTAACTGTGTGCCGGTGGGCACAAAACAATATTTTTGGAAGTTCTCACAACACGACCTTTTTCACCCCTTCGTTACATGTCGTCCACACTCTGATGACGAAAAATCCTAGGTTCGACATGTGCACGGTTTTGCTCCAATCCATAGGTACGGGGAAACGAGGTACCGTATACCCATGTCCCATGCTCGTTACCCAACTCTGCCGTTATTTCCTCCCAGCCGAGGAATTTGACTCATATATGATAGACGGTGTCCCGGTTTGACCACTTTTAGAGGGCGTCTCGTTGTCCTACTCTAGACTCACGGATATTTGGACACGAACTGAACCGGCAGAAAATGTACCTGCACACACCCCTAGCTCGAGCTCGACTTCGAGCGGGGAAGAACTAACTCCCCAGGAGCATGTGCAATTGATGCGAAGAACAGTGAGAAGAATAGACTCTTTGAGGGATGAGTTTCGGGCAACTGCACGAGAGCACGACCGTCGGTTGACGGAAATTGAGAGGGGAATCCAAACACTTTTGGCTAGAGGGGAACGATCACGTTCACGCTCACGAATGCGACGTGGGGCCGGGCAGTGAGGGCACTGCTTTGCTCAAGTTTGGGGGAGAGGGTAATGTATATAGTTATCTTTTGCATTGCATATTGTATATATTTTCTTTCCCTTTTGCATATTTAATTTCTGCATTGCATCTTTATATAAAAAAATTCATAAAAATTTGCAATTTGAAAAATAAAAAATTAGAAAGCTGAAAAACCCATAAAAATTGAGAAAATTTCAAAAATTATAAAAATTATTGTATTCAATTTTGGTTAATTGACTTGAGTTGATAAAAAGGTTAACTAGCTAGGAACAACTAGATCTTAGACTTAGTGAATTAAAAACCCTAAAAATAACCTTGCTTAAAGTTTAACGGTAGAAAGTGTATGTCTTTGTAGGTTATTTAGGAATAGGCAAATTTTGGGTTCACTTCGTGGGTTAAGCCAAAACGAGGGAAGAGTATTAATGTTCTTATTAAAGTATAAATTCGAAAATAGTTCCTAGCTTGAGTTTCGATTCTGAAAACATGTACCCTACAAAATGCACAATCACGCACCTTGAAACTTGGATTAGTAGAAGAGACCTTGAATTACTCTTGTCTTAAGTCCTTAGCACAATGAAAATAAAAAGAAAAAAAAAGTGAATAAAAAAATGGACACTGGTTTTTGTGATTACTTAGGGCTAGAAAATTAATTAGCGAGGGTGCTTCATCACCTAGTGCCTTAGACCAACTGGTTTGAGAGTCACTGCTAAAAGCCTTGGGTGTTGCAAAACTAGGAAATACGCTTTAAAGGGCTAACGCATCTTGTAATCGGCTGTTGGTACCTCAAGAAGTATTAACGGTCGCATGAAGGATGTGTAAGCGAAAGTTAAGTGCTTTGGACAATGGACGAGAGTACGATTGCTTGATTTGAATTTCCAAGTGTAGGGGTGAAAATTACACACACGTGGGGATATGTGATTAGAGTTTAGATAAGAGAAACGAATGAAAAATAAAACTTGTATCTTTAATAGAGTTGATAGAAATTCCTAAGTGGAGATGAAACTCTAGAAGAAAAACTTAAGAAATGCTGAATTCTAAGTAATTCTATAGAACATGTACAATCTTAAGTTACATAATAAGGAAGTGTGAAGAATATGGGTGGATAATTTGCGGAGCGACGATAATAGAATTCCTTGTTAGAAAACCTAATTGGAAAACAAAAGTCGAAATACCAAGTTGATAGGATTTTGTGGGTGTAATCCGCTGAAAACCCTCAGAAGACAACACTCCTCCTACTAGGGACACCTAGAGGTTTAACGGCTTGTTGCACGTGCTCAGTGCAATCGCGTTTCCCTGCGAAAGTGCGGCTAGGTTAGAATAAAATAATAAGTTTGCTCGAGGACGAGCAAAAGATAAGTTTGGGGGTATTTGTTCACATCATAATATTGCAATTCATACGCCTCACTTTTATGCATTTTATAAGTAAACAGGTACTTTTGACGCTCGTTTGTTGCATGATACAGGATACAGGCTCTTGGAACAAATACAGTGAAAAAGACGAAAGATGCTACAGAAAAGAGACTTTTGACCAACAAGCAAACAGATCTTACTCAAGCCGAGATGAAGAACAGTGCAAGATCCAAAAGACGAAAGTGAACGGTCAAAAAGCTCCCTACAAGTTTTCATTGAAAATCTGGAAAAGACCAAGAAGTCAAACAGAGAAAAATAGTGAAGAACAAATAAGCCCAAGAACCCAGAATGAATACCACAGAAGATGGTGGCATGAAGCCACCAAAGGGCCACGGAACCGCGGCCAAAGGCCTATCATTGCCGCGGTTCCGCGGCCGTATGGTGCCCGTGTCGGCACCGACTTCTTGTGTCGGTGCGACGGTGCGGGTGTTGGGATTTTTAGGGGGCAAATCTGTAATTTCATGTCTACGAGAGTCTGTAACCCTAACTTCACTGGTTGCTTATAAATTGTACTCAAAATCTGTAAAATGTATGCCTCCTTTTAATGAAATAAAATTCAGACCTCTTTTTGGAGAGCATCGGTGTTTCCTTTCCATTCAGAAATTCAGATCAGACAACCCTGCATGGATGATTGGAGGGATGCATCTGTAAGTAGATTTAATTTCTCGCCCTAGTGTAGATTTCAATTCTTTGCTCTAGGTAGATTTAATTTCATGCCTTAGGAACTTGTTTAGGGTTTAGCTTTGGGGAAGGATTTTGAGAGATGAGATCTCTCTTCCCTTTCTTACCCACCAATTATTTACAATAGGACTCCATGCATACACGCACACACCGTGCCCTACGGCATCCTACCCCTCGAGGTAACGATGACACCGTAGTGTAAAGGCCCGGTTGCGCGCGCTTTCCATGGAGGTTAGGGTAAGGATCTCTAAAGGAAGGACAAGAACCTAGAGGAAGGAACATCTTCCCGAATGGATCTAATCCCCTTTATTGATAATTACCATAACTCCTCATAGATCTTCATTCGGGTATGAAAGCGTTGAGATTTACTTGCATTTCCAAACCATCCCTAAATCTAACCCTAGCAAGAATAGATCTAGATAATTGCCCTAGGTTAATTAGATTTTTAGATTTAATAATCAACCGAACACCCTTCGGAATTAACTCGTAAGAACGAATCGGAAATTCACAAAATCCCTGTGGACCGACCCGTACTCACCGGCTAGCTTCATGCGACGCCGTTCTTGATTGCGGTAATAGAAATAGTTTTTGACATACGAATCATACGTCCTTACAGTTTTTTTTTTGAGAAATAGGTAATCTTGAGTTCAGTTCTTGAGTTAAGTCAAGATGAAGGGAAAGTATTGAAGCTTTACTGGTGGATAAGTCTGAAAAATAGTTTCTATTCTTGAGTTCAAATTCAGAAAGTATATACCCTACAACTACACTTACACGCACCTTGAAACTTAGGATAGTAGAGGATACCTAGAAATACTCTTGCCTGAAAGCCTAGTATGAAAGAAAAAACGGTATTTAAAGCTAAACACCAAAAGAGCTTATTGAAAAATATATCCGGTCTTGAAAAAGAAAAAAGAAAAAGAAAAATAAATAAAGTCAAGACCTGGAAACTGCTATTTACGCTTTAAGCTCACACATTTAGTAATCGGCCGTTAGTTCCTCAAGAAGCATTAATAGTCGCGTGAAAGGTGTGTGAGCAAATCCGTCCATCCTTAATGAAAAGAAGTAGTATTAGGTGTTAGGGCAAGGGTATTATAGATTGAATTGAATTCTTGAGTGTAGGGGTGCAAATATACACACACGCAGGGGTATACAATCGATGTTTGGATAAAAGATAGAAATAAAAGATAAGACTTATGTTTTCTGTAAAGTTGATAAAAATCCCTGATTTGAGACCACACTTGAAGAAGGAAAACTCAGGAGATACCAACATCTTTCTAAACTTTTTTGGAACGTATAGGATCCAAGGTTAAATAGATAGGAGGTGTGAAAAATAAGGGTTGGATATTTCTAACTTAGGATGATAGAGTTTCTAACGTAAATACTAAACTGTAGGAGTAGAATCGATGTTAACTTATGACACTAGCTTGACGGGATTTTGTGGGTGTAATCCGCTGAAAACCCTCAGGAGACAACACTCCTCCTACTAGGGACACCTAGAGGTTTAACGGCTTGTTGCACGTGCTCAGTGCAATCGCGTTCCCTGCGAAAGTGCGGTTAGGACTTTTTTGTGAATAATTGGTTTTGCTCGGGACGAGCAAAAGTTAAGTTTGGGGGTATTTATTCATACCAGAATATTGCATTTTATACCGCCCATTCTTACGCTCGTTTGTTTATAGGCAGGTGCTTTTAATCAGTGTTTGCTACATATTTGCAGGATACTGGTTCTCAGCTCTAAACAGTGAAATTCATGGAAAAGTAGGACAAATTCCGGATTACTGCCAACAACAGATAAAACACGGGTCTCCGCTCTCTATCCGTGTGTTGCCACACACCAGTTTAAGGGACAAAATGGCAAATCGATGTCATTTTCATGCACAAAGCTCAATGTCAACACAAGATCCAACATATCTACGCGAAGCTCGAGGAAATCATGGCAAAAGATCCACATCACATCACCTTTTGATCTACTGAAATTCTGGAAGAATTGTGAAGAGATTCTAAGAAAAGTACTATACCACACTGAAGAGGACCACAAACAAGGGGATCCGACAAAAGATGAAGGCACAAGCCTTCTAAAAGGCCGCGGAACCGCGGCATAAGCGCGCTTAGGCCGCGGAACCGCGGCTATGTGGGCTCCGCACTTGGTCAAATTTCAGGGGCAGTTTTAGAATTTCATATATTGACAGATTGTTGCCCTAGGTTCTCTGTTTCCTGCCTATAAATTGCCCAGAACTTGCCAAGCCAATGGTGTTCTTTTTCATGCCCACTTTTTGTTAGCTTTTAGTTTACTTCTTCTTCTTCTTCATCTTTCCTCCATTAAATTGTTGTGAGAGCTTTTGAGTGGATGTTAAATAAAGATGAGGGTTATTTTGTATCATTCTTTTTTGCTTAGCTTCCCCCTTGAGCTCTCTACCTTAACTTGATCTTGCAATCTCTTAAGTGAGCTTGCAAGTTTAAGTTTTGGTCATTGATCTCAAGGGGTTGTATCATTTTGGAATCAATAATGTTCTCTCTTTTGTGCTTCATTCCCCATGAATTCTTTGCCTTTTCTTGATCTTGCAACCTCTTAATTGAGCTTGCAAGTTTAAGATTTGGTTATTGAACCCATGTCTTGTTTTGGGTTCTATGGTTCCTAGTTTCATTTCTTGATCATTTACTTTCTTGCACTTTAATACTTGCTTTACTTTCATGCACTTAAATTCCATGCACTTTTAATTACTTGCTTGTAATCTTTTCTTTTCTTTTGCTCTTTTTGGTTCGTTTTGTGAATGGTTGTAATATGTTGTTGTTAAGAATAAATACAATATGTAAGTTAAGGTTTCATTCCTCATTTCCATTTCCCGTTATTTTCCTTTGAACTCCACCCAAACGTTACGCAAGCGCTCCGCTAGGCACCCTATCCTACCAAGGTAACGGTGATTCCTAACCGCGACCGGTTGCGTTCGGTTTGGCCGGAGGCGAAAGCAAGAGACAAGAACGGAAGGACAAGGGTAAATAAGCCGGATTTCACGAATACCGTGCTTAAATCCCCTAATCCACGTTGTTGCCGATTGCTCTAGTTTCAATTGGTCAAGACTCGGCTCAAAGGTTTTGAGTGCGGATTTCTTTAGCTTACACTTTCGTATCTTTTTCTTAACAACTTTATACTTGCAGATAAAACACATAGGTTAGATTTGAACAAACATATACACATTCTTTATTGACTCGTCTAAAACACGAACGGACATACAACCATCTCCCTGTGGATCGACCCGTGCTCAACCGGCTAGCTGCAAAGCGACACCGTCCTGATCGCGGTTATAACTTTAGAACTTTGAATATCCGACACGCCAAAAGCGTTCGATCAGAGATCAAAAATATTTTGAAGAGAAAGTTGGGTTTTGAAAATCGGAAGTTTTCGGTTTTGAAACTAAAGTTTCGTCTACTACTAGTTTATAGTGTTTGGGTGGCTCTGATACAATATTGAAGTTCCTAACACCCTAACTGCTAATCACGGGCTTTGCGGAACAAAAAACTTTAACTTTTAAAAACTTGGCGCTAGCAACTACGACCTAGAATCTATCCAAACACTAAACTAATAAACTACCAAGAGTTATCTACTCGGTTAGAAGGTTATCTACTCGGTTAGAAGGTTATACCAAAAAGTTTCGTGTGCTTCGGTCATCAACCCTCTTCTTTAGCTCCTCGGGGTCTCCGTGATCGAGCTAAACCACCGGTCTTCCTTAGTCGAAGATGATCCACCCAAGAGATATAGTTCAAGGCTCTAGCTTCACTCAATGAAGCAGCTAAAGGTCCTAACTTGCTACACTAGGATATCTAGGGATGTAGTGATAATTTATAGTATTTTTCTATCTCTCTTCCACCATTGATTCTCAACTCATGAGAGGGTAGGGAGGAAGAAGGAGGAGGAGCTCAAGAGAAGAGCTAAGTGAGGAGCGAGAATAAAAATGGTGAGAATGAATAACTTAGGTGAGAGGAAAAAAACCTAGTCATGGTTTTGTAAAATGAATTTTCCAACATAAAATAGCAACCATACTTGAATAGTGTAGACAAATGAATTTATAATTCATTTGTCTATCTTATTCAAGCATGGCTCTCACCATTCCTCTCCTTTACACCTCATTTCTATTTTTCCAAAAAAATAGAAAATACATGATGAGGTGTCCTCTTTCTAGAATGTCTACTTGTATAAATACAAGAATATGTCTCTGTATATACATGCCCGTATTCGTATCGAAAAACGAATACCCGAGAGATAGAAAAATACAACGAACATATTACTAGAATATACATATCTAAATATATATATATGTAAATTATTAAATCAATACTTGATTTAATAATCCGGCTTAATTCTAAGCCGGCTAGTATTATCAACCGTCCGATCGAAAGTCAGTGTATCTAGCACACTCATTTGATCGGAACCCTGCACGTATCAAAATACGACCACTACATCATTTCACTTGAACCAGGGAAACTCTCTGTGTGGGACTCTAAAAACTCGATAGTACGTTGGCAGTGGGTTTAACCACAAGCACGTCAGCAGCACTAGCTGTATATAACGGCTACCCAAGTACCTGTCGAAAATAAGGCCGACAAGCAAGCTCATCCGAACCCCTACTAAGACTATCTGTGACAATATCCATACATTCCGGTCTCTTCGTCTAAGAGTATCGCATACCGGGTCTTAGGGTGGTAAACGCCGAACCCCTAATAACCTTATAAGTCATTTCGATGTGGCTCAGGACCGATTCGAGAAACTACTGATCAAACTATCAGTAAATCTCAACTGCCTTGGCCATGGTCTTATGGTTCTGGCCAACCGGACACGGTGCGATATCGACTCCCAATATCGGGAGAAACGAATCCCTAACAATCGCTTACTATCTCCATGTGGCTCAGGACTGTACCCAACCAAAACCTGTTTGCACGACTCAATAGAGCCGTGGTAGGGTAGTGATCGAAGAACGGTGGAAACTCACACGAGACTAATGACGATCTCAGGTCTAAAGACTAACCTGTATTCATGTCACCTGAAAACCGCTATCTGACGATAGATATAATACCATCTAGAAGTTCTCGGCGAGTCCGTCCAGTGTACTTACCCTCAGTGAGCACATGTATACAATCTTAGGTGATCGCACCAATGGCTGTGGGACCAACCATCACCCTTCGTCGGGGTCTAGAAACGTATATACAAGTCTACTCTGGAATATCGATGCCCAGTCTAGATACTCCTGTGACTTGAGACATTTAAGGATGTGCTTATGGACTACCCATTCCCTACAAGTATGATCGCCATCATAACGCTGGTAATCAAGCAAAATCCTACGGGTTTTATCAACATGTATCAGCCATATGTGATATCAAGTAAAACATATGCACATGTTAAGATAAAGACAAACTAAAATAGTATACTACTGTATCGAGTCTTTATCAACATGTATAAGCAATACAAAGCAGCAAGAAAAATAAATACACATATTAAGATAAAGACAACCCAAATAGTATACTATATAACTAAGCAAAATTGTCCTGTACATATATATCCCTAGCATCCTATACAATACATGCCTCTAGGGCATACATATCCAACAAAATTGAGATTGTACCTTATTCCAGAGAAGTAACAATTAGCCCAATGTTGAGAATTGTAATGTTCAACCATTGCGTTATAGGCAACCATCGATTTCTTCTTCAATAGGTTCATTTTCCCTAAGAACTCAACCGTCGTGTATTGGTAACACGCTGTCTCTATCAAATGTATGCAAGTTTTGGCTTCCGAATTCTTCATACCAAGCTTCTTAACCCAATTTTTAAAATTCCGCTTCAAGTGAAGAATGCAAAATGAATGCAATGTGGTGGGAAAGCACATCCTAACCGCTTCTTTGATTCCCTTGTCGGAGTCTGATACAAACACAAGGATATATGGTGGGTGGTAGGCCCTACGACCATCAAACAACACGGCTCTCAACTGACCTAAAAACCATGTCCAATTTGTGATGTTATCTTGATTGCAAATAGTGAAAGCTAACGAAAACAAACCATTGTTTTCGTCATAAATAGTCGCCGCCAATAGAAGACCTTTTGGCATGTTCTTGATGAATATTCCATCAAGAAATATGATAGGCCAGCAACCATCTAAATACCTATCAATACAAGCACCATAGCTAACAAATAGCCTCATGAATCTGTCATCCACTGATTTGTCGATGTTAATTACGCTCGCGGGATTGGTTTCCATGCACTTTCTTTGATAATACCTCAAAGAGTCATAAGAATGACGATAATTGCCGAAGAGGGTCTCTTGTGCCAATTCCTTGCATGCCACGCAATATCGTATGAAATCTTCACCCCAAACCTTTGATGGAAGTCGTTCTTAGTCTTGATTGGCCAATAATCCGATCGTGACCTCAAAACATCTACAAGCATGTTGGCTACCAATTTCTCGTATCTCGAGGAGGTCCGTCGCTTGAAATTCCTCCCGAACATTTGTGTGTCAGGCAACATCTCTTTATAGCCCATGAAGAACTGCTCAAACACAAAAAAAATATGCAAATCTTAGCGTAGCTTAACAGTTAAAACAATCAACAATTTGAAAAAAACGATAATTACACTTTTACATTACTAACGTATATGTTAACTCTATACCTCCGAGTACAAGATAATGCATGCAATATCCATTGGTATCCTTTATCCCTTTGGAAACAAGCCATTGTTATCCTCAAACCATCGTTCTTAATGTAGTCGAAGTTGAATTGTTTTGCAATAGCAATTGGCAAAGAGCCATTCTAACTTCGTAAGAATACTTGAATATTTGAGATATGCCCTTAATTGCGTCATGCCACATAATCGGAACATTGATCCTCATTATTTGATCATCTTGCCTCACCGGTGGCAAGCTTGACTCCAACTCATGTATTCGGTCATGCGCAATTATTGAAGCAGAAGACAATGATGCTTGTTGACTGTTACACAAAAAATACTTTTGTTAACATATTATTATTTATATCCATGTAGATATTGCAAGCTATTGGATATGTATGCCCTATAGGCCTTCATTGTATAGGATGCTAGGGATATGTATATACAGGACAATCTTACTTAATATGATAGTATGCTATTTAGTTTGTCTTTATCTTAACATGTGATGTGTTTTACTTAGTATTTCATATCTTGTATACATGTTGATAAAGCCCTTAGGATGTTGGCTTGACTACCAAGACTATGATGCAGATCATACTAGTAGGGCTTGTATAGTCCGTAAGCACATCCTTTAACAGTTCCTAGTCGAGGGAGTATCGAAACAGGGCATCGATATTCCAGAGTAGACTAGTGTGTACGTTTCATGACCCTGTATGGGGGAGATGGTTGATCCCATAACTATTGGTGTTTGACATCAAAGATTGTACACAGGTGCTCATTAGAGAATGGGCACACTGAACAGGACTCGCCGAGAACTCCTAAATAGTATCATACCTATTGTCAGATAGCAGTTCTCTGGTGGCACTTGTACAGGTTAGTCTGTAGACCCGAGACCATCATAGTGTCTTGTGTGGTTCCCACTGTGCTTTGATTTCCTCCCTACCACGGCTCATCAAAGTTGTGCAAACAAGTGGATTTTGGGTACAGTCCCGAGTCACATGGAGGCAGTGAGCGATAGGAGGGGTTTCATCGCTCCGAGTATTGGGAGTTCATGTTGCGCTATGCTCGATTGGCTATAACAACAAGTCCCTGGCCAGGGCTGATGAAATTTACTGGTAAGTGTTATCAGTAGTTTCTCGAATAGTTAAAGACCATACATCTGTTCCCCTCCGAAAGGCGGCCGAGACGTTAGGGCGTCTGTGCCTGAAATTCGGGGCAGATGCTATTTGGTTTTATCCGTCTACCTCTCCGAAGATGCCAAGTTGATTTATGGCACCGTGTATCGGAGGTTTAGACGGATGCAGCCGATGTAGCAGACTTCATCAGATTCCCCCTCGCTTGAGGGGTTTTTGATTGGGGGGACGCTCTTCCCTGCAGGTGCAAGCCCCTGCAGTTAATTACGCTACCACATCACGGTAACAACTTTCTCCTTCTCCAGAATTTCACTTCGTGTCATGTGTGTTTGTTTTGTTTGTGATTACCCGTGGATTGTATACGGAGACTGAGTAATGCCGTCGCCCGTAGGACGTGGATTAGTCCAAATCCGTATTTACTTAGATTTGGGTTTAGTGTTTTTAGTTTAAGGATGCATTAGTCGCGTTGCGGCTAAGATCAACTTAAACGTTCGTTAAGGATACGTCAGTCCTGTTTGAGACTGAGATCAACTTAACGTAGTGATTCATTTAATCTATGGCCGTCAGGACTCGTCACCTCTCTGACGTCGTTGAAGGATTACAACGGCAGATGTCAAAGGAGTTCGGAGATGTACCCTTGAACCAAAGTCGATTTAGGGTTTTATAATCCGTTTAAATGTTTTAAGGATACGTTAGCCGTATTTGGGGCTAAGATCAACTTAAACGGGACCGTTTAGATCCGGCAAAAGAGCATTTGGAGGCTCTATTGTGCCAGTTTAGGGACGTTGCGGTCCATGTTCCAGTTTAGGGACGTGGTAGTCCGACATTAGTTTAAGGACGTTTCGGTCCAACATTAGTTTAAGGACGTTTCGGTCCACGAGTTTAAGGACCCCGCAGTCCGTATTGATGTGTGGTCGTTGGGACCCGTCACCTCTTTGACGTCGTTGAAGAATTACAACGATGGATGTCAAAGGAGTTCGGAGATGTACCCTCGAACCGATTGTAAATTGATTTAGTAGAGCAATTTTGCTCAGTCAATTTAATTTAAGGACTTATGGCCAAAATTGGGCTAAGTCCAGTTGAGAATATCCAACGTTTTATCTGCTTTTGCATAGCATTTCTTTTTATTTTTATTTGGGCCTTGCCCAGGAAGGATGCAGAGCATCAATTTTGTTTTGGGCCCTGCCCTTTATAATGATGCAGAGCATCAATTTCATTTGGGCTCTGCCCTTTATTGCTTTGCAATTCATTTTGGCCTGCTAGGTCTTTTTGATTTGGGCCTGGCCCTTTAAGAAATGCCTTGCATTTGTCAGGCGCTTTGCGCCAATCAGAGAGCGCAAGCGCTTGTAGTGTTGACACGTGTCGCGCAAGCGCAGTGCGCTGCGCTAATGCGCTGCGCCTGCGCTGCTGACACGTGGCGCGCTCTGGTGGCTTGCGCCAATCCAGGAGCGCAACAGCGCAGTTTGCAAGTGCAAGGCACTATGATTTAAGAATCTTTTAGATTCAAGAACCAATGGTTCACAAAAGAAGTGCAAAGCACTTTTCGTTTCCTTGATCTAACAAGTTTTTCTTTTTATTTCAGGAACCAAAGGTTCATAAAAGTGCAAAGCACTATTTTTTTTATTTTTTTTTTCTTGTTTTAAAGAACCAGTGGTTCATAAGAAGTGCAAAGCACTGTTTATTATGTGAAGATCATTGATCTGGTTTTTAGATCAATGATCTATTAGAAGAAATTTCTTCTTTCTTGTGAAGGTTTTTACCTTTTTCTTGAAATTTTTCTCAGAGTTCTCTCTGTTTGAAGCTCTTGATTTTTTTTCAAGAAATATTGATCCCCCCCTTTTTTATTTTAGAAAGAAGGATCATTGGTCGTTGGGACCCACCACCTCTTCGACGACACTGAGAGATTACAGTGCCATATATCGAAGGTGTGGAGGGATGTGCCCTTTGAACCATGTCTCACTCATTAGGGGGGAAGAACAGGCTGGAGCTTAAGCTTCTCGCTACTGAAAAAAGGCTTCTTTGCGTTCGCGCACGTGCGTCGCACGTGTGTCACACGTGTTGGGCGCTCATATTTGCACGTAGCGCACATGGATCTTGCGCATATGCGCATTATGGGGGGAGCAAGCTCCTATGGAGAACGAGTCTCCTTTGAATATTCTCATATGGTACGCACGTGGTGCGCTGCACGTGGCGGGCACACGTGCGTTGCACGTGGCGCACATGCGCATTATGAGGAGAAGCAGAACTTTTATATATGGAGAACATGCTCCTTTTAATATTATTAAATGTTCTCATGTGGTGCGCACGTGCGTTGCACGTGGTGCCGCATGGCGGGCACACATGCGTTGCACGTGGAGCACATGCGCATTATAAGGAGAAGCAGAGCTTCTATATATGGAGAACAAGCTCCTTTTAATATTATTAGATGTTCTCATGTGGTGCGCACGTGCGTTGCACGTGGTGCCGCATAGCGGGCACACATGCGTTGCACGTGGCGCACATGCGCATTATGAGGAGAAGCAAAGCTTCTATATATGGAAAACAAGCTCCTTTTAATTTTATTAAATGTTCTCATGGGGTGCGCACGTGCGTTGCACGTGGTGCCGCATGGCGGGCACACGTGCGTTGCACGTAGCGCACATGGCGCTTGCGCATATGCGCATTATGGAGGAGCATGCTCCTATCTTGGAGAACTAAGCTCCTTTCAGTATTGAATCCTTTGAGGATTTAACTCTACCCTTTCTAAGAGGTATCCCCTTTCTAAGAGGTATCCCCTCTTATTTATATGGGAGTGGTAGAGAAGCCAGCTCTCCTTTTCCCGATGTGGGACTAAAAAATGCATTCCCCATGTAGTAGAGCATTACTTTAGATTACACGTGCATAACACATTTGCTCATAATTTTTGATCTCGGATGAATTATGAGGCCTATAATATATCAAATCGAAGGTATTTTCGAGGTGCTTTCAATATCATCAGAATTTAGTCATTTCTCATTCCGGAGTTTGTCAAAATACAGCTCGGAAAATACTGGTTCGCATCTTCTTCCTTAGATCACATGTGCATAGACATTTGCTCATAACTTTTGATCCCGGATGAATTATGGGGCCCATAATATATCAAATCGAAGGTCTTTTCAAGATGCTTTCAATACCATCAGAATTTAGCTGTTTTTTATTCCGGAGTTTGTCAAAATACAGCTCGGAAAATACTGGTTCGCATCTTCTTTCTTAGATCACATGTGCATAACACATTTACTCATAACTTTTGATCCCGGATGAATTATGAGGCCCATAATATATCAAATCGAAGGTTATTTCGAGATGCTTTCAATACCATCATAATTTAACAGTTTATCATTGGGGAGTTTATCAAAATACAGGCCGAAAGATTCTGGTTCGTATTTTCTTAAGCGTATCGCTGCCATTTGATACCTTGGACTCTTTTGCGCAGAAATTTTTGGCGGGAACAAATGCCCCCCACTACTTTGCCCACGTAAGTATATATGTGGGTGAAGTAGTGCAGAGTAATGCATAGCGTATGACAAGTTTTAGGTTGGTATATAACTTTCAGAATCTTGTCTAAGAAGATAACGAGCGGACACAAGTATCGTCATTTATCATTGACTCAAATCTCAACTCTTAAAGGATATAGTTCCAAACTCTCAATTCCATGAGCCGCACCCTTCTATTTCTTTATGTTTTACTCTGGTGTGAAGTAGTTTATATGCTCATGAGTAACTTCTCCATTTCAGTGGCATGTAGCTTTTGCAAGTGTGGCTCATAGATGGTCCATCTTAACCTCTTTGTAGGACAGTAATGGCTTAGAAAACAGGGGTAGGATCTGTCACCTAAGACTTTTCAACTTTATGAGCCGTGAGGGTCCCATAAAGACTTTTCTCCCTACGGATCGAGAGGATCTCGTAGGTATATTTTCTCCTTAGGAATCGTGAGGATTACTAAGTGTGTTTTCTCTTATAAGTCATAAGGATCTTATAAGAGAATTTTCTCCCTTACAAGTCGAGAGGACTCGTAAGTGGTTGGTGAGTTGACTTGTTTCCGAGTCGAATTATTACTCTGACGGGGAGGTCGTTGGCTGACTCGTTTCCGGGTCGGAGCGTTGTTCCGACGAGGAGGTCATTGGCTGATTTGTTTCCGTGACGGAGGTCATTGGCTGACTTGTTTCCGGGATGGAGGTTGTTGGCTGACTTGTTTCCGCGATGGAGGTCATTGGCTGACTTGTTTCCGAGACGGAGGTTCTTGGCCGTGAGAACTCAACAGGCAGTATGGCTCGAGCAAAGCACTTCTCATTTCCACCATTTGGAACAAAAAGCAGCTTTAAGGCTGAAGGAGTGTCAGGAGTCTTCAAGCGAAACTGCTCGCCTACGTGTTGAAGTTGAGGCGAACGCTGCTGAGGTAAAGGCTGTCTTCGAGGGCCTTCTGGAGCGTATCTCAAATGGGCTGAACTTGAAGCAGAAACTTGACGCTGCTGAGCGTAATGCCCAAGGCCGCGAAGCTGCTCATCAGGCCATCAGGGATCAGCTTGCATCCGTCTTACAACAACGGGCCCAAGTGGAGGCGGAGCTGGCAGCGGTGGCCGATCAAGAGAAAGTAGGTAAGGAAGTGCGCAAACAATTGCTAGAGCTATGCAAGACGCTTCCTTCTCAGTAACTCTTCTTGTAACTAGGCACTTGTAGAATTTTTTTCTTTTTTCAATAATATGTAGCCATTCTTTAATACTTTGTACGCTTCATGGTGTACTTGATTACATTCAATAAAGATACATATTTCTTTTTACAATGTCTTGCATACTCTTTGGCTCTCTGTCTCTTCTTATTATCAGCATGCTGTCACAATTAGCAGGTAATAGAGTAAGCATCTTGATTTCTTCATGAGATAGCGAGGGCTTAGGCCGCAGGTTCAGATCTGCCGCCTAAGACTTTTCAACTCTATGAGCCGTGAGGGTCTCATAGAGACTTTTCTCCCTACGGATCGAGAGGATCTCATAGGTGGGTTTTTCTCCTTAGGAATCGTGAGGATTCCTAAGTGTGGTTTTCTCTTATAAGTCGTAAGGATCCTACAAGAGAATTTTTCCCTCTTATGAGTCGAGAGGACCCGTAAGCGGTTGTTTCCCTCCTTGTCGAAACTCGACTTTGGAGAGTGAGACCCGTGAATAGTATGCAAGAGGCCGTTTTAGATCGACTTGTAGGGTCCCATTGTTCAGGAAGCATGTTTTTCAATCCCTGCTGCCTGAGGCTTCATCTTGCAAGTTGAGACGAATCGGGAATTTTCCCGTGGAGACACTGGTTTTTCTGCGAGCCGACGCGAATCAGGAGGCTCTCATCAAGGAGTGTTTATGTCCGTGAGTCGAGGAGTTTGCTAGGGATTATTTGTTTCCCAAGCGCCAAGGATTATTTGTTTCCTTGGGGTTTGAAACGAGTCGAGGATTTCCTACGGAGGGACTGGTGGCTCTACGAGTCGACGCGGATCAGGAGGCTCTCGTCAAGTGTTTGTATCCGTGAGTCAAGGAGTTTGTTAGGGATTATTTGTTTCCCAAGCGCCAAGGATTATTTGTTTCCTTGGGGTTTGAAACGAGTCGAGGATTTCCCACGGAGGCACTGGTGGCTCTGCGAGTCGACGCGGATCAGGTGGCTCTCGTCAAGGAGTGTTTGTATCCGTGAGTCGAGGAGTTTGCTAGGGATTATTTGTTTCCCAAGCGCCAAGGATTATTTGTTTCCTTGGGGTTTGAAATGAGTCAAGGATTTCCCACGGAGGCACTGGTGGCTCTGCAAGTCGACGCGGATCAGGAGGCTCTCGTCAAGGAGTGTTTGTATACGTGAGTCGAGGAGTTTGCTAGGGATTATTTGTTTCCCAAGCGCCAAGGATTATTTATTTCCTTGGGGTTTGAAACGAGTCGAGGATTTCCCACGGAGGCACTGGTGGCTCTGCGAGTCGATGCGGATCAGGAGGCTCTCGTCAAGGAGTGTTTGTGTCCGTGAGTCGAGGAGTTTGCTAGGGATTATTTGTTTCCCAAGCGCCAAGGATTATTTATTTCCTTGGGGTTTGAAACGAGTCGAGGATTTCCCACGGAGGCACTGGTGGCTCTGCGAGTCAACGCGGATCAGGGGGCTCTCGTCAAGGAGTGTTTGTATCCGTGAGTCGAGGAATTTGCTAAGGATTATTTGTTTCCCTAGCGCCAAGGATTATTTGTTTCCTTGGGGTTTGAAACGAGTCGAGAATTTCCCACGGAGGCACTGGTTGCTCTGTGAGTCGACGCGGATCAGGAGGCTCTCGTCAAGGAGTGTTTGTATCCGTGAGTCGAGGAATTTGCTAAGGATTATTTGTTTCCCTAGCGCCAAGGATTATTTGTTTCCTTGGGGTTTGAAACGAGTCGAGAATTTCCCACGGAGGCACTGGTGGCTCTGCGAGTCGACGCGGATCAGGAGGCTCTCGTCAAGGAGTGTTTGTATCCGTGAGTCGAGGTATCTGCTGAAGACACTGGTTTCTTCGGAGTTGGACTGAACCGTCGAGATTTGGCTTCGTCTTCTGGCGGAGCCTGTTGGGAAAGTATGGTTCCCTCTTTGTTTACGCCCTTGGATTGTATAGAGGGATCGATGTGATCTTAACTGTAGGGCCAAAGTTTTATCATCATTTTTTTGTTTTATCTCCGCGATGCTCTATCATTTCAGCTTTTATATCGCGAAGGTCGCGATTGCCCAATCATTTCGGCTATTTTTCGCGGTGCCCAATCATTTCGGCTATTTATTTTATTTTTACTCGCTGCTTTTTATTGCGAGTTGCCCAATCATTTCGGCTATTTTGCATGCATACATTTTTACTTGCTGCTTTTTATTGCAAGTTGCCCTATCATTTCAGCTATTTCGTATGCATGTGCGGCCTATTGGCTTTTCATTGTAAACCGATTTCGGCATCAGCACCGCTACAACTGGGATATTACCAGGAGCGAATCATCATCTGCCTCTGTCGATGTCGAACAAAGGTGGCTTAGCGACTAGGGTTAGGGTCCTGTCGGCTAAGGCTTTTGACTTCATGAGCCGTAAGGGTTTCACGAAGTTATTTCTCCCTACAAGTCGTGAGGATCTTGTAGGTGTATTTTCTCCTTAGGACTCGTGAGGATTCCTAAGTGTTCGTTTCCTCTGTAAGTCGTAAGGATCCTACAGGAGGGTTTTCTCCTCATAAATCGAGAGGATTTACAAGGGTTGTTTACCATGCGAACATATCCCCAGTCACGGATGAGACTTGGTTAGGGAAATGTTTATTCGCGCCCGTGGATTGTATACAAGGGTCAGTATTGAGCCACTTATAGGACAATATCGAAAGTTGTGGGGGTTGCTTAAGCACAGGTTTAGGTCTCTGTAACTTAAGACTTTCAACTCTTATGAGCCGTGAGGGTCCCATAAGAGAGTTCTCCTTACGAGTCGTGAGGATCTCGCAAGTGTATTTTCTCCTTAGGAATCGTGGGGATCCCTAAGTGTGCTGCTCCCTTGTGAGTCGTAAGGATCTCACGTGGGTGGTTTCTCCTTATAAGGTCGAGAGGACCCTATAAGCGTTCTTTAACGAGGTTGCGCCCTTTCGGGTTTTCACAAACACTCGCCGGTAGCCCTGCTGTTTTTACTCACGGAGCCCTTTCGGGTTTTCATCCGTGCCCTTTTGCTTATGGACATACCGTGTTTTTTTTTATTATTCTTTTTATTTTTATATTTTTTTTTTACGAGGTCGCGCCCTTTCGGGTTTTCACGAACACTCGCCGGTAGCCCTGCTGTTTTTACTCACGGAGCCCTTTCGGGTTTTCATCCATGCCCTTTTTGCTTATGGACATACCGTTTTTTTTTAATTTTATTTTTATATGTTTTTTTATATCTCGTCAGCCTAAAGATGCTGCGGTAGTAGTTTAAAGACGTTTCGGTCTGCTATTAGTTTAAGGACATTTCGGTCCGAATTTGAGAAAGTTGGTTACTGCTGATAGAGTTTGAGCTTAGGAAGATAGCGAGCGGACATAGTCGTCGTCATCTATCATTTACCTAGGCTGTAGCTCATTAAGCGTAGTATCTCTTTAGAAAGCGACCGTTTATTGGCCTGAAAGGCCTTTCACCGTGCATGTCCATGAGTAGATAGGCCCCACCCTGGTAGACCTTATCTATGATGTATGGGCTTTCATAGTTTGGCTCGAATTTTCCTCACTTGGCACGATTGGGAATCATAGGCCTTTTGACCACTAGCACGAGTTCGCCTTGGCGGAATGTCCTCGGTCGGGTCAATCTTTCATATGAGCGCGTCATCTTTGCTTTATAAGCTTCCAGATTTTGCTGTGCAATGAGCCGGGTTTCATCAAGGGCGTCAAGCTCCTCAAGCCGAAGGTGAGCATTTTCTTCATCCGTCAGCTCGTAGTGGACTGCCACTCGTAGAGAGGGTAACTCTATCTCGAGGGGGAGTACTGCTTCCGTCCCAAATACCAACGCGTACGGCGTTGTGCTTGTGGCCGTCTTGAACGTAGTTCGATATGCCCAGAGAGCTTCTTGCAGCCTCTCGTGCCAGTCTCTCTTATTTCGGGACACCGTCTTTTTCATGATTTTCATCAGGGTCTTGTTGAAGGCTTCAGCTAGACCATTAGCTCGCGGATTATAAACCGAGGAATATCTCCAGTCTATATTATGCTGTTGCGCAAAGCGACTGATCTTGTGGCTTCTGTAAGCTGGCCCGTTATCGGAGATGATCCGTCGCGGAGTTCCAAACCGATATATGACGTGCGTCTTGAAGAAGTGGAGGATACTTTCCATCTTCACTTCTCTTAACGGTACTGCTTCTGCCCATTTAGAGAAGTAGTCAGTTGTCGCCAGGATGAAACGATGTCCCCTAGACGATGCTGGTTCGATAGGGCCGACTATGTCAGTCCCCCACATTTCGAATGGCCAGCTAGCCACCGTTGGATGTAGTGGATTTGGATGCTGGTGGATGAAGTTCCCATGGATTTGGCATGAGTGGCATTGCTTCGCATATTCGAGGCAGTCCTGAATCATCGTGGGCCAGTAGTAGCCCATCCGTTTTATCTTCAACTTCATCTTTGGGCCCGCTTGGTGAGAACCGCAGAGTCCGTCGTGAACTTCCTGAACGACTCTTTTCGCTTCGTCAGGTCCCAGGCATCTCAACCATAGAGAATCAAATGATCTCTTGTACAGAGTATCGTTGACGAAGGCGAAAGATAGAGCCCGCTTCATGAGCCGATGTCTTGTGGACGCTTCTTCAGGCAATCGGTGGGACTTAAAGTAGTCTATGAAGACTTCCCTCCAATCCTCGGCCTTTTCCCGGTCTTTTATTTGCAGAGCCATTCGCTCAGTCGTTTCCTTTTCTTCGGGTGATTCCGGAGATATTTCCGCTGGGGCGAGCACTCGACGGCTTTGTACCACAATTCTGACGTCATCGAGGTTCTCGTCAGCCAGTTCTTTAGCAAGTTTGGCCAACGCGTCTGCTTTGCTGTTTTCCGCGCGCGGTATGTTCTCCAAAGTATAGGAGGGAATTCGGATCAACAGTTGTTGCACTTTTTCGCCGTACTTCACCAGTTCTGGCTTGCACGTTTGGTAGTCGCCGTTTACTTGACTAACGACCAGTTAAGAATCCCCGTATATGAGGAGGTCTTCAATTCCCATGTCAATGGCGATCTCGAGGCCTGCTATCAAAGCTTCGTATTCGGCTTCGTTATTTGTCCTCGGCTCTGTTAGGGAGAAGGAAAAACGCATTATCCCACCTTGTGGAGTTATAAAGATGAGTCCTACCCCCGAGTTGATTATAGGGGCACTTTGTTTGCGTTTCTTCATGGAAGATGCTCCATCGAAATAAAGCTCCCATTGGGTATCACCACCGTCGATCGCATCAAACGCATGTTCATCTGGAAGATCGCAATTTAAAGGAGAATCGGCGGGTATTGGATGCTCAGCGAGGAAGTCGGCGATGGCCTGGCCTTTCACTGCCTTGAGAGGTCGGTACGTTACCGAGAACTCCATCAAGAGCAGGGCCCATTTAGCAAGTCGTCCCGTCAATATGGCCTTTGACATTAAATACTTAAGAGGGTCTACCTTCGAAATGAGACGGACCTCATGCGCCAACGCATAGTGTCTGAGCTTTGTTATCGCGAAGATCAACGCTAGGCAGTGTTTTTCAATGGGGGGTAGTTGCTTTCTGCCCCCAGTAGAACTCGATTTAAGTAATAGAGTGCTCTTTCTTTCCCTTGGTCGTTCTCTTGTGCCCATAATGCGCCTAAGGAACCTTCGAGGGCAGTTGTATAAAGAATGAGGGGTTTTCCCTTGACCAGAGCAGCCAGCACCGGCGGGTTCTGCAGGTATTGTTTGATTTCGTCTAGTGCGTCTTGGCATTTGCGATCCCAGACGAACGGGGTTCCCTTCTTCATCAGGTGGCTGTAAGGACGGCACTTTCCTGAAAGGTTGGCTATAAATCGCCGTATATACGCGAGCTTCCCTTGGAGAGATCGCAGCTGTTTGAGAGTCCTTGGCGGAGGCATTTCCATGATCGCCTTGATCTTTGATGGATCTATCTCAATACCTCGGTGCCGGACGATGAATCCCAGGAATTTGCCCGAGGAAACTCCGAATGCACACTTGAGCGGGTTCATCTTCAAGTTGTATTGTCGAAGGCGTTGAAACACGGTCTTCAAATGCTCGAGATGTTCTTCGTATGATTTGCTTTTAACCACGAGATCGTCGATATAGCATTCGACGATTTCGTGTGTAAGGTCATCAAAGATCTGCGTCATGGCTCTCTGGTAAGTAGCACCGGCGTTCTTTAAACCGAAGGGCATCACCTTGTAGCAGAATATACCCAAAGGAGTCCTGAAGGCGGTGTGCTTCTGGTCTTCGGGATGCATCTTTATTTGATTATACCCTGATGAGCCGTCCATGAAGGAGAAAACCTCATGAGTGGACGTATTGTCTATCATCGGTTCGGTGACTGGCACTGGGAAATCGTCTTTCGAGCAAGCTTTATTGAGATCCCGGAAGTCTACGCATATGCGCACTGTCCCATTTTTCTTCATCACCGGGACGATATTGGCGATCCATTCAGGGTATTGAACTTCCTGGATGAAGCTAGAGTCGATCAGCTTCTTGACCTCGGCGTTGATACTCATCTCAAGTTCGAGCCGCATTCTTCTTGGTGCCTGTTTGACTGGCTTGGCGTCCGGAGATATTGCCAATTTATGCACAGCAATTTCTGGATCTAATCCCGGCATTTCGGAATAGTTCCAAGCGAAGCAATCTTTGTGCTGCATAAGCAGGTCTTTTAACGCAGCCACCCTTTCTTCAGATAGCAGCTCACTGACGAACGTCGGCCGTGGGTCACTTTCCGTGGGCACCCAAGTAGCTATCGCCTTTTGTAGATTGATAGGACGGTCCTCTTCCCGCTAAAATTTCACCTTTTTCTGTCGGCGGGGATAATCTTGATCAATTACCGAGTCTTGGACTTGACGCCAGACCTTGTAGATTTTAAAGGACAGCCATTGAGGGGGCTTTTCCGGCTTCACCTTTGTAGCGCTCTCCATAGGTAGAGGAGATCTTTTTAGCACAGCGGTCGGAGAGTTATTGTGGACCTTCCTAAGTGGTTCAAAGCTGTTTCCAGTTGGAATAGCAGCATCAATTTCCGCCGTTGGAGTCGGCGGAGTCAGTCTAGAAGGAGAGTTGCCCCCGGTCTTCCTTACTCGGCGCCAGTGGTATATCCCTAGTAGGAGGGGTGTTGTCTCCTGAGGGTTTTCAGCGGATTACACCCACAAAATTGTATAATAAAAGAGAGATGGTGAAAGTTATATAAAGATAAGAACTATAAAAGAAAGAACTTGAAAATAAGAGTTTTCAACTCTACCAGCTTTTCAGTTGCTATGAGCCCTATCTTAATAGTCATGAAAAGATGTTAGAAATCACATCATCCCTCAATAAAACATCGCCTTTAGTTTTCATTCCTACCTTTCTTCCAAACATTGATCATATACCCCTACGTGTGTGAACTGGACATCCCTACACTCAGAGAATTCAATTCAAGCAATCATACTCTTGTCCATCTACCTCAGTACTTTTTAATAGATATTTAGATGGAATTTGCTCACACATTCTTCATGCGACCGTTAATACTTCTTGAGGTACTAACCGATCGATTACTCATGTGCTTGCTAATTAGGTGTTTTTCCTCGTCTTGCAACACCTAAGGCTTAGCAGTGGCTCCCAAACCAGTTGGTCTAAGGCACTAGGTGATAAAGCACCCTCGCTATATTTTTTTATTGCTGCCTCGGTGATAACAAAACCAGTGTTCATTTTTCTTTTCCCTATTTTATCTTTTATTCTCCACGTTTATTTTCTTCATACTTTGGCTTCTAGACAAGAGCATTTCAAGGTATCCTCTACTATCCCGAGTTTAAAGATGCGTGTAAGTGCATATAGTAGGGTATCAACGTTCAAATGTTTGGCTTCCAGAATAGGAACTATTTTCAGGCTTATTTTTATCCTCAGATTAGTAATTTCCTTCATCTTACTAACCCTTGGGACAACAGCTCATAACCACTTATTACTAGTTTCATTTAAGAAAACATCTAACTTTCTTGTTTTTCTTAAACTATTCCTATCTTTTAAATATAATTTTTCACTTTCTACTCTTTTATTATCACAATTTTTTTTGTGTGCTTATATATAGTATAATGCAAAGTAGGGCGTAAATAAGCACAGGAGCGCTGAAAAACGACTTCTTGGGAGCTTCTTGTGATGGTACAGGAGCGCTGAAGCTCGTTGGCGGGAGCATGGTCCCGAAGAATAGCCCAGTGGTGGCTTGAGTTACCTGCTCCACTGGCATAGTGAAAAGGGAGGCCACTTGGGGCCCGTAGGTTACTCCTCCAGATGGGACAGAGCGAGAGTTGCTGTTGCAGTTAGTGCAGTTTGAAGCTATTGATTTCTTGAAGAGCTTGAATATTCTGCCTCCTGCGTTGACCTTAGTCTTTGGCATGTGCCAGTTGTTTGAGGACTGATTCCGTCGGCAAGGCCGCTGCTTGGGGAGCCTGCCTGTGGACGACAGACATCCTCTGGGCTTCCTCCATCGGCGTTGAAGCACCGAGGGTGGGAGGTGGGAGCATCGACCCAAAAAGAAGCCCGTTGATTTCTTAAAGAGCCGGATTGCAGAGATTTGAGGCTGCAAGTGACCCATACTTGACTCCGCCAGATATGACAGAGCCTGAGTTGCTAGGGTGGGAGCAAATGCCATTCTTTATAGAGACGAAATGCCGGCTTCAATATCCACTCCGCTAAGGGCAACCAAAAACATACATACCGCGATTATTTGATCGCGGGAAAAACACGACACACGAAGTGTGGAGTGGAAAGAGGAAAAGGTCCCACCGGGCGTGCCAGAATCTGTTCCCTTCCGAAGGACGGGGCACAAGACTGCGGTGTCCTGACGCTGAGATTTGGGGCAGATGCTATTTGGTTTTATCCGTCCACCTCTCCGAAGATGCCAAGTTGATTTATGGCACCGTGTATCGGAGGTTTAGACGGATGCGGCCGTGGGGACGCTCTTCCCTGCAGGTGCAAGCCCCTGCAGTTAATTACGCTACCGCATCGCGGTAACAACTTTCTCCTTCTCCAGAATTTCACTTCGTGTCGTGTGTGTTTGTTTTGTTTGTGGTTGCCCGTGGATTGTAT
The DNA here is from genome assembly GCA_030015575.1 of Agapanthus africanus. Classification (NCBI taxonomy): domain Eukaryota; kingdom Viridiplantae; phylum Streptophyta; class Magnoliopsida; order Asparagales; family Amaryllidaceae; genus Agapanthus; species Agapanthus africanus. The sequence continues at coordinate 734,647,527 of CM057341.1, read as the reverse complement.
ACGGAGACTGAGTAATGCCGTCGCCCGTAGGACGTGGATTAGTCCAAATCCGTATTTACTTAGATTTGGGTTTGGTGTTTTTAGTTTAAGGATGCATTAGTCGCGTTGCGGCTAAGATCAACTTAAACGTTCGTTAAGGATACGATAGTCTTGTTTGAGACTAAGATCAACTTAACATGATAATCCATTTAATATCTGGCCATCGGGACTCGTCACCTCTCTAACGTCGTTGAAGGATTACAACGGCAGATGTCAGAGGAGTTCAGAGATGTACCCTTGAACCAAGGTTGATTTGGAGTTTTATAGTCCGTTTGAATGTTTAAGGATACGTTAGCCGTGTTTGGGGGCTAAGATCAACTTAAACGGGATCGTTTAGATCCGGAAAAAGAGCATTTGGAGGCTCTATTGTTCCAGTTTAGGGACGTAGTGGTCCATAGGTAGTTTAGGGACGTTGCGGTCCATGCTCCAGTTTAGGGACGTTGCGGTCCATGTTCCAGTTTAGGGACGTGGTGGTCCGACATTAGTTTAAGGACGTTTCGGTCCAACATTAGTTTAAGGACGTTTCGGTCCACGAGTTTAAGGACCCTGCAGTCCGTATTGATGTGTGGTCGTTGGGACCCGTCACCTCTTTGACGTCGTTGAAGAATTACAACGATGGATGTCAAAGGAGTTCGGAGATGTACCCTCGAACCGATTGTAAATTGATTTAGTAGAGCAATTTTGCTCAGTCAATTTAATTTAAGGACTTATGGCCAAAATTGGGCTAAGTCCAGTTGAGAATATCCAACGTTTTATCTGCTTTTGCATAGCATTTCTTTTTATTTTTATTTGGGCCTTGCCCAGGAAGGATGCAGAGCATCAATTTTGTTTTGGGCCCTGCCCTTTATAATGATGCAGAGCATCAATTTCATTTGGGCTCTGCCCTTTATTGCTTTGCAATTTATTTTGGCCTGCTAGGTCTTTTTGATTTGGGCCTGGCCCTTTAAGAAATGCCTTGCATTTGTCAGGCGCTTTGCGCCAATCAGAGAGTGCAAGCGCTTGTAGTGTTGACACGTGTCGCGCAAGCGCAGTGCGCTGCGCTAATGCGCTGCGCCTGCGCTGCTGACACGTGGCGCGCTCTGGTGGCTTGCGCCAATCCAGGAGCGCAACAGCGCAGTTTGCAAGTGCAAGGCACTATGATTTAAGAATCTTTTAGATTCAAGAACCAATGGTTCACAAAAGAAGTGCAAAGCACTTTTCGTTTCCTTGATCTAACAAGTTTTTCTTTTTATTTCAGGAACCAAAGGTTCATAAAAGTGCAAAGCACTATTTTTTTTTATTTTGTTTTTTCTTGTTTTAAAGAACCAGTGGTTCATAAGAAGTGCAAAGCACTGTTTATTATGTGAAGATCATTGATCTGGTTTTTAGATCAATGATCTATTAGAAGAAATTTCTTCTTTCTTGTGAAGGTTTTTACCTTTTTCTTGAAATTTTTCTCAGAGTTCTCTCTGTTTGAAGCTCTTGATTTTTTTCAAGAAATATTGATCCCCCCTATTTTATTTTAGAAAGAAGGATCATTGGTCGTTGGGACCCACCACCTCTTCGACGACACTGAGAGATTACAGTGCCATATATCGAAGGTGTGGAGGGATGTGCCCTTTGAACCATATCTCACTCATTAGGGGGGAAGAACAGGCTGGAGCTTAAGCTTCTCGCTACTGAAAAAAGGCTTCTTTGCGTTCGCGCACGTGCGTCGCACGTGTGTCGCACGTGTTGAGCGCTCATATTTGCACGTAGCGCACATGGATCTTGCGCATATGCGCATTATGGGGGGGAGCAAGCTCCTATGGAGAACGAGCCTCCTTTGAATATTCTTATGTGGTGCGCACGTGCGTTGCACGTGGTGCGCACGTGGCGGGCACACGTGCGTTGCACGTGGCGCACATGCGCATTATGAGGAGAAGCAGAGCTTTTATATATGGAGAACATGCTCCTTTTAATATTATTAAATGTTCTCATGTGGTGCGCACGTGCGTTGCACGTGGTGCCGCATGGCGGGCACACGTGCGTTGCACGTGGAGCACATGCGCATTATAAGGAGAAGCAGAGCTTCTATATATGGAGAACAAGCTCCTTTTAATATTATTAGATGTTCTCATGTGGTGCGCACGTGCGTTGCACGTGGTGCCGCATAGCGGGCACACATGCGTTGCACGTGGCGCACATGCGCATTATGAGGAGAAGCAAAGCTTCTATATATGGAAAACAAGCTCCTTTTAATTTTATTAAATGTTCTCATGGGGTGCGCACGTGCGTTGCATGTGGTGCCGCATGGCGGGCACACGTGCGTTGCACGTGGCGCACATGCGCATTATGAGGAGAAGCAAAGCTTCTATATATGGAGAACAAGCTCCTTTTAATATTATTAAATGTTCTCATGGGGTGCGCACGTGCGTTGCACGTGGTGCCGCATGGCGGGCACACGTGCGTTGCACGTAGCGCACATGGCGCTTGCGCATATGCGCATTATGGAGGAGCATGCTCCTATCTTGGAGAACTAAGCTCCTTTGGAGAACTAAGCTCCTTTCAGTATTGAATCCTTTGAGGATTTAACTCTACCCTTTCTAAGAGGTATCCCCTCTTATTTATATGGGAGTGGTACAGAAGCCAGCTCTCCTTTTCCCGATGTGGGACTAAAAAATGCATTCCCCATGTAGTAGAGCATTACTTTAGATTACACGTGCATAATACATTTGCTCATAACTTTTGATCTCGGATGAATTATGAGGCCTATAATATATCAAATCGAAGGTATTTTCGAGGTGCTTTCAATATCATCAGAATTTAGCCATTTCTCGTTCCGAAGTTTGTCAAAATACAGCTAGGAAAATACTGGTTCGCATCTTCTTCCTTAGATCACATGTGCATAGACATTTGCTCATAACTTTTGATCCCGGATGAATTATGGGGCCCATAATATATCAAATCGAAAGTCTTTTCAAGATGCTTTCAATACCATCAGAATTTAGCTGTTTCTCATTCCGGAGTTTGTCAAAATACAGCTCGGAAAATACTGGTTCGCATCTTCTTTCTTAGATCACATGTGCATAACACATTTACTCATAACTTTTGATCCCGGATGAATTATGAGGCCCATAATATATCAAATCGAAGGTGTTTTCGAGATGCTTTCAATACCATCATAATTTAACAGTTTCTCATTGGGGAGTTTATCAAAATACAGGCCGGAAGATTCTGGTTCGTATTTTCTTAAGCGTATCGCTGCCATTTGATACCTTGGACTCTTTTGCACAGAAATTTTTGGCGGGAACAACCTCGGCATGACTTATCAAGTTATTGGGGTCTGACGATTCCACCTCCAGACTTGATATGCGGCATATCAGATGAAGAGACCGGACTGTACGGTAAGTGTTACTTATAGGCTCATTAGGGTTCGGATGAGTTCGCTCGTCAGCCTTCTTTTCGACATGTACCTGGGTAGCCGTTACGTACAGCTAGTGCCGCTGACAGAATTGTGGTTAAACCCACTACCAGCGTATTATCGAGTCTATAGAGTCCCACACAGAGGGTTTCCCTGGATCAGGCGAAACGATGTAGAGGACGTATGGTCTTACGGTAGGGTTTCGATCATATACGTGTACTGGCTACACGGATGATGTTCGGACGGATAATACTGGTTGGCTTTGGTTTAAGCTAGATGCCAGTATTATATTATTGGATTATTATTATCTCATTATATTTGTGTTTTTCGGAATACGAATACGGGTATGTATATACAGTGAGGGACATTCTTGTAATTGTACAAGAATTGCTTCTAGAAGGAGACACCTCATATATTGATTATCTTTTATGGAAAATTAAATAATTGAGGTGGAATTTGGATATATTTCTAGCATGGATGAAAGCATGGCTAATGTTTATTTTATTCATTTGGCTTCACTATTGAAGCATGGTAGATTATTTTTGGTGAAAAATAATCAATGCTTCAATTATTGAAGCTTAGCCATTTTATTCATTCACACAAGACTTTGCTCATTTTCACTCTTTCATTCTCTCTCCAAATTTTCTCCTCTTACTACCTCAAACCCTAACCCTTCACATGAGTTGTGATATATAAGGTTTTGAGATCAAATAATCCTTCTCTCATTCTCTACATCCTCTAAGTAGTCTCTTTTAGCAAACTAGACTTTTTAGTAACCTCATTAGTGGAGGTTGAAGCTTGATCCAAAGGATCTCGGATGGATCATCAATGGTTTAGAGGAGACCAGAGATCGAGATTAATTCTAGCACCCAAGGAACCAAGAAGAGGAGAAAAGAAACAGAAAGAAGACCCGAAGGACCGGTTCAAGAAGGTATAACCTCTATCATAGTAGTTAAATCTCCTAGATAGGGTTACTAGTTATGGTTTAGGATAAGATCCGGGTGTTCAAGTAGATGTTGCTTTTTCAAAAAATTGTTGTTTGCTAATTCCGCCTCCCCACAAGAGTTGTAAGGGTGTGCAACATCAACTAATATGGTATCAGAGCCTAACTAAACCAAAACTACCATATTAAACGACGTATAAATCTTCGAACACGAAACAACTCCAAAACCGTAAAACTAAAACCAAGTTTCTATCAATTTTTAAAAAGTCTTCTAAAAGGTTTTTAAATAAGTGCAGAAGTCTATTTATGAGATAACTAGAACACCCTCGAAAAACGAGCCCAAAACTCAAAATTCTCGCCGACCAAAACCCTTGTTTTCCCGGCCTCGCCAGCCCTATACATGAGTTTGGGCTTGGGTTTTTGATGTTGTTCTGTACTCTTGGTTTTTGGTTTTAAGGTGTTGTTTATTTTTTCCAAGAATTCATATTATGTTGCATTTCTGTAAGGGCAATTTAGAGTGTTTCGAAGTCGAATATTTAACATCGTTTATCCGTTTTTCAGTTTTGATATGTGTTTTTATTAGTTATATATATGCCCTAGAGGCCATTGTTGTACATATGATGTATATTATAGAGGATGCTTGGATATATATAGAGAGGACTTTCTTGCTTGACATGATAGTATGCTATTTGGTTTCACTTTGTCTTAACATGTTGACTTGTGTTAGTTTACTGTCTTGCTCTCACATGTTGATAAAACCCTTAGGATATGTACTCGACTACTGGGACTATGATGAGATCATACTAGTGGGGCCAGGGTAGTCAACGAGTACATCCTATAACTGTTCCTAGTCGAGGGTGTATCGAGACAGGGCATCGATACACCAGAGTAGACTAGCGTATACGCATCTTGACCCATATGATGGGCGATGGATGATCCCATATCCATCGGTGTTTGACATCAAAGATGGTGTACGGGTGCTCAGTGGAGACTGGGTACACTGAACGGACTCGCCGAGAACTCCTAGATGGTATTATACCTATCGTGAGATAGCAGTTCTCCGGTGACACTGGTACAGGTTAGTCTGTAGACCCGGGATCGTCATAGAGTCTTGTGTGATTCCCACTGTGCTTTGATTTCCACCTTACCACGTCTAAGAGGGCATGCAAAACGGTGGCTTTTGGGTACAGTCCCGAATCACATGGAGGCAATGAGCGATAGGAGGGGTTTCGTCTCTCCCGGTATAGGGAGTTGATGTTGTGCTGTGTTCGATTGGCTATAACTGGAAGTCCCTGACCAGGGCTGATATGGAGTGCTACTGGTAAGTGTTATCAGTAGTTTCTCGACCTGTTATGAGCCTCACATCGACACGACTTATCGGTTACTGGGGTCTGACGTTTACCACCCCTAGACTAGATATGCGACATATCAGACGAAGAGACCGGACTGTACGGTAGTGTTACTGATTGGATTCACAGGAGAATGTACAGGCTTGCTTGTTGATCTTCTGATCGCTCAATACCTGGGTGGCTGTTACGTTTAGCTGACCGCTTGCAGCTTGTGGGTGTTTGATATGATCATCACCTACTACCGGCGTATTAACGATTCTTGAGAGTTCTACACAGAGGTTTCCTAGCTCAGGCAAAACGGAGTAGGAGCACATATATGATTTGTGCGGGACCGAGAATAATACGATATGAGATACCGTATTCTATTCTCGCGATATGAGATATCGGCCGGGTATATGTGATATAGCCTGGTCATCGGATCAAGTGTTGATTCGATGAATTGGTACATGTTATATTAGTCGGTTATATGTAATATAGCCGGGTTATCGGATCAAGTGTTGATTCGATAATTTAATGTATAATTATATATATGATATATTACGTTACGTTAACTAATATAAGCTCGCCTTATTGATTCATTTTCTCACGGGATAATACATTGATATATATGCGATATATGTTAATTGTATTATTTTCTTTTGTTACAAAATATATTGTATATGTGATATATAATATTGTAACATGTTAGGGTTACAAATTTAACAAAGGTTTAGGGTTTAAACTTGGTTAGGGTTTGGATTAGGGTTAGCTTTTGCATGAAGCTTCATGAAGCTTTGACTTTTGTCTTTAGCTTGATATTTTGTGAAGATATTTTTTAACCCAATCCAAACCATTAACTCTAGTTTATTCTCTACAAGGGTTAACTCCTTCACACTTAACCCATGATTGGATTTGTAACCACTACAATAATTCATTATTCATCACAAAAGGAATGATTCATCTTCTTCTTCCTTGAGCTCTTGAAAAAGCTTCACTAGGTTTTTCTTTTGTGATGATATTGAGTGAGAATTTGAAAACAAAAGAGAGCAAAATTCCTACTTCATCATCCTCATCTATTCTAGCCACTTAGATTTGGGTATTCACTTCTCTAATAAGTTGTTAGTGAAGTGTTAGCTTGGGTTAGAGATTCTTCAAGGTAGATCATCTTGGATCATGAAGACTACAAGCAAGGTGTCTCATTTACCTCATGGAGCCACTCGAGAGTCGGAGTTCATGTTGATCACAGCGAAGGGACCTCAACACGGAGCTTATGAAGCGAAGGAACGGACTGCAAAGGTTGTAATCCTCTTCTCTTTACTTATTTGTATGTGATACAAACTTGTTACCCTAGAAATTCTAGCAAGATTCATGGTTAGTTAGCTTTGCACCTCTCTAAATTTTAAAAATGGCATGAGTGATGCTACCAAACCTTAGACTAGGTGCAAGGGTAACCCAACAGTTTTGAAACGTCTACTAATTGCTATACATCGATTAGTGGGGGTGATGGTTTGTGTGTATGGAGTATTGGATCATCGTGGATGAATAGCCGGGGGGATGTGAGAAGAGTGTTTTCTTTTCTTTCATTCATGTAATTTGTAAATGTGATGTAATATTATTTTGTGGGGCACATCCGGGTTGAGGTTGTAGCCACCGTTGTATTATTTATTTTACTCCTAGGATAGACCCAAGATGGGGTGCACAAACTACCGGGTTCTTGAAGTGCTGAGTGTCCTACTCATTTTATTGTAGGAGGTTGCTTCAGTTCGAAAATTTGGCGGGTAGTTTGCCGCACCCGTAGGGGTCTAGGGTGGAGTTTGGCTATTCATCACGACCGTAGAATCCGTCTTTCATTCAAGACTTAAACGAAACACGGAATTCCTGGTATATCCAATATATTCATCTGTGATCTGGAATGCTTATTATTGTGTGAGACGGATGGCTATATATATATATGATATATAATAAACGTTGCTTATGTTTTGCACCAGCACTAGTCCAGCCCCCGCTTTGCCGTTAGTTAAGTAACCTAACGGTGTATGACGGGGCCCCGTGGCGAATGCGGATGGCATAAGCGTACGTTCTATTTTCATTTCTTTTTCTGCAATGATAAGGTTAAATGATGGGAAAACATTAATAAAATTAATGTTAAGAAAAGAAATCTAAAGATGTTGTAGAATCAAATTTTTCAAAAAAAGTAGCTTTAGTTCTTGCTTTGAGTAGTGGTATTCCTTGATGAATATCCAGCACCTCAATCGATGAGGAAAGAGCCTAGATCCCTTCACCGGGAGTGACCTCTTTAGGAAAACTAGAAAATACTACAACTCACTCGGTTTGTTTTGAAAACTACTCGATTTTTAAAAGCGGAGCTTAAACTACTCATTTTCAAAATCACTAGATTCTACAACGATATCAAGTTTATTACGTTAAAGGTTTTCATCAAAACCATTCGTAGCCCTCCGCCATTTTAGAAAGTAGAGTACTTAGTATTCGTGCTACGTTTGTTGACTATAGTTAAGGCATGGTTTACGGTAGCTAAGTGATGTCTTCCTATAAAGCATATGATACGATCGATTAGGACATTCGTACGACTTTATTGACCATAGTTAAGGGTCATACGAATGGGTCTAAATCAATCATGAAATGTTGGGTAGAACTTGGCTAGAGCTTATGATTTGTTGACCATAGTTAAGGCCATAAGACGCTAGGGGTAAAAACTATATCGGGAATTTCAAGTGTTGAAATTTGCAATGAGATTGCATGCATTCTATTTGATAGTTGGATCCCGATCCCACTGTGAGTAATAGTTATTCCCAGGAGAATTTTACACTTTACAATTAGCTAATCCAGTAGGTGTCTAGAAAGGTGTCAACGGGGTTATGCCTCTAGGGAAACGAGGTTTATTTTAATTAGGTCCGTGCAAAAGCACGGGGAACCTCCCTTAGAGTACCGACACTAGCCTGGCTGACCGATTACCGAACTTGTAGAATGTAATTAATCCTGGCTAATTTTCTTTTTAGGGTTCGAAGGAAAATTTGATAAAAGCAGTGGAAGATATCGATTAGATAAGATTAATAACCAGTCTAATCATGCAAGCGCTATCGCTGAGTGTTTTCTTTTCTCTCTCCTAATGGCAGATACCAATGTGAGGACTTAAGCTTCTATCAGAGAAAAATAAACTGACGGGACCTAATTATAAAGACTGGCTGAGGAACGTGAATATTGCCCTTACTTATGATAAGGTTGCATACGTCCTTACTGCTCCATCCCCTCCCCTCCTAGGCCATGATTCCTCTGTTGCGGATAAGGAAATCCGCAAAACATGGGATATCGATTGCGCCACAGCCAAATGCCTCACGCTTGCTTCGATGGACAACGAATATCAAAAGCAGCATGAGAAGATAGATGTGCAATCCATCTTTCTCCATACAAAGGAGTTGTATGGGGAGCAATCTCGTGCTCTTCGCTACAAGGCCTCAAGAAAACTGTTTCAAATGAGGATGGTTGCTGGTACATCTGTAGGAGATCATGTCCTAAAAATGATAGGTCCTATTGAAGAACTAGAGGACCTAGGATGGACGATGGAGAATGAACAATATGTTGATATAGTTCTACAGTCTCTCTCCCCTGCCTATGCTCAGTTTATAGTGAACTTCAACATGCATAATTTGGGGAGATCACTTCCTGAACTTATCAATATGTTGAGAAGTGCAGAGAGCACGCTGAAAGTAGTGAAAACTCCCTCTCTAGTTGTTGGGCAATCTTTCTCTTCCATCCCAAAAGCTAAAGCTAAGGGAAAGAAGAAGAAGAAACCCATCAAACCGAGAGGTAGAGTTAAAAAGGCAGAGGGGAAAGACAAGTCAGGGGCCGCGGGATCAGGAAAAGGAGAATGCTTCTACTGCCACAAGTCAGGACACTGGAAAAGGAACTGTTTTGAGTACCTCGCCGATCTCAAGAAAAAGAAGCATGTTGATGCTTCCACTTCAGGTGTGTTTGTTACCGAAAATCATTTTTCTATAAACTCTGCATCCTGAGTATTAGATATCAGTTCAGGATCTCATATCTGCAATTGTGTGCAGAGATTGAGAAATAACAAGTTTTTTAAGAAAGGTGACCATACTTTCCGTGTTGGAAATGGATCAAATGTTCATGCTATATCCGTGGGAGAGTATCATCTGGGGTTGCCTTCAGGGTGTATATTAGTTTTGAACCCTTGTTATTTTGTGCCATCTATGTTATGTAACATAATATATGTATGTCTGTTGGAAAATGAAGGATATAATTTTGTGTTACAAAGTAATGTTATGAACATTAACCTAAATCAACAATTGATTGGGTATGGTACATTAAATAACAGAATCTACGTCCTGAATCAACACACAGTTTTTAACATACAACACACAAACAAAAGGAAGATTTCAGAGATAAATGAAGCTTTCATTTGGTATTATAGACTTGGTCATACTAACGAAACAAGACCAACCAAGCTACATAAAGATGGATATTTAAATCCGTTTGAATATAAATCTTATGCGACTTATCAGTCTTGCATCAAGGGTAAAATGACCAAAACTCCGTTTACTGGACACGGAGAGAGAGCTACTAAACTCTTAGGCCTCATACATAGTGATGTATGTGGACCAATGTCTATACATGCAAGAAGCGGTTATTCATGCTTCATAAATTTTACTGATGATTTCTCGAGATTTGGACGCGTGTTCTTATTGAAACATAAGTCTGAAGCTTTCGAAAAATTAAAGGAGTATAAACTTGAGGTAGAAAAACAAACTGGATTGAGTATTAAGAAACTTCGATCAGATCGAGGAGGAGAGTACTTAAGTACAGAGTTTCTAGATTTCCTAACAGAGAATGGGATTCTCTCTCAGCTCACTCCTCCGTACACACCACAACACAACAGTGTCTCAGAACGGAGAAATCATACCCTATTAGATATGGTACACTCAATGATGAGTGATACTGAGTTGCCACTTTTTGGGGAGGCATGCATTGGAGACTGCAATATATTTATTAAACAGGGTTCCAACTAAATCCGTGCCTACCACTCCATATGAGATATGGTATGGGAAGAGACCATCTCTTAAACGAGTTAGGATATGGGGTTGTCCTGCTTATGTTAAAAAGCAGAATCCAGACAAGCTCGAGACACGATCGGTTTTGTGTAAATTTGTGGGATATCCCAAACATTCATATGGATATCTTTTCTACCACAAAGAGGAACAAAGAGTATTTGTTTCTCAATATGCCACATTTTTAGAAAATGAGTTTTTTACAAATGATACTATTGGCAATACGGTAGAACTGAAAGAAATTTCAGAGCCACAAACAACTACTGACGATTTGGTTGAACCTGAGGTTTCAATAGAACCCAATAAGCCTCAGTCACTGTTCCCCTCCGAACGGCGGCGCGTAGGACTGCGATGTCCTGGCGCTGAGATTCGGGGTAGATGCTAATTGGTGCTATCCGTCCACCTCTCCGAAGATGCCAAGTTGATTTATGGCACCATGTATCGAAGGTTTAGACGGATGCGTCCGATGTAGCAGACTTCGTCAGATTCCCCCTCGTTTGAGGGGTTTTTGATTGTGGGGACGCTCTTCCCTGCAGGCGCAAGCCCCTGCAGTTAAATACGCTACCGCATTGCGATAACAACTTTCTCCTTCTCCAGATGGTCACTTCGTGTCGTGGATGTTTGTTTTATTTGTGATTGCCCGTGGATTGTATACGGAGACTGAGTTATGTCGTCGCCCGTAGGGCGTGGACTAGTCCAAATCCGTATTATCTTAGATTTGGGTTTGGGGGTTTGGTTTGAGGATACGTCAGCCGTACTTGAGGCTAAGATCAACTCAAACGTTGGTTAAGGATACGTTAGTCTAGCTTTGAGACTAAGATCTACTTAACGGGATCGTTTAGATCCGACAAAGGAGCGTTTAGGCTCTATTGTTCCAGTTTAGGGACATAGTGGTCCATCGTATGTATGACCGTCGGGACCCGTCACCTCTCTGACGACGTTGAAGAATTACAACGACGGATGTCAGAGGAGTTCAGAGATGTACCCTCGAGCCATAGTTAATTGGGGGGATTTATAGTCCACTCTGTTTGAAGGTTTAAGGATACGTTAGCCATCTTTGAGGCTAAGATCAACTTAAACGGGACCGTTTAGATCCGACAAAAGAGCATGCGGGGGCTCTATTGTTCTAGTTTAAGGACGTTGCGGTCCATGGGTAGTTTAAGGACGTTGCGGTCCATGGGTAGTTTAAGGACGTTGCGGTCCATGGGTAGTTTAAGGACATTGCGGTCCATTGCTAGTTTTAAGACATCTCGGTCAAGGTTAAGGACGTCGTAGTCCATGGGTTTAAGGACCCCACAGTCCGGTATGTGCTCTGGATGCTTCACACGGGTTCACTGCCGTGCTTGGCGAGGACCAGGCTCCGCTCTGGACGTTTTCCGCGGGGTCAAAGAGTGACGTTATCCGCATTCCACGTAACCAGGAATTTTGCATTAGACACGGGTTTAAGGACCCCGCAGTCCATATCAATGTGTGGTCGTCGGGACCCGTCACCTCTTTGAAGACATTGAGGGATTACAATGCCAAATATCAAAGGAGTGAAGAGATGTACCCTAGAACCGGAGTGGATTAAATAGTCCTTGGCCCAATTTGGGATCAAGACCAATTAATTATATTATGAGCCCATTAGCCCAGTTGATTACGAATTGAGGACTTATGGCCAGCTTGGGCTAAGTCCAATCAGGAGAGGCTTTGCCTCTATCCATTTAGCCAATTGGGCCAAAGCCTAGTGTTAAACACTACATAGCAATCAGTGTTGAACACTGGGAATGAGGTTGACAAGTTAGTGTTTAACACTAAAAGATAATTGGTGTTAAACACCAGCAACAAGGCTTTTCAAATTAGTGTTAAACACTAAAACAGATCAGTATCAAACACTGGCAACAGAGATCTCAAATTAGTGTTAAACACTAAGGTAGTCAGTGTTGAACACTGCAAATAAAGTTTTTTGATTAGTGTTGAACACTAAGGCCCAACAGTGTTTTAACACTGGGTTCGAGAGTTTCAATTTAGTGTTAAACACTAAGGCAAGAGGGGTCACGTGGCGACACGTGAGAACGCCCTCCCTTCATTTGTTCTTCTGAGACTATTGCATCTTTTAGAGCATCACGTGCCATCACGTGACGGGCATTCAAATGCTTATACGTTAAAGCTTCTGCCTAGGGTCACGTGGGTCACGTGGGGCACTGCTTCAAGGGGCTTTCTGTAGATCTTTTAGGGGGGGTCACGTGGTGACACGTGACCCTGCCTCTATGTATGTTGTTTAGAGGATCTGTTAATCCTTTCCAGGAATTAAATTCCTCGTAGGGTTAAACCCTGACAGTAATTTCAGAGGAATTAAATTCATACTTCCTTTTGAAGATTTATATTCTGAATAGAGTTGGACTCCGAATTTTCTGTAGGAATTAAATTCCTCATAGGGTTAAACCCTAATAAAAACTTTTAAGGAATTAAATTCCCACTTTCTGTTAAGTTATGATCAAGGGAACTAAATCCCCGCTGTTCCAACAGAACTAGGTTCTTAATTAGGGTTAAACCCTGTTTCTTTTTGTTCTGAAGGAATTAAATTCCCATAACACAGGGTCAAGCCCTAGTTTTATTTTATTTTAAAGGAATTAAATTCCTATAGTTCTGTGAGAATTAAATTCTCGTGCTTCCATTCCCTCTCTATGTTTTGGATCTGCATGGCAGGATCTCGACCCATTGAGAATTAAATTCTCAACCTCAAGGGGAGATGTGCACTTTGCAGATCCTCTATCAAAGAGAGAAGAAATATGTTCTTCTGTTTTATATATCAGAGTTAAACTCTGTTGAGAATTAAATTCTCTTTTCCTTCAAGGAGCCTTCCCTTTCTTACCTAGGGTTTTCTTTTGCAGAAGATCCAAGTTCCTCGAAGTATCAAGGCTCTCTCTCTTTTCTTCCCTCTGCATGTATCTGTCTCTATATCTCCCCATCCCTGTGTCTCTTGGCTCCTATTTATAGGAGAAGCATCCGAGTCAATTAGTTTTTTGACGAATCTTCATTGAGAGATTTGATTTGCATCCATCATTCGTTTTTGACCTTTGGATTATTGGGTGAATTTTATTCACCATTGGATTTCAAGTCCCGGGGTTCCCCTTTGTTATTTCGGTTAGATTTAGAGGGGAAATCTTTCCAAACCCGAGATTTTCCCATAGATAAATGATATTCAATCATCTTTAAATCTTTAATTCGATTGGTCCCAGATAATCGCTTTCCTTTGGAAAGATTCGAATCTCCTTCAGAATTTAATTCTGTCAACGAAATGGGCTTTGAAAGCCGGTCACGTGTGACCACGTGACCCATGGTCACGTGTGGGCACGTGACCCCCTTGGAACGAGCCTTCCTCTTTCTTTTTGCGCTCTGTCTTTTGGTTGCCGCTTAACCGTCACGTGCCACCACGTGACCCCTGGTCACGTGCGAGCACGTGACCCTTGTCTGAACTCTTTTTCTTGATTTAACTGGAGAACAATTCTGATGTTTTGATCGTCACGTGCCGACACGTGACCCTGGTCACGTGGGAGCACGTGACCTCTTCTGAAGCTTTTTCCTTGATTTGATCAGGAAGCGTTGGGTCTTTGCTGCTGGCTTTTAAATGTCACGTGCCGACACGTGACCCAGGTCACGTGGGAGCACGTGACCCTTACTGAAGCCCCTCTCTTTGATGTAGTTGGGAAACTGAACTTGCTTTGCCGGTACTTTTGGGTGTCACGTGCCAACACGTGACTGCTGGTCACGTGTAAGCACGTGACCCTCTTCTGAAGCTTTTTCCATAAGCTTTCCTGATTTTAAATCAGGAAACAAATGCCCCCACAGCGTTGTTCTCACGTGTCAGCACGTGAGTGCAACGCTGTCACCTCTTGCAACCGTTGGATTCCTTTAGGGATCTGGGGAGATGAAACGTTTCCATTGCCTTCTATAAATACCTCTGTCTCTTCATAGGAGCCTTCACTTTGCTCATCTTCTTCCTCTGAGAACTTTTTCTGAGAATTTAATTCTCGCTTCCAGAGCTTAGTTCTCTGTCTTGAAACAATCTTCAGAGTTTAACTCTGTTCGAAAAGAATTCTTTTCCTCAGGTAATGTTCTTGGACAAACGATGGACCTTCACATTCCTCTGGATTTTAAATCCAAAACAAGGGTTTTTACCCTTTTTTCTTCATGTTTTTCCATAGGAACATGAAACCACTTAACCTTCAAACTGTGGATCTCTTAGGGTTTAGATGATCTTTGGGGAGATGATGATGGCGTTTCAACTCCATGGAATTTAATTCCTATCCAAAAATGTTTCTGGGAATTTAATTCCCTTTTCTTAATAAGGAATTTAATTCCAATGAAGAACTCGATTTCTTCACACAGAGGCTTCCTGGGGTCTCTTGGCCCAAGGTTGTTCTTCTGCAATTAATGAAATGGTGGTTTTGTAATGATGTCTTCTGTGGGAATTTAATTCCTTTGATCTTGTTGGATTCATTGTAGCGCCCGAGACAGATCCTGTTGGGGGGAATGTGCATGGCCATCATTCTTTATTAAATGGGGATATTCCCTTTGTTTTATTGTAACTATTTGGTCTCATTATTAATGAGCCGTCATCCGGATTCTGTGGGGCCCATGTGTTTTGTAGCCAATGGTCCCAGGAAACTCTGTTGTTGCCTTCTTCAACTAGTCTTCATGTTCATGCACGAATATATATTGCTAACTTTTCTTTTAACGATCTTCGTTTATTGGATTTCAGGTGCGATGGCTTCTGTTCCACGCTTTCCCTTTTCTCGCTCGGAGGCTGCTTTTCCTCAGTCACCATCTGATGAGGAAGCGATGGCGATGATTCGGGCCCATGATCCGAACTGCACCAACCTTCTTCAATGGGGATCTTGGTACAGTCAGATTATTCAGGGTCGCCGGAGTTTTCTTTGCGCGGTGCCGGCGGAACCCACTTTCCCATTTTTACCGATGGATCCTCTAAGGACAGTTTTTGCTGTGGAAATGCCCAACTGGACTCCAACGGGGAGGCTGGAGCCTTCGACGACCGGCATACCGAATCATCTGATCCCGGCCATAGACATCTTGGGACGGCGTATCTGCCAGGGTGAGGCCCACCCGTGGGGGCAAATTTATAAGATAGGGCTCACTCCTAGGCATCCTACGGGCTACCTTCTCTGGGCTCGTTACATCCTTTCTGCCCATCGGGCGCGGTTGCAGAAAGTCGGGCTTTATCAGGCCATATACGCGTCACTCTTCCATTATAAGTCCCCGCATGCCTGGTGGGTTAAGGCGTTTTTAAACCAATGGAATCTTCCTACCAACACTTTCATCCTAGGAGATCGTGAGGTCTCGATCTCTCTTGCAGAATTTTATGAAATCTCGGGATTGCCGATCAGGGGTGCACTGTATGAGGAGTTGTTGCCTCCTGACGAGTATGTCTTTGAGCCCGAGTCTGCACCGGCTGACGGCTTGTCTGTTGAGAACGCCGTTCGCCACAAGCGCCCCAGCTTGATCAAGGCGCTGGGTATTTTTGATCGATTGTTCACTGAATCTGAGGAGCAGGGTATTACTTTTAAAAGCTTCATTTCCCGCTTCCTTCGTGAGGACATCATATCGAAGACTGCTCCGAAGTTTGCTAACATCAAAGACCCCTTTGGGTTTGGTCCGAAGAAGCTACCGACCGCTGAATCGGACCTGCCACAATATTATATTCCCATCGTGTCACCGATGTCTTTTGAGTCCGTTGCAGCACCCGGCATGGATGAGGAAACATTCTTCGTGGGGTTTGTCAGTGTTTGGCTTAGTTGGTTCATTATCCCCATGCATCGCCGCTTCATGAGAGCCTCGGTCGTCTACCCGGCTCATCGTATTGCTGAGGGGACGCGGTTGGCCATCGGCATCCCGGCCTTGGCGCACCTCTATAATGGATTGGGCACCGCAGCTAATACCTCTACGCCTGGCGTGGATGTGGTAAACTTTTCGCTTCATTATTTCACGTCCTGGATCGAAATGCACGTATTGGGGGCTTTCGCCATGCATCAGAGGCCCTCATTTTACGATGCCTACCCCTTTCCACGACTTATGCGATTAGTGGATGCTTCTGCCGCCGACCCGACTCAATTCGGGGCTATTCGGGTACTGATTTCTCCTCATGCCACCGCTGGCGGGTTGGTTTTTAATGATCGAGTCTTGTCTACTCCTTCGGGTCCCGTTCAACAACTCTGTGACCAGTCAAAAGACAACGCACCTTCTTTGAAGCCCCGGGAGGCCGCGCATTTGTATACAATTAGACCGGGCTACTTGGTGTTTCGCCAGGGCAGTGCAGCTCTTTTCATGCGGTACAATCCGCATCGATTTGCCCGACAGCTTGGATACGACCAGGGCGTTCCTTTCGAGGCTTTTATAGTTGCCCCGATCCCTTCGCTCGATGCTGTTCGCGATGCCGCTCATCATTTCATGAGGCTGAATACCGGCTCTTATTTCATGGTCCCTGAAGCCGAGTACATGCCCCGATGCGTGGGCGCGTTTACGGGTTGGTATCTTCATCGGGTCAGCCCAATCATTCTTGAGGAAAGGAGGGTGCTTCTCGGCCACGATGCCCCTCCTCTGGTTCCTGGAGCTAAGCTACGACCGAGGGTTCCAGTGCGCTTCCCTCTGAGGGAGATTAGCACTGCGCTTATCCCGGGGGAGTCAAGGGTAGACCTTACTCCAACAGCTGGTATGCCCTTGGGTTCTCGATCGCGGGGTAAACGGGCCCCAGTAGTAGCACCCCTGCCGGTGGCGGCACCGCCCCCCGTGGCGTCGACAATGGCGATGTCGTCCTCGGTTGTGGCACCGAGCGAGAGTAACAGGGATGAGGGCACTGAGGGCGATGTGGGCCGGCGCTGAGGGCGATGTGGGCCAGCGCCGCCCTAAGGCTTCGCGAGGGAGGAAGCGGTCATCCTCAGCGACCGGCTCTGGGTCTAAACGGCGGAGGAAAGCGGCTACCGCCCCGCTTGATTCTGTGGTGGAGTCTGAGCCTATCCTTGCCTGCAAGGGTCAGAAGCTGGACTTCTCTTCCCGAGTTCGGCTGATGAGGAGGCTGCACAGTTGGCCGAGGCCATACGGCGCTCAAAAGACGCGTCTCATAACGCCAAGGTTCCGAAGAAGTCTTATCCCGCTGTAATTTTTTACGAAGACCCTTCGTGGATTCGGCGGCGATTTATCGGCCCTTTGGAGGAATGGGGGGAAAAGGCTTTGAAGCAGGCCGCTTCAGAAGACGCAGCTGATGCACTCTTTTTGTGGACCGGCGGTCATGAGTCTACCCTTGAACCCCGGCGAGCCCACCTCCTTGAGAAGGAGCAGCGGCTTGAAGAAGCCATATTGAGGGCTTCTTTGCGTATAGGTACGTTGTGCTTCCTTTGTAGTCTTTCCGATTATTTATGCCTGTGCATATGTATCACTATTCTTATTTGAACCGTGCAGAATCTTCGACGCTGGGGGAGCTCCCTACTGGCCCACTAAAGCTAAAGCCCGCCGAAATTCTCAATGAAGCCTTGCTGGATGTGGGGGGGCTGATGAGGCTGCTCCTCTCATGGTAGAACCTCCAGCGGCGGTTCTTGATCAGGGAGCGCCTGCCCCTTTGGGGGAGGCTCTTTTGGAGGCCGCCGCCCCAATGACTCTTACTGAGGGCGGCCCAAAGGCTGGAAGAGGGGTAGTCGGGACTATTCTTCCTTTGTTGGAGCCTGAGGTCACGGTGGAGACCGTTGAAGCTGCTATCCCCCCGGCTCAGAATGGGAGGAGTGTTGAAGGTATCCCTCTGCGTTTTAATTTAACAACCCCTTCATAGTCTGAACTCTTTTATCCTTCCCAGAATTGCGCGGTTTGGCGGCCACGATCGCGGATCTGTCGCCTCGACAGTCATTTCAGCATTTATTGGAGATGGCAGCTCCGCAGGCGATCTCCCCCCAACGCATTGTCCTCTCGTCTGGGCAAGGTTGGTGTCGTCCATCCCTTCTCATAGCATCGTCGTTATTTTGCGTACTGACATTGATGTTTTCTACAGTTCTAGAAGCCGATGATGAGGTCGAGGTTCTCGAAGGGCCAGGGGAGCCTTCAGCTCCTACTTGCACGACTGTCGGTGAGCGACATTTCATTACACTCTCACTCGTTCTTTGCTTAAGAATTTTGCTAACGTCTTCCAAATTTGAACAGCTCTGCCAGTCTCCACGGCGTTGGAGTCGCGCATCGTGATGCCGCCCGGCCCTTATGCCTTGCGGGCTTCAGAACGCTTGGCCCAATTAAGCCTCGTCTCCTTGTCGTCTCTGATCGAGGAGCTTCGTGCTGGCAGCACGACCACGGCTGAAGCATTCGCTGCCGAGGCTAACGGTTCTCTTCCTTTTCTTGCCACCTACCACAGCGAAGAGGTGGTGCGAGTCTGGGTGGAGTTCTGCCGGCGGGTGGAGGCTTGCCTGCACGCCCTCGAATGTTCTCACCTTTTCTCGGAGGCCGTGGCTGCAAAGGCGGAGTTACGGGGGCTGATAGCACGGTGCGCGGCAAACATGACGTCATGTGAGAAGAGGCTCGGTCGCAAGTTCTCGGAGAGGGAGCTAGCCTCCAAGGCGCTGGGCGAGCTTCAAGCCAATCTCACAGCCAAAGCCAACAAAGCGTATGAACTCTGGCGGGTGCTTCAGGAGTCCATCAAAGAGGTGGTGGCTCTCGATAAAGCTGCCACGTTCACTCGTGAGAGGGTCGAGGCTCATAAGGCCACTGAGAAGGAGCTTGAAGCCCGGCTTGCTTCATATCAGGCCCAACAAGCTCAGGCGGAGGCTCGTCTTTTGGAGATCTTGCGTCATGAAGCCGTGGTCCAACAAAAGCAGGATGAGCTGACCAAGCTGCTGAATCGCCCGCCGGCTTGAAACATTTGTATCTTTTCCTTTTTTTTGTACATACTCATGGATGAGAGTATTTTCTTTTTGTTTCTTTCATGAATTGTACTTTGTACCCATTTTGGTTTATGAATAAAAGATACATTTTTCTTCTCAATGATGTGTCTCCTTTGAATGTATTCTGCGGATATTCTATCTTGATCTCCTTACAGGACAGCAATGGCTCAGGACTCAGGGTTAAGATCTGCTTCCTAAGGCTTTTGCATCTTATGAGCCATGAGGGTCTCATAAAGAGTTTTTCTCCCTACAGGTCGAGAGGATCCCATAGGTGTGAGTTCTTCTTAAGAATCATGAGGATTCTTAAAAGGGTTTTCCCTTGAGAGTCGTAAGGATCCCATAAGAGAGTTTTTCTTCCTTACAGGTCGTGAGGACTTGTAAGTGTTAGATGCGGTCACCCTTGTCCGTGTTCTACGGAATTAGGGGTTTCTCCAGGTATTGTAGTTTAAAGACGTCGCGGTCAAGGTTAAGGACCTCATAGTCCGTGGATTTAGGGACTCCACAGTCCGATGTTAGTTTTAAGACATCACGGTCAAGGTTAAGGACCTCATAGTCCGTGGATTTAGGGACTCCACAGTCCAATGTGTGGTTGCAGGGACCCGTCACCTCTTTGAAGACGTTGAGGAATTACAACGCCAGGCATCAAAGGAGTGAAGAGATGTACCCTTAAACCAAGGCAAAATCTATAAGGAATCGGGGTGGTTGATCGTTAGTTTTAAGACATCACGGTCGAGGTTAAGGACGTCATAGTCCGTGGATTTTAAGGACTCCACAGTCCGGTATTTGCTCTGGATGCTTCACACGGGTTCACTGCCGTGCTTGGCGAGGACCAGGCTCCGCTCTGGGCGTTTTCCGCGGGGTCAAAGAGTGACGTTATCCGCGTTCCACGTAACCAGGAATTTTGCACTAGATGCTTCACACGGGTTCACTGCCGCGCTCGGCGAGGACTAGGCTCCGCTCTGGATGCTTCACACGGGTTCACTGCCGTGCTCTGCGAGGACCAGGATCCGCTCTGGACGTTTTCCACGGGGTCAAAGAGTGACGTTATCCGCGTTCCACGTAACCAGGAATTTTGCACTAGATGCTTCACACGGGTTCACTGCCGCGTTAGGCGAGGACTAGGCTCCGCTCTGGACGTTTTCCACGGGGTCAAAGAGTGACATTATCCGCGTTCCATGTGACCAGGAATTTTGCACTAGATGCTTCACACGGGTTCACTGCCGCGTTAGGCGAGGACTAGGCTCCGCTCTGGACGTTTTCCATGGGGTCAAAGAGTGACGTTATCCGCGTTCCACGTAACCAGGAATTTTGCACTAGATGCTTCACACGGGTTCACTGCCGCGCTCGGCGAGGACTAGGCTCCGCTCTGGATGCTTCACACGGGTTCACTGCCGTGCTCTGCGAGGACCAGGATCCGCTCTGGACGTTTTCCACGGGGTCAAAGAGTGACGTTATCCGCGTTCCACGTAACCAGGAATTTTGCACTAGATGCTTCACACGGGTTCACTGCCGCGTTAGGCGAGGACTAGGCTCCGCTCTGGACGTTTTCCATGGGGTCAAAGAGTGACATTATCCGCGTTCCACGTGACCAGGAATTTTGCACTAGATGCTTCACACGGGTTCACTGCCGCGTTAGGCGAGGACTAGGCTCCGCTCTGGATGCTTCACACGGGTTCACTGCCGTGCTCTGCGAGGACCAGGATCCGCTCTGGACGTTTTCCACGGGGTCAAAGAGTGACATTATCGGCGTTCCACGTGACCAGGAATTTTGCACTAGATGCTTCACACGGGTTCACTGCCGCGTTAGGCGAGGACTAGGCTCCGCTCTGGACGTTTTCCACGGGGTCAAAGAGTGACATTATCCGCGTTCCACGTGACCAGGAATTTTGCACTAGATGCTTCACACGGGTTCACTGCCGCGTTAGGCGAGGACTAGGCTCCGCTCTGGATGCTTCACACGGGTTCACTGCCGTGCTCTGCGAGGACCAGGATCCGCTCTGGACGTTTTCCACGGGGTCAAAGAGTGACATTATCCGCGTTCCATGTAACCAGGAATTTTGCTGAATATATCCGCATTTCACGGGATGGAGGTTTGACTGTTGGCGATATGTATACCACCGAGCCATGGAACTGGGAGTTGCCGCTGTTCCACTTAGCTTGAAGTTGTGTCTGTTGTTACGAGACGAATGTTGGGCTGATCTCTAGGTCACTTGTGGCCCGTCGAGCTTTAGCTTCTTTCTTTAGTGAAACCTGGGGGAGGGAGGTATGTTCCCTTTTTGTTTATGCCATTGGATTGTATACAGGGTGTGATGGAACATCACCTGTAAGGCATACATTTTATTTTTATTTTATTTCTTTTTCCGCGGTGCTCTATCGTTTCAGCTTTTATATCGCGAAGGTCGCGATTGCCCCATCATTTCGGCTATTTTTCGCGGTGCCCAATCATTTCGGCTATTTATTTATTTTCTACTCGCTGCTTTTTATTGCGAGTTGCCCCATCATTTCGGCTATTTTTTTTTTATGCCTTCATTTTTACTTGCTGCTTTTTATTGCAAGTTGCCCCATCATTTCGGCTATTTTGTAGGCATGTGTGGCTTGCTAGCTTTTTCGCCGCAAGCTTGGATTTTGGACACCGATTTCGGCATCAGCACCGCTGCAACTGGGATGTTGCCAGGAGCGAATCATCATTTGCTTCTGTCGATATTGAACAAAGGTGGCTTAGTAAACAGGGTTAAGGGTCCTGTCGACCAAGGCTTTTGACTTCGTGAGCCGTAAGGGTCTCACAAAGGTATTTCTCCCTACAAGTCGTGAGGATCTTGCAGGTGTATTTTCTCCTTAGGGATCGTGAGGGTTCCTAAGTGTATGTTCCTCTGTAAGTCGTAAGGATCCTACAAGAGGGTTTTCTCCTTATAAGTCGAGAGGAATTATAAGGGTTGTTCACCATGTGGGCATATCCCTAGTCACGGGTGGGACTTTGCTGGGGAAATGTTTTTTCGCGCCCGTGGATTGTATACAAGGGTCAGTATTGAGCCTCTTGTAGGGCAATATCGAAGGTTGTGGAGGATTTGCTTAAGAACAGGTTTAGGTTTCTGTAACTTAAGACTTTCAAATCTCATGAGCCGTGAGGGTCCCATAAGAGAATTCTCCTTACGAGTCGTGAGGATCTCGTAAGTGTATTTTCTCCTTAGGAATCGTGAGGACCCCTAAGTGTGTTGCTCCTTTGTGAGTCGTAAGGATCTCACGCAGGTGGTTTCTCCTTACAAGGTCGAGAGGACCCTACAAGTGTCTTTTAACGAGGTTGCGCCCTTTCGGGTTTTCACAAACACTCGCCGGTAGTCCTGCTGTTTTTACTCACGGAGCCCTTTCGGGTTTTCATCCGTGCCCATTTTGCTTATGGACATACCGTTTTTTTTAATTCTTTTTCACTTCTTTTTTTTTTACAAGGTCGCACCCTTTCGGGTTTTCACGAACGCTTGCCGGCAGCCCTGCTGTTTTTACTCACGGAGCCCTTTCGGGTTTTCATCCGTGCCCATTTTGCTTATGGACATACCGTCTCTTTCTTTATCCTTTTTCATATATATATTTTTTTTATTTTTTCTTTCTCTCTCCTCTTTTTTTTTATCTCGTCAGCCTAAAGATGCTGCGGTAATAGTTTTAGGGACGTTTCGGTCCGTCGTTAGTTTAAGGACGTTTCGGTCCGTCGTTAGTTTAAGGACGTTTCGGTCCGTCGTTATGGGAAGGCCGGCTGCTGCTTGTAAAGTCTGAGCCTAGGAAGATAGTGAGCGGACATAGTCGTCGTCATCTATCATTGACTTAGGCTGTGGCTTATTAAGCGTAGTATTTCTTTAAGAAGCGGCCGTTTATTGGCCTGAAAGGCCTTTCACCGTGCATGTCCATGAGTAGGTAGGCTCCACCCTGGTAGACCTTATCTATGATGTACGGGCCTTCATAGTTTAGCTCAAATTTTCCCCGCTTGGCACGATTGGAGATCATAGGTCTTTTGACCACTAGTACGAGTTCGCCTTGGCGGAATGTCCTCGGCCTGGTCAATCTTTCGTACGAGCACGTCATCTTTGCTTTGTAGGCCTCTAGATGTTGTTGCGCTATGAGCCGGGTTTCGTCGAGGGCATCAAGCTCCTCAAGCCGAAGGTGAGCATTTTCTTCGTTCGTCAGCTCGTGGTGGACTGCTACTCGTAGAGAGGGTAACTCTATCTCGAGGGGGAGCACTGCTTCCGTCCCAAATACCAACGCGTACGGCGTTGTGTTCGTGGCCGTCTTGAATGTAGTTCGATAAGCCCAAAGGGCTTCTTGCAGCCTTTTGTGCCAGTCTCTCTTATTCCTGGAAACGATCTTTTTTATGATCTTCGTCAAGGTCTTATTGAAGGCCTCGGCCAGACCGTTAGCTCGTGGATTGTAAACCGAAGAATATCTCCAGTCTATATTGTGCTGCTGTGCGAAGCGGCTAATCTTATGGTTTCGGTAGGCCGGCCCGTTATCGGAGATAATCCGCCGTGGAGTTCCGAACCGATAGATGACTTGCGTCTTGAAGAAATGGAGGATATTCTCCGTCTTCACTTCCCTCAGTGGTACTGCTTCTGCCCATTTGGAGAAGTAATCAGTTGTCGCCAGGATAAAACGGTGTCCCCGGGATGATGCTGGCTCAATGGGGCCGACTATGTCAGTCCCCCACATTTCGAACGGCCAGCTAGCCACCGTTGGGTGCAGTGGATTCGGATGTTGGTGGATGAAGTCTCCATGAATCTGGCATGAGTGGCATTGCTTCGCATACTCGAGGCAGTCCTGGATCATCGTGGGCCAGTAGTAACCCATCCGTTTAATTTTTAACTTCATCTTTGGGCCTGCTTGGTGAGAACCGCAAAGTCCGTCATGAACTTCCTGAATGACTCTTTCTGCTTCGTCAGGTCCTAAGCATCTCAGCCATAGAGAGTCAAACGATCTTTTGTATAGAATATCGTTGACGAAAGCGAAAGATAGAGCTCGTTTCATGAGCTGATGTCTTGAGGACGCTTCTTTGGGCATTCGGTGGGACTTAAAGTAGTCCATGAAGACTTCCCTCCAGTCTTCGGCCTTCTCATGGTCTTTTATTTGTAGGGTCGTCTGCTCAGTCGCTCCCTTTTCTTCGCATGATTCCGGAGATATTTCTGCCGGGGCGAGCATTCGACGGCTTTGTACCACGATTCTGACGTCATCGAGGTTCTCGTCAGCCAGTTCTTTAGCAAGTTTAGCCAACGCGTCTGCTTTGCTGTTTTCCGCGCGCGGTATGTTCTCCAAAGTATAGGAGGGAATTTGGGTCAATAGTTGTTGCACCTTTTCGCCGTACCTCACCAACTCCGGCTTGCACGTTTGGTAGTCACCATTTACTTGACTAACGACCAGCTGAGAATCCCCGTATATAAGGAGGTCTTCAATTCCCATGTCGATGGCGATCTCGAGGCCTACTATCAGAGCCTCGTATTCAGCTTCATTGTTTGTCCTCGGCTCTGTTAAGGAGAAGGCGAAGCGCATTATCCCTCCTTGTGGAGTTGCAAAGATGAGGCCTATCCCCGATTTGATCATTGGGATACCTTGTTTCTGTTTTTTTATGGAGGACGCTCCATCGAAATAGAGTTCCCATCGGGTGCTTCCGCCGCTAATCGCATCAAATGCATGCTCGTCCGGTAGATCACAGTTCAGAGGAGAATCGGCCGGTATCGGGTGCTCAGCGAGGAAGTCGGCAATGGCCTGGCCTTTCACTGCCTTGAGAGGTTGATACGTTATCGAGAACTCCATCAAGAGCAGGGCCCACTTAGCGAGTCGTCCCGTCAATATGGCTTTCGACATCAAGTATTTAAGGGGATCCACTTTTGAAATGAGACGGACTTCATGTGCCAACGCATAGTGCCTGAGCTTTGTTATCGCGAAGATTAACGCCAAGCAATGTTTTTCAATGGGAGAGTAGTTGCTTTCTGCCCCCAGTAGAACTCGACTTAAGTAATAGAGTGCCCTCTCTTTCCCCTGATCGTTCTCTTGTGCCCATAACGCGCCCAAGGAACCTTCGAGGGCGGTTGTATAAAGAATGAGGGGTTTTCCCTTGACCGGCGCGGCCAACACCGGAGGGTTCTGCAGGTACTGCTTGATCTCGTCTAGTGCACCTTGACATTTGTGATCCCAAGCGAATGGAGTTCCCTTTTTCATCAGGTGGCTGTAAGGACGGCATTTGCCCGAAAGATTAGCGATAAACCGCCGGATGTATGCGAGCTTCCCTTGGAGAGACCGCAACTGCTTGAGGGTTCTTGGCGGAGGCATTTCCATGATCGCCTTAATCTTTGACGGATCTATTTCAATACCTCGGTGTTGAACGATGAATTCCAGAAATTTGCCCGAGGAGACTCCAAACGCGCATTTGAGGGGATTCATTTTCAAATTATATTGCTGAAGGCGTCGAAATACAGTCTCCAGATGCTTTAAATGATCTTCGTATGACATGCTCTTTACTACGAGGTCATCGATATAGCACTCGACGACGTCGTGTATGAGGTCATCAAAGATCTTTGTCATGGCCCTTTGATAGGTAGCGCCAGCGTTCTTTAGACCAAAGGGCATGACCCTGTAGCAGAATATACCCAAAGGGGTGCGGAAAGCGGTGTGCTTCTGGTCTTCGGGATGCATCTTTATCTGATTGTATCCTGATGAACCATCCATAAAGGAGAAAACCTCGTGAATGGACGTGTTATCTATCATTAGCTCGGTTACCGGCACCGGGAAATCATCCTTTGGACAGGCTTTATTGAGATCCCTGAAATCCACGCATATGCGTACCGTCCCATTCTTCTTCATTACCGGGACGATATTGGCGATCCAGTCGGGATATTGGACTTCTTGGATAAATCCAGAATCTATCAGCTTCTTGACTTCGGCGTTGATGCTCATCTCAAGCTCGAGTCGCATCCTCCTTGGCGCCTGCTTGACTGGCTTGATATCTGGGGATATTGCTAATTTATGCACAGCAATCTCCGGATCTAATCTTGGCATCTCGGAGTAGTTCCACGCGAAGCAGTCTTTATGCCGTAGAAGCACGTTCTTTAACGCAGCCACCCTCTCTTCGGATAACAGCTCGCTGACAAATGTCGGTCGCGGGTCGTCTGCCGATCCCAACTCAATCTTCTTGAGGTTATCTGCAGTAGTATGTATACCATCTTCCAGTTCTTTCGGAGCGGGCGGAAATTCTGAGATCACCTCATCATCGCTATTCTCAAAGCACCGGGGAAGGTCATCTACGTTCTCGGGCTCTTCTCCTAATATCGTAATCGTATAACAAGTGCGAACCCGCTCCCCGGACTGAGGTGGACCCGGTTCTGCTCTTGCGGCCTTGGGCTCGTGCTTTTGTGGTGGAGTTACCTTCCAGCCGTCGGATAAAGCGAATCTGCCCCGTTGGTACTGGTCCTCGACCCAGTTCTTGAAGGTGAAGCAGTCTTCGGTAGGATGTCCTATGGCTTGGTGATAAGAGCAATAACTCAGATGAGAAGCCTTGTTAGCTTGCTCAGGATGTCTAGACTCTGGAAGCGTGATCATTTGATGTTTTATAGCAAGGTTGAGTAACCTCTCCGTCTTGTCTCGGGGGAAGGAGTACGCTCGACTCATCTTCTTCATGAGGGACAAACCCGAGCCGCTTCTTAATTTATTTCCGTCTCTGCGTCGGGCCTTTCGTACAACGGATTGACGAGGATAAGTGTCTTTGTCTTTTGCAGCAAATAGACGTTGCGTCCTGGCCTTCTCGTAGATGGCCATTTCGCGGTTGTGGTCTTCCCGAGCTTTCTGACCTACTTTCATGATAGGCTTGCCCATTCGTTCTTCAAACGACGGACTCGGCGCTTTAATCGCGGGGTCTAGTTTTGATGGGAGGTTGGCATCTTCTGACAGGGCGTCCTCCTCTTCATCAAAGGTATATATAGCGTAGCTGCTGTGAGCCCGTTCCCGTTTTCCGGCTCTTGCGTATCCAAGCCCGAGTGTTTCCATCTTCTCGTTGGGCAATTTGCGTTGAGTCCCGGGGACATCCCAAATTCTGTTGTAGAACCGAGCCTGCCGAACAGTCTGTTTTAAGGGTACTCCTTGGCGCTTCAATAGCTTCTTTAATCCATTTGTATAGTATCTGGGCAGACGGATGGGTTGGAGCCTGTCAAGTGTAGCATCCGCGCCATGCCAGATCTCTTTCTCTATTTTCGACTCTGAGGATCGGTAGAATAGGATCACCTTCTCACCCCTTTGCCTGGGAGGGACGTAAAATGTTTGCAGGTCCTGCACATTGTGAGCCTGAAGCGTGTCGAGATCCTTGTAGTGTTCTCGCGGTACCATGGTGATTTGCAAACTATGGTCATCGTCATGGGGTGCTTGTATTGACAGCCGATTGGAGAACACGGCATTAACTTCATCTTCTGAATCACTTCCGAAGACCAACATGGGGGCAGGCGTCCCCAGGTTGTTGCGTTGAGATGGCCCTGCATAAACTATCTCTTCTTCTTCTTCGGTATCGCTCCCGAAAACAGGGATGGTGGCGGCGGCTTTGTTCTCCGGATTGCGACACCTTTCTGTATCCTCGAAATCTGGCGAAAAGTACTTCGCATCTTCGTATTTGCGGACTTCGTTCACGGAAAATGGGTTTAACTCACCTGTTACGGTGTACTCGAAACCATCCTTAAAGTACTTCATACACTGATGTTGTGTAGAAGGGATGATGTTGTATTCGTGTAACCAAGGACGACCGAGCAAGGCGTTGTAGCAGGTCTTGGCGTCAATGACATGGAATTTGATGTCTGTGACAAGAAGTCCAAAGCGTAATGTTAGTATCACAGATCCGAGAGTCCGTGACGATTGTGAATCGAAACCGGAGATAGTAATTTTGTCACGAGCGAGGTGTTGCACACTCATGCAGATTTCCTTCAACACCCGAACATTAAGGAGGTTGACGGAGGATCCATTATCCACCAGGATCTTGCCTATCTTGATATCATGGCAGTATCCGGAGACATATAGGGGACGGTTGTGGTCGCACGTCCCGAGAAGGAGGTCTTCATCACCGAAAGTGATGTCGGCCGTATGCACTTCCTCCAGTTCATCCTTCATCTTTTCAGTGGCGAGGAAGGCTTGGAATTGCTCAGGTTCTTGTAACGCCTTAATTAGTGAGTCTCGCGCTTCTTTTGATAATAGGAGGGCATCGAGAATGCTAAGCTGAGAAGGTAGCTTCCTTAGGTGCGCGAGGATGTTATAGTCCACCTTACCCTTCCTAGGAGGGTCTTTGGCAGCCAGCTCTCTCATGACTTGGTCATCTAAAGTGGTATCTTCAGTGACCT
This sequence comes from Agapanthus africanus, assembly GCA_030015575.1. Classification (NCBI taxonomy): domain Eukaryota; kingdom Viridiplantae; phylum Streptophyta; class Magnoliopsida; order Asparagales; family Amaryllidaceae; genus Agapanthus; species Agapanthus africanus. Next base: position 734,618,489 of record CM057341.1, on the reverse strand, counting down.
TTTCCTTTCCCTTATCCTTTCTACTTACGGGCCCGAGATTCTTTTCTGGGAGTGTGCGATTGCGCAGCTGAATGTTCTCGCAGATCTCCGATTTCTCCTCTTTCCCTAAAACGGATTCTTTGAAGAGAGGGCCCAGAGCCATTTCTTCATCAGAGTCGCTCCCAAAGGTGAGAACTTGTGACCCCCTGGCGTTTACCATGTAACAGTTGCCAGTAGTTCTGTCGTGCCCATCGACAGTACTTCTTCGCTCCCGACGGCTCTTGCGTTTCATGCGCTTAACATGTTGCCGACGAGCAACATATCCTTGCCACCATATCTTAAAGGCGTCGCACTCCTCCGTGGGGTGTGAGATTTTCCGATGATATGCGCAATAATCAGGGTGCCTCTCCACCCCATCATGTGTGTTTCCTTCCGAGGGTGGTAGCTTCATCCCCCTCGACATGGCTTTGGCAAACCTTTTTCTCGTCTTGAATATCTTCTTGTCTACTTCGGATGCCTTTCGCTCTGGCGGAGGTAGTTCAACTCTTCCGTTCAGTCGCCTGCGTTTGGCTCCTTCTGAAGCGGCCATCTTACGCTCCTGATCCGCTTTACTTTTTAGGCGAATCTCGTCTAGAAAAGCGTCGATCATTTCGTCTGTTGGCCATGCACGCTCTGGTATAGGCTCTGCCTCCAGCTTCTTAATGCCGGGAGTTTTCCCATCATCGGTAAACGAGTGGGAGATTACGTTACAACTCACCACATATCCTTTGGATTCATCCGACGAGCTCTCTCCATCATCTTCCTCTTGAAAGATGTGGTTGAGGAACTCTTGCAGTGTGACAGGAGTTCGCGCCTTTTGATTGTACTCTTCCAGTGCGTCGATTTGCTTCTGCAAGTTCGTGTGCTCGTTTCCAGGCTTCACGGACTTCTTGGATTTCTTCTTCTTTTTCTTCGAAGATCTTGACGGTTGGGCGTGAGTATTTGGGCTCTTATCGCGAGTCTTCGTAGTTGGGTGGCGCCTTAGCATCCCTTCGATAATTTGAGGTTCAAGAGGGTCCTTCCATTCGATCGCAGGGCACGCATGAAGGTCTCTCAGCATTCTTTTGGTTTTAGTTGATAGCACGACCTCCCATGGAGCTTCTTCAATAAAGGAGCAGGTTGCCCCCGGTGTATCTGCTTTCTTAGGAGTATGCGGTTGTGGTGGGTTCACCTTCCACTTTTCGGACAGTACAAACTTCCCCTGGAGGTATTGATCTTCAATCCATCCTTTGAAGAAGAAGCAATCTTCAATCGGATGGCCTACCGTTTGATGGTAAGGGCAATAGTTAGGGTTATTCACCTAAGTGGGTTGCGGCGGTCGTCTTGGATTTGGTAGGCTTATAAGTCTGTTGCGTATTGCCAGCTCGAATAACCGTTTCGTCTTGTCTCGTGGGAACGAGTAGGGACGCTTCATCTTCTCATTATAATACCGACGTCTTTCCTCCAGTTGATCTGCCGGTTTCGGGGCGTTAGGTTGCTGTTGGGCATTCGCAACAAAGGTTGCCCTTCCTTTACCCTTGTCGTTCCGAGGTTCCGACTTCGGGGGAGGTGGTCTATGACCCATCTGGTCCATCTGAGCCAACTTGTCGATTAAAGCCTGGAATGTGGTTGGCTTAAAGAACATCATAAACTGGGAGATAGTTGCGTGGGGGTCTAGGGTTCCTACGAACATGCCCACTGCGGGTGCCTCCTCAATGCGTTGTTCACATCTCGACCACAAGTTCCGCCAGCGTATAGCATACTGGACCCAGGTTTCGCCTGGTTTTACCCTGGCGTTAATCAGTGCAGTTATTGGAGTGCGTTCGCTGGTACTTGCGAATCGCTGAGTGAATAACAACTCCATTTCAGCGAACGTTTTGATAGAATCGTTCGGGAGTTCCGAATACCATTCGAACGCAGTTTCTGATAGGCTGCCCACGAACTGGCGGAGCAACAATTTATCATCACCGCCGGTGTTACCGCAGAGGGCCCGGAACTGGGCGACATGTTGATGGGGGTTGCCGGTCCCCTTGTACACGTGGAATTTTGGTATCGTATAGCCTTGCGGGTATTTCATTTGGTCGTACCAGCTTGGATACGGCCGCCCCGTTCTCACGACTTGACCAGCTGCCTCAGTCGCGTGATGAACCCGGATTTGCTGGGCTATGTAGTCAACCAAGTCCGCCTTAGAGATTGCCTCCTCCTTGGCCGTTGAGAGGGCTGGTGGTGGATTTGACGTTTCTCCTCGGTCGTCTTCAAGAACGATTGGGGGATCCTCGGCGGGTAAGTCCTGCTGGATCATCATTCCTATCATATCTTGGAAGAGAAGGCCCATACGTTGTATGTTGGCCGCTTGTTCAGCAGCCTCTTTGTCCTTTTTCTCCAGTATCCGGCGAAGAAATTCGGTGTCGGTTTCTTCCTCCTGGCGTTCATCTGAGGACGTTTCAAGGTTCTTTTTTGGCCCCGTAAGTGCGGCCATAGCGTTCATCATCTCCTGGAGCTTCTGTTGCTGCTCCTGGGCTTTTGTCACGGATCGGGTTAGCGGTCGGTGGCCCGTAGAAGTGCGGCTTTCCTCCTTTCCAGAGGCCATGTAAACAGTGTGCACCACCATGCCCCCAGACTTAGGGCGTCTGGGCTCAGTGCTTTTAGCCGTCGTTGCATGCTGGGGGGTCTTCTCTGGCCTCCTCCTTTTATGAGCCAGTTGATCAACAGCCTTTTGGGGTTTAGCCTGGTGACCAGCTTCCGGTTGGATTTTCAGCTTCTTGTGCTGGCGGGAGAAGTTTGGATCGATGATCGAGTCTCGGGCCTGCCGCCAAACCTTATAGATTTTAGAAGACAGCCGTTGAGGAGATCGGGGCTGTTCGGGTTTTATTTCCACAACCTTTTTTAATGGGGGAGGAGACCTCTTCAGCACTGCAGTAGGAGAATTCCTTCGCACCTTATTTAGCATTTCGAAGCTGTTCCCAGTTGGAACAGCAGCATTAACTTCTGCCACCGGGGCTGATGGAGTTAACCGGAGGGGAAATTGCCCCCAGCCTTCCTTACTCGGCGCCAATGGCGACGTCGAGCGTGTCGAGCGGCCGGCGTAGGGTCAGCGGTAAGAATGGTTTCATCTTGCCCCCTGTCTGGGTGGGGGGTCGCTGTTGGTATTAGCCTGTCAAAGACCGATGTCCTTTGGGCAGCAGGAGCGGGAGCTGAAGCCGTCAATCTTGTAAAGACCGACCTTCTGGCCGGAGAAGCTGCCTTGACGACTTCGGGGGCAGGAGCGGCCACTTTCTTAGAAGCAGCCTTCTCTGAGATTGTAGGCCCCATGATGAGTTCGCAGGATTTCTGGCCCAATCTAGAGAAGACCGAGGCGTTGACGTTGGGCGACTCGTTGAGAGGAGCCGCGGCAGGGGTAAGACGATCAAAGACCGACTTCTTGAGAGCTTCCGTTGTCAGCACTGGAGCGGTGAAGCTTGTCGGCGGGAGCATGGTCCCAAAGAACAATCCTGTGGTGGCGCGAGTGACCTGTTCCACGGGCATTGTGAATAGCGAAGCAGCTTGGGGTCCGTAGGCTATACCTCCTAGCGAGGCAGAGCGTTGGTTACAATTGCAGTCTGAGCAGTTGGAGAGTTTCACGGAAATAGAAGCCATCGATCCTTCGCTCTCTGCAATAAGCGAGACGCTAATTCTTAGTATCTTGAAACCCAAGGGCAACCAATAGCGAACCGCGATTGGTTCGCGAGTCACGACACACGAAGTGTGGAGTGGAAAGAGGAAAAGGTCCCACCGGGCGTGCCAGAATCTGTTCCCCTCCGAACGGCGGCGCGCAGGACTGCGATGTCCTGGCGCTGAGATTCGGGGCAAATGCTAATTGGTGCTATCCGTCCACCTCTCCGAAGATGCCAAGTTGATTTATGGCACCATGTATCGAAGGTTTAGACGGATGCGTCCGATGTAGCAGACTTCGTCAGATTCCCCCTCGTTTGAGGGGTTTTTGATTGTGGGGACGCTCTTCCCTGCAGGCGCAAGCCCCTGCAGTTAAATACGCTACCGCATTGCGATAACAACTTTCTCCTTCTCCAGATGGTCACTTCGTGTCGTGGATGTTTGTTTTATTTGTGATTGCCCGTGGATTGTATACGGAGACTGAGTTATGTCGTCGCCCGTAGGGCGTGGACTAGTCCAAATCCGTATTATCTTAGATTTGGGTTTGGGGGTTTGGTTTGAGGATACGTCAGCCGTACTTGAGGCTAAGATCAACTCAAACGTTGGTTAAGGATACGTTAGTCTAGCTTTGAGACTAAGATCTACTTAACGGGATCGTTTAGATCCGACAAAGGAGCGTTTAGGCTCTATTGTTCCAGTTTAGGGACATAGTGGTCCATCGTATGTATGACCGTCGGGACCCGTCACCTCTCTGACGACGTTGAAGAATTACAACGACGGATGTCAGAGGAGTTCAGAGATGTACCCTCGAGCCATAGTTAATTGGGGGGATTTATAGTCCACTCTGTTTGAAGGTTTAAGGATACGTTAGCCATCTTTGAGGCTAAGATCAACTTAAACGGGACCGTTTAGATCCGACAAAAGAGCATGCGGGGGCTCTATTGTTCTAGTTTAAGGACGTTGCGGTCCATGGGTAGTTTAAGGACGTTGCGGTCCATGGGTAGTTTAAGGACGTTGCGGTCCATGGGTAGTTTAAGGACATTGCGGTCCATTGCTAGTTTTAAGACATCTCGGTCAAGGTTAAGGACGTCGTAGTCCATGGGTTTAAGGACCCCACAGTCCGGTATGTGCTCTGGATGCTTCACACGGGTTCACTGCCGTGCTTGGCGAGGACCAGGCTCCGCTCTGGACGTTTTCCGCGGGGTCAAAGAGTGACGTTATCCGCATTCCACGTAACCAGGAATTTTGCATTAGACACGGGTTTAAGGACCCCGCAGTCCATATCAATGTGTGGTCGTCGGGACCCGTCACCTCTTTGAAGACATTGAGGGATTACAATGCCAAATATCAAAGGAGTGAAGAGATGTACCCTAGAACCGGAGTGGATTAAATAGTCCTTGGCCCAATTTGGGATCAAGACCAATTAATTATATTATGAGCCCATTAGCCCAGTTGATTACGAATTGAGGACTTATGGCCAGCTTGGGCTAAGTCCAATCAGGAGAGGCTTTGCCTCTATCCATTTAGCCAATTGGGCCAAAGCCTAGTGTTAAACACTACATAGCAATCAGTGTTGAACACTGGGACTGAGGTTGACAAGTTAGTGTTTAACACTAAAAGATAATTGGTGTTAAACACCAGCAACAAGGCTTTTCAAATTAGTGTTAAACACTAAAACAGATCAGTATCAAACACTGGCAACAGAGATCTCAAATTAGTGTTAAACACTAAGGTAGTCAGTGTTGAACACTGCAAATAAAGTTTTTTGATTAGTGTTGAACACTAAGGCCCAACAGTGTTTTAACACCGGGTTCGAGAGTTTCAATTTAGTGTTAAACACTAAGGCAAGAGGGGTCACGTGGCGACACGTGAGAACGCCCTCCCTTCATTTGTTCTTCCGAGACTATTGCATCTTTTAGAGCATCACGTGCCATCACGTGACGGGCATTCAAATGCTTATACGTTAAAGCTTCTGCCGTGGGTCACGTGGGGCACTGCTTCAAGAGGCTTTCTGTAGATCTTTTGGGGGGGTCACGTGGTGACACGTGACCCTGCCTCTATGTATGTTGTTTAGAGGATCTGTTAATCCTTTCCAGGAATTAAATTCCTCGTAGGGTTAAACCCTGACAGTAATTTCAGAGGAATTAAATTCATACTTCCTTTTGAAGATTTATATTCTGAATAGAGTTGGACTCCGAATTTTCTGTAGGAATTAAATTCCTCATAGGGTTAAACCCTAATAAAAGCTTTTAAGGAATTAAATTCCCACTTTCTGTTAAGTTATGATCAAGGGAACTAAATCCCCGCTGTTCCAACAGAACTAGGTTCTTAATTAGGGTTAAACCCTGTTTCTTTTTGTTCTGAAGGAATTAAATTCCCATAACACAGGGTCAAGCCCTAGTTTTATTTTATTTTAAAGGAATTAAATTCCTATAGTTCTGTGAGAATTAAATTCTCGTGCTTCCATTCCCTCTCTATGTTTTGGATCTGCATGGCAGGATCTCGACCCATTGAGAATTAAATTCTCAACCTCAAGGGGAGATGTGCACTTTGCAGATCCTCTATCAAAGAGAGAAGAAATATGTTCTTCTGTTTTATATATCAGAGTTAAACTCTGTTGAGAATTAAATTCTCTTTTCCTTCAAGGAGCCTTCCCTTTCTTACCTAGGGTTTTCTTTTGCAGAAGATCCAAGTTCCTCGAAGTATCAAGGCTCTCTCTCTTTTCTTCCCTCTGCATGTATCTGTCTCTATATCTCCCCATCCCTGTGTCTCTTGGCTCCTATTTATAGGAGAAGCAGCCGAGTCAATTAGTTTTTTGACGAATCTTCATTGAGAGATTTGATTTGCATCCATCATTCGTTTTTGACCTTTGGATTATTGGGTGAATTTTATTCACCATTGGATTTCAAGTCCCGGGGTTCCCCTTTGTTATTTCGGTTAGATTTAGAGGGGAAATCTTTCCAAACCCGAGATTTTCCCATAGATAAATGATATTCAATCATCTTTAAATCTTTAATTCGATTGGTCCCAGATAATCGCTTTCCTTTGGAAAGATTCGAATCTCCTTCAGAATTTAATTCTGTCAACGAAATGGGCTTTGAAAGCCGGTCACGTGTGACCACGTGACCCATGGTCACGTGTGGGCACGTGACCCCCTTGGAACGAGCCTTCCTCTTTCTTTTTGCGCTCTGTCTTCTGGTTGCCGCTTAACCGTCACGTGCCACCACGTGACCCCTGGTCACGTGCGAGCACGTGACCCTTGTCTGAACTCTTTTTCTTGATTTAACTGGAGAACAATTCTGATGTTTTGATCGTCACGTGCCGACACGTGACCCTGGTCACGTGGGAGCACGTGACCTCTTCTGAAGCTTTTTCCTTGATTTGATCAGGAAGCGTTGGGTCTTTGCTGCTGGCTTTTAAATGTCACGTGCCGACACGTGACCCAGGTCACGTGGGAGCACGTGACCCTTACTGAAGCCCCTCTTTTTGATGTAGTTGGGAAACTGAACTTGCTTTGCCGGTACTTTTGGGTGTCACGTGCCAACACGTGACTGCTGGTCACGTGTAAGCACGTGACCCTCTTCTGAAGCTTTTTCCATAAGCTTTCCTGATTTTAAATTAGGAAACAGTCACTCCGTAGATCTAATAGAACTTCTTGCCCACCAGATAGATGCTATGGTTTTCTGATTGATGGTGATAGAGAAGATTGCATCATTGATGATGATGACCCTACTAGTTTTCAGCAAGCTATCATGAGTAGTGACTCGGTAAAATGACTGGATGCCATGCGATCCGAAATGGAATCCATGAACACCAACAAAGTATGGACTTTGGAGGTTGCACCTTCTGGAGTAAAGCCCATAGGGTGTAAATGGATCTTTAAGAAAAAGATTGATGTAGATGGACAGGTAGAGACCTATAAAGCTAGGCTTGTGGCGAAAGTATTTCGTCAAAGACCAGGATTGGATTATGATGAGACTTTTTCTCCAGTTGCAATGCTTAAATCCATTCGAATCCTACTTGCTGTTGCTGCGTACTACGACTATGAAATATGGCAGATGGACGTTAAAACAGCATTTCTAAATGGTGATTTGGATGAATGCATTTTTATGGATTAGCCGAAGGGCTTCATTGACAGTGGGAGCAGCCAAAAGGCATGCAGGCTGCTTAAATTTATCTATGGATGAAAGCAGGCATCATGAAGTTGGAACATCTGCTTTGATGATACAATCAAAGAGTTTGATTTTATCAAAAATGTAGATGAACCTTGCATTTATAAAAAGATTTTAGGTAGTACAGTCACTTTCCTCGTATTGTACATGGATGATATTCTCTTGATAGGAAATGATGTTCATATGCTACAATCGGTCAAACTATTCTTATCATAGAGGTTCTCCATGAAGGACCTGGGTGATGCCTCATGCATTCTAGGCATTAAGATCTATAGAGATAGGTCTAAGAGATTGTTAGGATTGTCCCAATCAAGATACATAGACACCGTACTAAAGAGGTTTAGTATGGAAGATTCCAAGCAAGGTAATTTATCCACTTGTCACGAGATCACCCTCACCAAAGAGATGTCTCTAAAGACTGAAGAAGCGAGGGCTCGCATGAGCATTATACCCTACACTTCGGCAGTAGGATCTATAATATATGCAATGTTATGTACTTGCCCAGATGTAGCTTACGCACTGAGTGTAGTAAGAAGGTATCAATCCAATCCAGGAGAGAAACACTGGACAGCTGTGAAGAACATTCTTAAGTACTTACGAAGGACTAAAGAAATGTTCTTGGTGTATGGTAACGGAAATCTCCAAATAGAGGCTTTTACCGATTCCAGTTTCTAGAGCAATAAGGATGACAGCAAGTCCATCTCGGGTTTTGTATTTACCCTCAATGGAGGGGCGGTGTGTTGGAAGAGTTCCAAACAAGACACTGTCGTTGACTCAACGATGGAAGCTGAGTATATAGCTGCTAATGATGCCGCAAAAGAGGCAGTCTAGATGAGGAAGTTCGTTTTCTGAACTTCAGCTGGTTTCATCCATTGCTAATTTAATACCTTTGCATTGTGATAACAACGGAGCCATAGCTTTAGCAAAGGAACAACGGTCCCATCAGAAATCCAGACATATCTTGAGGCGATACCACCTGATCAGGGAGATCGTGGATCGCCAAGAGATCGAGGTGCAGAGAGTGGACACAAAAGACAACACGGCAGATCCATTCACCAAGGCCATCCCTCAAGTCCAGTTCGAGAGACTGTTCGAGATGTTGGGCATGCGGTATGCCAGCAACTGGCTCTAGTTCAGACAGTGGATACTTATTGCGCCAATTACAGGCCTTAGTGCAAATGGGAGATTGTTGGATATGTATGCCCTAGAGGCCTTCATTGTATAGGATGCTAGGGATATATATGTACAGGACAATCTTGCTCAATATGATAGTATGCTATTTGGTTTGTCATTATCTTAACATGTGATGTGTTTTACTTAGTATTTCATATCTTATATACATGTTGATAAAGCCCTTAAGATGTTGGCTTGACTACCAAGACTATGATGTAGATCATACTAGTGGAGCTTGTATAGTCCGTAAGCACATCCTTTAACAGTTCCTAGTCGAGGGAGTATCGAGACAGGGTATCGATATTCCAGAGTAAACTAGTGTGTACGTTTCTTGACCCTGTATGGGGGCGATGGTTGATCCAATAACCATTGATGTTTGACATCAAAGATTGTACACAGGTGGTCATTAGAGAATAGATACAATGAACTTGACTCGCTGAGAACTCCTAGATGGTATTATACCTATCGTCAGATAGCAGTTCTCTGGTGACACTTGTACAGGTTATTCTGTAGACCCGAGATCGTCATAGTGTCTTGTGTGGTTCCCACTGTTCTTTGATTTCCTCCCTACCATGGCTCATCAGAGTCGTGCAAACAGGTGGATTTTGAGTACAGTCCTGAGTCACATGGAGGCAGTGAGTAATAGGAGGGGTTTTGTCTCTCCCGGTATTGGGAGTTGATGTTGCGCTATGCTCGATTGGCTATAACAGCAAGTCCCTGGCTAGGGCTGATAAGATTTACTGGTAAGTGTTATCAGTAGTTTCTCGAATAGTTATAGACCATATATCGGCATGACTTATCAAGTTATTGGGGTCTGACGATTCCACCTCCAGACTTGATATGCGACATATCAGACGAAGAGACCGAACTGTACGGTAAGTGTTACTTATAGGCTTATTGGGGTTCGAATGAGTTCGCTCGTCGGCCTTTTTTTTGACATGTACCTGGGTAGCCGTTACGTACAGCTAGTGCCGCTAACGGACTTGTGGTTAAACCCACTGCAAGTGTACTGTCGAGTCTTTAGAGTCCCACACAGAGGGTTTCCCTGGATCAAGCGAAACGATGTAGAGGCCGTATGGTCTTACAGCAGGGTTTCGATCATATACTTATACTGGCTACACGGATGATGTTCGTATGGATAATACTGGTTGGCTTTGGTTTAAGCCGGATGCCAGTATTATATTATTGGATTATTATTCTCTCATTGTATTCGTGTTTTTCGGAATATGAATACGGGTATGTATATACAGTGAAGGGCATTCTTGTAATTGTACAAGAATTGCTTCTAGAGGAAGACACCTCATATATTGATTTTCTTTTATGGAAAATTAAATAAATGAGGTGGAATTTGGAGATATTTCTAGCGTGGATGAAAGCATGGCTAATGTTTATTTTATTCATTTGGCTTCACTATTGTAGCATCGTAGATTATTTTTGGTGAAAAATAATCCATGCTTCAAGTATTGAAGCTTAGCCATTTTATTCATTCACACCAGACTTTGCTCATTTTCACTCTCTCATTCTCTCTCCAAATTTTCTCCTCTTACTACCTCAAACCCTAACCCTTCACATGAGTTGTGATCCATAGGGTTTTGAGATCAAATAATCCTTCTCTCATTCTGTACATCCTCTAAATAGTCTCTTTTAGCAAACTAGACTTCTTAGTAACCTCATTAGTGGAGGTTGAAGGTTGATCCAAAGACTCTCGGGTGGATCATCTATGGCATAGAGGAGACTGGAGATCGAGATCAATTCTAGCACCCAAGGAATCAAGAAGAGGAGCAAGGAAGCAGAAAGAAGACCCGAAGGACCGGTTCAAGAAGGTATACCACCTATTATAGTAGTAAATCTCCTAGATAGGGTTACTATTTATGGTTTAGGATAAGATCCGGATGTTCAAGTAGATGTTTCTTGTTCAAAAAATTGTTGTTTGCTAATTCCACATCCCCACAAGAGTTGTGAGGGTGTGCAATATCTACTAACACAAGAAACTTATCAGATATTAAAGGCAAATTTTCTTAGATATTAGGAAAATGCAACCGCTTAGAAGTAACGTGCAACTGTTTAGAAGTTACATGCAACTGCTTAGAAATTACAAGCATTTTTTTTAGAAATTACATGCAAGTTCTTACAAGTTACAGGAAACTGCTTAGAAATTACAGGCGAAACTGCTTAGAAATTACAGGCAAAACTGCTTACAAGTTACAGGCACGTTTTTAGAAGTTACATGCATCTAATTAGAAGTTACATGCAAGTCCTTACAAGTTACGAGCAACTGCTTACAAGTTACATGCAAATGCTTAGATGTTACAGACAACTGTCTCGTATATTCCTCTAAATAAAAATCAAGTCAAATAAAGACAAACCTGCTCATAATGGCTTGGGTATCAACAGATGCTTGCATATGGATGATCTTCTCGCTCGTCTCTTGATGGATACAGACCATATTTACATAGTCATCTTCGGTTATCATCTTAACCATATGATCTCTATATTTCTTCATTTTGTATGAAAGCTTTAATTTATCAACTGGTATCAAGTTGAAATGAGATTTTTCCTTTCAATTCAAACCATGTTGTCGCCTTCAAGATGGTCAAGACCTAACCTTTCCTATTGGATCTGTTGGAGATAGTGCTCTCATAGTCTATTATTGGATCGCAGGTACGTGATTGCAATGATTGCAGAGGACTTATACCGGTAGGACAGTCTTACTCGAGATGATAGTATGCTATCTGGTTTGCCTTTGTCAGTCATGTACATGTTCAGGTGACTGATTACATGTTACACTTTGATAGAGCCCTTAGGATCTTGCTTTACTGCCAACAGTATGATGGCGATCATATACGTGAGAGTTGGGTGGTTTATATGCATATCCTTAATTGTGGTCCCTAGTCGTGGGAGTTTCGAGACAGGGCATCGATACTCCGGAGTAGACTAGTGTATACAGTCGAGACCCCGACGAGGGGCGGTGGCCGGTCTCACAAGCCACTGGTGTCAGTTGGATCACCTAAGATGTATACAGGTGCTCATTGGGTTATGAGTACACCGGACAGGACTCGCTGGGAACCTGCTAGTTGGTATTATACATATCGTAAGATAGCAGTTCCCTGGTGACATGTGTACAGGTTAGTTCATCGACCTGAGGTCGTCATTTATCTCGTGTGAGTTCCCACTGTGCTTTGATTTCTACCCTACCACGGCTCAAAGGAGTCGTGCAAACAGGTAGTTTTTGGGTACAGTCCCGAGCCATATGGAGGCACGTGAGCGGATCGGCAGGGGATTCGTCTCTCCCGGTATTGGGGGCGAGATCGTGCTGTGTATAGGAGAGCCATTACACATAGCCCATGGCCATGGCAGGAGATTTACTGGTAGGTACTCCAGTAGTATCTCAGGGTGTTATTGGGCTACACTCCGACACGACTTATACTGCTATTGGGGGTCTGACGTTACTAGCCCCTTAGGCAGATATGCGATACTCATAGACGAACGGACCGGACTGTATATACATTGTCACTGTTAGGCTCAGTAGGGTTTCTGGATGAGTTCGCTCATCAGCCTCCCTTGAGGTCAGTCCATGGGCAGCCGTTACGCATAGCTAGTGCCGCTGACGGTTTGTGGTTAAACCCACTGCCACGGTACTGACGAGTCTTTAGAGTCCCCCACAGACAGTTTCCCAAGTTCGGGCGAAACGTTGTAGAGGCCGTATGGTTATATGGCAGGGTTCGGAAAATGCACGTGCGTTTACGCACGTGTTATTTTTCGGGCAGATGATACTGGTCGGCTTTGGTTTAAGCCGGATCCGAGTATTGTATTGAGTAAATATAATATCTTTGTCTCAGTTGCATTTGTATTCGGTCGTAATACAAATGCGGGTATATTTATACAGTTACGGGGTTATCCTGAAAGTTGTTTCAGGATCACTTTTGGAAGTTGCCAGTTTCCAGTTTTCTATCAGCCGTCTTTTAACATTCGGTTAAAGACGGATTTATCTTTTCTTGAGATGAGGTGAGTCAGTGTTCTAGAAGTTTCTAGATGTGATGACAAGGATGGTGACTAGGTTCATGAACCTTTGATTGCATTTATGATATGATGACTAGGTTTAAGTGAGTCATGGTTTACATTAATGCATTTTGTTTTTGTTAAGATCTTTTCTTCATGATAAGCTTTGTGTTATGGTCACCACTTGGTTCCTACACTCACCCCCCCTCCTTTAAAGTGGCCGGCCCTCTCTCTCCTCCTCACTCACTCACTTGAAAAGATTATGGTTGTTAAAAAGAAAAGACCAAAGTTTTGGATGCATGGAAATTTCATAGTTCATTTCTTGTTCCATTTCATTTCCATCGGCAACTTCATTAACCGATCGTCCACGTCTTTGGGCGAAGTGAGACAAAGTCATCTACTCATTCTCTACATCATTCTTGGTCGTCTCTTTTAGCAAACTTGACGACCGAGTTGCCTCAAGTCAGAGGCGGGAGCCCGTTTAAAGAATCGTTGATGTGGTGCCACCTGGACGAGCAGATCGGAGATCGACGAGATCGGAGCAGCCGCAACGGAGCGTGGGATGATGGTTAAAGAACGAAGGACTCGGATCGTTCGGTATAACCTTTCTACACTCTTTATAGTTTGTTAGTTTTAGCAATAATGGAAGATCCAGGTTAAAGTATACGATAGCGCCAGTTAAAAAGATTTTGTTCGGCATTTGGCGTCTGTAGACGGCCGGGGCGCTACCGTAGACTTACAGGATCCACTCACAAAACACATTAATGTCAGATTTGGGCCATCCTCAATGAGCAAGAGAGTAAATGAAGATTTAGTTCATTGGGATGGTAAATGAAAGTGGAGTAAATGAGAGAAGATAATGGATAATGGTGAAAATGAATGGGATAATTCTTATTTTGTTGGCAACATAGGTTTTTTTAGAGGGAAAGAATCCGTTCGGGTGAACAGTGTGAAACCATGGTTGTGAAACCATGTTTCTGTAACCAAACCATATTTTGATGATTGTTCGGGGGGAGCGGTGTGAAACCATAGATTTGTAACTATGGGGCTATGTTTAAAATAGCTCGCTATGTAACTCACTATTTTGCGCTATATAGCGTAGTTTAGGATATTCGCTACATCGCTTAGGAAAAAAGTTTAAATACAAAGTAGCTTACGTTTTTTCTTCAAATAGCTTACGCTTTTTAATAAATAGTATACGCTATGCTTTGCGTATGCTATTTTCATATAAGATTTTTTATTGAAGTTCTTAAGATTTTAGTATTTAATCCTAAACTATATGAAGACGGTCTCATTAAAATTCTAACCTCTCAATTTGAAATCATATTTAATAGATATGTTTCTCAAATATAGATTATTTAATTGATTTTCGATAGCTTTAATACTAGTATGAATCATATATATGAACTCAAGAATTGAAAATTTTGAAAATATTGTTTGTTTTAGGAATTTTGGGGAGCAGAGAAACTGGCTGTAAAAAATATTGTTACATTACTTATTGTTCTATGATCTCAAGCTAATTTTATATCTTTATAATAATATAATTTATTGTAAAGGGGATGATCATAGTAATAATTAACAATTCATGTAGCTTACGCTATGCGCAACGCTTTTTGCACTTTTCGCTATTTAGTAGTGGAACGCTATGCAACACGCTATCGCTGTTTTGAACATTGCTATTGTTAGGAATATGTATGCCCTAGAGGCCATTATTATTTGATATAGTGGATGCTTGGACATATATATATAGAGGACTTTCTTACTCGATATGATAGTATCCTATCTGGTTGCTCTTTATCTTAATATGTACACTTGTATTATTATACTGTCTCTCAGATACATGTTGATAAAGCCCTTAGGACGTTTGCTTGACTACCAAGACTATGATACGGATCATACTACTGGGACTTGTGTAGTCTACAAGCACATCCTTTAATTGTTCCTAGTCGAGGGGATATCGAGACAGGACATCGATATTCCAGAGTAGACTAGTGTGTACGTTTCTTGACCCTGTAAGGGGGCGATGGTTGATCCCATAACCATTGGTGTTTGACATCAAAGATTGTATACAGGTTCTCATTAGAGAATGGGTACACCGAACATGACTCACCGAGAACTCTTAGATGGTATCATACCTATCGTCAGATAGCAGTTCTCTGGTGACACTGGTACAGGTTAGTCTGTAGATCCGAAATCGTCATAGTGTCTTGTGTGGTTCCCACTGTGCTTTGATTTCCTCCCTACCACGGCTCAAAGGAGTTATGCAAACAGGTGGATTTTGGGTACAGTCCCGAGTCACATGGAGGCAGTGAGCGATAGGAGGGGTTTCGTCTCTCCCGGCATTGGGAGTTGATGTTGCGCTATACTCGATTGGCTATAACGTAAGTCCCTGACCATGGCTGATGAGATTTACTGGTAAGAGTTATCAGTAATTTCTCGAACCGTTATGAGCCATACATCAGTATGACTTATCAAGTTACTGGGGTCTGACGATTCCATCCTTAGACTTTATATGTGACATATCAGACGAAGAGACCGGACTGTACGGTAAGTGTTACTTATAGGCTTCATGGGAGTTTGGACAAGCTTGCTTGTTGATCTTCTATTCGCTCAATATCTGGGTAGCCGTTACGTCCAGCTAGTACCGCTGACGGCTTGTGGGTAACTGATGTGATAATTACCTACTGCTGGCGTATTGACGAGTCTTTAGAGTCCCACATAGAAGTTTCCTAGTTCAAGCGAAACGAAGGAAGGCACATATGTTGGTTTGTGCGGGGGCCTGATTAAATACGAGTATGTGATACCGTATTCTAATCTGGCGATAAATGTTATCGGTTAGGTTATATGTGATATAATCTGATTATTGAATCAAGTGTTGATTTGATAATGTGATATACAGATAAATGATATTAGTCGGTTATATGTGATATAACCGGATTATTAAATCAAGTGCTGATTTAATAATTTGATATATATTTATATTTGATATAATTATACATTAAATAATATTATTGCTCACTAATTATTTTCTTCATAATATATATATTAATATATATATATGATATATCTATTAATATATATATATATATATATGTGATATATATATTAATATATATATATATATGATATTTATATATTATATGAAGCATAGTTAGATTTTCTATTTTGTGAAAATAGAAAATGAGGTGGAAAATTGGGAGACTTTTGTGTATGGTGCAAGGCATGGCTTTTATATTTATTTATTGGTCTTGCAACACTATTGAAGTATAGTTGAATAAATTTATTGAAAATTTATCCATGCTTCAATAAGTGAGCAAGTATAGAGCCATTCTCGACTTGGTTGATTTTGCCTTAGCCATTTTCTTGAGCTCATCTCTCTAGCTCTCTCCATCTTCTTCTTCCTCACTCTCCAAGCCCTAACCCTCATATATGATGTGAATCATAGAGTTTTGGACAAACCTAGTGAGCTTTAAACCCCTACTTCACCATTTTACACTTGATTAGCACTTAGGTGTAGTGTGTTTCCTTCACTAAAGTAAGTTTAGTGAAGAAATAGCTTGGATTAGCGGAGCTTCGGGTGGATCATCTTCGGCACGAAGGTCACGGAGGAAGCTCGATCCAACTTCAAGTGGAGCCTAGTAGAGTCGCGTGGACTACCACACGGGGCTTTTTAAAAGAAGGACACGATCTACAAAGGTTGTAGTTTCTTTCTCTTAGTGTAAATCTTTTGATATCATCATAAAAACCCTAATCATCTAGTTAGATCTTTAGTTAGTCTAGCTTAGCACCCCGAAAAATTTTAAATTTGCATGCATGATGCCAGTTTTGACCAAGTGGTGGTGCTAGGGTATACTTTCATGGTATCAGAGCCAAGCTAGAAAATTAGGGGAAGTTTTTACGGTGTTAAAGTGTTCGATCGATTTTTCGAAGCCCGATTTTGGCAAGTTTCTGTCGATTTTTCAAAAGTTGAAATTTTTGTGATTAAAAATATGCAAAAAAATGTGCAGGGGTTTTAATGGATCCCCAAGAAATTCGAAGCCCTAACTCCCACAAAGATCCACGGAACCGCGGCCCAAACCCTGGTTTGGCCCCGGTTCCGCCGCAAGTTTGGGGTGTTTTGGGTTAGTTTTTCTTGTGCTTCTCCATTGTTGTATTTGGCACTTTCTGGATGTTTTTAATGAGACTCAAGTTGTTGAGATTTCTGTGATTTGTGGGTGTTTGAGGAATCGATCGAATGTTTAACGTTGTATAGATTATGATGATATGTGATACAATATTTGGAATTCACAACAATTAGTTTTGAGAAAACTAGTTAGTGTCTTATAAATCTAGCATTTTAGTCTCGGTTGATCGATTGCTACGGAGTTTCGATTCGGATCAAAACTTCATCGCAATCGCGTATTGTACGCGATTACTTAGTCGGGAATCTTGTTGAATTATCCGACTGTTTATTGAAAAGAGTTTTCGGTTTGTGACCAAAATGCAGGGTTTATATGTTAGGCATGAAATTCGGAACATGAGATATTCCAGGTTTATGATGTCTAAAGTATTTGCGGATTCTAAATATTGTAGTTTTTCATTTCTTTTCTGCGACCGTAAGTGAAATATATGGGGTATCCCCGATCTTGTTGCTATATGTCAACGGAATTCGGGATACACATATTTACTTACGTTGATGACATGCGATGTTATGTGTTGCTGTGATATATTATATTGGATCATCGTGATTAAATAGTCAGGGGTTTTGCGTGAGTCATGAGTTTTTTTTAATTTTCATTCATGTAAAATTGTATGTAATATTCTTTTATTGGGACACTTCCGGGTTGAGGATGATGTCACCATCGATGTATATTATTTACTTTTCTGCATTAGGATAGACCCAAGGCGGGGAGAACAAATAACCGGGTTCTAGAGTCCAGTGGGAGACCATCTCGAGGAGTCGAGACCGGATCTCCTAACTCTAGAATTGGCAGGGTTGTTTGCCGCTCTCGTAGGGGTCTGGAGATGTGGGTTAGGCTATTCATCACGACCATAGAATCCATGTTTTTCATTATTGGCTTAATTTAAAACACGGACCTCCTAGTATATCCAATATTTCATATGTTGACTTCTGCTGCTTGTGTTCTGTGATGTGATCATATAACTGCGTGAGACAAATGCTATATTTATATGATATATATTATAAACGTTGCTTATGTTTTGCACCCGCGCTAGTCCAGCCCCCGCTTTGCCGTTAGTTAAGTAACCTAATGGTGCATGACGGGGCCTCGTGGCGAATGCGGATGGCATAAGCGTACGTGTTATTTTCGTTTCTTTTCTGTGATGTTTAGAGAAACATCAATGATGAGACTTCATTAATGAGATTACTGGAAAGAAAAGAAACTTAAAAATGTTGTAGAATCGAAAATTTAAAAAGGTAGCTCTAGTTCTTGCTTTGCATAGTGATATTCCTTGATGAATATCCAGCACCTCATTCGATGAGGAAAGAGCTGAGATCCCTTCACCGGGAGTGACCTCTTTAGCAAAAATAGCAAAAGCTACAAAGAACACTCCTTTTCAAATCACTAGATTCTACAACGATATCAAGTTCATTACGTTAAAGGTTTTCTTCAAAATCAGTCGTAGCCCTCCGTCATTTCAGATAAGTGTTATTTAGTATTCGTGCTGCGTTTGTTGACCTTGTTAAGGCATAGTGTACGGTAGCTGATTAGTGCTTATCTGCTGCATATGATGCGATTGGATTATGGTAGTCGTACGGCTTTGTTGACCTTGTTAAGGGTCATACGGGTGGGCTTAATTCAAGCACGAAATGACGGGTTGAACTTGGCTAGCGCTTATGATTTGTTGACTTTGTTAAGGCCATAAGTTTCTAGGGGTAAAAACAGATATTGGGAATTTCAAGTGTTGAAATTTGCAATGAGATTGCATACCTTCTATGAGATAGTTGGATCCCGATACCCACTGCGAGTAAGAGCTACTCCTGGGAGAGTTTTCCACTTTATAATTAGTCGATCCAGTAGGTGTCTAAGAAATGTGTTAATGGGGTTATGCCCCTGCGGAAACGAGGTTATTTAATTAGTTCCATGCGAAAGCATGGGGAGACTCCCTCGGAGTACCAATACCTGCCTAGCTAACCGATTGGCGAACTTATAGGGTGTAATTAATCCCGGCTAATCTTACCTTTTATGGTTTGAAGGAAGATTTGATAAAAACAGTGGGAGCCATCCTGATTAGATAAGATAATAACCAATCTAATTTTGCAAAGAGCGCACGCTAAAGCGTTTCCTTCTCTCTCTCTCCAGATAGCGACCAATGACACGCCTTAATCAAGATAATAATATGGATGTATTGACCGAACCCGCTTATTATACTGAACTGGGGAACGTTGGTTCCGCTTTTTCTTATGATTGTCATATATCTGAGCAAGGAATAGGAGAATGTCAGGATTCCCACGCAACCCGAACGAAGAAAAAGCATATTGATGCATCGTCTTCGAGTGTGTTCGTAACCGAGAACTATTTCTCAGTTTGCTCTACGTCCTGGGTATTGAATACCGGATCAGGATCCCACGTATGTAATTTGTTACATGGGCTAAAGAGAGGTAGAGAACGGTGAAAGGGTGATAATGTCTCTAAAAGTAGGGAATGGAGCAATTGTTGCAGCCAAAACAGTTGACGAATATCACCTAGTATTACCAAATGGCAATACGCTGATTCTAAACGACTGTTATTACATACCAAATATGATGTGCAATATTATATTAGTTTCTTTGTTGCATAAAGAAGGATATAACTTTGTATTGGAGGATAATGTTATGAACATTTTCCTAAATCAAGTGTTGATTGGGTTTGGTACGTTAAGTAATGGTATATACGTCCTAAATCAAATTACAGTTCTAAACGTACAGAACAGACACAAGAGGAAAAGTTCAGAAATGAACGAAGCCTTCTTGTGGCATTGTAGACTAGGTCATATCAATGCGACAAGATTAGCTAAGTTGCATAAAGATGGATATTTGAATCAGTTCGAATTTATATCTTATGAAACTTGCGAGTTATGTCTCAAAGGCAAGATGACTAAAACTCCGTTTATTGGACACGGAGAAAGAGCTACTGAACTCTTGGGACTGATACATAGTGATGTATGCGGTCCATGTCTATACATGCCAGGAATGGTTCCTCATATTTCATTACATTCACCGATAATCTCTTAAGATTCAGACATGTGTTCCTGTTGAAACACAAATCTGAAGCTTTTGAGAAATTCAAGGAATATAAGAACGAAGTAAAGAACCAGATGGGTAAAAGTATCAAAATCCTTCGATCTGATCGGGGAGGAGAATACTTGAGCACGGAGTTCCGAGATTATTTAAAAGAGAATGGGATTCTCTCTCAGCTTACTCCTCCGTATACACCACAGCACAACGGAGTATCGGAGCGGAGAAATCGCACCCTATTGGATATGGTGCGCTCTATGATGAGTATTGCTGAATTGCCTATTTTCTTTTGGGGTTATGCACTTGAGACAGTTACATACCTATTGAATAGAGTTCTGACCAAATCCGTGCCTACCACTCCATATGAGATATGGAATTGGGATCTCTTAAACGAGTTAAGATATGGGGTTGTCCATCCTATGTTAAAAATCAAAATCCGGATAAGCTCGAGGCAAGGTCTGTTTTGTGCAAGTTTGTGGGATATCCAAAGAATTCATATGGATATATTTTCTACCATACTGAGAAACAAAAAGTGATTGTTTCTCAACATGCCACATTTTAGAAAAGGAATTTCTTGTGAAAGAAATTAGTGGTAATGAGGTAGAACTGGAAGAAGTTCCAGCTACACAAACTATAACTGACAATTTGGTAGAACTAGAGAATTCAATAGTCCCCGATGAACCTCAGCCACTCCGCAGATCTAGTAGGGTTTCTCATCCACCTGAGAGACACTACGGTTTTCTTATAGACAGTGGGAGCGAGGATTGCATCATAGAAGATGATGACCCAACTAGTTTCGAGCAGGCCATCACAAGTTGAGACTCTGTGAAATGGCTGGATGCTATGTGATCTGAGATGGAATCCATGTATACCAACAAAGTATGGACTTTGGAAGTTGCTCCTGAAGGGGTAAAACCCATCGAGAGCAAGTGGGTTTTTAAGAAGAAAATTGGTGTAGATGGAAAGGTTGAAACCTTCAAAACTAGACTTGTAGTAAAAGGTTTTCGTCAACGACCAGGTGTCGACTATGATGAAACCTTTTCTCCTGTCGCTATGCTGAAGTCCATCAGGATCGTACTTGCCATTGCTGCATACCATGACTACGAAATCTGGCAGATGGACGTCAAGACCACTTTTCTAAATGGTGATTTAGAAGAGAGTGTGTACATGACACAACCAAAGGGCTTCGTAGACAGTGGGAGCAGCGGAAGCGTTTGCAAGCTGCTTAAATCAATCTATGGATTAAAGTAGGCATCGCGCAGCTGGAACATCTGTTTCGATGAAGCTATCAAAGAGTTTGACTTCATAAAAAACGTAGATGAACCTTGTATATACAAGAAGGTTGTAGAGAGTAAAGTTGTCTTCCTCGTATTATACGTGGATGACATACTCTTGATAGAAAATGATATTCCTATGCTACACTCGGTCAAGCTCTTCTTATCACACAAGTTCTCCATGAAAGATCTAGGTGATGCCTCCTACATCCTGGGGATAAAGATCTATAGAGATAGATCTAAGCGGATGTTAGGATTGTCCCAATCTAGGTACATTGATACCATACTAAAGAGATTTAGTATAGAAGATTCTAAGCATGGTAATTTACCCACTTGCTTGGGAATCACTCTCTCCAAAAAGATGTCTCTCAAAACTGATTTGGAGAGGGCTCGCATGCAAGAGATACCCTATGCTTCGGCAGTCGGGTCTATCATGTATGCGATGTTATGTACCAGACCAGATGTAGCTTACTCACTAGGTGTAGTGAGTAGGTATCAATCAGATCCTGGGGAAAAACACTGGACAGCTATGAAGAATATTCTTAAGTACTTGAGAAGGACTAAAGAAATGTTCTTGGTGTATGGTAACGGTGAACTCCAGGTGGAGTCCTTTACCGATTCGAGTTTCCAGAGTGATAAGGATGACAGTAAGCCGGTCTCGGGTTTTGTCTTCACCCTTAATGGAGGGGTGGTATGTTGGAAGAGATCCTAGCAAGATACCGTAGCAGACTCGACGATGGAGGCTGAATACATCGTTGCCAACAATGCTGCCAAAGAGGCTGTCTGGATGAAAAAGTTCATAGCTGAACTTGGTATGGTTCCAACCATTGAGCATCCAATACCTGTGTATTGTGATAACAATGGAGCTGTGGCTTTGGCCAAGGAACCACGGTTTCATCAGCGATCCAGACATATTCTTAGACGGTATCACCTGATCCAGGAGATAGGAGATCGATGGGAGATCGAGATCAGGAGAGTTGACATGAAGGACAACGTAGCGGATCCACTCACAAAGGCCCTCCCCCAGACGCAGTTTGAGAGACTTTTTAGAATGTTGGGTATGAGATACTACAACACATGGCCTTAGTGCAAGTGGGAGATTGTTAGGAATATGTATGCCCTAGGGGCCATTATTGCTTGATACAGTGGATGCTTGGACATATATATAGAAGAATTTCTTACTCGACATGATAGTATGCTATCTGGTTGTTCTTTATCTTAACATGTACACTTGTATTATTATACTGTTTCTCAGATACATATTGATAAAGCCCTTAGGATTTTTGCTTGACTACCAAGACTATGATGCGGATTATACTACTGGGACTTGTGTAGTCTACAAGCACATCCTTTAATTGTTCCTAGTCGAGGGGATATCGAGACAGGGCATCGATATTCCAGAGTAGACTAGTGTGTACGTTTCTTGACCCTGTAAGGGGGCGATGATTGATCCCATAACCATTGGTGTTTGACATCAAAGATTGTATACAGGTGCTCATTAGAGAATGGGTACACCGAACATGACTCGCCGAGAACTCCTAGATGGTACCATACCTATCGTCAGATAGTAGTTCTCTAGTGACACCGGTATAGGTTAGTCTATAGACCCGAGATCATCATAGTGTCTTGTGTGGTTCCTACTATACTTTGATTTCCTACCTTCCACGGCTCAAAGGAGTCGTGCAAACATGTGGATTTTGGGTACAGTCCCGAGTCACATGGAGGCAGTGAGCGATAGGAGGGGTTTCGTCTCTCCCGGTATTCGGAGTTGATGTTGCGCTATGCTCGATTGGATATAACAGTAAGTCCCTGACCAGGGCTGATGAGATTTACTGGTAAGAGTTATCAGTAATTTCTCGAACCGTTATGAGCCATACATCGGCATGCCTTATCAAGTTACTGGGGTATGGCGATTCCACCTCTAGACTTGATATGCGGCATATCAGACGAAGAGACCGGACTGTACGGTAAGTGTTACTTATAGGCTTCATGGAAGTTTGGACAAGCTTGCTTGTTGATCTTCTATTCGCTCAATACCTGGGTAGCCGTTACGTCCAGCTAATACCGCTGACGGCTTGTGGGTAACTGATGTGATCATTATCTACTGCCGGCGTATTGACGAGTGTTTAGAGTCCCACATAGAAGTTTCCTAGTTCAAGCGAAACGAAGGAAGGCACATATGTTGATGTGTGCGGGGGCCTGATTAAATACGAGTATGTGATACCGTATTCTAATCTGGCGATAAATGTTATCGGTTAGGTTATATGTGATATAATCTGATTATTGAATCAAGTGTTGATTTAATAATGTGATATACAGATAAATGATATTAGTCGGTTATATGTGATATAACCGGATTATTAAATCAAGTGTTGATTTAATAATTTGATATATATTTATATTTGATATAATTATAAATTAATTAATATTATTGCTCACTAATTATTTTCTTCATAATATATATATATATATATATATATATATATATATATTATATTATATGAAGCATGGTTAGATTTTCTATTTTGTGAAAATAGAAAATGATGTGGAAAAATGGGGAGACTTTTGTGGTATTGTGCAAGGCATGACTTTTATATTTATTTATTGGTCTTGCAACACTATTGAAGCATGGTTGAATAAATTTATTGGAAATTTATCCATGCTTCAATAAATGAGCAAGTGTAGAGCCATTCTAGACTTGGTTGATTTTGCCTTAGCCATTTTCTTGAGCTCATCTCTCTAGCTCTCTCCATCTTCTTCGTCCTCACTCTCCAAGCCCTAACCCTCACATGTGATGTGAATCATAAGGCTTTGGACAAACCTAGTGAGCTTTAAAGCTCTACTTCACCATCCTACACTTGATTAACACTTAGGTGTAGTGTGTTTCCTTCACTAAAGTAAGTTTAGTGAAGAGATGGCTTGGATTAGCGGAGTTTTGGATGGATCATCTTCGGCACGAAGGTCACGGAGGAAACTCGATCCAACTTCAAGTGGAGCCTAGTGGAGTCGCGTGAACTACTACACGTAGCTTTTGAAGAGAAGGACACGATCTACAAAGGTTGTAGTTTCTTTCTCTTAGTGTAAATCTTTTGATATCATCATAGAAACCCTAATCATCTAGTTAGATCTTTGGTTAGTCTAGTTTGGTACCACGAAAATTTTTAAAGTTGCATGCATGATGCCGGTTTTGAACAAGTGGTGGTGCTAGGGTAGATTTTCAGCTATGAGGTGTTTGGATAAACTAAACCATGGTTTTGTAACCATGATTTTAAATGTAAATTACCCAAAAAAATGGTTGTTGTGACCTAAACCAAATATTTTAACTATATTTTCTATGAAATATAAGCATATATTACATGTGTTCTTCCCCTTGTGTCAACAACCCATTTCAATGGCTGCTGCTGCCTAACTCCTCTCCCTACATCTCTTCCACTCTTGTTCCTCTTCTGATAGAAGACCTATCAAATTCTCCTCAAATGGGACTTTCCCATCAATTTCAAGACACGGGTCTTGCTCTCTTCATCCGAAAAGCCAATTCAAGAGGAGGCCAAATGGCAGAATTGTGGCTTTTGGGTCAAAATCTGGCAAAAGACAAGTAGAGGTATGATGGTTTGATTTGGGGGGCCCACCACTCGAGTGGGAACCTTCTTGCCGCTCCCCTGAACGGGGAACGGTCGAGCATCGCTATCCCGAACGAGCTCAAAAGTGATGAATTTGAAAGGAAAATGGTTAGATTAGAGCACTTAATGCTCAGTCTTTTAAAAAAAAATCAACAAAACACAATTAGGCATAGAAGTTACAGACAGCTGCTTACAAGTTACGGACAACTCAACAGCATATTTTTTGCAAACAAATTGGCAGCTGTCTTATTATACTTGCACACATGGGTCGCAAGGGGCAGTTTTGGGATATACCAAAATACCCAAATCTTTAAGTATTTCAGGAAAAAATTGATTTGCCAAGGGGTTTTTCTACATGTTGGAATAGCACATGGAGTTTCTCATAAGTTCTTAAAGGGCCAGGGGCTTTTCAAGAATTTGCCCAGTTATTTAAGAATAAGAAAATATAAAGAAAGAGAACAAAGGATGTATGAAATTTCTGACACATAAGGTGAATAATTTTTTTTTTATATAAATTTCATTAAAAATAATTGGCAAGGAAAAACCATAGCTTTTCTCTCTTATTAGAGAGTTTTTCAATTCTTTTTTCTAATATAGAGATAATTTTAAGGTTACAATTCATGTAAAAGCCACTGCAAACAATAATAAATAGCAAAGCTCCAAGTTTCATGAACTACCATCGCTTCTGCTCATATACGCAGACATTTCCATTTTTATTTAGTAGCTACGGTTTGTTTATTTAAAATCTGCGGATCCTTCTAGCAACCATGCTTCCTTCTTTATTCCGGAAAAGCCTTTTAGTAAAGATATTCCATACACGACATTAAATAAAAAATTGTCTTGAACATTGAAGATGTTCGGAAATAAACTTTCCGCATATACCCTATTCAACCGCAATCAACTAGCTGCAGCTATTCAACACTCCATTTAACGCCGATGAAGGTCGGGATCTCCTCAGATGTTGTCCTCCGTCGATCTTGCTGCCAGCGGGGCTGAACGATTGAGATTTGATGTGATAATTGAGCGTGTGGGTCTCAATGGGTTGTTGGTTGTCGTTGACACCGAGCCACCTACAAGGAAAGTCCCGGAGTGGGAAACCACCATAGGACCCTCCGACAATAAGCAAGTACCGAGGAGTAATTGGGGCAGAATAGCGATGTATTGGAAATGAGTTCGACGTACCTCGGTCGTCTGGAAGAGAGGGTTTAGCATGAAGTGAACTAGCGTGAGATTCTCGCTGTCCGTTATGTCCCCGCTTCATGTTCGCGTTGATGGCGGGGCACGTTCATTAATGACAGAATACGCTCATTAATGAAGAGACGCGCCAGCGTGGGATGCGGGACGCGAAGCGTTGTAGATCTCGTTTTGGCGAGATACACGGAGGCGTTATGGGAGCGTTTGGGCTGCACGCTCTCGGTTGAACACGGAAGCCGAGGATGGTATTTCGGAAAGATCTCAAAAAGGTCGGACTCAACCTTGGAGACGAGGTGCCGATGAATGACCCCCGTGCATCGTATTTATTCCAGCTCTGCAGCTTTCAGGAATCTAACGGGCTTAAGCGGATGACACGTCATCCGCTACGTGTCGTGATCTGGGGAATTCCCATTTACGGGTATCATCAGAGGCTATAAGGCTATAAGGAAAAAATTTGTATCCCTCAAAACAAAATCAAAGAGATCTTAATGTAACTCAAGCCAGTATACCTCTGTCCATGACTAATACCAATATTATTTTAACCCAGAATAAAATGCGTATAAATATCCAACATCGGCCGATATCATCTAGTATGCCGGTACCGATGTATGGACCGGTATACCGCCGATACATCGCTTTACTTTAAACCGGGTATAGACCCAACTTGACTTGGGGTATGGTTGAGTTTGAGTTAACCAAATCTTTGGAGCCGTCCGCTTTCCTAAAATTTCAATTTCGTTCTTTTTTCTCTCTCGCTCACATCTCCCGCTTCTCTCCTCAATTTTGGATTACTAAAATACCCTTTCTCTCTCTCCTCCTCTCTCTCATCATCTTCTTCACTCTCTCTCCTCTCTCTCGAAACCCTAACCACTTCGGAGATGAACAACTACCACGTCTACGAGGCGATCGGCCGCGGAAAGCACTCGGTGAGCCCCCTTCCCCAATTTCTAGGGTTTTATCATGATTCGATCGATGCAGCTAGGGCTTGTTCTGATTGTCGCTTTTGTTGTCTCAGACTGTGTACAAGGGGAGGAAGAAGAAGACGATCGAGTATTTTGCGATCAAGAGCGTCGATAAATCCGAGAGACCGAAGGTCCTCCAAGAAGTGAGCTTTGATTTCTAATCAATCTGAAATTTTTGGGGGCTTTTTTAAGGTCTGGGTGTGAGATCTGATGCATTTTGTGCAATTTCAACTGATTTGTGTGCAGGTTCGAATGCTTCACAGTTTGGAGCATCCGAATGTGCTGAAATTTTACTCATGGTAGGATATAAGAGCATTTGATTGTTAAATGGATGATTTTTACATAAAGTTCATTTTTTGGGTGTATTTTAGTTGAAATTGTGGGGAAATGTTTTGATGCAGGTATGAAGCCTCTGCTCACTTATGGTTGGTGTTGGAATATTGCGTTGGCGGAGATCTTATGACCTTATTGAAGCAGGTATGTAGCTATAGTTTCATGAATTTTTGGAGTCTTTACATGCATTATGTGTTTTTTAAACTTTGTTTAGCATGAATGCTCCTACCTTTGCTGGAATTTGTTGTATTTCCAAGCTTTGAATCATTCTTACTAGTTTTTTGCACGTGCGGTGTATGTGGAAAAGTTAATATTTTATGCAATATTTATATTTGTGTGCGAGGGAGCAGGTGTAGGAATAGGGCAGTTGGAATTCAAGGAATCAAATTAAAATTTCAAATAATAGAATCATGACGTGAATAGGTTTGAAAAATGAAGGGAAGGGGAGAGGGAGCTTTTAAATTTGAAAAGCTGATGACATGGATAGCTTGAATTGATAGAACACAGTTAAATTTTTCTCATTTTTTAATACAATTTTAGAAACGATAGGGACGGGAGCTACACTCTAGGAGTTTGCATTATAAGAGCAGATTAATGTCTTAAGTGCCCTATTATATATTCCATACATATCCACTAGAAACTAAAATTTAAGCAGTAACTAAAATTGGTACCTTCAAATTGAATGTCAGTGCCGAACCATTAAGTCCAATTTCATCTGCACAAATGCATTTTTATGATTGTCAACTATAGTACTTAGAATATAGTAACATGGGGATGTGGTAGATTCGTTAACGAAACAGCAGTTATGCAATGACAGCCAACTATAACAATATTGTTTCCCCCCTGTAGGAAGTAGGAACAGTCCAAGAATCAACCTGTTATGTTAGGAAGTGCTGAGTTGATGTTTATTTATTCTGTATGTTCATGTACATGAATTGTTGCAGCACACTTAAATATATAAACAATCTACCACTAAACAAGTTTCTTGGTGCAAGAATTTGATTTAAATGATATTTGCTCGCTTTTTTCATATATTGATTTGATTCAGGGATCCTTTTTTTCCCCTCTTTGGAGGTGGGTTATTCAATCTGCTCTAGCTGCATTAAACTCTCCCATTTATGTTGATGCCTTCTTTGAACCTGTTACCTACTAGTGCCTTCATGTGCTCTGTGGTAGAACTGCAATTGGCCACATGGGTTGATGTTCTCTGTGGTAGAACTTCAATTCGCAACATGGGTTTCAGTCTTTTATGAGGGAATACTTCCTTGAGGCAAAGCAATTTTTTGTTGGATTATTGTAACAGTGAACTTAACTCAAATTGCTTTATTAGTGAATGATGTATGCTATTCCACTTTGTTCTATAGATAAATGACTTTATCGGAATCATGGTTAATTGAAACTGGGATCCATTGTTTGGATCTCAATATGGTGTCAGTTCCTGATCAAAATTCTTTATTAATCTGTATCTGTAATTTTTATGTTAATAGCTAAGATCCTCTGGACATTGCTGCTTTTTAGTTGATTTGTAATTATTTTCAAGTTTCTTGCGCACAACAACTTTAAGCTTGGTTGAATCTTCCAGCCAGTGGTGTTTATGCTTGTAATGATTTGCAGGATGGCCGGCTTCCTGAAGATTCTATACATGATCTTGCCCGTGACCTTGTTAAAGCTCTTCAGTATGTGCTGTTGGTCATTTTTTGGTTTATTTTAATATGTTATATTTGATCCATGATTAAATGTTCTGATTTATGCCATATGTTAGATTTCTACACTCTAAAGGAGTCATATATTGCGACCTAAAGCCATCAAACATCTTAATGGATGAAAATGGATGTATGAAGGTGCTTCTTGTGATTTAATCTTGCATCATTTATTTGTTTTGAATTTTAGAACCATGCATGGGTTTATCTCTTACCTCATTTGTATTTTAGCTTTGCGACTTTGGATTAGCAAGAAGATTGAGTGAAATAGAGAAAAGTTCCACCACCAAGGTTAGTTCCTCAATATTTTGTTTCAGGTGTCCGTATGTTTGTGTGCGTAAAATTGTACCTCCACTTTTTATACTTCCTGAATTAACTATTTTAATTTGTTAATTGTTGTGCATTTTAGTTACCTCAGTCAAAGAGAGGAACACCATGCTATATGGCTCCTGAGCTATTTCAGGATGGAGGAGTTCATTCATATGCTTCGGATTTCTGGGCCCTTGGCTGTGTATTGTATGAGTGCTATGCTGGGAAACCTCCTTTTACGGGAAATGAGTTTACTCAATTGGTAAATTCTATTATTTTGGATCCTATACCACCTCTCCCTAATAACCCAACCAAGTCTTTTGTGAATATGATCGACTCTCTCTTAGTGAAAGATCCAGCAGAAAGGATACAATGGCCCGAACTTTGTGACCATAGTTTTTGGGGAACAAAACTTACTCCAATGCCCCTACCTCCTCAGCTTGCTTTTAATAATATGCTTCAGATTTTCTCTAAACCATGTCTTTCAGAGAGAAATGGTGATAGACCTTCGCAACAAAAAACGCCCCCCAAACGGTGTGAGAATAATGTTAATGGAGTTCTTAAGCAGACTGAGAATATTTTTTCTGGGCATAAAGTCCTTGAAACCCCTTCTAAGAATATACACAGCAGTAGAAAACCTCAAATTAAGTCTTCTGGCAGAGTTGAGGATAGAAAGGCCGTAAATCTTCTTAGGATGTCAAGAGTTGCAAAATTGAATCTGCAGAGAGAAAATGAGAAAGAAAACTATAGGCGGCCCTTGCCTAAGACATCCGAGGGCGACGCTGAAGTGAAAATCGAGAACAATGACATGGAACTTGATTTTAGTGAGAACCATGAGGATGATGCACCTGATGAATCTGATTCTGAAACTCCTGCTACTGCTCCTGGAGGCAAAATACCGGTTAAGAATGATGATGAAAGCATTGAAGAGATAGAGCATAACACAAACCACTTTGAGACTTCTCCTGAAAATACTCCTAATATCTCTGATGCCGTTAAGAAACTAGACCTTGATCAAAGTTCAGAGACCAGTGAAGTGGCAGCTACCCCTCCTAGTGTCACTCCTCACAGAAAAGTTCAGCGCACAAAATCCATTCCCGATAGTGTTCCTGATTCAGAGTCATCCGTCAATCTTTCCGAAGTGTTCTGGCATCAAACTGATCTCTCAATTAAGCCAGTAATGCCTAGTAGAAAGGGAGACAAAGCTTCAGATGCGATTCCAATACAACCTTATGCTGTTCCTCCACTCGATTATGCTAAGTTACCAAAAGAGAAGCTGAGTACAATCAACAGTCGCATACTACATAGTTTGAGTGGGAGCTCGCAACTCTCAGAGAAACAGAACACTATAAAATACTTAGAGATGTTAAGTGGAAATGCAGATGCTGCAAATATTATAACCAATGGTCCGGTGATGTTGTTGCTTGTGAAAATGCTGCGGCTTTCTAAGACACCTGCCCTGCGTGTACAGCTCGCTTCAGTGATGGGCTTGTTGATTCGGCATTCAA
Organism: Agapanthus africanus; assembly: GCA_030015575.1. Lineage (NCBI taxonomy): Eukaryota > Viridiplantae > Streptophyta > Magnoliopsida > Asparagales > Amaryllidaceae > Agapanthus > Agapanthus africanus. The sequence goes on along the minus strand of CM057341.1, from coordinate 734,587,381 downwards.
CTCTTATTGAAGCTGATCTGGCTAGTTCTGGTATAATTAACGCATTAACTGACGGATTAAGGGACAAGCAAGACAAAGTAAGGAGATTCTGTATGGCTGCCTTAGGGGAGTTGCTATTTTACATTTCAACGCAAAATGAGAGTACTGGCAGAGATAACAATCCTGTGGAATCACCATCAAAGGATAACCGACATGCTTCTTGTTGGCAGGTATGAATTATATGGTGATGTTTACATCTTTATAAATGGTTCTCTTTATATTTTTATAAGCCTAATATTATAGCTCATCATGAATTTTTCTTTAGTATATTCATATAATCATGTTCTCCTTATCCAAGCCCTATATGACACATACAGACACTATGTCTGTGCATGCACGCGCGCGCGCACACACACACGAAGATCACAGAGAAGAAAGAATTACCCTTTTGTGATTACTTAAAGTTACAATTGCCTATCCTAGGCTATAATTGCCAATCATTCTGTTTATTAGTAGAAGCAAACTTTTTTCAAGCATTATGTTGGCTTTAAATATCTTCTTGTCACATGACCTGTAGACAGTGTAGGAGCCTGCATGTTGATGTTTTAGCAGGAAAAATAATTTATATCTGAATTTGTGATTACTGTTGGAATAAAGAAGAAAACGGTTACACACTGCTGCATACTTACATACGTACATACATGTGTACATATAACACACACATGCATCTCTCTCTCTCACTATACACCCACACCCACACCCACACACACACATACATATGTATTTGTGTGTGCGCGCGCGCGCATGCATGCATGCATGCATACGCGCGTGCGTGTGACACACACACATGCACACACATTTGCATACATATGTATGCATGCATGCTTGTATGTATGTATCTATATGCATGTGTGTGCGTATGCGCGCGGTGCGTGCCTGCATGTTGTATTGGATGCTACCTCTTCTGGGAATTGAACCGGCGACCTCTTATTTTGGAGAGTAAAGTTATACCAACTGAGCTATGCTCAGTTGGTGTACTGCATATTTATATTGCTTGAATTTTGTTTTTGATTTCATAGTTTGCCGTGGCATGCTACCCTGGCTTGTTAGCTTGTGCTTTCTTTTGCTAGCTTTAATGGAGAATGGTAACCAACTCTCAATTATGAATCATGCCACATTTATAGACATATGAAGCAAAATAGTTCCTGTGATGGTTTCAGATCCATTTTCTAACCATTCACTTCATTGTAATTTATGGCTTCTGTATCTCTATTATGAAAATGCAATCCTGCTTTGAGTTTGCAATGTGGCACTTGCGTAACATGGATCTCTTTGAGTGGTATGCAGCCAACTCTTTGGATGCCACATGTCGTTTTCCAGAAAGCAAAAGGCTTTGAATATATTTTACTATCTCTCTCCATAAATATCTATATTGCACATTAGCACTTACTAAAATACTTGTGTAACCAGTCTTACATAAATTGTACTTGAACAGGTCCCCAGTTCCATTATTGCATTGGTGGCATCTATCTTGCGCAAGGGAGAGGATGATGCAACACAGCTGTACGCTCTAAAAACAATCGAGAACATATCTTGTCAAGGAGGGGAATGGACATCTCGATTCGCTTGTCAAGATGTTATTGGAAATCTTTGTTACATATATAAATCCACAGGGAAGCAAGAGAGCACGAGGATCATTGCTGGCTCTTGTTTAGTCCGTCTTGCTCGTTTCAGTCCACCAAGCATACAATTTGTGTTCGAAAAGCTTTCATTCAAAGAAACAGCATCTGCCCTCATTAAAGGCAGTCCTCGAGAACAACAAATTAGTTTGAATCTCCTTAACATGGCAATCCTCAGCAGCAACACAATCACAAACATCGGTCGGCATCTCCTTTCCCTTGTTGAAGAAAAAATGTTGGTTCCGGGCCTTTTATCACTTATTGAGCAAGGAAGTGAAGTTTTACGTGGGAAAGCGCTCTTCTTCGTAGCTCTTCTGTGTAAGAACAGCCGAAGATGGCTTCCTCATTTCCTTTGCAATGCTAAATTGCTCTCAGCAGTTGATAGGTTGGTGAAAGAGAAAGATGCTTTTATTAATCAGTGCATGGAGGCCTTTGTGCAGTTAGTTATCTCTACTATTCCGGGGATTCTTGAAACTGTATCTGGAGATATATTGCAAATAATTGGAGGCAAGCGACACGGGCCGATTGCTGCTCTAACTGGACGTAATAACAACAAGAGCACCACACATCTGTTTCCAGTTATTCTCCATCTTCTTGGGAGTTCTTGTTTCAAGCATAGGGTTGTCAGCGCTAATGTCTTGCTTCAGTTGGCAAATCTTATTAAGCTTTTAGAGTCACCTTTCCAGGTACATTTCGTGCGCTTAACCTGCAATGTTTTCTTAATCCCCCCCTCTCGCTCACTCACACACACACACATTCCTTTCCAAATGTCTGTATGCTTTAGCATTTATCCTTTTATTTTTCTTATGTCATTTTTTCAACATCAAAGCTAAATTGCAGGATGCCTCCATCACTTTTACCCGTGTAGCGTGATACCATAGTCTCTTTCCAAAAGGTTCTCTTTACTCCCTGCTTTAGCAGATGCAACTCCATTTCCCCCCATTTTTTGATACTTTTCATTCCCAGAATATCCTTAATAATGTGCCTTTCTTTGCCACATTTTTAGACATTTTATATTTAGTAATTTCACTGAGAGGTATTTTGGGAATAAAAATTGCAGAGAATGGAATATGTTTGCTTGTTAAAGTAGCAGGTAAAGTGTGGTGTTTGAAAAGCGACGCTGATATCCTCCTATATGACCAAAACAACAGTTTCCTGCAGTTTAGTATTTTATTTTGTGAATATAGCACCAATAACTGAGCTTATTTAGAGTACCTGGTTCCATGATTTATCAAAATCTTTAAATGGATTTGAAGTGTCTGTTGTTTTTATTATAAATGTAGGGAAGGGATGATTTCCAAATAACATTGCTTCAAGTCCTCGAAACAATCACAGAGGAGCCTTCTGTTATTATTGGTGACCATAAAATTTTCACTTGTCGGCTTCTTCCTAGTCTCGCCAATTTGTACAAGGGAAACAAAGATGGAGATGCTAGATTTCTGTGCTTAAAAATATTATTTGATGTGATGGTTGTAATCTTCAACGACACCTCAGATATTCCCCTAACAGAGGATGAACAAACAAGGAATGAGCTAAAATCAATATCTGAAACCTATTTTCTCCCTCTTTACCCTAAATTCATTGAAGACGATGATCCCATTCCAATGTATGCTCAAAAGCTCCTAGTAATGCTTATCGAGTTCAACTATATCAAAGTCTCGGACATTTTGCATGTGAAAACAATTTCTCAATGCTTCGAATTTCTCCTATGCGACCTTTCCAATGCAAATGTTAACGATGTCAAGCTCTTGTTAGCTCTAGCATCTGCTCCCGAGATAGACACTAAGCTACTAGCTCATCTACAAGTAGTCAAAAAAATTGGAAGTTTACTCGATTTTGTGAACACAAAGGAAATGGAAGATTTTATCGAGCCAACATTAAATCTTTGCAAGGCATTCATCATCCGCAGCATAGGGAGCAACAAAGCCACTGCTATTTCCAAAGACCCTGCTCTCCTTTGCAATTCTGATACTGATCAGAAATATTATATCAACAATATATCTGAGTTCAGCAGCAACATTGGTGCATTTCTAGAGTTGATGAGAAGCCCAGAATCAAATATTGCTGATTTGGCATCAGAATGTTTGGTCTTGTTGCTGAAAGCTTCACCAAGAGAAGCCACAATGGGTCTCTTAACAAATCTCTCTAAAATGAGCATGCTCATTGATGAATTGACTCGAAGTTCCTCTAGTTTATATCTGCTGCGCCTTTTATACGCCCTTGCATTTTCTTGTCAGCAATATTTGTCCCAAGCAATGATATTGTCGATTTCAGCAAGGGATGTGAAGAGAACAGAGGTTCTTGTTTCTGAACTTACGAGTTCGAGTGTGAAGGGGATTTCAGAGGCTGCTGTGATTTTAGGCTTAGAGTTGCAACGCCTGCCTCGTGTCTGATGCTTATATGTTATCTCGGTAAGAGTTTTTCTTACTCATCTTTCTCAGTCCTTTTCGATTATTTGATTGAGCATCGTTAGTATTTTACTCTCTACTTTTGTGTAATTCTGTTGTAGTATTTATTGTTTCCCGTAAGAAGAATTCGTTTTGAATGTTGTATCTCTGTTCTCTAGAGGTCCAAAATAACATTACTAAAATCATGTATAATGAGGCAATACTATTTTGTTCGTATGCTCTAGTAAATTGAGAGGCATGGGGGGATATATTGAATTTGATGTATGATGGCATTTTAATTGAATGGTCTGTAAAGACGCATTCCATTTACTTTACGGGAAAATATTTTGAGAGTAATGGAGGAAAGAGACCTTTTGCGTTAGGTGGCGGCAAAAAGCATGCCCTCCACCATTTTATTCGATGATCGGCAGTTTCCAACTTGATATCTATCTTCTAATTTGTCGATACACTAAATTTCATATGAATACAACACCATTCACCGTTGATTTAGCAATGTAAAAAGTTCTATTGTCGGTAAACCGTTGATTTTGCATCCACTAAATCAACGATGAAATGGTGTTGTAATTATATGAAATTTGGTGTATCGACAAATTAGAGAATGGATATCAAGTTGGAAGGTACCGATCGTCGAATAAAATGGTAGAGGGTGTACTTTTTGCCGCCACCTAACGTAAAAAGCATCCCAGGGCCTCTTTCCTCCATTATTCTCAAATATTTTACTGTTAGTTTGTTCATACCTCCCATTTAAAAAATAATAATTTTATCATCATTACCTACTCATACTTGCGTTTATATTTTACTCGTTCATATTCTATCATCTGTTACAATTCTTTTGCAAGAAAAGAACTGTATTTACCATCATAATCTTTTGAGTCACTATTGTTACTTCCGTAATGTTCTTATTGATATCTTCGTTATCTTATCAGATTACTGAATATATAATACAGAATTTTCTTTTGGAAATATATATTACTGTAATTAATCCCATGGTATATCAAGCTTAGTTTTTATTTTTCCATTCAAAATGGCAAGGTTTTAAGGTAAAATCAGTTTCCTTATTTGATTACGACATAAGGTTTTGACCAAACAATGGTATTATTAATTTATTATAAATTATATGCAATTATATGAAGAGGTTTCTCTCACTTTATCTTTTTTAATTCAAGTGTAATTAATACTTGTAGTTGCAAGATAATCATGTATACGGATCAATGGAGGTTGTCGTGTTATGTTATCCGTCAATGCAGGAATTTCTTACAATGCCACTTTTTGCTCCGATTTCTCTAATATGAATTGTTAAAGGTAAATAATGAATTAGTTTTCACCTGAGACCGATATAATTGATGGGGCAAAACTACCTCAATCCCTGAATCTATGTGAGAATACGACGAATAATAATGCGAAATAATAATAAGCATAAAAGCCACAAGAAAAGAACACTAAGATTAAACGTCGTTTGGCCCCGATTGGACCTACTCCATAACAATGTAAGAGAGTTTTCCATTATATCAAAGAAGAAGAAGAAGAAGAGAAAAACAACATCACCAAAGCACAACAGCTTTGAGTTCGCTTATACAATGAGAAAAATATTAGGTTATCTCATCAGCTCCAAAACCCATAAACCCACTTGAAGCCCACTTCTCACAAACAAATAGAGGCAATAATTTTCTTCAATGTGGTGTGCAATGTTGAAAAATCAATCTAAATGAGCTACTCGATCTCGCCAAGATTATTCTCCCATAAAGAACCGTAAGGACTTTTCATTTGGAGAGAACACTTGTTTGACTTGCTTTATTTGGCGATTGAAGACTTAACGAGTTTTGGGTTAATAACTCCCAAACCAGATGGTTTTAGAGTATTAAGTGTGGAGACACCTTCAGGACTTAATTGTCCAAGCCATCAAGACCACAAAACAAAGGACTTATTTTTATGCGTTTAAAACATTCAGAAAGCAGTGCGAACGGAGATATTACCAGTTTTTTTTTCATTCCAAAGACATGTTTGTGTAGATAAGGTGTGTAATCATTTCAATAAAGTTCCAGATGAGTTATTTTTCAGAGTTTAGTTTTCATTAAAACTTTCAATAATATTCTTCATATCCACTCCATTTTATGAACAATTCTTGATATTACTTAATTCAGAACAAACATGTCTGATTCTAAAGATGTTTATCACTTTTACAAAAACTTTTAAAGACATGTCAAACTTGTCATCTAGTTTTTCAAAACTCACGACACGTGTAATGTGATGCGAAAGACGTATAATAACAATGGTTAAACTCAAAGGAGGGTTATCTTTCGGGTTTTCAATCTCTAAAAATATGATTTAGTTGTTTCTATCTTATCAAACAAAAACTGCTTGTTTGGACTTCATCCGTGTGCGTTTTTGTGGTTTTGAAGGAAAGGTGTTGGGGTCAAAAATTACATCCCGGTTGACCAAGTCAAAATCAAAGTCAATTCCAAGTCAAGTGGGTCCGAGCCCAAACCAAGTGGATTCAAGCCCAGGTCAAGACCGAGCATGGAAGGGACCGACATCATGACAAAAAGAATGAAACCATAAATTAGTTTAATGTGATTTTTTAGAAATAAATGTATGAAATATGGACAAAAAACCAAAATTTTGTAAACCCCATGGCTTATGTGCAAAAAGAAATAAGCACATAAGGCATGGGGTGACACAAGTGCCATATGGAAAAGCCCAAGAGGCTATATATAAAGTGTGTAGCCTATAAAAGTCAAACATGATGAAAAAATCAAGAACAACTTTCATTCTCTTAAAAATTCTAAGGTTTGTGTCTCCATCTTTTCTTTCTCAAGTTTTTTTTCTTCATCTTCATTTCCAATTAAATCAAGAGCTTAGCTCTCTTTTTCTCAAAACTAAATAAAGTTTTACCATAAAACTCTCGAAGGAGAGTTCAGATCTTCCATCAAATCCCTAAAAGAGAGATTTTTTAATCCCACATCCCTTTTTCCTTAAGATCCAGCAAAAAGAGAGGAGGAAGAAAAAGACCCATCTCCAAAAATACCATTTTGGGAGGATCCAAGGCTCAACAAAGAAGAAAGGGGTCTTTTTTAATTATCTCCGAAGATCTTTGAGAAGTTCAATTCCAAAATCCAAATTCTTAAAGGAGTTTAACTCTAAATCTAGATTTTTTAGGAGTTTAACTCCAAATCTACACCCAATTTCTGTTTAGGAGTTCAACTCCAAGCCCCTTCTTCCGCTGGTGTTTCCAACGGTCGCGTGTCGCGCACGTGACCCGCTGACGCCTAGCGGCCATTCGTCGGGCACGTGACCCGTTGGCATCCAACGTCCACGCGCCGGGCACGTGACCCGTGAGTACCCAGCGTCCACATGCCACGCACGTGACCTACTGGTGCCCAGCGGCTACGTGTTGTCTCACGCATCCTTAGGACGCTCCTCACCCTTCTTTTTCTTACACGGTCCACACTCAAAACACTTCTCCCGTTAGAAAAAATTTCTAACGGGGCGTTGTCCCGCACTACGTATAAGGGCTGCTAGCTCCCTTGACTCTCAGCCTGTTATCCGGGTAGCGGGACCCCCGTAAACTCTGTGAGGTCCCCGATACGTCCAAAACACAATATACGCACACCGCTTATTGAGTTCGCCTGACTAGTTTTACCCGTCAATCGAAGGTTCCCTCGCTCCAAAAGCGATTGGTAATTAACGGCAGCTTAGTCCGCGGCTGCCGGAGATTCGGATCCCTATAACCAATAAACCTCGGCTTACCCTAGACTGGGAGAATCTGTAATACGCCTGACAAGCGACGCGTATTCCTATCTTAATAGGGTGACGAAAAACACTCTACAAATATGATTTAGTTGTTTCTCGCGTGCGCCTGTTTAATCCTAAAGATATTTATCACTTTTACAAAAACTTTTAAAGACATGCCAAACTTGTTATCTAATTTTTCAAAATTCACGACACGTGTAATGTGATGCAAAAGACGTATAATAGCTATGGTTAAACTCAAAAAAGGGTTATCTCTCGGGTTTTCAATCGATAAAATTATGATTTAGTTGTTTCTATCTTATCAAACAAAAATTGCTTGTTGGGACTTCACCCGCGCGCTTTTTTGTGGTTTTGAAAGAAAGCGTTTTAGAAATGCGGCGCACGCGAGCTCGGTCTCGTTTTAAAATTTATAAACCATAAGTGTACGGCGTATTGTAGCGAGCCGGCAAGTATGAGTTGATCTACAGGGAATTGGTGATTAAGGGTTGTTGTTAAAGGTTCAAAGAGAAAATAATGTTTTAGAATTGGTTTGTCACAAAATTAGAAAAATGAGTATATAAGGAAAGAAAGGTGGCCGTGGTTCCGGATCGGATGGTTGAATCATGGCGAATTCTTAGACACTCTCTTGATCATGAGTTGTTCCGTCCTTGTGTTGGATCCGACGTGAAGCATGGTTTGTCAAGACGTTCGCGAAGTACAAACCATCAAGATGTCGACATTCAACGCAAGAAATGAAACAATTCCGTATTGTTCACTTACCGTTTTTATATCCAAGCATGATGTATCAAAACTAAACACGAGGGTTAGCAATCATACATCATCAACAAATACACACATTAGCACATGAGAGCAAAATGATTTAGCATTAACTTGCTAAGTGCCTGAGTGATAGTATAAGGTATATGAATGAAGAGGGGTGTTAATTAACTTATTAACAAATACCCTATCAAAACACTTAGCAATGTTAACACTAGTGTGATTCTAACCTTAGCATTGCAAAATGAGGACTTGGAGAGAATATGGTGTATGATGAGGTTACTAAGTAACCATAGAATCACATACCATATCAAACCAATCCAAGTTAACAATCTTAAGGTTATCAAGATTTGAGCACATTAAACATTCACAAGAGAAGGAGGAAGACAAAATCATTTATCTCACATCCTCACCATCACCACAACCAAAGAGTTTACTCAAACATCACAAAAATGAAACACAAGAGAAGAAAATGAACAAAATAAAACAAACAATAAGTTAAAGCAAAAGAGTGTAATTCTTTATTCACAAAATAGAGGGTTTGAGCTACAAGTTAGATAGCAACTTCAACCTCTTTAATAGAGCCTTCAAGTGAGAGTTCAAAGAGAGAAGAAGAAGAAGCTTTCAAGTATTACACACTATTTCTCACTCAAGAAACCAATCCATAACTTAATCTGAGATCTGCTATATATAGGAAATTCAATATCAAAAATTGCATATAAAAATGGACTGACAAGACCATCAAGGACCCACCAAAATAGCACAAGCCAAAATGGAAATGTCTTGGCTGCAAATTGCGGCCAAGATGAATAAAATTGCGACCATGGTTTGGAGCCTGGGGCCCACCTTTGGTCTATAGTTTTATGGTCTTAAGAGCATCTCTCTGTAGTCTCAATTTATTTTAATTCACACTTAGGTGAAATCTGGAGTAATGAACAAAGAAGGAAAGTGATCAAGCGGCAATGGTTTCTCCTTTCAAATCAACTCTTTTTTAAACACTCCACTTGCACATCCACTTGCATGACATCATGATGGTGTTTGCCTATTTGGTGATGGTTCATGCCTACTTGGTGCATATGATCCAATACTTGTTTACATATGATCATGTTGGACTAAAAGAATAAATTATTTGTACACAACTTTATATGTTGCAAACTCATTTGATTTGATCTGTATTCTGTCCCGTTTGCAGTTCCGGTTAAAAACCGTCGTTTCTATTCATGTTGTGTACCGTCTCCAGTGTTTTTACCTGTGTACCTGTAATCTGTACTAATGAGCAGACACAGATTAAATAGCACTGTTTATTGACAAAATGATAGGAAATGAGTGGTATAAAATGTAACAAACCGTGTTGAACAGCATCGGTACTCCAGTTTAGACTAGTGCATGCGTTTTTGTGGTTTTGAAAGAAAGGGTTTTGAAACCCATAAACCCACTTGAAGCCCACTCCTCACAAATAAATAGAGGCAACAATCTTCTTCAATGTGGTGTGCAATGTTGAAAAATCAATCCAAATGAGCTTTGTGAGAAAACCCCTTTACTTCCCCTCTTTCTCTTTTCTCCTTCTCTCAAAACCTAACCTTTTAGAATGTATGATAGAATAATGAGATTATTGAGAGAAAGAGACTCTCTTGCCTTTTTAACTTGAGTCCTAACCCACATAGTCCAAACCAAATGACTCAAGTTTGGTCTTTTATACCAAATCAATATGGAGACACCAAAATGGTTGAGTTCACTCATGGGTGTGGACCCATACCCAACAGTCTCTCCTTCCGAACCCATGAGGAAGACCAACATAGCTATTTAAACGGAACCCATGCTGGACACTTTCTGGGAAAACACTTGCTTCTTCTTCGGCAAGCCCTTTGTCAACATATCGGCTCCATTCTTATCGGTGTGGATTTTCACAAGTTTCAACTTGTTCTCAAGCACGTCTCGTATCTAATGATACCTCACATCAATATGCTTGGATTTCGAGTGAAAAACTCGAATTTTCACTTAAGTGGACCGCGTTTTGACTATCGCAATAAACAACATAATGTTTTTGCGATAAACCCAACTCTTAAAGAAGCATTTCATCCAAAACATCTTTTTGCAAGCTTCGATAAGGGCTATGTACTCGATCTCGTTAATGGACAATGCAGCACACTTTTGCAACCTCGTTTGCCATGATGCGGCTCCCCCGGCAAAAGTGATCAAATATTCCGATGTGGATTTTTTGGAATCAATATCGCTCGCCATTTCGACGTCGGAGTAAGCAATCAACTCCGGATTATCACCTTTGAAACATTAACACTCCTTTGAGGTGTTTTGAAGATATTGGAAAATCCACTTTACCGCGGCCTAATGCTCTTTACCCGGATTAGAAATAAATCGGCTAACACCACCAACGACATGTGCAATATCGGGACGTGTAGACACCATTGCATATATCAAGCTACTAATAGCCGATGCATAAGGAACATTCTTCATGTCTTCTTTCTCTTTCAAATTTGGAAGACATTGTTTCGAGCTCAATTAAAAGTGACCTGCAAGTGGAGAACCAACCGGTTTTGCTCTTTCCATATCAAATCTTTTGAGCACCCTTTCAATATACCTCTCTTGTGACAACCATAGCCTATTTGCTTTTCTATCATGAGAGATACTCATGCCTAAAATTTGCTTTGCTGGTCTCAAGTCTTTCATAGCAAAAGACTGACTTAACTTATCTTTCAACTTGTCAATTTTAGACTTATCATGCCCAACAATTAACATGTCATCAACATAAAGCAAAAGACTGTTAAAATCGCCATCACCAAATCTCTTTACGAAAACACAATGATCCGATGCCGTCCTTTTGTAGCTTTGATTATCTTGATTCAACATAAAAAAAATTGAATTTCTTGTGCCATTGCCGAGGAGCTTGCTTGAGGCCATAAAAATTTTTCTTCAATTTGCACACTAAGTGTTCTTTACCATTGATTTCGAAACATTCAGGTTGTTGCATATAAATTGTTAGTGATATATACCCTAGAGGCCATTATTGTATCATACTGGATTGCATATTACATTTTGGAAGTTTGGGATATTTACAGTTATAATAACAGTCTTGCTCAAAATGGTAGTATGCTACTTGGTTTGATTCTATCTCAATATGTGCATATGTTTCTTTTAGCATATCGCTTATACATATTGGTAGAGCCCTTAGATACTTTGCTTGACTACCAACGTTGTGATGGCAGTCACACTAGTGGGGGCTGGGTAGTCCATAAGCACATCTTTATACTGGTCCCTAGTCGTAGGATTATCGAGACGGGGCATCGATACTCCAGAGTAGACTAGTGTATACGCTTTTCATCCCAGCAGGGGAGATGGTCTGTCCCACAGCCATTAGTACGTCGTACTGGAGATAGTATACATGTGCTCATTGGGTTATGAGTTACACTGGACGGACTCGTTGGGAACTGCTGGTTGGTATTATACCTATCGTCAGGTAGCAGTTCCCAGATGGCATGAGTACATGTTAGTCCGTTGACTTGACATCACTATTCGTCTCGAGTGTGTTCCCACTGTACTTAGATCACTACCCTACCACGGCTCAAATGAGTCGTGCAAACAGGTTGTGGTTGGGTGCAGTTCCGAAGCACTTGGAGGCAGTAGCGGTTAGATAGGATTCGTCTCTCTTGGTATTGGGGGTTGATATCGCGCTGTGTTCGAAAAGCCATTACACAAAGTCTCTGCCCAGGGCAAGCGAGATTTACTGGTAGGTACTCCAGTAGTTTCTCTGGGTGTATTGGGCTCTACCTAGGCACAACTTATTGCACTATTAGGGGTCTGACGATTACCATCCCCTATGCCTGATATGCGAGTATCTTAGACGAATAGACCGGACTGTACGGAGATTGTCACAGATAGACTCAGTAGGAGTTCGGATGAGTTTGCTCATCGGCCTTCTTATCGACAGATACCTGGGTAGCTGTTACGTGCAGCTAGTACCGCTGACGGACTTGTGGTTAAACCCACTACCAGCGTACTGTCGAGTCTTTAGAGTCCCACACAGAGAGTTTCCCTGCTTCGGGTGAAATGATGTAGAGGCCATATGGTTTTACGTCAGGGTTCCGATCACATATGTGTACTGGCTACACGGATGTCGTTCGAGCGGATAATACTAGTGGGCTTTGGTTTAAAGCTGGATCCTAGTATTGTATTATTGGATTGTTATTATCTCATTGTATTCGTATTTTTCAGATTTCGAATACGGGTATGTATATACGGTGATGACATTCTTGTAATTTCTTAAGAGATGCTTCTAGAAGGGGACACCTCATTATTTGATTTATCTATTTTTGCAAAATAGATTAGTGAGGTGGAAATTGGAGACATACATGGCAGGGGTGAAGCATGTCTCTTTATATTTGTTTATTTGTTTGGACTCACTATTCAAGCATGGTTGATATTTTCTATGTGAAAATAATCCATCCATGGTTGATATTTTCTTCACTTGCCTAACCCTAACTCATTTGTTACTTCTCTTTCTCTCTCCAATTTCTCCTCCTTTCTCAAAGACTCTAACCCTCACATGTGTTGTGAAATATAGGGTCTAATGAGATAAAACACTTCTTTAGATACTCTACATCCTTTAGGCTATCTAGTTTAGCGAACTAGGTATCTTAGTTATCTCGGTTTAAAGGTTGGAACTTGAAGTACATACTATCGGGTGGATCATCTTCGACACGATGAGGTCGACGATCAAGCACGATCCGGATCTTCGAGGAGCTCAAGGAGAGGAGGAGAAGAAGATCCGAAGGACTTGATTCTAGGAGGTATAAAACTCTTCATAATAATTAGAACCTCCTAGTAGTTTTAGCTAGTTAAGGTTTCTGTTAAGATCCTGGAGTTATAGTCGGTGTTGTGAAGCTTAGAAAATCGTTTTTTGTAAATTCCGCCTCTCCGTGAACTCATGGGGTGCGCGACATCGACTTATATAAATCTCCTCTTTCAAATCGCCATGGAGAAATGCGGTCTCGACATTTAATTGCTCGATCTCCAAATCCATACTTGCGGCCATTCCCAACACAGCCCGAATAGATGACATTTTCACAACCCGAGAAATTTCTTTTATCAAAATCAACACCTTTTCTTTGGCCAAAACTTTTCACAACCAATCTCCTTATATCTTGGATGCGAGTTATTCTCTTCGTGCTTCAAACGGAAAACCCATTTGTTTTTCATCGCCTTTTTGCCATTCGGAAGTTTCACCAAGTTATAGGTAAATTTCCTCTTGCATAGCTTTCGACCACTCTCTTTTGTGATCACATTCACAAGCTTCATCAAAATATTCCAGTTCACCGCTTTCGGTGAGCAAAACATATTCGTTGTTAGAGTATCTCATTGAAGGTTGCCGCTTTCCAGTAGATCACCGAACTTGTGGTGCATCTTGTGGCTCTTGGGTGACATGCTCTTCCACTTCATCATGAGTAATATCGGAAGTAGATGCTTCACTACTAGCATCACCAGCAATATTTTCTTGCATATCTTCTCCGTTGTCATTTACAATCGGAGAAGGAACCGGATCCAAATCAATAATATCATTTGGAGAATTAGGAGCATCATCATCATTAATATTATCGATAGTTTGGTTTTCAAGAAAGACCACATCGTGACTCCGAACAATCTTTTTCTTTTCGGGATCGCATAGCCTATAACCAAACTCATCACGAGAATATCCCAATAAAATACATTGCTTTGTTTTGCTATCGAGCTTGGACCTCTCATGTTTTGAAACATGGACAGATGCGCGGCATCCAAACATTCTCAAGTGTTTGTAGGAAACATCCTTACTGCTCCATACTCTTTCCGGAATATCGCCATCCAAAGGAACCGCCGGAGATAAATTAATTAGAGCCACCACCGTTCCCAATGCCTCCCCCTAAAAGTTTTTGGACAATTTGACGTGTGAAAGCATACACCTAATTCTCTTTACAATAGTGCGATTCATCCTTTCTGCAACACCATTTTGCTCTGGAGTTTTTAGAACCGTTCTTTCATGCCGAATACCATGCAATTTGCAATATGCATCAAATGGACCAATGTATTCACCACCATTATCCGAACAAATGCACTTGAGAGACTTTTCGGTTTGCCTCTCAACCATAGCATGAAATTGCTTGAAAACTTCCAAAACTCGATCTTTGCTCTTCAAGCATATGCCTAAACTTTCCGGCCATGATCATCGACAAAAGTAATAAAATACAAAGCACCACAAAGAGTTTTTTCCTTTATAGGACCACACAAATCGGAATGAACCAAGCCTAAAATATTTGACTTTAAGCTTTTCCCGCAAAGGAAACTCTATGCTGCTTGCTTGCTAAATAATGAACACAAGTATCAAGATACTCACCTTTCATATTAGGAATAAAATTGCCATTTGCAAGAATTTATAGGCCTTTCTCGCTCACATGGCCTAGCCGCCGATGCCATAACTCTATAGAGTTGTCCAACATTGTGTTCGCTTCATATACGCATAGCTTTGCTTGCATTTTATTAAGGGTGCAACATCTCTTGCCTCTTGCTGCTAGAAGAGTGCCTTTGGTGAGCTTCCAAGCACCGCCACCAAACACATTAGTGTAACCCTCTATATCGAGCTTTTCGGCGGATAAAAGATTGAGACGAAGTTCCGGCACATGCCGTACATTTTTTAGCACCAATTTATAGTCAAGATTGGTCTCAACATGAATATCACCAACACCAACAATTTTTGAAGTGCCTTTGTTACCCATCCTCGCAACGCCATAATCATCCAGCTTGTAGGATGTAAAGAAATCCCTCCTAGGAGTGACATGATAGGAGGCTCTGGTGTTAATCACCCAATCCGTGTCATGACACGCAACAGCTCGATTCGCCACCAGTAGAGGCAACAACCATATCTCCCTCAAATGTGGCCGTGGTGTTCTCTTTGGAGTCGGACTTTGTTTCATTCGTCTCCTTGTTTTGCTTATTCTTCAATTCATAACAATATTTTATTACGTGCCTTCTTTTCGTACAATAATTGCATGTGACGTCTTTCTTCGATCTTGAAGCTTCTTGATTGGGAATGATGGTCTCTTTTTATAAACTTCGATATCCCTCTATTTTTTATGACAATTGCCTCCGAATGAGAAATTCCGTGAACTTTTCTTCTCAACCCGTCATTCAACAAACTACTTGTCACTAATTTCATTGTGACAATACCATTTGAAGCGGAATTGCTAAGGGACAACACCAATGTTTTCCAACTTTCCGGTAAGGAACTAAGCAATAACAATACTTGCAACTTATCTTCAAGCGTTATTTTCATAAATGTGAGTTGGTTCACAACATTTTGGAACTCTTTCTAGTGCTCAGATATAGAAGAGCATTCCTTGTACTTCACATTTACAAGCTTTTCCGAATCAAGAATGCCTTATTGCCCGAGGTCTTTCTTTCATAAAGACTCCAATTTCTTCCATAAAGAATGCGTCGAACTTTCGGTAGAAACATGGTTGAAAACGGAATCATCCAACCGTTGCTGTATAAACCCAATGGCCTTACGATCAAGCTTCGAACACTCTTCATCGGGCATATCGGTGGGCTTCGCTCATCACCTTTCAAAGACGCATAAAGATCTTTGCAATATAAGAGATCCTCCATTCTTGGCTTTCATATACTCCAATTGCCTCCATTGAGGCTAGAGGCTAATTATACGGCTTGTGTTGCCATCCATCACTCACATACAACAAAAGATACCAAAATCTCTTTGAAGCAATTCCACAAACACCTTATGAGAACTGTAACTCTGATGCCATTTTGATGGTGCAAAACTATCCCAACCCTCGGATCTATGTATGAATACGGCGAATAATAATGCGGAATAATAATAATCACAAAAGCCATAAGAAAAGAACATCAAGATTTAACGTGGTTCGGCCCCGACTGGATCTAATCTACAACAATGCAAAAGAGAGCTCTGCACTATATTAAAGAAAAAGAAGAGGGATACAACATCATTAAAGCACAATGGCTTTGGGATCACTCATACAATGAGAAAAAATACAAGGTTATCTCACTAGTCACAAAGCAACTTGAAGCCAATACCTTCCAAACAAATAGAGACAACAATTTTCTTCAATGTGGTGTGCAATGTTAAAGAATCAATCCAAATGAGCTTTGTGAGAAAACCCATTTGCTTTCCCTCTTTCTCCTTTCTCCTTCTCTCAAAACCTAACCCTTTGGAATCCATAGAATAATGTGATTGTTGAGAGAAAGAGACTCTCTTGACTTTTTAACTTGAGTCCTAACCCATTTCAAAATGGGTCTAAACCAAATGACTCAAGTTTGGTCTCTAACACCAAATCAATAAAGGATACCAAAATGGTTGAGTCCACTCATGGGTGCGGACCCAAACCCGACACTAATTGTGATAGGTGAGTGCTGTTTATTTATATGTTGATTTTTCTTGTTTGATATAATTTTAATACATGCAATGTAAATAAGTAAATGAATTTAAAGAGGGTTGATTGTCATGTTGACAGAATATTGTCATATTTCTTGAAAAAACCGACTTCATTTTGAGAAATGGAAAAAGATGTAGATGCTTGTGCTGACAATTAATGTAAAAACTGTATTTTCGGGGAGCTTGTTTTATGTAAATATAATAAAGAGTGAAGACTAATATTTGACTCCAGGAGAAGCGTTCTATAGAAGTTTGATTCATATTCATTGCTTTTATATATGAGATTAATGGAGGAAAGAGGCCATAGGAGGGGATTTCCTTCTATGGCGTGGAAAAAATACAACCTCCGTCATTTTTTCCGACGATCGGCACCCATCATCATCATCGTTATCATTTAAGATGTGCGTACACCAAATTTCATGTGATTCCACAACTTTTTCACCGTTGGTTTAGTGGGTTCAAAATTAACGGTTTACCGACAATAGAACTTTTTACATTGCTAAATCAACGGTGAAAAAGTTGTAGAATCATATGAAATTTGGTGTATCCACATATTAGATGATAACGATGAAGATGATGGGGGCCGATCGTCGCAAAAATTGATCGAGATTGTATTTTTTCCACGTCATAGGAGGAAATTTCCTCCTATGGCCTCTTTTCTCCATTATTCTCTTTATATATATATATATATATATAGAGAGAGAGAGAGAGAGAGAGAGAGTAATAATGGAGGAAAGAGGCTCTAGGAGGCTTTTTGCGTTAGGCGGCGCCACAAATCACGTCCTCCACCATTTTATTCGACGATCGGCACCGGTCATCTTGATCTTCATTATGTAATATGTCAATACACCAAATTTCATGTGATTCCAACATCTTTTCACCGTCGATTTAGTGGGTGCAAAATTAGCGGTTTACCGACAATAGAACTTTTTACATTGTTAAATCAACGGTGAAATGGTGTGGGAATCATATGAAATTTGGTGTATTGACATATTACATAATGAAGATCAAGATGGCCGGTGCCGATCGTCGAATAAAATGGTGGAGGACGTGATTTGTGGCGCCGTCTAACGCAAAAAGCCTCCTAGGGCCTCTTTCCTCCATTATTCTCGTGTGTGTATATTATACATTAGGTAACACAAACACCCCCGTTTCATTAAAATATGATTTAATGAACTACATCATACGTATTGTTTTGACTATTAAAAATTGGTAGCGACAAAACCAAACCTTAAATGGGTAAATCCATGCCAAAAATGATATATGGACAAAACTAACCCGATTACAACAATCTTTAATTATTTGTTGGTTTAATTTATTAAAATATCCCGTTGAAACTTAAAAAATATTTATCTTTAGCACGTACCAATGACATATTAGTACATTTTTTTTGTAGATAATTAATTCATTTTTTTACCCATAGAAATTGCAATTTTTTTTTCCAAAGAATGGATCATAAAATTTTTTATAGGCCAAGGGTTTTGGGGCTATGATAAGGTTTTTTTTATATTAATTCATCGGTGCAGCAGACAAAAATATTTTTTAAGTTATTAATTTCATTCATGAATAGTATAGAGAGATATCAATGAGGGTATTTTAGTAAATAAAACCAATAGCATAATTAAAGGCTGTTATAGTTGGGGCAATTTTGTCCATATACAATTTTTGGTGTGGATTTATCAATTTAAGGTTTGGCAGTATCGCTATCCTTAAAAATCATCTTTATTGCTAGATTATGCATGTGTGGTGCGTGTGGATATAACATTTAGCAATGTCTGTCAAACAAAGGTGTACATTTAACTTAGGCATTTGTTTTCCTTTTACCATAGTGATCTAGTTTCCTTTTTACGATAATGTTAATCGTAATATGTTTTTAAATTTAAATTATGAAGAAAATAGGGTTAGGATGGAATTGATTTGAGAAAATTATAAAGCATAAATAAATAATATAAAATTATGTGAGATATGTTTAAGTTTCATTTTTCTTTTCCCATTTTCTGATGTGTGCAAGTCTGTGTGTGTGTGTGAGAGAGAGAGAGAGAGAGAGAAAGTGATTTTTCCTACTTTTACGAAGAGAGAAGAGAGGGAGGTTTGTGCATCTTTAGAGTTAGAATAAAATAAAGGGATTTTCTAACTTTCCTTTGACAAAATTAAGAAAACGTCACGTGCACCCTGGTGTTCTGGTTATAATATTATAGTTATTATTATTATTATTATTTATTTATTATTTATGTTGATTATTGAGAGTCATTATTCATTAGTATCATTATTCATATTTTATTTATTTACTACCTCTATTTCACGATACTACTTGATGATGCTCGATATCGGCGATCTTCCAGATCGTGACACGTGGCAGATGACGTGTCCCAAAGCTAGCAAAAAAGGACCAGGAACCGTATGTCGGTAAAATATCCCGGGTCTGCGACCCATGGACGTAGCCGACCTTCTGCGACCGTTCATACCTTTCCTGTGCCCGCCTTGCAAACAACCGGTGGCTCACCTCCGAGCCCCCTGCACAATTGGCCTCCTCGGCCCTCTTAGCTGGTCTCCGGGCCATCGCAGAACCAAGATACCTCGGCCTCCCGCTCGTTCCCGAGCCTCCCGTCGAGCTCATCTTCCTCGGTCTCATCGATCGACCAACGGCACCAATCGCAGGAGCAACTGCCTCACCTCCGCGAATCTCGTCATGCGCGAGATATCCGCCGGCCACGTCCCGCGTTCCACGCCATCACGATCCTCCATTAACGAGCCTGTCTCGTCATTAATGCGGGATCCCGTCCATTACGCGGGCGTGACGCCGGGAGCGTAACGACCGGCATGATTCTCGCGCCTACCTGCCTGTTGTCACCACTATATAAACTCCTCTTTCAGACGGTTCAAGTAAGTCATTTTTCTCCCCCACCAGACTGTTACTCTGCTCAAATATCCGGTCTAACTTGATCGTCGGAGGGTCCTCGGTGGTACAACCACCTCGGGATTTCCTTGCAGGTAGCTCGGCCTCAACCGCCTCAAACCCATTGAGATCCACACGCTCCGGAGGCAACCCCCAACTCACTCTCAGCTGTCCATCGTTGCTCGCAGCAGATCTACGGAAGGTAACATCTTGACTAGCTTCCAAGACATCCGTCACTACTTGTTTCCTCCCTCTTGCACTCTTATTATGAAGAGCATAAACTTTCTAAAATCTAAAGTTCGAAAGAACAGAATCCTTTACTTTATCATGATGATAGTCTTCATTAATTGCAATTTGATGATTAGATATGGAACATTATGTTCAAAATGCTTTGGTAATACAAGCATGTAGGAAAACATGCTTCTCGATATTTTGAAGAGACGGATAATTTGAAGAGAAAAAAGTCTATTGTAAATACTGTTGTACCGCATGGTGATCCTCCTGACGACGAAAAAACCACACAGGCACAGCCCAACAAACAAAAGATATAGCGTAATGGAATCGAAACAGGATCCGGCGTTTCGGGATCGAATGAAAAAGATATAACCGTCGGCTAATCAAACTACTCAGAAAAGAGCACACCAAGCAACCAGTAACACAAAATATACCCAGATTCGGCATCCAACTGGATCTACTCCTGCAACCGCGATGAAAAATTTCCGTTAGAGAATTACATGAGATTATACAAGTTCTCTCACTCACAAAATTCACTACAAAGAGAACACTCCAAAAGGAAAACTTTCAATGCAAAAATCAGCTCAAACAAAAGAAGAGAAGAAATCATAGCAAATCTCTGCACAAAACTCTTTCACAGTATTTCCCTCGCACAAATTTCTGTGAAGAATGAAGTCCTACATTTCACTTCCTCTCAATCAGCGCAACACTCTTTCCCTTAAATAGCTAATAGATATTACACCTACATCATTCGATTCCATTTGTCTCCTTGCCTTTACATGTCTAGGGAGCACATGCCTTGTACCACCTCCTAACCATTTTTTTAATAACTTTTAGCCTTTACACCGACTTCATAGGCTTCATTTTATGTCTTCTCCATAAATGAACATCTTTATTTTTCAACAAAAGGGACCACATGCTTTAAACTCAAAACATGTGGGCTGTCGACACCTCCTTAGTCCTTAGACATTGAATTTTGAAACGTCTGAAGGATAAAGCTTTTGAAAATCTTTTCTTTTTCAGAAGTGTATCACTTATTCTTCAAACGTCTGGTTGTTTTCCGTACTTTTATTGGCCACATTTTGAAAACCACGGCAAACGTCTGAAACTATTTTTGTATGAAAAATATTGCTATTACGTATATTTAATGCTATAACGGGTAGTTTTATTTTTCCTTCAAAAGTCTGTCCCCTTGGCCTTCAGACGTCTGTTCTTCTGCCTGAGGAGTAATACATGCATGTACTTGTTTGATTTTTGTGTGGGGTTTAAAAGGGATTTTTGTATAGTTATTGCACAACAACTATTCTGAAAAATTGCATTCATTTTTTGAATTCATTCCCACCCATCAAAAGAAAAAGAAAACACTTGAATTTTAATTGCAAATCAAATACTCCATTGAAGTATTCTAGAGCTTGAATTGTAAACTCTTAAGAGAGTGTCTTGGATTGTAATCTTCTTCTTCTTCTCTATTTGTGTGGAATCTCTTGAATGCAGGAGAGTTCTTGTAAGTGAGGAGAAGTCTTTTGAAGAGAGTCATCCGTGTGTTGAGTGACGTGTTGTTGCGGGAGTACAATGTGTTTGTCTCGGTGGAGACATGATTAAGTGGAATGTGCTCGTATGCCTAAAGAAAGGATTTGGGGATTTTCCGAACCTCTCTAAAATCACTTGTGTTTGCGTTTGATTATCTCTAACTCTCTCCTATACTTGCTGGCTATAATTGTGTTTATTTTTATTTGCAGGTAGATTTTTTATTTATGGGTATTGTTAGTATAATCCTATACACCCCTTAGGATTATTTCAAATTTATTTTATTTTGTTTGCTTTGATTATGAGTAACTAATTTCTTTTCTATGGTTTGAATTATACTTTCTATCATGTGTGTTTGATTTTTCTATTCTAATTTTTTCTATTGGTTTTAATAATGAATTAATTTGATGAAAATTTGCTTCTTTTTGATGCCATGCTAATAAACTAGATACGTTAATGATAAATTGACGTTTTAGAAACTTGTTTAGAGAAAGCTAGTATCATCGATAAACTAATTAGTTTGATGATAGATTGACGACCTAGACAACTAATTAGGGAAGCTAAGATGGAATTTTTATCAAAGAAGATTCAACCTAATTAAACTAGGGTAATTTAGATTATTCCGATAATATAATCTAATTCATAAATTGACAACTTATGGGTTATTTTGTAGAAGGGTAAAACTAAATTAATTTTAGGATAATTAGAATAATATATTTTAATTCTTTTGCTGCATGATGTTATGTGATTGATAGGCTAGATTTATAATGTATGAATTATGCTTTCATGTTTGATTGATATTTCATTGCGAAAATAGTTTATTCTATACTTTTATATAAATAATGGTAAGGAATTAAAACATGAGAATTAGAAAATAATAAATTATATAGAACACCATGATGATAGAAAGGTAATTCAAAACCCGCTTACTTTATTATTTGAAACCTTCTTTATTTTAAACTTGCACTTTTAATTTCTTTTATGCTTTTTAATTAGTTTAATTAAATAAATCAATCTTTCAGTTTAATTCGTTTTTAAAGTTAATTAGAATTCACACGCCTCCTTGTGGTACGATCCGTAAGTATTATAATGAATTAACTATGGACTTGCGATTAAATTTGAGAGACTGATAAAATCTTCATCAAGTATTTGACGTCGTTGTCGGGAAGGCCGGTTGCATTTTTAGTTCTTTTAATTCAAGTTAGATTTATTTATTTTGTTTTATTTTATTTTGCACTTTTTCATTTTCATTTCAGGAAATCAGGTGCAGTCTCGAATGATTTGGAGCTTCCAGAGGATACCAAAACAATTCCATGGCCAAAATCAACCAAATTTCGGCTGGAAAAATTTTTGGGCTAGAATTTTAACGAATTACCATTTCAGATTTTTTTACTGTTCACAATTACCTCCTCTGTTCAGAATCACTGCCCATTTCTGGTTTTAGTTTTTCTTTTTCTTGCTGTAGTTTTATTTCCTAGTATGGTTTTTATTTCCGTTTTTAATTTCTTGCATTTTATTGTAATAAAAAAATCTTGCTTTTGTGGTGTATGCAAATTTGGGGTCGAGACGAAAATAATCGCTTAATTCGTTTAGACTTATTAGACAGGATGGGTGATATGATACCCGCTGCACCTACGCGACAGGATAGATACTATCTTGTACGTACTTCACTACCTTCTTGTATTGTCCTACCACCAGCCGCCGGTGATTATAAAATCACATTTGCTTTTATTAACTCTCTTCCCAAATTTCATGGTCTAGAATCAGAAGACGCTTACGTCTTTATTAAGGAATTTGAAGATTTGTATCACATGTTTAAATTAAACAGTTAAACATCGATGCGGTTAAAGTTAGACTCATTCCTTTTGCCCTAACAGATAAATCTAAACATTGGCTTTATAGCATACCTGCAAACACTATTCATAGTTGGGAGGAATTTACTAAAACTTTTCTAAAAAAAATTCTACCATCATTTTAAAACAGCTAAATTTCGAAATGAAATTAGAACTTTCCGTCAAACACCGGGTGAATCATTTTGGAAATATTTTGAATTTTTTGAAGACCTCCTGATTAAGTGTCCATACCACAGGATAGCAAAATAGGAGTTTTGCCAAATAGTGCACGATGGGCTAGAGTCTAAGTTAATGCTAGAATTTATGTGTCATGGTGGCTTCATGATGAATCAAGAAGATGATGCATGGAACTTTTTAGAAGAATTATTCGATAAAACCATGCAATGGGAGAGCATAAACGAGAGGGTTGCAACTACACCCAAGGAAGGGATACACATAATAGAAGGTTCTATTGGCATGGCCGCCGAAATAGCTGCACTTAGGTGCACAATAGAAAAACTAACAACTACACCTTCTCATGTTCAACAAGTCAGTAAACCCTCTCCCTACTTAAATTGTCAAGACTCTTTTCATCTTTCTGAAGAATATGCCTTTGTGAGCGGTCCTCAAGGTCAAGAAACTGCCAATATTGCATATCAACAATCTAATAATAACCTTTATTTTAAAACCTATAGTCAAGATTGGAGGAACCACCTCTACTTAGCATGGAATTAAGGCAACACTGGCTAACAATTCCAAAATCAAAGAGTGAGACCCCCATCCAATCCTATCCAACCTAACACACAATACACATCCCACGGGGTTAGAAATGAGAATACTAAACTTAATAATGTTGAACAACAGCCGGCCACCCTTCTGCAAAATGAAATGGCCAACAAACAGACCATGGCAAATATTGAAAAGCAAATTGGTCTACTAGCTGCAGCACTAGGAGGACGAGAGATAGGCACCTTACCTAGTCAACATATTACGAATCCAAAAGATACTCGTACAAATCCGGTTCAAGTAAATGTTATAACCATCTTGAGATCGGAAAAACAGGTTCATAATCAGGTGCAGATGCCTGTAGATTCTGATGAGGTACTGAAGGAGGATGAGCAACTACATTCACATTCCACTGGACAACCAACATCTATCCTATCCCTGCTTCCACACCCCAACCGCTTTCTACTGATAATCCTCTTGATCTTAGAGCACCTTACCCTAAACGTTTGAAGACCAAGAAATATGATGCTAAAGTAGCGAAGATGATAGAAATGTTTAAGCAAATTAAGGTAAACATACATCTTCTAGATACAATTGATCAAGTTTCTACCTACGCTATGTTTCTTCAAGACCTATGAACGAAAAAGAAGCAAACAAATGTGCCTAAGAAGGTTTTTCTAGCCGGCAATATTAATGATGTCTTGCGTAATGCCATGCCCATAATATATAAAGACTCTGGTTGTCCCACCATTTCATGCATTATAGGAGAAAAGGTCATTAATAGAGCTTTACTTTACTTAGACGCTAGTGTAAACCTTCTCCCCTTTTCGGTCTATAAACAGCTAAGAGTGGTAATCTTCAACCCACTAAGACACTTAATGGTGAGATAAAAGATATGTTACTTAAGATAGAAGAATTCATATTCGCTGTAGATTTTATCGTTTTAGAAACACAACCAGTATCAAACCCATCAAACCCTGGGAACCAAATTCCAGTGATCTTACGCCGGCCATTCCTAGCCACCTCAAATATTTTGATCAACCGTCGCAATGGTTCAATGCAACTTTCTTTTGGAAACATGAAAATTGAATTAAATAATTTTAACCTAGGAAGCCAACAAAGTGACATGTATGATTGTTCCCTCGTATAAAAAATTATTATTGGTTAAATATAATAAGGCACCACCTCACGTGAAACACACGTGAGCGCTGATACCAGTCTTTAATAGGATTAAATCCTATAGCGGCACCTCATGTGAAAGGCACGTGAGCGCTGGCGTGCAAAGCACGTGGATGCTTGATTGAGTCCTACGACCAGCGCTTCACGTGAAAAGTATGTGAGCGTCGGCGTGCAAAGCACGTGTGTATCTATTGCAGTAAAAATTAAATTCCTTGGGTGCGCCCACGTGCATAGCACGTGAGCGTTAGCGTCCAAATTAAAGCGGGGCTGCTTGGATTTGGAAATATTCCCTGTTAAACAGATCCGTTGGATCAAAAATCCAATGGTGATTAAAAATCATCAAAAGATAGAATTAAATTCTATATGGGAAAATATTTCCCTAATCTTTCTAAATAAGAAAGATATACTCTGTTAAATAGAGAACCCTTAGATTAAAAATCCAATGGTGATTAAAAAATCACCGTTTGAATTAAAAAATAGAATTAAATTCTATATGGGAAAATATTTCCCTAATCTTGTTAAAAACAAGAAAATATATTCTGTTAAACAGAAAATCACTGGGTCAAAAATCCAACGGTGGATAAAATTTCCCGAATAATCTTTGAGACCAATTAAATCAATTGGTATTATCTCAATGAGAGATTTTTTCAAACCGATCAACAGTTTTCTTTACCTATATAAAGGACCCGAGACTTTAAGTCTCATATGGAAAGACCTACCCATAAGCTATGACAGCTATAACTGGGAATTTAATTCTCTTGCTGAAAAAAATTCCCTTCTCCTCTCAAACCCTAAATAAAGAAAAAAACAGAGATAAAAAATGTCTCTTTTGCCTAACATATGTAAATACAAGGGTTTAACTCTAAAAAAAAATTTAGTTCTTTCTCTGGATCTGAGATCCGCAAGACAAATGTTTTATAAGTTGAGAATTTAATTCTCACCGGGAAGATTTTGCTCTTCAGACTCAAGATCTAGGGGAAAAACTAGAGATGAGAAAAGAAATAAAAAAGAAGAAGAAGATGGAAGTTACATTTCAGAAATTTAATTCCTCTGAAAACAGGATTTAACCCTGTATAAAGAACTTAGTTCTTATTAAAAAGAAACAAAAGAACTTAGTTCTCAAAAATCCGATCAAAGATCTTCAAAACAGAGATCTTGGTGATTATCAATAGTCAAAATGCTATTAATAGATGTTAACTTTTTTTCAAAAGATAAACAGAGAGTAAATCTCTAAAGGGCTCAGCGCCAAAACTTGAGCATTCAAAAAGAAAACTCAGCGCCTCACGTGATACATGCGTGAGCGCTCAAAAAGAAGTGGAAGATAGCGCCTCACGTGAAACACAAGTGAACGTCCAAGAACTCAGCGCCTATGTGAAAGACACGTGAGCTCCGAAGAACTCAGCGCCTCACGTGAAACGCACGTAAGCGCTGAATAAAAGTTCTTAGCACTATATATATAGTCAAAAGACTAAGTGCTTATCACTGCCGAATGAGGGAAAAAGCTTAGGACTGAGCCCAAAATTGGCTAAGTCTCTGAAATTTATTTGCAACCGAGCCCATATATCTGTTGATAGATCTTAATAAAATTTAATGACCCTTAAATATATTTTTAAGTTGAACTTAGTCTCATACAAGACTAACGTATGTTTAGTTAAAATAAATCGAGCCCATATGCTCACATATATATTTAAGTTGATCTTAATATAATACCAGATTAACGGTCCGTAAATAAAATAAAATATTCTTTGAACTGACGGATCATATAACCTAAGTTCAAACCCAAACCTAATATATACGGATTTGGACTAATCCGCGCCCTACGAGCGACGACATAAATTAGTCTTTGTATACAATCCACGGGCAACCAAAATAAACAAAACATAACACGATACGAAGTGACCTACTGGAGCAGGAGAAAGTTGTTATCGCAACGCGATAACATAATTAACTGCAGGGGATTGCGCTTGCAGAGAAGAGCGTCCACATAATCAAAAACCTCTCACAAATGAGAGGGAATCCGATAAAATCTGTTACATCGGTCGCATCTATCCAAAGCTCCGATATACGGTGCCATTAATCAACTTGGTATCTTCGGAGAGGTGGATGGATATGTCCAAATAGTATCTGCCCATAAATTCAGGCTAGATGTCTTAACGTCTCAGTCCAGATTTTGGCAGTAAACAATGACCAAACTCTCAATGTCAACGTAATTCAAGAAGCTTCTCATGATGTGAAAATTGACTTTGATGGTGGGTTAGAGGACTCATGAAAATATCTAGGAATGATGTATTCGATTGTAATGGTGTCTGTTTTGAAAAAGGTAGTTTTGAGGAGGAACTCACGATTGTGGGAAGAGGTGATAGATCAATTGATGACATTAGTTATTTTGAGCCAACCATTGAGAAATTATTTGAGAATGAACTCCTAATTTTGGATGAATTAAACGCACCACACTCTCACGCTTTGCACGTAAAAAGGGAACATCCTATTTGCACTTAATTAAATCCCTCAAAGTTTGATGTTGTTAGTTGTCACATAGATACTGTCATACAATCAAATGCTGCTAGAATTAAATTGCAAACTATTAAAGTTTTAAAAGTACCATCTCAATTTAATTCGCGCAAATTTAAACATGATGATATTATAGAAACTGTTTCATTTATATTATATATTGAGCCTTATTTCTATATCGCTTTTTACCAATCATATGTGTATCCTGATAAATTCTTTGATTAGTTGATTCTCATTTATGGACTTTATACAACATTGGTTAAAACGTTTTTAGAAATAGACGACAATCAAGAGGAAGAGCTCATGATTCTCCATAAGCCGGAATATTTAATATAAAATCATAACTCCTTTTGATATATTATGTATTATATGTGTACTAACTTTTGTTTTTCTGTTTTTTAAGTTTTATCTGCTAATTTTTATTTTTGAAGGTCCTTTGTGCAAAATTCACAACCCCTCTATTTAAACCATACTCGAGCCGCATTTCCCCGTTCCAAGAGTTGTTTGGAAACCCTAGAGTGTTGGGGTTAAAAATTACACCCCAGTTGACCATGTCAAAACCAAGGTCAACCCCAAGTCTAGTGAGCCCGAGCCCAAGCTCAAGTCAAGACAGCACATGGAAGGGGCCGATTCCATACCAAAAAGGAGGCAATAAATTAGTCTAAATGTAATTTTTAAAAATAAATATATATGTAAAGTGGGCATAAAGCCATAATTTTGTAAACCCTATGGTTTATGTGCAGAAAATAAATAATCACATAGGGCATGGGATGGCACAAGTGCCATTTTGTAAAGCCCAAGGGGCTATATGAAAAGTGTGCAGCCTATAAAGGCAACATGATCAAAAAATCAAGAATAACTTTTTTTCTCTCTCTGGCATAAGTGCCATTTTGTAAAGCCCAAGGGGCTATATGAAAAGCGTGCAGCCTATAAAGGCAACATGATCGAAAAATCAAGAATAACTTTTTTTCTCTCTCTCTCTCAAAAAAATTAGGGTCTCTGCCTCCTTCTCCTTCCTCAAGGTTCTAAAATCTTCTTCCCCATTTGAATTAAATCAAGAGTTTAACTTTTCCTTTTCAAAAAATAATCAGTTTTTCACCATCAAACCCTTAAAGGGGAACTCAGATCTTCCATCAGATCTCAAAAAGGGGAGATTTTTAAATCTCACCCCCTTTTTTCTCCAAGATCCAGCCAACAAAAGAGGAAGAAGAAGACCCACCTCCAAAAATCCCACTTTGGGGAAGATCCAGGGCCAAAGGGGAGAAGAAAGGGATCCCCTTCGGTCATTTCCAATGATTTCTAGGAGTTTAACTCTATTCATGATCTGTTGGAGTTTAACCCCATAAACAAAACCCTTTTAGGAGTTTAGCTCCAAATCTATACATAATCCCTTGGGAGTCCAACTCCTAGCCCAGGGGCTAAACCCCTTTTTCGCTGGTGTTTCCAACGGTTGCGTGCCGCGTATGTGACCCATGGGCACCCAGCGGTTGCGTGCCGCGCACGTGACCCATGGGCACCCAGCGGTCGCGTGCCACGCATGTGACCCGCTGGCGCCCAGCGGTCGCGTGCAGGACGCGTTACCTGCGGGTGCTCAGCGCCCACGTGCGCTTCATGGGATCCGCGGACGCTCAGCGCTCAACGGTCGGGTGCAGGGCTGACCCGTGGGCGTCCAGCGCCCAGCGGTCGCGTGCAGGGAACGTGACCCACGGGCGCCCAGCGCCCATGTGTCTAGCACGTGACCTACGGACGCCAAGCGCCCATGTGCCTGGCATGTGACCCGCGGGCACCAAGCGCCAACGCGCCTGGCACGTGACCCGCGGGCGCCAAGCGCCCACACGCTATTCATGCGTCTTTAAGACGCTTCTCACCCTACTTTTTCCCATGCACTCCATATTAAATATACCTCCCCTGCTAGAAAAAATTTCTAACTGGACCCTTGTAAACTCGGCGGCCCCCCCGATATATCCAAAAACCCCTTAATGCACAACACATGCATACTGCACATTGAGTTCACATGACCTGTTTGACCCTCCAATCGGAGGTTCCTTCGCTCCAAAGGCGAGGGGTAATTAACGGCAGCTTAGTCCGCGGCTGCCGGAGATTTGGATCCCCACAATCAATAACCCCCCGTCTACCCTAGGCAGGGGAAATCTGTAGTGCATCTGACAAGCGCGCACGTATTCCCATCTCAATGGGGTGAAGAAAAACACCCTACAGCCTCTGGCACTCCCGGTGGGACCTTTCTCTCCTTCCATATCTCGGGTCAAGTGTTCATGCGAACTCATTTAACATTTATGCCGATGTTTGTACTGAAATAATGTTTTTTCCGTGCAGCAATCAACTTTCAACGACGATGTCTCCTAAGATGAATTCAGCTGCCAACGTGACCCTAATCTCGTACGTGGTCAAGATCAATGCTCGTGTGGTTCTCCCTGTTAGTCTCAGCCGGAAATGGGAGGAATCACCCCGTCAATTTGGTTCGGTCGTCATCTACCCTGCTGGAAGCGCTCATCCGGTGGAGGTCCCGACAAACCAAGCGGCCAAACCGACCTCAAGGGGCAGGAGGCCGAACGTCGTGGTCTCTAGAGCATCCCTAAATGCAAATCTGTATTCGAACGGCTCTCCACTGTTTCAACTGGGGGAAAGGCCGTCAACACCAATGAGTCCACAAAGCAGCTCCAGCAAGCTCAGACGTTGCCCTTGATGATCGAGCGAGCAGGCATATTCTCTGGACTCTCTGTCAATCGGTCTACGACGTCATCCTGAAGGGCCGAAACCTACCAAGTGCTCAAAACAGAATGGTTGAGAAAGAAGAGGCTCAAGAATCAAGCCAGCAAAAGGTCCAGGACTTCGGCCATGTGGAATCTTGTGAGGTTCCAAGAGCAGGGTCACCCCGCGACGACGGCTGAGTCGGCCGTAAAAGTCAGCAATTCTTTCGAACCCCTGAAGTGGGTTCAGAAAAACGCCATGACCGCTAGAATCAAGAAGACGGCAGTCCGAACGATGCTACAAAAATACGTGTCCCAGCCCCAACAAAGAAAGCATGACACTATATCTTCAAGTGTCTATCAGGCGTTCTGTGCCGCGCGAAAGAAGCGGGGCAAATACAGAAAAGAAGCGCCGGCACTACTCAAGAAGTTGGTCAGGCCAGCCATCTTTAATCAATTGTCCGTTACCAAAACAGAAGGGCCACAACAGAGGGTCCACGAAATCCGTTGCCAATAATGAAAAAACGGCCGGATATGTTATCCATACGGTCTATATGGTGGGCGCGCGTCCCAGCGACAACTTGCGTAGCAAAAATAAGGATGGGGCCACCACATCCCAAGCCCAATCTGGCTAGAATGTAGTTGCCGTTTCCCAAGATCAGCCGCCTCCGCTGGACGATGAAAACCCTCTCGATGAGACCGATAGGCAGAAGGACCCCTCGGTCCATGTGGAGTCAAGCTCGGACAGCGAGGAAGAGCCAACTTTCTGCCCCAGGACCGCAGAGCAAAAGATGCTTCAAGATATTCGAAAACATCTCAGGAGCAAAGATAAAGAGAAGGCCAAGCTCTATTCGAAAATTAACGATCTAACGAATGTTGTGATACAGCTCACGGCTCAAATTGCTCGAGCGCCTCCCAATCAAGCACAAGTCTCTACTCATAAGCCGGGTGATGACAACCTGAAGCAACCGATGCCTATCCCCTTGGGTCCAAGATTGGGTTAGCCGCACGAAAGCCGGCCACATTCCACTTCTGGGGACGCCTTGGACCCAGATAACACCATCCCTCTAACACAAGATCGAATAATGGATTTGGTCACCAGCAAGGTTAAAACATTGATGGCCGAAGCCGAAACTTAGAAAGAAATTGGCAGTAGTGGGCGACCATATCCCGCACGGTACGATCTGATCGAGTTCCCCAGCGACTACATCATTCCTAAGTTCGGAAGATTCGACGGGACGGGAAATGCAAATCAGCATGTCTCCTACTTTAAAGCGTCGTGCGGAAATACATGGGGAAATGATGCGCTCCTTCTTCGTCAGTTTGTCAACAGTCTGACCGGTGTTGCTTTCGACTGGTACGCGAGCATACCAGATGGCTCTGTCATTACTTTTGCCCAATTGGAGTCTCTGTTTCGGCAAAAGTTCATGATTGTCAGTGATAAAATCTCCATTGCTGACCTTGTGAGGACCAAGCCAGGGAAGAATGAAAGCAACACCGACTTTATCGTCCGATGGCGTAATCTCACAGTCAAGTGCGAACCGCCGCTGGAGTAGGACCAGTCCGTCAGCTTTCTCATTAGGAACCTCAGCAATTGGATAGTCCCATTATTGTATACAAAGGGCCTCAAGACGTTTCAGGTGCTAACCAAGAAAGTCCAAATGCTGGAACGCTCGAAGCAAGAGTCTACCCCGGACTCTCAGAGAGACAAGACTTGGAAAAGAAAGAGGTACGACAACCGTAGAAGCGGGAATTCCAGCAGCACCAATGTCTTCAATGCATCCGACAATGAAGACAAGCGAAAGGCAGGCGACTCCAAAACCAACCGGTCTCGAAAGCCATTGCTGGGAGGAGAAAGGCCTTCCCTAGAGGAGAAAAAGAACAAGGTTTACTCTTTCAGAAGGGACAAGGTCCGCAAGATATTCAAAGATGCCTTGAACAATGGTTTACAATTGCCGGAGTCGAAGAGACCCCACGAAGCAAAAATGACCAACAATCCACTGTATTGCCCATACCACAGAGTAGTGAGCCATGCGATCGAGGATTGCTATATCTTCAAAGACCGGGTAGAGAAGCAGTACAAGGCTGGAGAGATCAAGCTGTCCAAGAGTATGTTGGTGAACAATCAAGTTGCAACCACCAACTTTATGCAGACAGAAGCTGAAGCCTTCTAGGAGCAGACAGCCGAACCCGCTGCCCTGAAAAATGAAACTGACTCACCGCAACCTCCGTGGAGTATGAACATATATAATAAGACGAAGAGGATGCTAAAGTTACTTCGGAAAGAGCCCATAACAGAATGGGAACGACATAAGAAGCCCACCATTCCAGCTGCTAATTCGGCTCAATCAGGATCAAAATCCAAAAAGCTCAAGAAGAAAAAAAGTGCAGCTCGACGCGAAAAAGAGTCTGCAGGGAGATCGACCATTCAAAAATATATCGATTCCCTCGAAGACTATGAACAAAAGGAAAGAACTCTAATTCAACTGAAGGAGTTCTTTCCTGTAGAAGCAACTGAGATTCTGGAGGAGCTAGAAGAAGACTCCAATGAAGAGATCCCTATAGTGACCTGCTATGCCATCCATTTGAGTAGCGACTCTGAGGAGGAGCTCTGTTTTCCCGAAGAGGACGAGGAGCTCGCCACAAAGGCCAACCAAATCCAGCTCAGAAGCGGCATAATTCTACCGCCGAATTAGGGCAATGCCCTAAAAGGGAAGGAAAAACAAGTCGCTAATGAAGAAGATGGCGGAGAGCCGGCTCATGAAAATTCGAGTCCTTCCTTGGTGGACTATAATGTCTTGGCTCATCTCCGAAAGCTTCCGTCTTTCCTGAGCATCTACGATGCCTTGGTTCTATCTAAAGAGCTTAGAGATGTTCTCATTCACGCTTTACAAAATCCTGAGTAGTACCAGGCTCGCTTTGCAGAAATTAATATGAAAGAAGCCCAATACACCCTTCATACCGCCGCGGTCACGTTTAAGGACGAAGACCTGCTACTGAGAACAACCGAGCATAACCGGCCGCTTTACGTGACAGGGTGCATCGACGGAGATCGGATTAATCGCATATTGATTGATCCGGGATCCTCAGTGAACATCATGAACTTGCGGACTTTGAAGAGTTTGTCAATGGATGTCCGACACCTGTCAAGGGAAAGGATCGTCATTCAAGGCTTCAATCAAAACAGCCAGCAAGTTCTGGGGTCTATAGCTCTGCAAATCAAATTTGAGGATCTGCAAACCGAAGCTAAGATATACGTGATCGACGTTGACACGCCTTATAAGGTTCTTCTGGGATGGCCGTGGCTCCACGATTACGGCATCGTTCCGTCAACTCTCCATCAGTGCATGAAATATACCAAAAACGGAGAAGAAAGACGCATTGATGGAGACATCCAGCCGTTCGGTGTGCATGAAGTCTGATATGAAGATTCTCAATACTTTGTGAATCTCTAAGGCTGTCACTTTCAAAAGCAAAAACTCCCTAGTGCGTCCGCGTTTCGGCAGTGACACTGATGAGTCCGACGCTGGAAGTTCGTCCTTCCGTAAAAAAAGCCCTCATTTCGGTAGCGATACGGACAAATATGATATTGAAGGCCCATCCGACAGCAAAATTCGTCCTCGTTCAGGCAGTGACACTGAAGAGTCGAAGGAAGAGGACCCGCCTTGCAACAGCTGTGCAGACTGGGCCACCATACAACAAGCAAAACTACGAGAGACCTTCGAAATTGCAGAAGAGTCCCTAGCCGTCACAAGGGTGACGGAGCATATGTGCAAATAGCTCGATGCATTGTCAGTCTCTACCGTGGACCAGCTGAAAACTTTCTACGTTCCCGGAAGGAAAAATGGACAGAAGGGCATCCTGTTTTATGGGTCAAATTCTGTTGTGCACCCGGAAGATTTGTCTATCACGTTCCTTCCCTATGAGAGAGGCATAATGTTAGTGTATATGCCCTAGGGGCCATTATTGTATCATACTAGTTTGTATATTACTTAATGGAAGCTTGGGATATTCACATGTATATAACGGCCTTGCTAAATATGGTAGTATGCTACTTGATTTTTTCTATCTTAATATATGAGTATACGTATTGATAGAGCTCTTAGGATCTTGCTTGACTACCAGCGTTGTGATGGCAGTCACACTAGTGGGGGCTGGGTAGTCTACAAGCACATCCTTATTCAGGTCCCTAGTCATAGGATTATCGAGACAGGGCATCGATACTCCAGAGTAGACTAGTGTGTACGCTTCTCATCCCAGTTGGGGAGATGGTCTGTCCCATGCCGTCAGTATGTCGTACTGGAGATAGTATGCAGGTGCTCGTTAGGTTACGGGTACACCAGACAGGACTCACGGGGAACTGTTAGTTGGTATTATACCCATCGTCAGTTAACAGTTCCCAGGTGACATGAGTACAGCATAGTCCGCAGACTTGACACTGCTACTTCGCCTCGAGTGTGTCCTACTGTTCTTAGATTTCTACCCTACCATGGCTCAAAGGAGTCGTGCAAACAGGTAGCAGTTGGGTGCAGTCCCGAGCACTTGGAGGCAGTGGCGGTT
This sequence comes from Agapanthus africanus, assembly GCA_030015575.1. Taxonomy (NCBI): domain Eukaryota; kingdom Viridiplantae; phylum Streptophyta; class Magnoliopsida; order Asparagales; family Amaryllidaceae; genus Agapanthus; species Agapanthus africanus. The sequence goes on along the minus strand of CM057341.1, from coordinate 734,552,187 downwards.
AGACAGGATTCATCTCTCCCGGTATTGGGAGTTGATATCGCGCTGTGTCAGAGAGCCATTACGCAAAGTCTCTGGTCAGAGCAAGCGAGATTTACTGGTAGGTTCCAGTTGTTTTCTCAGGGTGTAATGGGCTATGCTCCGACACGACTTATACCGCTATTAGGGGACTGACGCTTGCCGCCCCCTAGGCCCGATATGCGATAGTCTTAGAAGAACAGACCAGACTGTACGGAGATTATCACATCAGACTTAGTAGGAGTTCGGATGGGTTTCCTCATCGGCCTTCTTATCGACATCTACCCGGGGACCGTTACGTACAGCTAGTGCCGCTTGCGGTCTGTGGTTAAACCCACTGCCAGCGTAGTAGTCGAGTCTCTAGAGTCCCACACAGAGAGTTTCCCTACTCCAGGCGAAACGATATAAAGGTCGTATGGTTTTACGACAAGGGTTCGGACGCATACGTATGTTTACGCACGTACGACATCCGGACAGTTTTTACTAGCCGGCTTTGGTTTAAGCCAGTTTCTAGTATCCGGTTATTGGATTTATACAGTCTAAAGTTTTTCCGTATTTTCACGGATAGGAGGGGCGTTCTCGTAATTTCGCGAGAAGCTTCTAGAAGGTTGGTGACTTGGGGGTTAATGTGGCATAAACATTAAATGAGATTAGTGACTCATTTGTGTGATTCATCCTTGTCATTAATGCATCATAAATGCTTAATGACTCATGTAGATGAATCATTCATTTATATTTATGAAGCATGGTTGTTAATTTCTTTATATTATTTATTTTGATAAATATAATGCTTCATATATATTATGAGAGATCATTATCTCATTCCATTCTCTCTTGCTCACTTTCTCTCTCCTCAAGCTCTCTCTCTTCAAACCCTAATCCTCCCCTCTCATGTGTTGAGACCAAGGATTAGATTAGACTACTTATCCATAACCCTTCTCTATATCACCTAGGTTACTTAGATTAGCACTTTAAGAAACCTAGTTACCTCAAGTTAGAAGTGAAGCTTGAAGTAAAGCTCTCGGGTGGATCATCTACTACATAGAGAAGGCCGGAGAGGACGTGGAGAACGAAAAGACGAAGGACACGGTTCATCAGGTATATTAACTTTTCATAGTAGTTGTTAACTTCTATGATTCTTGTTAATTATAGTTTAGCAAAGATTCTCGGTTAGTCGATGTTTACGCAAAGAACAAGATCGTTTTTTATTATTCCACCTCCCCGCAAGTCGTGGGGTGTTGTACATCTACTTACAGTGGTATCAGAGCCTCGCTAAACAATAATTAACTCATTAGCAAAGTCGTAAGAATTTCGAACGCAAAAAGAACAGGAAAAATCATCGATTTAATACAGTTTCTGTCGAATTTAAAACTGGCTCTAAAAATTTTTCAGGGAGCTGCAGAATAACAAGCAGAGAATAATAGGGCTACTGCAGAAATTTGGACTCGTGACTCGGCAAACTCACCGCGGAACCGCGGTGGATCCATGCGATCCGCCGCGGATCCGCGGCCGAGTCAGCCCAAATTTCTTCAGTAACTCTCCTGTGTTAATAATGATATTTCTGGGATATTTTATTTTCTGCTAAGATCTCAGGTGCATAGAGAAGTATTGGAGTAGAATCTAAAAGTGTTTGCTCGATCGAAATTTTACGATGTTTGCTAATTTGATTATATCTGTGATTGTATAATGTGTTCGTAAACCTCTCCTAACTGCTAGTATGTCGGTTGGCAGGGGGTTGCACATTTCTGTAATGGTTTTTACTGTTTGTGGTTGTGAACTGTATTGGACTGTTGTGATGATTAGCCCGGGTTTTTGAGATGGGTTGTTATATTCATTCATTCAATGTAATTATAATATGTTGTAATATTATTTTGCGGGGCACATCCAGGTTGCGGTTGTACCCACCGTTGTATTATTTCATTTTACTGTTTTTGCTCCTAGGATAGACCCAAGATGGGGTGCACAAACTACCGGGTACTTTGAAGTGTTTAGTGGCCTACTCACATTGTTGAGGGAGACTGCTTCACTTCGGGTATTTTGGCGGGTAGTTTGCCGTACCCGTAGGGGTCTAGGGTGGGGTAATGGCTATTCATCACAACTGTGTAATCCGTCTTTTGTTGCAGGCTCTAAACAAACGCGGATTGCTTCCAAATCCAATAAAGTTCATATGAGATCTGGATTGCCTATTATTGCGTCTGACGAATGTACAATATCTATATATGATAGCTATTTAGACGTCACTTATGTTTTACACCCGGGCTAGCCCAGCCCCCGCTCTGCCGTTAGTTAAGTAACCTAACGGGTGATGACGGGACCCAGTGGCGAATGCGGATGGCATAAGAGGACGTTGTATTTTCGTTGTTTTCTGCAATGATAGGTTAATGATGGGACGCATTATTATTAATGCAAAGAAAATAAACCAAAAGATGAATCGTTGGAACAATTTAAAAGAAACCACTCGGTTATTTTAAAACAGATGATATTTTTTAATTGCGGAGCTTTAACCACTCCTTTTAAAAGCTATCAGGTTCCTTCGGTCATATCAAGTTCACTACGTTCACGGTTTCGCCAAAACCATTCGTAGCCCTCCGTCATTTCATTTGGGTATTCAGTAGTATTCAAGCTATGTATTTTGACCAACGCCAAGGCATAGTGTTTGGTAGCTGCTGGGTATTCATTTGTTGCATAGATAGATGAGTTAGTTTGGGACAGTCGTATTATCATTTTGGCCAACGTCAAGGATATATACGGATGGGTTCAAATTAACAAGATAATGATGGGTAGAACTTGACATGTGACTTATGACATTTTGACCAACGCCAAGGTCATAAGAGCATGGGGAAAAAATATATATCGGGAATTTCTAAAGAAACTGAAATTTGCAAAGAGATGCATACCATTTGGAGTTTGATGAATGCTGGTAGGATTCCTTCAACATTATCATACGATGATATTTGGATCCCGATCCTACTGTGAGTATATGCTACTCATCAGGAGATTCGTCACTTAACGATCAATGCTATAAACCAAGTAGGTGTCAAGAAAGGTGTCAGCGGGGTTACGCCCCCAGAGAAAAGATGTTATTTAATTAAGGAACTTCGCGAAAGTGTTGGAAAACCTCCCTCGAAGTACCAACACCAGCCTGGCTGAACGGTTAAGCAAGTATTGTACAGTGAGAATAGTCCTGGCTAATTCTTCTTTTATAGTTTGAGGAAGGATTCGAGAAACGGTGGGAGCCATCCAGTTTAGATAAATTAGAAACCACTCTAAACTTGCAAGAGCATCAAGCTAAAGTGTTTCTTCTCTCTCTCCTACTTGCAGCGACCCTGAAAATGACTGGACTTAAGTTACTTTTAGAGAAAAATATACTGAAAGGGCCAAACTATAAAGATTGGCCGCGGAATGTCAAAATGGCTTTGACCTATGACAAATTGGGGTATGTCCTCACCGCTAAAGCACCTGCAGTCCTAGGTCCCAAATCCAGTAATGCGGATAAGGAAATCCGCAAAACCTGGGAGTATGATTGCGCGAAGGCCAAGTGCATCGTGCTTGCCTCGATGAACAATGAACATCAGAGGAGGCACGAGGATATGGATCTTGATGCCATATTTCTCCATACAAAAGAACTTTATGGAGAGCAATCTCATATAGCAAGATACGAGACCTCTAAGAACTTGTTTCGAGCGAGGTTGGCCATCGGATCATCGGTAGGAGAACATGTCCTAAAGATGATTGGCTATATAAAAGAGCTCGCAGACCTTGGGACGACTTTGGATAATGAGCTCTATACAGACCTTATTCTCCAGTCCCTTCCTTCCACCTACGCCCAGTTTATTCTGAACTTCAACATTCAAAGAAAAGAAGTTGAACTTCCGGAACTCCTTAACATGTTGAGGAGTGCAGAGGGCACCTTGCAGAAAGCAAGGGAAACACCCGCTATATTTGTTAGCGGTGGTTCTTCTTCCGGGTCCAAGGCTAGGGCCAAAGGAAGGAAAAAAAAGGCCGCCACCAAACCTAGAGGAGGTGTAAGTAAGGTGGGAGCGAAGGGAAAGAAAAAGATTGCGGTACCGGTAGTGGCCCAGAATGAGTGTTTCCATTGTCATAGGAAAGGGCACTGGAAGAAAGATTGCAAGGCGTGGAACGCTAAGAACCAGGAACCGAAGCAAGCTGTGGCTTCGACTTCAGGTGTGTTTGTAATTGAGAATTGTCTGTCAATCAACTCTACTTCCTGGGTATTGGATACCGGATCAGGATCTCATATATGCAATTCATTGCAGGCACTGAGAAACCGTAGAGTGCTGAAGGATGATGATATGACCCCGATGGTTTCTAACGGAGCTAGCGTGGGAGCTGTGTCCGTAAGAAATTATCACCTGGGATTGATGAGTGGACACATTTTGGTTTTACATAACTGTTTTTGTGTACCCAGCTTAACGTGTAATATCATATCTGTTTTCTTGTTATCAAATAAAGGTTATGATTGCACGTTTGTAAGTGATGTTGTTAACATCCACCTTAATCATGGTTTGATTGGGTCCGGTACACTGGATAGCGGTATATATGTGTTAAACCAACTCCAAATTTTCAATGTCCAGAATACACTAAAAAGAAAGTCTCCAGATTTAAATAAAGCTTTCTTATGGCATTGTAGACTGGGTCACATCAATGAGAGAAGGTTGACTAAGTTACATAGAGAAGGATATTTGGACTCGTTCGAATATCAAACTTATGCCACCTGTCAATCTTGTCTCAAAGGAAAGATGACAAAGACTCCATTTACTGGACATGGAGTAAGAGCGAGCGAGCTCTTAGGACTCATACACAGCGATGTATGTGGTCCAATGTCTATACATGCAAGAGGTGGTTTTTCCTATTTCATTACTTTTATGGATGATTTCTCAAGATACAGATTCATTTATCTGATGAAACATAAATCCGAGGCTTTTGAGAAATTCCAAGAGTATAAGAATGAAGTAGAAAACCAAACCGGCAAAAGTATCAAGACACTAAGATCTGATCGAGGTGGTGAATACTTAAGTGCCGAGTTCCTAGGTTACCTAAAAGAGAAAGGAATTCTCTCTCAGCTTACTCTTCCATACACTCCACAGCATAACGGTGTATCAGAGAGACGGAATCGAACCCTATTGGATATGGTACGTTCCATGATGAGTAAAGCTGAGTTACCACGATCTTTCTGGGGTTATGCGCTAGAATCAGCGGCATATCTTTTGAACATGGTTCCTACCAAGACTGTGCCTACCACCCCATATTAGATGTGGAGTGGGAAGAAATCCTATCTTCAGTATCTGAAGATATGGGGATGTCCAGCTTTTGTTAAAAAGCAGCATGTGGACAAGCTCGAGGCACGATCAGTAAAGTGTAAGTTTGTGGGATATCCAAAGAACTCCAAGGGGTATCTAGTCTATTACACAGAGGAACAAAAGATGTTTGTTTCTCGTAATGCCCATTTTATAGAATATCAGTTTTTAGAAAAGGAAATAAGTGGGAGCGAAATAGAACTAGAAGAAATTCCAGAACCACAAACTACTACTGAAAGTTTGGTAGAACCGGTAGTTCATGAAGAACAGGACATTCCCGCACCCTTCCGCAAGAGTAGTAGGCCGTCTCATCCGCCTGAGAGATACTACGGTTTTCTCATAGATGGGGATAGAGAGGATTGCATCATCGATGATGATGAACCTACTAGCTTCCAGCAGGCCATCCAGAGCGGCGACTCGGTACGATGGCTAGATGCAATGCGGACCGAAATGGAGTCCATGTACACCAACAAAGTATGGACTTTGGACTTTGCTCCAGATGTGGTAAAACCCATAGGATGCAAATGGATCTTCAAGAAAAAGATTGGTGTAGATGGACAGGTGGAAACCTATAAGGCTAGACTTGTTGCAAAGGGTTTTCGTCAAAAACCTGGTTTGGACTACGACGAAACTTTTTCTCCAGTGGCTATGCTCAAATCCATTCGGGTCCTTCTTGCTATTGCTGCCTTCCATGATTATGAAATCTGGCAGATGGACGTAAAGACAGCTTTTCTGAATGGAAATTTAGAAGAGTGCGTCTATATGGATCAGCTAGAGGGTTTCAATCAGAGTGGGAGCAGCGGGAAAGTATGCAAGTTGCTTAAGTCCATTTATGGACTGAAGCAGGCATCGCGGAGTTGGAACATCTGTTTTGATGAAACAGTCAAAGAATATGACTTTATCAAAAATCCAGATGAACCATGCATATATAGTAAAGTTGTAGCACGAACTGTCGTATTTCTCGTCTTGTACGTGGATGCCATTCTTTTGATAGGAAATAACATTCCTATGCTACAATCTGTCAAAGAATTCTTGTCACACAGGTTCTCCATGAAAGACCTGGGTGATGCCTCTTACATTCCGGGGATCCGGATCTATCATGATAGATCCAAGAGGATGTTGGGACTTTCGCAGTCCAGGTATATCGACACTGTACTGAAAAGATTCAGTATGGAAGATTCTAAGCGCGGTAATCTACTGGCTTGTCACGGAATCACCCTATCCAAAGAGATGTCTCTCAAGACTGATTTGGAAAGGGAACGCATGTCTATTATACCCTACGCTTCTGCGGTAGGCTCTATAATGTATGCGATGTTGTGCACCAGACCAGATGTAGCTTACGCACTGAGCGTGGCAAGCCGGTATCAGTCAGACCCAGGGGAGAAGCACTGGATAACAGTAAAGAACATTCTCAAGTACCTGAGGAGGACTAAGGAGACGTTCTTGGTTTACGGCGGAAAAGACCTCAAGATGGAGGCCTTTGCTGATTCCGGCTTCCAGAGTGATAAGGACGATTCCAAGTCCATGTCAGGTTATGTCTTTACCCTCAATGGAGGGGCGGTGTGCTGGAAGAGTTCCAAGCAGGACACCGTTGCTGACTCGACGATGGAAGCGGAGTATATTGCTGCTTGCGATGCCGCAAAAGAAGCGGTCTGGATGAAGAAGTTCCTAACATAACTTCAGGTAGTTCCTACCATTGTTGATCCAATACCTCTGTATTGCGACAACAACGGAGCTATAGCTTTAGCGAAGGAACCAAGGTCCCATCAGAAGTCCAGATACATCTTAAGGCGGTATTACCCGATCAGGGAGATCATTGATCGTCGGGAGATCGAGGTCCGGAGAGTTGCTACTGAAGAGAACATTGCTGATCCATTCACAAAGGCCCTACCTCAGATTCAGTTCGAGAGGCTACTCGAGATCATCGGTCTTCGATATGCCAGTACATGGCCCTAGTGCAAGTGGAAGATTGTTAGTGTATATGCCATATGGGACATTATTGTATCATACTAGTTTGTATATTACTTAATGGAAGCTTGGGATATTCACATGTATATAACAGTCTTGCTAAATATGGTAGTATGCTACTTGGTTTTTTCTATCTTAATATATGAGTATACATATTGATAGAGCTCTTAGGATCTTGCTTGACTACCAGCGTTGTGATGGCAGTCACACTAGTGAGGGCTGGGTAGTCTACAAGCACATCCTTATTCAGGTCCCTAGTCGTAGGATTATCGAGACAGGGCATCGATACTCCGGAGTAGACTAGTGTGTACGCTTCTCATCCCAGTTGGGGAGATGGTCTGTCCCACAGCCGTCAGTATGTCGTACTGGAGATAGTATGCAGGTGCTTGTTAGGTTACGGGTACACCGGACAGGACTCACGGGGAACTGTTAGTTGATATTATACCCATCGTCAGTTAACAGTTCCTAGGTGACATGAGTACAACATAGTCCACAGACTTGACACTGCTACTTCGCCTCGAGTGTGTCCCACTGTTCTTAGATTGCTACCCTACCACGGCTTAAAGGAGTCGTGCAAACATGTAGCAGTTGGGTGCAGTCCCGAGCACTTAGAGGCAGTGGCGGTTAGACATGATTCGTCTCTCCCGGTATTGGGAGTTGATATCGCGCTGTGTCAGAGAGCCATTACGCAAAGTCCCTGGCCAGGGCAAGCGAGATTTACTAGTAGGTTCCAGTTGTTTTCTCAGGGTGTAATGGGCTACGCTCCGACACGACTTATACCGCTATTAGGGGACTGACGCTTGCCGTCCCCTAGGCCCGATATGCGATAGTCTTACACGAACAGACCGGACTGTACGGAGATTGTCACATCAGACTCAGTAGGAGTTCGGATGGGTTTCCTCATTGGCCTTCTTATCGAAATCTACCTGGGGACCGTTACGTACAGCTAGTGCCGCTTGCGGTCTGTGGTTAAACCCACTACCAGCGTAGTAGTCGAGTCTCTAGAGTCCCACACAGAGATTTTCCCTACTCCAGGCGAAACGATATAGAGGTCGTATGGTTTTATGACAAGGGTTCGGACGCATACGTATGTTTACGCACGTACGACATCCGGACAGTTTTTACTAGCCGGCTTTGGTTTAAGCCAGTTTCTAGTATCCGGTTATTGGATTTATACAGTCTAAAGTTTTTCCATGTTTTCACGGATAGGAGGGGCGTTCTCGTAATTTCGCGAGAAGCTTCTAGAAGGTTGGTGAATTGGGGGTTAAGGTGGCATAAGCATTAAATGAGATTAGTGACTCATTTGTGTGATTTATCCTTGTCATTAATACATCATAAATGCTTAATGACTCATGTAGATGAATCATTCATTTATATTTATGAAGCATGGTTGTTAATTCCTTTATATTATTTATTTTGATAAATATAATGCTTCATATATATTATGAGAGATCATTATCTCATTCCATTCTCTCTTGCTCACTTTCTCTCTCCTCAAGCTCTCTCTCTTCAAACCCTAATCCTCCCCTCTCATGTGTTGAGACCAAGGATTAGATTAAACTACTTAATCCATAACCCTTCTCTATATCACCTAGGTTACTTAGATTAGCACTTTAAGAAACTTAGTTACCTCAAGTTAGAGGTGAAGCTTGAAGTAAAGCTCTCGGGTGGATCATTTACTACATAGAGAAGGCCGGAGAGGACGTGGAGAACGAAAAGACGAAGGACACGGTTCATCAGGTATAATCACTTTTCATAGTAGTTGTTAACTTCTATGATTCTTGTTAATTATAGTTTAGCAAAGATTCTCGGTTAGTCGATGTTTACGCAAAGAACAAGATCGTTTTTCATTATTCCGCCTCCCCGCAAGTCGTGGGGTGTTGTACATCGACTTACAAATAAGAGCCGTCCTCAATCCCAGATACTATACACCCGAGATGCGGGAATATTTCAAAAGGTGCGGATGCCGGTTATATCAAACGGAGTCCGAGGCAAAGTTTTATGAGGAGCTATGGTATCCGCTGTTTGACACGTGGCGCGCAACACAGAGCGCAGCGCAGCTGCGCTGGTGTGCCTGTGTTTGATACGTGGCGTGCAGCGCAGAGCGCAGTGCAGCTGAGCTAGAGCGCCTGTGTTTGACATGTGGCGCGCAGCGCAGAGCGCAGCGCAATTGCGCTAGCGCACCTATGTTTGACACGTGGCGCGCAGCGCAGAGCGTAAGGGACCTGAAGCATTGCTTCATTTTTAAAATTTGAATTTTGAAACAGAGTTTTGCTCTTATTTGGGGGTGCGCTGCCTTGGGCGCAGAGCTCCTGGTACTGGCGTGTCTGCTGTTGACACGTGGCGCTCTGCGCGCAGCGCAAGGAATTTGAAGCGTTGCTTCAACTTTTGAATTTTGAAATTCAAACAGAGGTTTGCTCTGATTGGAGAAAACAAATGCCCCCTCACCGTTGCGCTCACGTGGCGCACACGTGAGTGCAGCGGTGGCAACATCTGAGCCATTGGATCAACTCAGAAGTTGAGGAGGCGCTTCAGCGCCTATAAATATGACCCTTGGTCCTCAGATGATTATCATCTTCAAGAATTTTTATCTCAGAGCCTTGCTCTTATTTCCAAGAACTTCAAGAGTTAAAACTCTAGAAAATTTTAGGTAAAAATTAAATTAAATTAAATTAATTTTAATTAACAAAGACTTTCTCTCATAGATCTTTTGATCTAAAGAAAACCCCTTTGGGGTTTCATAAACAGAGCCTTGCTCTCAAGAACCCATAGATCTATATAGATCTTTCCTTAGGGTTTCTTAGCCCATGGGTCAGAGCTATGCTCTTTTGACAATATATATCTTTTGATCTCTCGTTCCCGTTTTTCCGTTCGGAGGGAGGATTCCCTGAGGCACCGGTAGACCGGGAGGTTCTTGCTCTCATTAAGGACTACGACCCAGAGTACAAGAACCTTTACCTGTGGGGTAGGTGGTACAACGAAATTATCAGAGGTCGCCGAAGCTTCTCTTGTGCGACGCCGTCAGAGCCGATCTCATACGCAGATATACCCCCGGTGAACTATGCCGTGGAGGTGGTAAATTGGAATTTGGAGGATCTTCTTCAACCTTCAATTGCTGCCATTTCCATGCAGCTGCCGGCAGCCGTGGATATTTTGGGGCGGCGCATATGCCAGGGTGAGTCGCGCCCTTGGGGACAACCCTACAACATCGGGTTGACCCCTCGACATTCGGCGGGGTATCTGCAGTGGGCCAGGTACATTTTTTCAGCGAAGAAGACGCACCTGTTGATGATCGGTCTATACCCCGCAGTTTACGCTTCGCTGTTCGAGTACTCTGCTCCTCCGACATGGTGGGTTAAGGCGTTCGTAGAACAATGGAACATCCCCACCCATACCTTTCTTCTAATGGACAAGGAAGTTTCCATCTCTTTGGAAGAATTTGCTGACATTTCCAGTCTGCCGGTGAGGGGAGAGCACTATGAGGAGCTGCTTCCTCCTGATGAATATGTCTTCGTCACTAAGCCGTTGGTGATGGACCTAACGCCGGAGAATGCTATTCAACACCAGTTTCCGAGTCTGGTAAAGGTACTGAATATGTATGAAAGTCTTTACTTGGAATTGGGAGGCCGGGGAGTTAGTTTCGCAGACTTCATCGCCCGCTTTCTTCGACCGGAGATTCTATCGCAACGGGGCGAAAAATTTGCCAAGCTTGACGACCCCTTCGGCCTTGGCTTAGATCGTCGACCAGCATTGGAAGTCGATTAAAAGGGTTTTTTCCTCCCCGATGCTGCAATCATCCCCTTATCGGAAATCGCCGCTCCGGGCATCGACAAGGAGACTTTCTTTCTCGGGTTTATGGGGTTATGGTTGTGCTGGTTCACGCTCCCCATGCACCCTCGTTATATGAGGCTATCCGTCTTCTACCCAGCACATAGGATGGTGGCTGGCATACAATTGGCCATCAGGATTGCTGGGTTGGCCCATCTGTACCATGGTCTTAGCGTGGCGGCGGACGCAACTGAACCGGAGGTGCAACCCGCTAATTTCCTGACGCACTACTTTACTTCGTGGATGGAAATGCATGTGCTCGGGGTATTTGGTATTCATAAAAGACCCTCGTTTTATGAGAAGTACAGATTCCCAAGAGTTTTGCGGCTGATCGGCGCTTCTATCGTGAATCCGCCTCCGCGGGAGGCTAGAGGGCTGCTTCTTCGCCCGCGCACGGTCGGAGCGGGTATTTCTTTCACAGACAAGGTCCTGACAATCGGCCCGGAGACTTCCAAGGCGGTGTTGGCGTTGCGCGATAATTTCAAGGACGGGGCTTCCGTATTGAAAGCCCGGGAGATTCTACATCTATATTCCATTAGGCCGGGCTTCCTTGTGTTCAGGCAGAATGAGTTGGCGCTTTTTATGAGGTACAACCCCCATCGGTTCGCCCAACAACTAAGCTATAACCAGGGGGTCCCACTGGAGGCATTTTTGGAAGAGCCTGCGGCCACCATGGAGGGAATACGGAGCGCACTGCATCATTTTATGCGGTTAAATACGGGCTCCCACTTTTTCATTAGCGAGCCGAGTTGCATTCCAAGGGCCCTCAACGTATACGGGGCCTGGTACCAGCACGCGATGGGCGCTGTTATCAGGGAAGAGAAGCGGCTGCTGCTTGATCGTAAGGGTGTGCCCCCCGCCAGCGATCGCAACGTCCCTCTAAAGCGAAGGACCCCTGTCCTTCTCCACTAAGAGGAGATGCTGGAGATGAGCCTCCACGTGTGCTAAGCCCCACGCGTGGATTGCCCCGGGATCCTGTGGACGTGCCCTCAGTGCCCCGTGCTCCCGTGGAGATGGCAAACGTGGTTTCGCCCGAATCCGGCGTGGGCTCGGACATCGGGACCCGCCGTCCCAAAGTGCCCACGAAGCGTAAGCTGGTTTTGGGTGCGACCGGAGCTCGCGTACAGAAGAGGAAGAAGAAGCCGATCCTCTCTGCTGACGTTGTATTTAGTCAGGAACCTCATGCTCCTTATAGCGAGGGCTTGAGTGAGTACGGGACCAACGAGGGGTTATTTGTGCCGCCAGATGACACTGATCTGGCGGCCGCCATCGCAGCTTCCGAGCGATTGGAAAGGCGCGATGAGTGGTTAGCTAAACTCGCGCAATCAGGTAATCTCTATTTGTATTTTTCGTTATTGCATCATACCTCTATCATTGTTTTTGGACTAACGCTTTTCCTTCTTTAACAGGCATTTCTACCGAAGAACCCATCGCTGCTTCTCTCAAAACTTTCGAGGAGGAGGAACGACTCAGAGTATCCTTCGGACTTGGTACATTTCGGTTTACTATGTCTCTGCTTCCATCTCTTATGAGTAATCTGACCCTCTCTTTGTTTTATCGCAGGTACCACGAGGCCTATCCCACAAGCTGACGCGGAGATTCTCCCCGGGCCAGCTACCGAAGTCCCGGCCTCTTCGGGATTGCCGCAAGAGTCCCAACTTAAAAAGCCGATGATGGAAGCCTTGACGGCTCTGGAGGCAACCCTGAATGTGGATGACGACGCCTTGCTGAAGGAAGCTTCCAAAAGGTCTGTCGTGACGGCCCGGGAGGAAAGGAAATGCCTGAGGCGCGTAGCGAGGGAGCATAGCGCTGCTTTGGCTGCGGGAGCAGGCTCAAGCGTTGTTACTCCCACCGCTACTCCTTCAGAGGAGCTCTCGGTCGCTTTGTCTACTGTCCACAGACGGGCAGCACGTGCAGCTCGGGAGGCCAACGGTAAATCTGTAGGGTTCCTAGGCACCCTATGAAGGTCTCACAAGGCATCGAACATGCCAATATAAAATTTTACGGGTGCCGAGAGACCCGACTACGGATCGTTTGCTAGATTACTAGGCGAAAAACAAACTAGTTAACACTTAACTAAAGTTTAAACGGAAATACAACCTTTGTAGATCCGGTGCTCCACCTCCATAGCTCCGCAACGAGGTCCTCTCCGCTGTCCAAATCAAATTCGGGCTCAAGCGTCGGCTTCGTCGGAGAATGGGCAAGCTAGGTCGTCGATGTCCATGCCGAAGATGATCTACGTCGAGGCATCGCTAAATCAAGCTCCGACTTCACCAAGTCAAGAAACTTGTGAAGAAAACACACTCTACTACTTGGCAAGAGGTAGAGGATGAAGAAATAGGAAGTGGGTAGACTTTAGAATTGGATTTCTCACTCATTTGCATCAATCACCATTGATGACCTCAAGCTTCTTCAAAGGAGAAGATGAAGAAGAAGAAGAAAGAGTTATGATAAGTTTTTTTTAAAAAGAAAAGAATTTCCAAACTTATCATAATCCTAACTAGAGTTATGTGTAGAGAATTAACCAAGGGTTAAAGGAATGGTTAGGGTTAAGGATGAGATAAGAATGGTGGACAAAGTCAAAGCTTCATGAAGCTTCAACTAAACAACAAATAATGCCACCATTCTTTTCTCTTCTCATTTATTTTCCAAAATGAAATGGATAAATAAATAAGTGAATAAAACAAAACCCTAACCATAATCATGTAACCATGGTTTGATCTTTACACAAAAACCCTAGCATAACATGTATCATCAATCATGATACAAACAAGTGCACAAAAGTATATCGCATATACAATGCGCACATCCGAGTGAGAAAATCCATCTTAAGTGGACCGATACTAGTTAACGCAAAGTAATATATCAAATATATAATTATGCATTAAATCATTAAATCAACTCTTGATTTAACGATCCGGTCATATCGCATATAACCGGCTAGTATCCAATGTATCGGCTTATCGAATCAATCCTTGATTCGATAATTAGGTTATATCGTATACAACCATTCGACACATTGATCGCGAGAATGAAATACGGTATCACATACACGCATTACTCTCGGTCCCGCACATATCTCATATGCGCTCCTATTTCGTTTCGCTTGAGCCAGGAAACCTCTGTGTAGGACTCTAAAGACTCGTCAATACGCCGGCAGCGGATGATGATCATATCAAACATCCACAAGCCGCAAGCGGTCTGCTAAACGTAACGGCCACCCGGGTATTGAGCGATCTGAAGATCGACGAGCAAGCCCGCTCACACTCTAGTGAATCCGACCAGTAACACTACCGTACAGTCCGGTCTGATCGTCTGATATGTCGCATATCTCACCTAGGGGTGGTAAACGTCAGACCCCAATAGCTCGATAAGTCGTGTCGATATGAGGTCTATAACTGTTCGAGAAACTACTGGTAACACTTACCAGTAAATCTCAGCAACCCTGGCCAGGGATTTCCTGTTATAGCCAATCGAACACAGCGCAACATCAACTCCCTATACCGGGAGAGACGAATCCCCTCCTATCGCTCATTGCCTCCATGTGACTCGGGACTGTACCCAAAAACCACCATTTTGCACGCCCTCTTGGACGTGGTAAGATGGAAATCAAAGCACAGTGGGAACCACACAAGACTCTATGACGATCTCGGGTCAACAGACTACTCTGTACCAGTGTCACCAGAGAACTGCCATCTGACGTGAGGTATAATACCATCTGGGAGTTCTCGGCGAGTCCGTCCAGTGTACCCAGTCTCTACTGAGCACCCGTATATCATCTCTGATGTCAAACACCAATGGATATGGGATCATCCATCGCCCATCTGTATGGGTCGAGAAGGTACACGCTAGTCTACTCTGGTATATCGATGCCCCGTCTCGATACACCCACGACTAGGGACTTTGAAGGATGTACTTATGTACTACCATGTCCCCACTAGTATGATCCGCATCATAGTCCAGGTAGTCAAGCACACATCCTAAGGGCTTTACCAACATGTAACAGAGAGACAATCAGTATACACGTTAAGGTAAAGTTCAACCAGATAGCATACTATCATGTCGAGCAAGAAAGTCCTCCCTATATATGTCCCAGCATCCACTACAATATACATCCTATGTACAGTAATGGCCTCTAGGGCATACATATAACTAACAATCTCCCACTTGCACTAGGGCCATCTGATAGAAGTGGTTGCAGTATCTCATACTCAACCAACCCATAAAAGTCTCTCTCTGGGAACAGGCCTTTGTGAGTGGATCCGCTGTGTTGTCCTCTGAGTCTACTCTCCTAACCTCGATCTCCCTGGAGATCAATCATCTCCATGATCAAGTGATACTGCCTTAGAATATGTCTGGATCACTGATGGGACCGGCGTTCCTTGGCAAAAGCCACAACTCCATTGTCACACAATGGGAGGAACATAGTTCATCTCATGAACCAATATACACCCAAACATCCTCTTTGGTAGCATCTTAAGTAGCGATGTATCCTGCCTTTATCGTCTAGTGTGCCACGGTATCTAGCTTGGAACTCTTCCAACATACCGTCCCTTTACTGAGGGTAAAGACAATGCCTGCGACTGACATTCAGTCGTCTTTATCACCCTGGAACCCTTCCAGTGATTCTCCTCAGGATTGGTTGATACCGTCTCACTACAACTAGTGAGAATCCTAACATCCAATTAAATCTATCTCATAGATCCAAAATCCAGGATTTAGGAGGTATCACTTTGATCCTATATGGAGAATCATTATGATAAGCGGAGATTGATCGAGCGTAGCATAGGAAACTCCTTCCCTATCAGGAGTATGTCATCCACGTACTCTATGAGGATCATCACCATACTCCCTACTACCTTTTTGTATATACAAGGTTCATCTACCATTTTGATGATGTCAAACTGTTTGACTAATTCATCAAAATAGATGTTCCAACTCCGCGATGCCTGCTTTATCCTATAAAGCATCTTGCACACGTTTCCGCTGCTCCCACTGTCTACGAAGCCCTCTGGCTGTGTACTTATAGACGCACTCTTCTAAAATATCATTTAGAAAAGCAGTCATGACTACTTGAAAAGGTTTCATCATTATCCACACCTGGTCAATGATGCAAACTTTAACAAGTCTAGCTTTGAAAGTCTCAACTTTTCCATCTACACCAAGTAATCTTCTCAAGATATACTTGCTCCTGATGGGGATTTAACCCTTCAGATATAGCAACCAAAGTCCATACTTTGTTGGTGTATAAGGATTCCATCTCAGATCACTAAGCATCCAGCCATTCTTACAGAGTCCCACTCCTGATGGCCAGCTCGAAACTAGTTGGGTCATCATCTTATGATGCAATCCTCGCTCCCACTGTCATAGAGAAACAGAAGTATCTCTCAGGTGGGTGAGGAACCCTACTAGATCGGCGGAGAGGCTGAGGTTCGTTGGTAACTATTGAATCCTTTGGTTCTTTCAAATCATCAGCTGTAGTTTGTATAGCTGGAACCTTTCCAGTTCTACATTACAGACCTTGCCTCGAGCTTGTCCGGATTTTGCTTTTAGATATAGCCCGGACAACCCCAAATCTTAACTAACTTAAGACATGGGCTCTTCCCATACCATATCACATATGGAGTGGTAGGCAACTGATTTGATTCGAACCCTATTCAATAGGTATGCAGCTTCTCAAGTGCATAACTCCCAAAAAGGAAATAGGTAACTCAGTAGTACTCATCATAGAGCACACCTTATCATATAGGGTGTGATTGCTCCATCCCGATATACCATCGTGCTATGGTGTATACGGAGGAGTAATGCTGAGAGAGAATCTCATTCTCCTTTAGAATAGACCAGGATTTCCGTGCTTAAGTATTCTCCTCCCTGATCTCATCATAGGACATAATACTTATACCCGTATTTTGGTTCTCTACTTCTAAATCATATTCTGTGAATATCTCAAAAGGTTCGGACTTGTGTTTCAACAGGAACATATGTCTGAATCTTGAGAGATTATCAGAGAATATAATGAAGTACAAAGAACCGGTCTTGGCATATGTAGACAGGGGACCTTTATACATCAACATGTATCATCCCAAGAGTTTACCGACTCTTTCTCTGTTTCCAGTAAACGGAGCTATGGTCATCTTATCTTTGTGACATGACTGGCGAGTTTCACAAGATGTAAATTCAAACTGATTTAAATATGCATCTAAATGTAACTCTAGCCAGTCGGGTCGCATTGATCTGACCTAGTCTACAATACCTCAAGAAGGATTTGTTCATTTCTGAACTCTTCCTCTTGTGTGTGTTTCATATACTAAGAACTGTAGTTTGATTTAGAACATCAATGCTTTTAGACAACGTGCCTGAACCGATCAACTTTTGATATAGGAAATGTTCAAAACATTATCCAACAATACAAAATTTTATCATTTCTTTACTAATAAAGAGACTGATATGATTTTGTATATCAGGTTCGGTATCTAATAACATTCGTTCAGAATCAATGTATTGTAATACAGGGTGACAGTGACCAACAGACTTGGCTGCAACTTTTGCCCCGTTTTCTGTCTCATGAAACTTATCACCCGTTCTCAGTTTTTCTACCTATCTGTAGCCCTATGTAACAGATTACATATCTGGGATCCTGATCCGGTATCATATACCCAGGACGTAAATGATACTGAGAAACAGTTCTGTATAATGAACAAACCCGAAGATGATGCATCAACATGCACTCTCTTCGTTTGGGCGGCACGGGAAATCTGGTATTCCCCAATTTTTTGCTCTGTCTTATAACAATTATAAGTTGGAGCGGGACCAACGTTCCCCAGCTCAGTATAACAAGCGGGTTCGGTAAATATTCCGTATTATTATCTTGATTAAGGCGTGATATGGTCGCTACCTGGAGAGAGAGAGAAGAAAACACTCAGCGTGCGCTCTTGCAAGAATAGATTGGTTTTTATTTTATCTAATCAGGATGGCTCCCACTGCTTTTTATCAAATCTTCCTTCAAACCCTAAAAGGAAAGACTAGCCGGGATTAATTACACACTACAAGTTCGCCAATCTTTCAGCCAGGCCAGTGTCGGTACTTTGAGGGAGGTGCCCCGTGCTTTCGCACGGACCTAATTAATGTAAACCTCGTTTTCCCAGAGGCGTAACCCCGTTGACACCTTTCTAGACACCTACTTGATCGGCTAATTGTAATGTATAAAACTCTCCCAGGAGTAACTCTTACTCGCAGCGGGTATCGGGATCCAACTATCTCATAGAAGGTATGCAATCTCATTGCAAATTTCAACACTTGAAATTCCCGATAATATTTTGCCCCTAGCAGCTATATGACCTTAATATAGTCAACAAATCATAAGTGCTAGTCAAGTTCAACCCGTCATTTCCCGATTGAATTAAACCCACCCGCACGACCCTTAACATAGTCAACAAAGTCGCACGACTACCCTAATCCAATCACATCATATGCTTATACAGATAAGCACTAATTAGCTACCGCACACTACGCCTTAACATAGTCAACAAACGTAGCACGAATACTAACCAGTACTTATCTGAAATGACGGAGGGCTACGACAGGTTTTTCTGAAAACCTTTTGCGTAATGAACTTGATATCGTTGTAGGATCGAATGAATTTTGAAATGGAGTGTTTTTGAGGCTTTTCCAGTTTTGCTAAAGGAGTCACTCCCGGTGAAGGGATCGTCGGTCCTTTCCTCGTCGAATGAGGTGCTGGATATATCATATATATCACTGTGCAAAGCAAAAACACTTAAAAGCAATCAAAAGACAAACCGAGTGTGTAGCATCAGCCAGTTATTGCTAAAGGAGTCACTCCCGGTGAAGGGATCTCGGTCCTTTCCTTATCGAATAAGGTGCAGGATATATCATATATACCGCTGTGCAAAGCAAGAACTGTAGCTACCTGTTTTATTTTGAAATTCGATTCTACAACATCTTAGGTTTCTTTTATTTCATTAATCTCATTAATGAAGTCCCATCATTTAAGTACCTAAACATCACAGATAAATACGACGTACACTTATGCCATCCGCATTCGCCTCGATGTCCCCTCGTGCACCGTTAGGTTAGGTAACTAACGGCAGAGCGGGGCAGGGCTAGCGCGGGTGTAAAACATAAGTAACGTCTATATAATATATCATATATACTATATACTGTATCTATCACATAACATCACATGATCACATCACAGATATCACAGCAGAAGAAACATATAAAATATTGGATATACTAGGACATCCGTGTTTTCAATACGAGCCAGTATAAAACACGGATTCCACGGTCGCGATGAATAGCCAAACCCACACCCCTAGACCCCTACGAGAGCGGCAAGCAACCCTACCAATTCTAGAGTTAGGAGACCCGTACTCGACTCCTCGAGTTGGTCTCCCACTGGACTCCAGAACCCGGTTACTTGTGCTCTCCTCCTTGGGTCTATCCTAGTGCGGAAAAGTAAATAATATACAACAGGTGACAACTCCCGCAACCTGGAAGCGCCCCAATAAAAGAATATCACATACAAGTTTTTACATGAATGAAAATGAAAAACACTCATCTCACATAAAAAACCCCCGGCTATTCAAACACGACGATCCAATATAACATATCCAGCAACACATAACATCACATGTCATCAACGTAAGTAAATATGTCCATCCCAATTGTCGTTGACATATAGCAACGAAACCGGCTATCACATATTACACTTACGGTCACAGAAAAGAAAGTGTAAAACTACAACAGTTGGAATCCGCAACCATCTCAGACATCGCATGCCTGACCAAATGAATTACTTAGACATCGCATGCCTAACAATTATAAACCCCGCATTTTAGTCTCATTATCGAAAACACTTTTCAATATCAAGTCGGGCAATTCAACAAGATTCCCGACATCCTGATCGAATACTCGTCGCAAACTTCAGTAGGCGGCTGCACCCCCGATACCGTCGACGAAGTGCACCAAGGCGGAACACCGCTACCGCGAGCACCCGGAGGGATGCTTTCGGCGACGGGGTTCTCCTACAGTCACTTGGTCGGGGCTATGGAGTGAGGCTGTCTATTAAGTTTACTCGGCGAGTATCCGCGTACGCTACGTGATTGCGACGGACTTTTGATCACATCAAAATTCCGTGGCAACCGATCAAGTGAGACTAAACTGCTACGTTTATAACATTCATTCAGTTATCTCATAATTTATTGTGAATTCCAATTATTGTATCCCATTCCGGATAAACAGAAAATGTTAAACTTTTCGATCGAACAATCGAACACCCAAGTTTTCCCGAAACAGATCAACACATGAAATAAGTCTAACAACATTCAATTCGTGCCTCAGTAGCAACGGTCCAGCCGTAGAAGGGTCAAGCCAACGCCTCACATGTGGCACGCCGTACTGCCCCAAACCCGAAGGTTCAAAGGGCAGTTTAAGACGGTCACATAATCGAGTTAAGGTTTGTTGTCTTCTAGAGGGACCATCGCGTTACTTGCACTAGTTAGAACATCGTTAAACTACGGAAAAATCCAACACTTGGAAATTTCCCGACAGGGGAAAAATTGGGTATTTATATCCGGTCGAACTTTTTAACATATTCTAAAATTTATCTGGAAAGCCACACAGACAAAATTTGATATTCCGATCAAAACACCGAATCCCCAAAACAACTCCAGAAAATTCAACTCTTGAATAAAATTTAAAAATACCCAGAGAACTCAGCACTGAAAACAATGAATTACTGTGCAACTTTTAAAGGCTGACGTCATCAATATGCCGCTTAACCGCCGCCTAATGCATGTTTATGCCGCGGTTCCGCGCCATAATCCTTATATTTTCTTGCTGGGTTTTCTGCATATTTTTAATTTGGAAAAATCCCCGTTTTTAGAAAAAGTACAGAGAGCAAGTTTGTGATCGGGTTTCGGGTTCGTTCGGACTTCAAATTCCGTCTGGACTTCGCCTAAGGCTCTAGCTAGGCTCTGATACCACTGTAGGGTTCCTAGGCACCCTATGAAGGTCTCACAAGGCATCGAACATGCCAATATAAAATTTTACGGGTGCCGAGAGACCCGACTACGGATCGTTTGCTAGATTACTAGGCGAAAAACAAACTAGTTAACACTTAACTAAAGTTTAAACGGAAATACAACCTTTGTAGATCTGGTGCTCCACCTCCATAGCTCCGCAACGAGGTCCTCTCCGCTGTACAAATCAAATCCGGGCTCAAGCGTCGGCTTCGTCGGAGAATGGGCAAGCTAGGTCGTCGATGTCCATGCCGAAGATGATCTACGTCGAGGCATCGCTAAATCAAGCTCCGACTTCACCAAGTCAAGAAACTTGTGAAGAAAACACACTCTACTACTTGGCAAGAGGTAGAGGATGAAGAAATAGGAAGTGGGTAGACTTTAGAATTGGATTTCTCACTCATTTGCATCAATCACCATTGATGACCTCAAGCTTCTTCAAAGGAGAAGATGAAGAAGAAGAAGAAAGAGTTATGATAAGTTTTTTTTAAAAAGAAAAGAATTTCCAAACTTATCATAATCCTAACTAGAGTTATGTGTAGAGAATTAACCAAGGGTTAAAGGAATGGTTAGGGTTAAGGATGAGATAAGAATGGTGGACAAAGTCAAAGCTTCATGAAGCTTCAACTAAACAACAAATAATGCCACCATTCTTTTCTCTTCTCATTTATTTTCCAAAATGAAATGGATAAATAAATAAGTGAATAAAACAAAACCCTAACCATAATCATGTAACCATGGTTTGATCTTTACACAAAAACCCTAGCATAACATGTATCATCAATCATGATACAAACAAGTGCACAAAAGTATATCGCATATACAATGCGCACATCCGAGTGAGAAAATCCATCTTAAGTGAACCGATACTAGTTAACGCAAAGTAATATATCAAATATATAATTATGCATTAAATCATTAAATCAACTCTTGATTTAACGATCCGGTCATATCGCATATAACCGGCTAGTATCCAATGTATCGGCTTATCGAATCAATCCTTGATTCGATAATTAGGTTATATCGCATACAACCATTCGACACATTGATCGCGAGAATGAAATACGGTATCACATACACGCATTACTCTCGGTCCCGCACATATCTCATATGCGCTCCTATTTCGTTTCGCTTGAGCCAGGAAACCTCTGTGTAGGACTCTAAAGACTCGTCAATACGCCGGCAGCGGATGATGATCATATCAAACATCCATAAGCCGCAAGCGGTCTGCTAAACGTAACGGCCACCCGGGTATTGAGCGATCTGAAGATCGACGAGCAAGCCCGCTCACACTCCAGTGAATCCGACCAGTAACACTACCGTACAGTCCGGTCTGATCGTCTGATATGTCGCATATCTCGCCTAGGGGTGGTAAACGTCAGACCCCAATAGCTCGATAAGTCGTGTCGATATGAGGTCTATAACTGTTCGAGAAACTACTGGTAACACTTACCAGTAAATCTCAGCAATCCTGGCCAGGGATTTCCTGTTATAGCCAATCGAACACAGCGCAACATCAACTCCCTATACCGGGAGAGACGAATCCCCTCCTATCGCTCATTGCCTCCATGTGACTCGGGACTGTACCCAAAAACCACCGTTTTGCACGCCCTCTTGGACGTGGTAAGATGGAAATCAAAGCACAGTGGGAACCACACAAGACTCTATGACGATCTCGGGTCAACAGACTACTCTGTACCAGTGTCACCAGAGAACTGCCATCTGACGTGAGGTATAATACCATCTGGGAGTTCTCGGCGAGTCCGTCCAGTGTACCCAGTCTCTACTGAGCACCCGTATATCATCTCTGATGTCAAACACCAATGGATATGGGATCATCCATCGCCCATCTGTATGGGTCGAGAAGGTACACGCTAGTCTACTCTGGTATATCGATGCCCCGTCTCGATACACCCACGACTAGGGAGTTTGAAGGATGTACTTATGGACTACCATGTCCCCACTAGTATGATCCGCATCATAGTCCAGGTAGTCAAGCACACATCCTAAGGGCTTTACCAACATGTAACAGAGAGACAATCAGTATACACGTTAAGGTAAAGTTCAACCAGATAGCATACTATCATGTCGAGCAAGAAAGTCCTCCCTATATATGTCCCAGCATCCACTACAATATACATCCTATGTACAGTAATGGCCTCTAGGGCATACATATAACTAACAAAATCCGCCTCAGGTAATGTGTTTTTGAGGCTTTGTTGTTAAAGTTTTAAAACCGTCGGTTCTTATATATCTTGTCCTGCAAGGCCGAGTCTCACTAAAGGAGTGGCGGCGACAGTCGAGCCTGAGGGGACGGTGGAGGAAGTAGCGGCTGAACCCGAGGCGATGGCAGGTGATGTAACCATAGCTGCCAGGCCCCAGATAGTGGCTAACGAGATAGTCACAACTGCTATGCCCGAGAAGGCTGCCAATGCCGAGCTCGAGGGGGCGGCGGGTGAGACGGTTGCTACGGCCGAGCCTGAGGCAGCAGTGGATGAAATGGCTGCTACGGACGAGCATATGGTAGCGATGGACGAGACGACTGCGACCGCTGGCCTCGAAGTGGTAACGGGTGAGACGGCTGCTATGGCTGAGCCCGAGGGAGCAGTGGACGAAACGACTGCGACCACTGAGCCCGAGGTGATAGCGGATAAAACGGGCATGATCGCTGAGCACGAGATGGCCGCTCTTTCTCAAGAGTCGGGCGCCGCTTACGGTTCCTTGTCGTCTCCCGGCATCGCGAGTGTGACGACGGCTCCCGTGGAGTCGGACGATGAGGTAACGGGGGGTGAAACCATGCAAATGGAGGAGGGAGACGCCACCGTTGCATCAAGTGACGCCCTCTTCACAGCTCCGGTTGGCGACTCATCAGGTAAATTTTGGATTACCGTCCCTTTTTTTTTATTCTGCAATCCTTCCTGACAGGGATTATCTTGTTTCTAACGCAGGTGCGGCTAGTGTTGATGCCACTTTACCCGAGGGAGCGCCGTCAGTTACCGCCCTGACGGTGGCTACCTCTCTACCTTCTCTCGCACCGTCACAAATGCTGGAAGGTATGGATTTGTAATCCATTAGTCTTATCCCTCGGGCATATAATTCATGTACTGACGTCGAGTCATCGCGTTTTTGCAGGAGTTCTTCTTGACCATTTGTACCAGGTGTTGCACCCACATTTCTCGTTCCCGTCGGAGATGGCTTCATCTAGCGGCGCTGGTGAATATAGCTTTCAATTAATGCTTTTCCTTTTACCGATAATGAAATTATTTCTTATTTTTCTTTGCTTTGATTGCAGTGCTACAGATTGAAGGAGGAGATAAGAGATCAGTTGCGCCACCGGTCCTCCCGGCTTTGCCACCTGCTGCAGCCGGTATAGTAGACTCTACTTCTTGCTTTTTTTTTATTTCCTGAGCTGACCTCTGATTATGATCTATTTTGCAGTAATCACATCAACTCCAACCCCGTTCGAGTCTCGTATTAAATGCCGGCCGGGCCTTTTTTAATGCGTCCATCATCCAAAGGTGCTGCGACCAGCCTACGCATGCTAAGCGAGTATATCGAGGAGTTCGACGCAGAGGCTCCCATGTCTGCCGCGGATTTTTCCGTAGAGATTAACCCTATGCTAGCGACGCTCATGAACTTTCATGGTGAGGGCGTCGTTGAGTTTTGGGTTAGTCGCTGCCGGGAGGTCGAGGCTTGCTTGCATGAGCTTGAGCTTAAGCGTCCAGCACCTGAGATTATGGTCACGAGCACTCAACGGGCGGCATGGATCGAGCAGAGTGCTTCTTACTTCCGCCATCTCGAACAAGAAGTGGCTTTAAAGCGAAGAGAATGCAAAGAAACTTCAAGCGAGTCTGCTCAACTGCGTGCTGAGGTTGATGCGAATGCTGCTCAGGTGAATGTTATCTTCGAGGGCCTTCTGCAATGTATCTCTGATGGGCTAACATTGAAGCAGAAGCTCGATGTCGTTGAGCGTGATGCACAAGACCGTGATGCAGCTCAGCGAGCAGTCGAGAAAAAACTCTCATCTTACTTGCAGCAGCGAGCCCAGGTCGAAGCAGAGTTGGCCGCGGCAGCCGATCAGGAAGAGCGGCTGAGGGAAGTGCGCGAGCGGCTGGTCGGACTACTGAAAGCTCTTTCCTCTCAATAAAAATTTTGTACCATTTGTAATTTTGAATAAATTTATTTGTTCTTTCATTCTTTAATACGATGTATTTTGTACTCAATCGAATTCATGAATAAAAGATATACGTTCTTTGTAATGTCTTGTGTCATTTCTCTGCTTTCTTCTTTCTTGCTGTGTTGTTTGCCATGCGATTTTAGAAAGTGCGATCTAAGACTTTTCAATTTTATGAGCCGTGAGGGTCTCATAAAGTATTTTCTCCCTACGGGTCGAGAGGATCCCGTAGGTACGTTTTCTCCTTAGGAATCGTGAGGATTCCTAAGCGTGTTTTCTCTTGAGAGTTGATTGATCATCTCTTTGTGTGTCGGTTTAGAAAATGAATAGAAATCACAATCAAAGAATTATTTGACCGCAATCAATAACGGTGTCGGTTTGTAGCGCATTAGTGAGTGCGGATCGTCCACAGGGATTGTGCGATTCGTTCGTATTTTGTTTTGTTTGAATCGAAAATTTAATAGAAAAGAAAAGCAAAAACGATTCAAGATTTATATCGATGAATTTCAAGAATCAACTAATCTAATCAAGAATCAAGAAAGCGATAAACATCAAGAATCAAGAAAGATAGAATTCCAATCGATTTAGATTTCAAGATTTGAAGTAAAGCTCATAGGAATCGATTAGATCGTAGATGTGAAGAAGATTCGAAATTACGATTTCTTATCCATTAACAAATTGATGCTAAATCGATGTAGATTCATCGAGGATCAAGGATTTTGCGAAGAATTAGGGTTCCTCATCCTATCCTTTGTCCTTTCGATGAATCACATTCACTAGATAGCTTCTAGGAAATCAAATGATCGATCGTTAATCTCTAGATCGTGCGAAAAAAAATCAAGAACGCATTTCGCATCGATCTAAAGCATCGATCATTCAATTTTCAAGAATTTACAATTGTTATAGGACTTAAGAAAACGTTTAAAGATTCGTCAACATCATCATTCTTCAATCGTTTCGATTCCTCCATGAGCGGAGTTTTATTCAAGCATCATCACAAAGAATACATTCAAGAATTGAAGATGAATCATAATGCTCGAATTGAAATATAAGCAAGTTTAAAGAATCTTCACCTTTATTATATCAACAATTAGTTACAACTCTCAAGAACTACAAGAGGAAGGAACTTTGATCGTCGAATCTAGCGTCGCTCGGCTCCTTGAGTCGTGGATCGGCTTGGA
Organism: Agapanthus africanus; assembly: GCA_030015575.1. Taxonomy (NCBI): domain Eukaryota; kingdom Viridiplantae; phylum Streptophyta; class Magnoliopsida; order Asparagales; family Amaryllidaceae; genus Agapanthus; species Agapanthus africanus. The sequence goes on along the minus strand of CM057341.1, from coordinate 734,525,663 downwards.
TCTCGTGCTCCGTTGAAGTCCGGCTTCGCTTCTAAAGGATCGTTGAAGACCTACTTTGCTAGAACTCAAAGGATCTTGAATTTGGTTTCTTGATTTGGATTAGGGTTAGGGTTTGGAGGTGGTAGGAGTTTGGGTTGAAGGGATGATAGAACAACAATGATAAACCCAATTTTTGAACAACTTTGAACAACCATTTCAAAAGAGGCCTAGGGTCTTTTTATAGGTTTCCCAAACCCTAGGTCTAGGATTTTGAATTTTGAATTTCCCTCCAAAAGTTTGTTATAGGGAGAGGCTTCTAGAAGTAGTTAGTTAGGGGCTTAGCTTCTACCTTAAGCTAGGAGGTTAGGGAGAAGGTTCTAGGCTCTTAATGGAGTTAAGGTGAAGCTTGTTGTGGAAGCTTGGGGTGTTTAGTTTAGAACCCTAGGGCTGCTGATCTGGCAGAAGCTTCGAGATCCATCTAGAAATTGAAGTGGCTTTCTGAGGTGTAGGCACTGAGGTAAGAACACTGGGATAAATTTGAAACGATGACGTGGCACTACGGCCGCAGTTCCGCAGCTCAAGGCGGCTCCGGCCGCGGAACCGCGGCCATGTGGCTGACTCAGAGCTTGAAACTTCAGGCACCGTATTCTTCTATCTTCAGGTGTACTTTCTGATATGTTTATTCCCTGAATGACTTCTAGATCATTTCCAGATTTCAAATCCTTGAGTTGGCGCAATCTTTAGCAGCACTGTTATGTAAATTTGACCGTTCTCTTGAAATTTCCTGCACAGACTTCGAAACACAAGTTGCGCAATATAGGAATGATGCCATGCTATGAAATATAGCCAATTTCCCTTAAAGTGCCGGTTTTAAAGTCTAACACATGCAATCTGATATTTTACGACTGTTTTGCTAATATGTGCTATATGAATGCCAAATACTTCTAGATGAGTGCAAATGATAGGGAAATTGCCGGTTTAAAGATGCAGTATTTTTGACTGATCAAGAGTCGTAAGGATCTCACAAGAGAATTTACTCCCTTACGAGTCGTGAGGACCCGCAAGTGATGGGTGAAGTTTCCCTTATCTGCATTTTACGGAGTCAGAGGTTGTTCTGGATGCTTCCCACGGGTTCACGCTCTGGACGTTTTCCAGGATACCGTAGTTTAAAGACATTGCGGTCGAGGTTAAGGACATCATAGTCCGTAGATTTAAGGACTCCACAGTCCGTTGTTAGTTTTAAGACATCCCGGTTGAGGTTAAGGACATCATAGTCCATGAGTTTAAGGACCTCACAGTCCAATGTTAGTTTTAAGACATCACGGTCGAGGTTAAGGACATCATAGTCCGTGGATTTAAGGATTCCACAGTCCGTTGTTAGTTTTATGACATTACGGTCGAGGTTAAGGACATCATAGTCCGTGGATTTAAGGAATCCACAGTCCGATGTTAGTTTTAAGACATCACGGTCGAGGTTAAGGGCATCATAGTCCGTGGATTTAAGGACTCCACAGTCCGTCGTTAGTTTTAAGACATTACGGTCGAGGTTAAGGACATCATAGTCCATGAGTTTAAGGACCTCACAGTCCAATGCTAGTTTTAAGACATCATGGTCGAGGTTAAGGACGTCATAGTTCGTGGATTTAAGGACTCCACAGTCTAATGTTAGTTTTAAGACATCACGGTCGAGGTTAAGGACATCATAGTCCATGAGTTTAAGGATCTCACAGTCCGCGAAATGTGTGGTTATTGGGACCCGTCACCTCTTTGAAGACGTTGAGGAATTACAACGAAAAATATCAAAGGAGTGAAGAGATGTACCCTTGAACCAAGGTAAAGTCAGTTTAAAATCATTTTGGTTGATTGTTAGTTTTAAGACATCACGGTCAAGGTTAAGGACATCATATTCTGTGGATTTAAGGACTCCACAGTCCGATGTTTGCTCTGGATGCTTCCTACGGGTTCACTGCCGTGTTTGGCGAGGACCAGGCTCTGCTCTGGATGCTTCATACTGGTTCATTGCCGTGCTGTGCGAGGACCAGGATCCGCTCTGGACGTTTTCCACGGGGTCAGAAGTGACGTTATCCGTGTTCCACGTGACCAGGAATTTTGCTCTAGATGCTTCCCACGGGTTCACTGCCGTGTTCGGCGAGGACCAGGCTTCGCTCTGGATGCTTCACACGGGTTCACTGCCGTGCTCTGCGAGGACCAGGATCCGCTCTGGACGTTTTCCATGGGGTCATAAGTGGCGTTATCCGTATTCCACGTGACCAGGAATTTTGCTCTAGATGCTTCCCACGGGTTCACTGCCGTGTTCGGCGAGGACTAGGCTCCGCTCTGGATACTTCACACGGGTTCACTGCCGTGCTCTGTGAGGACCAGGATCCGCTCTGGACGTTTTCCACGGGGTCAGAAGTGACGTTATTCGTGTTCCACGTAACCAGGAATTTTGCTCGAGATGGTTCCCACGGGTTCACTGCCGTGTTCGGCGAGGACTAGGCTCCGCTCTGGATGCTTCACACGGGTTCACTGCTGTGCTTTGCGAGGATCAGGATCCGCTCTGGACGTTTTCCACGGGGTCAGAAGTGACATAATCCGCGTTCCACGTAGCCAGGAATTTTGCTCAGGATGCTTCCCACGGGTTCACTGCCGTGCTCGGCGAGGACCAGGATCCGCTCTGGACGTTTTCCACGGGGTCAGAAGTGACATAATCCGCGTTCCACGTCGCCAGGAATTTTGCTCTAGATGCTTCCCACGGGTTCACTGCCGTGTTCGGCGAGAACTAGGCTCTGCTCTGGATGTTTTCCATGGGTTCACTGTCGTGCACTGCGAGGACCAGGATCCGCTCTGGACGTTTTCCACGGGGTCAGAAATGACGTTATCCGTGTTCCACGTAACCAGAAATTTTGCTCTAGATGCTTCCCACGGGTTCACTGCCGTGTTCGGCGAGGACTAGGCTTCGCTCTGGATGCTTCACACGGGTTCACTGCCGTGCTTTGCGAGGACCAGGATCCGCTCTGGACGTTTTCCATGGGATCAGAAGTGACATAATCCACGTTCCACGTAGCCAGGAATTTTGCTCTGGATGCTTCCCACGGGTTCACTGCCGTGTTTGGCGAGGACCAGGCTCCGCTCTGGATGCTTCACACGGGTTCACTGCCGTGCTCTGCGAGGACCAGGTGTCACGACCCGAAAGAGCACGTGAATGGCCCTTGAACCATATGAAGTCTATAGGACTCCATCTGATCCAAGTAAGCCAAAAGCCCAGAAATCTAAAACCATTTAAAGAGTAAATAAAGGAACTGGTTTTTAATAAGTAAAGAAAGCATGTTTGAAATCAAAGTTTTTCAATAACTAAGCCGAAAATGCATTTTTAAAATGTGTAGTCTTTTCTGGAAATTTCGGCAGAGTTTCCTTTGTAAAAACTGGCCCCGAACGGGGTACAACAAGAATAATATATATGAAATGATAAAAGGCATCCCCAAGCGGGAGCTAGCTCTTCGTCAATCGACGGTCATAACCACGCAAGCAATAATAATATACAACGCCAAAGGGCGAGGATCAAAACCCAAAAAGAAACTCAAAACAGCTAGAAAACCATAATACTACAAGCGCGACTCTAAGGTCGAAATAATACATCACTGTGTCTAAGTCTGAAACAATACACAAGTTTTTGGTTGATGGAATTTCTAGATACAACTGAAAAGTATATGTACAAGGGTGGTTCTGATGCAAAAGAACCCACCTACCAAAGCAAGCCACCCGTATAGAAGTAGTGTGCCAGAAAAGCCGCTATGGAATCTGTACGGCAAAAACCTGCAAGAACTGTGGTACAACGGGGGTGAGTTGCCAACTCGTGAATAGAAATATCTACAAGTAGAGATCGAATGTACGACCCATCCTAGGTCAATACAATCAGATATAAATAAACCTCAATATGAATAAGTCTGAAGCATGCTAAACTGGCAATATAATCTCTATACATGAGTGTAGTGCCAAGTGCTCGTGCCAGTGCCTCAGGTAATAGCATATCATAAATATGAGGTATGATCAATGTATCTGCATGTACGTGGATCCCGTCCACTCGTCACCCAATGACAATAACCATCATGCATGAAAATATTATCAGCATTGTTAGTGTATATGCCCTAGAGGCCATTACTGTATCATACTAGCTTGTATATTACTTAATGGAAGCTTGGGATATTCACAGTTGTATATACAATCTTGCTCGAAATGGTAGTATGCTACTTGGTTTGTCTCTGCTTTAATATGTGCATGTGTTTCTTTTAGCATATTGCTGGTATACATATTAGTAGAGCCCTTAGGATCTTTGCTTGATTACCAGCGTTGTGATGGCGCTCGCACTCGTGGGAGCTGGGTAATCTATAAGCACATCCTTATACAGGTCCCTGGTCGTTGGACTATCGAGACAGGGCATCGATACTCCGGAGTAGACTAGCGTATGCGCTTCTCATCCCAGTGTGGGAGACGGTCTGTCCCACAGCCGTTAGTACGTCGTACTTGGGATAGTATGCGGGTGCTCGTTAGGTTACGAGTACACTGGACAGGACTCGTCGGGAACTGTTGGTTGGTAATATACCTATCGTCAGTTATCAGTTCCCAGGTGACATGAGTACAGCTTAGTCCGCTGACTTGACACTGTCACTTCGCCTCGAGTGTGTTCCCACTGCACTTTGATTACTACCCTACCACGGCTCAAAGGAGCTGTGCAAACAGGTAGTTTTTGGGTGCAGTCCCGAAGCACTTGGAGGCAGTGACGGTTAGACAGGATTCGTCTCTCCCGGTATTGGGGGTTGACATCGCGCTGTGTCTAGGAGAGCCATTACACGAGTAGTCCCTGGCCAGGGCAAGCGAGATATACTGGTAGGTTTCCAGTGTTATCTCAGGGTGTTCTGGGCTACACTCCGACACGACTTGTACCGCTATTAGGGGACTGACGTTCACCGCCCCCCTAGGCCCGCCATGCGATGTATCAGACGAACGGACCGGACTGTACGGAGACTGTCACATACAGGCTCAGTAGGAGTGCAGATGGGGTTCACCTCGTCAGTCTTCTTATCGACATCTACCTGGGGACCGTTACGTACAGCTAGTGCCACTTGCGGTCTGTGGTTAAACCCACTGCCAGCGTAGTGTCGAGTCTTTAGAGTCCCACACAGAGAGCTATTCGCCTTTAGGCAAAACGAGTAGAGGTCGCATGGTTTTGCGACAGGGTTCGTTCGCATCCGCGCACTTGTGCACGTTTGCTGTCCGGACAGTTTATACTAGCGGGCTTTGGTTTAAGCCGGATCCTAGTATATGATTTGAGATTGGTTTTTCTCATTGTGTTCGTGTTCCTCGGATCACGAATGCGGGTGCGTATGCACGGTTGCTTGAGATTGAGGGAGAGGACCTTGTTTAGGGTTAATGACTATTGTCATTTTATTAACCCTATTGTTTTTGTGTGTATTATTGTTAATTAATAATTAGCTTAATTATTGTGCATGGTTGTTGTTGTTGACACTTTGACTTTGTTGACTTGTTGACCAAGTTGACAATTTGACCATGATCATTTCATTTGGAAGATGCTCTTTGATTCTTGCAATTTGCATTAATAATGAAATGATAATGGTCACCTCTTGATTAAACCATGACAATTTTCTTGCTAATTAATTAATTAAGATAACTCACACATATTAGTGAGAATGGCTCACTATTTTCTCATTCTCTCATTTCTTTTCTCTCTCTTGCTCATCCTCTCCCTCAAGCTCTCTCCCTCTCATGTGTTGAGAAACAAATAGCTTGAGAAAAACCCTCTCTTGATCTTCTCTACTCACTTCTAGGGTTCAAGTCTTAGCATTTCTTGCACTCTAGTTACTCCTAGCTTGGAGTTGAAGCTAAAGGTGGTGGCTTTCGGGTGGATCCTTCTTTGACGGGAGAAGACAAGCAAGGTGATCCTTTTCTACCATACCTAGGAGCAAGGAGAGAAGGACTAAAGACCAAAGGTATAACCTTTCTACAACTTTGTTAGTTGTTTGTTTACTTTAGCTAGTTTTAGTTTAGCAAAGATCCTCACAAGCATAGTCCATGTTGCCTAAGTCATTAAAAATCCGATTTTTATTATGTTTTCCGCCTCCCGTAAGCACCGGGATGGGCAACACGGACTTACAGTGGTATCAGAGCCTAACTAAACTCAAACTAGCTAGGTAGTAAAGTGTAGCGAAGTTTCGAAACCGAAAAATCCAAAAACCGAACTTTGAAAAACCCTAGTTTCTGTTGAAATTTTTTCTGCTCAAAATAGAAAACTTTATATTTGTAAATTCATCTCAGGGTTTTTTAAAAACACCTACGAAAAACGAGACAGAGAATCATCCAAACCGCCGCGCTTCCGCCGCACGAGGTAGGCTCGTGCCGCGGAAGCGCCGCGGTTTGATGTCTTCACTGCATCGTTTTTCGTGCAGTGTCTTTCTGTATTGGTTTTGGGATTTTTAGGATATATATTATATGCCCAGATTTTCCAGAACTAAAATTTGCTTTTGCGGGCCTATAAATCCGTATTTTTTCGGAACTTCACTACGCTTTAACTACATCGGTTATATCTGTAATGCTTGCATGTATTGAACGTCGGCTAATCGCTATAAGACGATTAGTCGGGGTTATACATGATCTGTGTTTGTTGTTGGTTTGTGGATATGAATGGATTGGATTGTCGCGGGTGAATAGCCGGGTTGGATGTGAGATGAGCGTTGTTTTTCTTTCATTCATTTGTAACATGTAAATTGATGTAATAATATTCTTTGTATGGCCGCACAACCGGGTCGGGGTTGTAGCCGTCATTGTATAATTCTTTTTACTGTTTTTTGCTCCTAGGATAGACCCATGGAGGGGGTGCACAAACTACCGGGTACTCGAAGTGCCGAGTGGCCTACTCACGGTGGTGAGGGAGGTTGCTTCGCTTCGGGTGCTTGGCGGGTAGTTTGCCGCACCCGTAGGGGTCTTGGGTGGGGTATTGGCTATTCACCGCGACCGTGTAATCCGCTTTGCGTTGCAGGCTCGAACGCATTGCGGATTCCTAGTATATCCAATGTATTCATCTGTGATCTGTAATGTCTATCATTGCGATATATTTATATATAATAACTATTTAGGCGTTGCTTATGTTTTACAGCCGCGCTAGCCCAGCCCCCGCTCTGTCGTTAGTTAAGTAACCTAACGGGTGATGACGGGGCCCCGTGGCGAATGCGAATGGCATAAGCGTACGTCATATTATGGTTGTTTTCTGCAATGGTAGGATTAAATGATGGGACGCATTAAAAGAACTAATGCAAGAAATAAACCAAGTAAAAGTCGATTGGAACACTTTGAAAACCACTCGGTTCTTTTCAAAACTAAACTTTTAAACGCGGAGCTTGAACCACTCCTTTTAAAAGCTATCTCGTTCCATCGATTATATCAAGTTCACTACGTTCACGGTTTCGCCAAAACCATCCGTAGCCCTCCGTCATTCCACATGAATGGTCAAAAGTATTCAAGCTATGTATTTTGGCCAAAGTCAAGGCATAGTGATTGGTAGCGTTTGGGTATTCATGTGTAGCATAGATAGATGCGTTGGTTTGGGACAGTCGTGCTGCCATTTTGGCCAAAGCCAAGGGTAGGTACGGGTGGGTCCAAATTAACCAGGAGAATGACGGGTAGAACTTGACATGTGACTTATGATATTTTGGCCAAAGTCAAGGTCATAAGAGCATGGGGCAAAAAAAATCCACATCGGGAGTTTCATAAGTACTGAAACTTGCTAGCGTTGCATACCATTTGGAGTGTGATAATTCTGGTAGGATTCCTTCAGTTTTATCACGCGATGATATTTGGATCCCGATCCTACTGTGAGTATATGCTACTCCTCGGGAAAACTCTCACTTAACGATCAATGCTATAAACCTAGTAGGTGCCTAGAAAGGTGTTAGCGGGGCTACGCCCACAGGGAAAAGAGGTTACTTAATTAAGGAACTTCGCGAAAGCGTTGGAAAACCTCCCTCGAAGTACCGACACTGGCCTGGCTGAACGGTTAAGCAAGTATTGTACGGTGAGAATGATCCCGGCTAATCCTTTTCTTTATGGTTTGAGAAGGGATTCGAGAGACAGTGGGAGCCATCCAGTTTAGACAAACTAAAAACCACTCTAAACTTGCAAGAGCATCATGCTAAAGTGTTTCTTTTCTCTCTCCTAATTGCAGCGACCATTCAAGATGACCGGACTTAAGTTACTATTAGATAAAAACATATTGACAGGGCCAAACTACAAAGATTGGCTCAGGAATGTCAAGATGGCTATCACTTATGACAAGCTGGGGTATATACTTACCACCAAAGCTCCCCCCGTCCCAGGTCCCACCTCCAGCGTCGCGGATGTAGAAATCCGTAAAACATGGGAGATAGATTGCGCGAGGGCCAAATGCCTCGTATTAGCCTCGATGGACAACGACCATCAGAGGAGGCACGAGAATATGGACCTAGAGTCCATATTTCTCCATACAAAAGAACTGTATGGAGAGCAGTCTCGTATCGCAAGATACGAAGTGTCGAAGAAGCTCTTTTCGGCAAGGTTGGCCGTCGGATCATCGGTAGCGGACCACGTGCTTAAGATGATCGGCTATATAGAGGAGCTCGCGGACCTTGGGACCACGTTGGAGAATGAACTCTATACTGATCTAATTCTCCAGTCCCTTCCTTCCACTTACGCCCAGTTCATTCTCAACTTCAACATGCAAGGAAAGGAGGTCGAACTGGCCGAACTTCTGAACATGTTGAGGACTGCTGAGGGCACCCTACAGAAGGGTAGGGAGACATCCACTTTGTTTGTAGGAGGATCTTCCTCTTCTAGGTCCAGGGCGAAAGCCAAGGGCAAGAAGAAGAAAGCCCCCGCCAAACCAAGAGGCGGTGTCGGTAAAGTGGATACGAAGGGAAAGGGTAAAGCAACAAAAGTAGCGGGGAAGCTGGTGGGTAAGGAAGAATGCTTCTATTGTCACAAAAGTGGTCACTGGAAACAAGATTGCAAGGCTTGGAAAGCCAGAACACAGGATTTGAAGCGAGTTGCAGCTTCAGCTTCAGGTGTGTATGTTATTGAAAACTGTCTATCTATAAACTCTACTTCCTGGGTATTGGATACCGGATCGGGATCTCATATCTGTAATTCTTTGCAGGCGTTGAGAAAGCGTAGAGTTTTGAAGGCAGGTGACATGACCCTCAGAGTTGCGAACGGTGCTAGCATGGATGCTGAGGCCGTAGGGGACTATCACCTGGGATTATCAGATGGACACTTTTTGGTTTTGCGTAGTTGTTATTATGTACCAAATGCAACCTGTAATATCATTTCTGTATCTTTATTATCTAAAGAAGGTTATGAATTTGCATTTGTAAGTAATGTAGTGAACATTCACCTTAATCAAGTGTTGATTGGGTCAGGTACATTGAACAACGGTATTTACGTTTTAAACCAACCACAGGTTTTCAATATCCAGAATACACACAAAAGAAAGTCTCCAGAAATTAATAAAACTTTCTTATGGCATTGTAGACTGGGTCACATCAACGAGAGAAGATTGACTAAGTTACATACTGAAGGATATTTAGATTCGTTCGAATATCAATCATATGCAACTTGTCAATCCTGTCTCAAAGGAAAGATGACAAAGGCTCCGTTTTCTGGACACGGAGAAAGAGCGAGCGAGCTCTTGGGACTCGTACACAGCGACGTGTGCGGTCCAATGTCTACACATGCGCGAAGCGGTTTTTCTTACTTCATAACTTTTACGGATGATTTTTCAAGGTACGGTTATGTCTTCTTAATGAAACATAAATCCGAGGCTTTTGAAAAATTCCAGGAATATAAGAGTGAAGTAGAAAAACAGACCGGCAAAAGTATCAAGATCCTAAGATCGGATCGAGGAGGAGAATACTTAAGTGCCGAATTCCTGAATTACTTAAAAGAGAATGGAATTCTCTCTCAGCTTACTCCTCCATACACTCCGCAACATAACGGTGTATCGGAGAGACGGAACCGAACCCTATTGGATATGGTACGGTCCATGATGAGTAACGCTGAGTTACCGCGATCATTCTGGGGGTATGCGCTGGAAACAGCTGCATATCTTTTGAACCGTGTTCCCACTAAGACTGTGCCTACCACACCATATGAGTTATGGAGTGGGAAGAAACCCTATCTTAATCACATTAAGACATGGGGATGTCCAGCTTTTGTAAAAAAGCAGCATGCGGACAAGCTCGAGGCACGCTCAGTACAGTGCAAGTTTGTGGGATATCCAAAGAACTCCAAGGGATATTACTTCTATTGTGAAGAGGAACAAAAAGTCCTTGTTTCTCGTCATGCCCACTTTCTAGAACATCAGTTCATAAAAAAGGAAATAAGTGGGAGCGCAATAGAACTGGAAGAAATTCCAGAACCACAAACTATTACTGAAAGTTTAGTGGAACCAGAAAGTTCAAAAGAACAGGACATTCCTATGCCGCTCCGCAGGAGTAGTAGGCAGTCTCATCCGCCCGAGAGATACTACGGTTTTCTCATTGACGGGGATAGAGAAGACTGCATCCTAGATTGTGATGAGCCTACTAGCTTCCAGCAAGCCATTCAGAGCGTCGACTCGGTAAAATGGCTGGATGCAATGCGGACCGAGATGGAGTCCATGTACACCAACAAAGTATGGACGTTGGACATTGCTCCAGACGGGGTAAAACCCGTAGGATGCAAGTGGATCTTCAAAAGGAAGATTGGTGTAGATGGACAGGTTGAGACCTATAAAGCTAGACTGGTAGCAAAGGGTTTTCGTCAGCGACCTGGTTTGGACTATGACGAAACCTTTTCTCCAGTAGCTATGCTGAAATCCATTCGGATCCTTCTTGCCATTGCTGCTTTCCACGATTATGAGATTTGGCAGATGGACGTAAAGACAGCTTTTTTAAATGGTCATTTAGAAGAGTGTGTCTATATGGATCAGCCAGAGGGTTTCATTCAGGGTGGGAGCAGCGGAAAGGTGTGCAAGTTGCTCAAGTCCATTTATGGACTCAAGCAGGCATCGCGGAGTTGGAACATCTGTTTTGATGAGACGGTCAAAGAATTTGGCTTTATCAAAAATCCAGATGAACCATGCATCTATTGTAGATTTGTAGCGAGAACTGTAGTATTCCTCGTTTTATACGTGGATGACATTCTCTTAATAGGAAATGACATTCCTATGCTACAATCTGTCAAGGGGTTCTTGTCACACAGGTTCTCCATGAAAGACCTGGGTGATGCCTCCTACATTCTGGGTATCCGGATCTACCGTGACAGATCCAAGAGGATATTAGGACTCTCGCAGTCCAGGTACATCGACACCATACTGAAGAGATTCAGTATGGAAGATTCCAAGCGCGGTAATCTACCGGCTTGTCACGGGATCACCCTCTCCAAAGAGATGTCTCCCAAGACTGATTTGGAGAGGGATCGCATGTCTATTATACCCTACGCTTCTGCGGTAGGCTCTATAATGTATGCGATGTTATGTACCAGACCGGATGTGGCTTATGCACTGAGTGTGGTAAGCAGGTATCAGTCAAACCCAGGGGAGAAACATTGGATAGCAGTAAAGAACATTCTCAAGTACCTGAGAAGGACTAAGGAGATGTTCTTGGTGTATGGCGGAAAAGACCTGCAGATTGAGGCCTTTGCTGACTCCAGCTTCCAGAGTGACAAGGATGATTCCAAGTCCATGTCGGGTTTTGTCTTTACCCTCAATGGAGGGGCGATGTGTTGGAAGAGCTCCAAACAGGAAACCGTTGCTGACTCGACTATGGAAGCGGAATACATCGCTGCATCTGATGCCGCAAAAGAAGCTGTCTGGATAAGGAAGTTCTTGAAAGAACTTCAGGTGGTTCCGTCCATTGTTGACCCAATACCTCTGTATTGCGACAACAACGGGGCTATAGCTTTAGCGAAGGAACCCAGGTCCCATCAGAAATCCAGACACATCTTAAGGCGGTATCACCTGATCAGGGAGATCGTGGATCGCCAGGAGATCGAGGTCCGGAGAGTTGCATCAGAGGATAACACAGCAGATCCATTCACCAAGGCCTTGCCCCAGACTCAGTTCGAGCGGCTGATCGAGATGATAGGTCTTCGATACGCCAGTACATGGCCTTAGTGCAAGTGGGAGATTGTTAGTGTATATGCCCTAGAGGCCATTACTGTATCATACTAGCTTGTATATTACTTAATGGAAGCTTGGGATATTCACAGTTGTATATACAATCTTGCTCGAAATGGTAGTATGCTACTTGGTTTGTCTCTGCTTTAATATGTGCATGTGTTTCTTTTAGCATATTGCTGGTATACATATTAGTAGAGCCCTTAGGATCTTTGCTTGATTACCAGCGTTGTGATGGCGCTCGCACTCGTGGGAGCTGGGTAATCTATAAGCACATCCTTATACAGGTCCCTGGTCGTTGGACTATCGAGACAGGGCATCGATACTCCGGAGTAGACTAGCGTATGCGCTTCTCATCCCAGTGTGGGAGACGGTCTGTCCCACAGCCGTTAGTACGTCGTACTTGGGATAGTATGCGGGTGCTCGTTAGGTTACGAGTACACTGGACAGGACTCGTCGGGAACTGTTGGTTGGTAATATACCTATCGTCAGTTATCAGTTCCCAGGTGACATGAGTACAGCTTAGTCCGCTGACTTGACACTGTCACTTCGCCTCGAGTGTGTTCCCACTGCACTTTGATTACTACCCTACCACGGCTCAAAGGAGCTGTGCAAACAGGTAGTTTTTGGGTGCAGTCCCGAAGCACTTGGAGGCAGTGACGGTTAGACAGGATTCGTCTCTCCCGGTATTGGGGGTTGACATCGCGCTGTGTCTAGGAGAGCCATTACACGAGTAGTCCCTGGCCAGGGCAAGCGAGATATACTGGTAGGTTTCCAGTGTTATCTCAGGGTGTTCTGGGCTACACTCCGACACGACTTGTACCGCTATTAGGGGACTGACGTTCACCGCCCCCCTAGGCCCGCCATGCGATGTATCAGACGAACGGACCGGACTGTACGGAGACTGTCACATACAGGCTCAGTAGGAGTGCAGATGGGGTTCACCTCGTCAGTCTTCTTATCGACATCTACCTGGGGACCGTTACGTACAGCTAGTGCCACTTGCGGTCTGTGGTTAAACCCACTGCCAGCGTAGTGTCGAGTCTTTAGAGTCCCACACAGAGAGCTATTCGCCTTTAGGCAAAACGAGTAGAGGTCGCATGGTTTTGCGACAGGGTTCGTTCGCATCCGCGCACTTGTGCACGTTTGCTGTCCGGACAGTTTATACTAGCGGGCTTTGGTTTAAGCCGGATCCTAGTATATGATTTGAGATTGGTTTTTCTCATTGTGTTCGTGTTCCTCGGATCACGAATGCGGGTGCGTATGCACGGTTGCTTGAGATTGAGGGAGAGGACCTTGTTTAGGGTTAATGACTATTGTCATTTTATTAACCCTATTGTTTTTGTGTGTATTATTGTTAATTAATAATTAGCTTAATTATTGTGCATGGTTGTTGTTGTTGACACTTTGACTTTGTTGACTTGTTGACCAAGTTGACAATTTGACCATGATCATTTCATTTGGAAGATGCTCTTTGATTCTTGCAATTTGCATTAATAATGAAATGATAATGGTCACCTCTTGATTAAACCATGACAATTTTCTTGCTAATTAATTAATTAAGATAACTCACACATATTAGTGAGAATGGCTCACTATTTTCTCATTCTCTCATTTCTTTTCTCTCTCTTGCTCATCCTCTCCCTCAAGCTCTCTCCCTCTCATGTGTTGAGAAACAAATAGCTTGAGAAAAACCCTCTCTTGATCTTCTCTACTCACTTCTAGGGTTCAAGTCTTAGCATTTCTTGCACTCTAGTTACTCCTAGCTTGGAGTTGAAGCTAAAGGTGGTGGCTTTCGGGTGGATCCTTCTTTGACGGGAGAAGACAAGCAAGGTGATCCTTTTCTACCATACCTAGGAGCAAGGAGAGAAGGACTAAAGACCAAAGGTATAACCTTTCTACAACTTTGTTAGTTGTTTGTTTACTTTAGCTAGTTTTAGTTTAGCAAAGATCCTCACAAGCATAGTCCATGTTGCCTAAGTCATTAAAAATCCGATTTTTATTATGTTTTCCGCCTCCCGTAAGCACCGGGATGGGCAACACGGACTTACAATATGCATGGAAATATGAGGATATAAACCACCTGTGTCCCTCGTGACACATCAAAATCATGGAACCGGAGTGTCCAGCATCGACACTCGAAAACATCATGAAAACTGTGCCCAGTATCGGCACGTAAATCCTCATATATCGGGCTCCGTCTGCGGAATCGGCCCTCGGCCCCAGCAGTACGCCCATATCCATTTATCGACTCTGGTCGGTATCCTCCGGATAACCGCCAGGTCTAACCAATCACCAGTAGGTACTCGCCCACCTCCAGGCTCAATCGGCAAAATCCTTCGATCATCTTGCCGAGGGGAACCATACCGGGTCCACCATGTACCCGCAATCGGCTCGTCCACTACTCGAATCGGGTTTCACATGTCGCTCTCAGCACCGAGAAAACACATGGTGGACGCACTGAAATATCATATCAAGGTTAACCGGGTTTTTAAAGAAATGACATTCTCTTTTGAAATACCCACGGTTCCCAAAATCCAGAAATATCATGGAAACAACAACTCTCAATGCGTATAATCAGAAAGCATGATGTATGTGACATGTAAAAGAAATGTAAGCACATCAGTCTGTCATGCAAGAATCATATCCTGAATGCAACAGTACTACAGTGTAGTGACATGGCAATTATCGATGATGAAGTGTGTGAGCCGGCAAACAAGTGTACGTGGAACATACGCATAATCGATAATGGTGCTGGTGTCCTAGCAGCATAACTGTAATATATCAATAAACACAAGCAATGCAATGCAAATAGCATGAGTATGCGGAATCGAATAATCAATGCAACAGTACAGACTCTATCAAAATAAATATATCATGCAGCCTTGCCTTTTGAAATAAGACGAATCAGGGTTTTTGGAAAAATAAGGGCTACGGTGTTTTAAGAAAAGATGTGTCGTTTGAAAATATCCGTAGAATCCCTTTTGCCTATCTTTAAAATATCCCCGATTCGTTAGTTTTGAAATAGGTATGACTCGGGTCTAGTCTAACGCCTACTATGCGAACTACGGACCCAATAATCAAGTCAATCGTGAGGGGTATGAAAACCACCTAAATCTGAGTCGATATACAAATATATATACAATAGTCGGTGATCTCGCCTCAATAGTATCACGTACGATACGGTATATCATGTAACATCCTCGAGTCATGAGTCCGGATCTAACATCAATATAAAGCTCATACGGTAAATCGTCGTACGGCATCCCAATAGTTGGGTACGGGTCAATATCACATTATCTCATCACATATCAGGTATCACTACCATCGTATCACATAATTTAGGGTACAACTCTAAGTCTAGTACCATCGATACCATCTATAAAAATATGAATGCGGGGTAAAACACATGCCCAAAGGCCCGCTAAAACCATCATGTCGCATCTCAAATACGAACTCTGTCATACCGCCGATCTCACGACCTCAAATCAAAACTCATCGACTCATCTCAATCCCACGTATCATCCTCAATCCCGTATATGAACACATAGTCCCATACCCATGTGTAGATATACACCTCCAAATACGCACAGATAAATGAAAGAATGTATGCAAGTATATGTGTACGTGTATGAGTGGGTGCAACCACTATTCTAGGGCTTCGCACTATACTAAACCAATACATCCTTATCACATATAATTTCATTATTACCATCAATAATCTTAAGCGACACATAATAAATATATGTGTGTATACGTATTCGTATACATCACCACGGACTGCGGGGGTGATGTACGCCATCCACCCGACTTCTCCCGTAGATATAATCTACTCACCTTGCTTCTCGTGTGCTGTTCTCACCATAATATTGCATTATTATATTCCCCATTCTTATTCGTTTTATAAATAAACAGGTGCTTTTGACGCATGTCTGCTACATATTACTGGTTACAGGTTCTTGGATCTAAAACAGTGAAAAAGACAAAAGACGATGCAAAAGTGAGACTTTGACCAATAAACAGAAGACTCTTGATCAAGCCTACATAAGGATCAGTTCACAAAGCAAGGTTCAAGACGTTAACACAAAGCGAACGGTTAAAAGTCCACAACACGTATTCGCTGGAAGATCTGGAGAAGATCTAGAATCTACATGGAGAAAAGTACTAGATAAACAGGAAGCCCAAAAGTCCAGAAAGCAACACAAGAAATTCCAGCAGCCGATCTCCCCATTGGGCCACGGAACCGCGGCCAAACCCAGGCTGCGGCCGCGGTTCCGCGGCCGGGTTATGCCCGTGTCGGTGCGGAGTTTTTTTGGCGGTGCGCGTATTGTTGACTAGGTCTTTTCTTAGGGGTATTTTTGTAATAGAAGATGTGCGAATCAATTGTAACCCAGGGTTTCCTATCCTCTATAAATAGGAACTCTAAATCATTGTAAAGGCTATGCCTCCCTTCATTAATAAATTTTAGAACTCTTTTGGAGAGTATCGGTGCCTCTTTTCAATTCATGAATTCAGATCTGACAACCCTGTGTTGATGTTTGGAGAGAGCCATCTGTAAGTAGTTTTATTTAATTGATCTAGTTTAGATTTTAATTCTTAGCCTTAGATGTTAGCTTTGGGGAAGGCTTTTGAGAGATGAGATCTCTCATCCCTTTCTTACCCATCACATATAATCTATAGGACTCCATGCATACACGCACACACCGCGCCCTACGGCACCCTATCCCTCGAGGTAGCGGTCATACCGTAGTATGAAAGCCCGGTTGCGCGCGTTTTCCATGGAGGTTAGGGTAAGGATCTCTAAAGGAAGGACAAGAACCTAGAGGAAGGAACACCTTCCTGAATGGATCTAATCCCCTTTATTGATAATTACCATAACTCCTCTTAGATCCTAATTTGGGTATAGAAAGCGTTGAGATTTATTTGCATTTCCAAACCATTCTTAAACCTAACCCTAGAAAGATTTAGATCTAGATAATTTTAGTATAGATAGATTTAGTTTTTAGGTTTAATAATCAATCCGAACACCCTTCGAAATTAACTCGTAAGAGCGAATAGGAAATTCACAACATCCCTGTGGACCGACCCGTACTCACCGGCTAGCTACCTAGCGACGCCGTTCTTGATTGCGGTAATAGATAGTTTTTGAGATCAATCAAGTGGCGCCGTTGCCGGGGATGGCGTGTTATTTCCTTTTTGCAATTTCGGGTTAATCAAAATTAAAAAAATCATAAAAATTTGAAAAATATAAAAATATATCATCTATTATTTTTGGGAAGGGTACTTTTGTGTGAATTTTGCAGGATCTATGAACAAATTCGGATCTGGAAATCTACAGAGATCAAAACAGTAAATATCAAATCCGAACAAACAGAGAAATATCACAACAGACAATAGAAGAAATTTGGAGGACCGAGTCAACAACTCAACCACTCGATCTGGTGAAAAAAAAATCGCCTGCTGACGTCATCGCCTTGCGGCGGATCCGCGGTCGTTGGTGGCTTCGGGCGGCAGTTCCGCGGTCATCTCAGTGGATCAGATCCCCAAACTTCCTCTGCGGTTCATAAAAATAAAAAATAAAAAATCTGTAAGTCTTCTGATCTCCTCCTCTGCAAATCTCTGATATCTCCTCTGAAAATCTCCTGCAGGATTCTTTGCGTTTAAAAATCTTTTCCCTTCCAAATAACAAATCTTGTGCAGGATTCTTTGCGCTCGCTTAAAATAGAAATTGATTGCAAGTAATATTTTTTGTTTTGCATATCTTTTATCGAAAATCTTTTTGCAAAATTTCCAAATAAAGAGCAAGCGAAAAAAGGAAAATTTTAATTAGAAAACTTGCAAACTTTGAAATTCATGAAAAAAGATTTGATTGCAAGTGATTTACTGTTTTGCATATCTTTAATATGATTTTAAGGGGCTTTTGACCAATTCAGATTGGGTGGGGATTTCATCACCCTTCCCAGGACCCCAGAAATCACATAAGGCATTTGCATTGACCATTCTTATTTAAAAAATACTAGACTCAGCCCTAAGGACTTCGAGCTCAATAGGACAGAGGATTAGTTATAGGCATCGACCGTTTATCCTAACCTGACTTTGCGGTGTCTAGGCAAGTGTGTCTAAGGCAAGTGGTTACTTAATTAGGACCGCTACTTGTAGCGGGGAGCCTCCCACTTACCTGGCACTTACCTGGCCGCAATTGGCGGTGAAAAGGCGGTTTGAGGTCCTATCTCTAGCCCTTTAGAACAGTTAGGAGCTGTCTAGCTGACCTAGGTGATCCTAGAGTTAGGCCTTATTGTGCATTTTTGGTTGATCGAAAGTGTGTCTTAGCCCTTTATCATTTTTTTGCAAACAGTTTAAAATAAAGAAAAAAAAGGAAAATTTTTTTATAAAAAAACTTGCAACTTGTCGCGTAAAATCCTTGCACCCTACCACCTACCTTCTTCATCTTCCCTTTCTTCTATCATGGGTACCCCACATCATAAATCTCTTGCCGAACTTTGGTATCCCGAACCTAACTTTGCGTCATACGTCAATTGTTTCGGTCGATTTAAGGAAGATCCCTCCATGCCCAAAATATTTTTGAAAGATCAAATAGAAGCGTCTAGGAGAAACAGTTTGACTTTGCAACCCACTTTGTGTCAACTATGTCAACTTTCACCACCTTCGTATGTTGATGCCACTTTTTCGAGTCCAGCTGTAACTCCTAAACCGATGTCCATTGCTGAGCATATTGCTCAATCTAGT
Organism: Agapanthus africanus; assembly: GCA_030015575.1. Classification (NCBI taxonomy): domain Eukaryota; kingdom Viridiplantae; phylum Streptophyta; class Magnoliopsida; order Asparagales; family Amaryllidaceae; genus Agapanthus; species Agapanthus africanus. Next base: position 734,506,735 of record CM057341.1, on the reverse strand, counting down.
AGCCGATCTTTCACCCCTCTCCACATATTTAGTTCTAGGGATCAACAAGTCCATTCACCTTTTTATCCACATGTTGACCCTACTCCTGTCCAACCATCCAATTCCTACCAGTCCTACCCGACTTTCCCACCTTCACTAGACACTGTTTCTACACAGCCATTAGGGAGTTTCACGTATCCAAACAGTTTCAAATCTTTTACCGAAACCCCTTCACAACCCATGTCTAGTTTGGAACAGTCGTTGGAAGCTTATATTTTAGCAACAAACAAAATGGTTAAGAATGTGGAAGCATCCATTACCGCCCTTAGACTACCTTGTGAACCGGCAGCTAGTTTTCAACTAGCTTCAAATTTTTCAATGTATAAGAAGGTGGTTGGACAGAGTGAGAATGTGAGAGGATTTCCAAATCAAACCTACCCATACCCAATTGAATCCAACAACTCCAATTTTCAAACATGTGTCCAAAATGATGAGTTGTGCGACTTTGTAGTGCTTGATTTGCCAAATTGTGAGGAACCCCTTTCGAGTGAAACCGCACCTAATCAGTTTGACCTTTACACCTCCAATCTAGAACCTAAATCGATAAATATCCATGCTTTTGATGAGGTGTCAGAAAAAATTGATTTTCACTTGATTGAGGATATAGACGCCGGGAATATTTCAGATGATGAACCTGTCGATTTGATTGAAATTTTATGTCCAATTCATCATCCCGAGTCATTAATTGTTTCTCCCGAACTTCATATGCGTCTTGATTTTGATGATAATGGTATGGATGAGATAAGTATTAAGGAGAATTATGAGGATAGTATTGAAGAGAGTAGTGAGGATAATATTGAGGTTGAACCATTCTTGTTTGATGTGTCGGATTTTCCAATTCATCCTCTTGAACCTTTAACTAAATCACCCTCCCTCCTTTCCATCGTTCCGTCCACGCCTAATATCACGCTTGAAAACTATGAGCTTGAAAATTTTTCCTTTGAATCTGACACAGTTCTCACAGCCGATAACACGTACGAGTGTTTCACTTTTTCGGATGATGTTGATGACTCACCGCCCGAATTTGAGTCCTTTACATTTTCAGATGAGTTAATCGAACCATCAGACTCGGTTGCTTACAGTTGCTTCGAACCATTGATGGAATCTTTCAAATTCGAGACAGTTTACTACGGTGAGAATGAGACTATCCCTAATTCACCCCCTTTCGTCCTTCCTATCGTTCTGACCTTACAAGAGACCGTTACGCTTTCATCTCCAATACCAAGTTCGGCGTACCATGTTTTCTTGTGAATCTTGAGGGATTTGACCCCATTTCTCGACGGGTTGATAGGTTAGCACAATCGCGTTTAACACATCGGTCATCAAAAATTGCGCTAATTTATTCACTCGATTTACACCCTCAAGATCGCGCGAACCTTCTTTCTCCTTTCCGCCATTCTCCTCCTCCACCGAGACCATATTCTACCCTTCTTCCCACACGGTCTCGTGTGTTTCTCATTTCTTTCCTTTACACCCCATTATTTCACCAACTCGGCCTTTACCACGATAAGATTTTTGAATGGTTGGTGCTAACCTTTGGCTTGTGTAAGGCCAAGCTTAAGTTTGGGGGGAAACTTGTTGTATATATGTACATATATTTTTTGTTTTCTTTTTGTATAAAAAAATAACAAATTTTTTTTTCAAAACAATAAAATAAAAAAATTATAAATAAATAAACAGGGGAGTGCCGGCATTTTGACCCTCTTGGTGTGACATGACAGTGAGGACACTGTGAAGTTTAAGTTTGGGGGTATGCTCGGTACGTTTTCTTCCTTCGCATTCATATGTATATTTTTGCATTTGCATATTTATTTGAAAACCCATAAAAATTGAAAAATTTCAAAAATTATAAAAATTATTGTATTCAATTTTGGCTTATTTGACTCGAGTTTGACAGATAGGTTAACTAGCTAGGAACAACTAGATCTTAGACTTAGTAAATTAAAAACCCTAAAAATAACCTTCTTTAGAGTTTAACGGTAGAAAGTGTATGTCTTTGTAGTTTATTTAGAAATAGGCAAATTTTGAGTTCAATTCTTGGGCTAAGTCAAAACAAAGGAAAAGTATTGATGTTTTTATTAAAGTATGAGTTTGAAAAATAATTCCTAGCTTAAGTCTAGATTCTGAAAATGTATACCCTACAATTTGCACAATCACGCACCTTGAAACTTGGAATAGTAGAAAAGACCTTGAAATGCTCTTGTCTAAAGTCCTTAGTACGAAGGAAAAAAAAAATAAGGTGAATAAAGAAGAAAAAAATGAACACTGGTTTTTGTGATTACTTAAGGCTGTAAAAATAGAAAAATATTTAGCGAGGGTGCTTCATCACCTAGTGCTTTAGACCAACTGGTTTGGGAGTCACTGCTAAAAGCCTTGGGTGTTGCAAAACTAGGAATTATGCTTTAAAGTGCAAACATATCTTGTAATCGGTTGTTGGTACCTCAAGAAGTATTAACGGTCGCATGAAGGATGTGTAAGCAAAATTCAATTAAAAATTCACCAATTAATAAGTACTTTGGACAACGGACAAGGGTATGATTGCTTGATTTGAATTTCCAAGTGTAGGGGTGATTTATACACACACGTGGGGATATGTGATTGGAGTTTAGATAAGAGAAAGGAATGAAGAATAGAACTTGTATTTTTAGTAGAGTTGATAAAAATTCCTAAGTGGAGATGGAACCCTAGAAGGAAAAACTTAAGAGATGCCGAAAGCTAAGTAAGTCTATAGAACATATATAATCTTAAGTTAGATGATGAGGAAGTGTGAAGAATATGGGTGGATAATTTGCAAGTCGAAGATAATAGAGTTCCTTGTTAGAAACCCTAATTGGAGAATTAAAGTCGAAAAAGCCAAATTGATAGGATTTTGTGGGTAGTATCCGCTGAAAACCCTCAGGAGACAACACTCCTCCTACTAGGGACATCTAGAGGTTTAACGGCTTGTTGCACGAGCTCAGTGCAATCGCGTTTCCCTGCGAAAGTGCGGTTAGGTTTTTTGTAGAGAATAAAAAATAAGTTTGCTCGAGGACGAGCAAAAGATAAATTTGGGGGTATTTGTTCACACCATAATATTGCATTATTATATTCCCCATTCTTATTCGTTTTATAAATAAACAGGTGCTTTTGACGCATGTATGCTACATATTACAGGTTACAGGTTCTTGGATCTAAAACAGTGAAAAAGACAAAAGACGATGCAAAAGTGAGACTTTGACCAATAAACAGAAGACTCTTGATCAAGCCTACATAAGGATCAGTTCACAAAGCAAGGTTCAAGACGTCAACACAAAGCAAACGGTTAAAAGTCCACTACAAGTATTCGCTGGAAGATCTGGAGAAGATCTAGAATCCATATGGAGAAAAGTACTAGATAAACAGGAAGCCCAAAAGTCCAGAAAGCAACACAAGAAATTCCAGCAGCCGATCTCCCCATTGGGCCACGGAACCGCGGCCAAACCCAGGCTGCGGCCGCGGTTCCGCGGCCGGGTTATGCCCGTGTCGGCGCGGAGTTTTTTTGGCGGTGCGCGTATTGTTGACTAGGTCTTTTCTTAGGGGTATTTTTGTAATAGCAGATGTGCGAATCAATTGTAACCTAGGGTTTCCTATCCTCTATAAATAGGAACTCTAAATCATTGTAAAGGCTATGCCTCCCTTCATTAATAAATTTTAGAACTCTTTTGGAGAGCATCGGTGCCTCTTTTCAATTCATGAATTCAGATCTGACAACCCTGTGTTGATGTTTGGAGAGAGCCATCTGTAAGTAGTTTTATTTAATTGCTCTAGTTTAGATTTTAATTCTTTGCCTTAGATGTTAGCTTTGGGGAAGGCTTTTGAGAGATGAGATCTCTCATCCCTTTCTTACCCATCACATATAATCTATAGGACTCCATGCATACACACACACACCGTGCCCTACGGCACCCTATCTCTCGAGGTAGCGGTCATACCGTAGTATGAAAGCCCGGTTGCGCGCGCTTTCCATGGAGGTTAGGGTAAGGATCTCTAAAGGAAGGACAAGAACCTAGAGGAAGCAACACCTTCCCGAATGGATCTAATCCCCTTTATTGATAATTACCATAACTCTTCTTAGATCCTAATTTGGGTATAGAAAGCGTTGAGATTTATTTGCATTTCCAAACCATTCCTAAACCTAACCCCAGCAAGATTTAGATCTAGATAATTTTAGTATAGATAGATTTAGTTTTTAGGTTTAATAATCAATCCGAACACCCTTCGGAATTAACTCGTAAGAGCGAATAGGAAATTCACAACATCTCTGTGGACCGACCCGTACTCACCGGCTAGCTACCAAGCGACGCCGTTCTTGATTGCGGTAATAGATAGTTTTTGAGATCAATCATGTGCCGATGTCGATGTCACCATCTTCATCTTCTTCGCCTCAACATCACGTCGGGTACCTACACGTATATCACAAACGCTAAAGCACATGAAAATCACATCGGAAAGCCAAAACAGCACACGCTACTCGCATAGGTAAAAACCTATCGTCTCGCATGTAAACACGATCAATATCCACTTGTCGTTGACGTCCAAACGCCACCCGACAGAAACGAATCACCAAATACCAAAATCCATGCTAAAACAAGTTGTAAACCATGCACCAACATAGGAAAATCAACCCAGATTTTACCCTGATTGGAACCAGACAAAATTGCACATGCCATGGGTCAAGACTACTGGAAATATGGCCATGCACAAAAAACGAGACCAAACCCCCCCGCTCTGCCCGCAATTTGCGGCCAGATGGGATTTATCTGCGGCCGGGAATTGGAGTTGGAGGCTAGGGTTTGGTGTGGTGGTTCCGAGTGCCTGCACATCTCACTGTCAACTCAATTTTATTTTAGGGTTCTCGAAGTGATAGCAGATTCCTAAATACGATCACAGATTCACAGTTTTTCCCCGACATCGTCTCATAAATCCGTATTCTGTGTTTTAGCTTCAGGTTTGGTTCAATCTATCATCACACCAGGGGTTCTAGGGTCACCACAAGCCTCAATTTCACTTTTGATTTCAAGTCTAACCCTAAACCCTAACTAGAATTCTCCAAAGTCCACAAACGACACCATATCGATATGAAACTAGTATTGATGCACAAGAAATGAAATACTACTCTAATAGGTGAAGAAATTACCTCCTTTGGCAACTCAAAAAAATTCTTAAGTTGCTCAAAGTCCTCCAAATCCATCCTTGCTAGGTTCAATGTGTAGCTAGTGAGCTCGGGAACATTTTTTGTGAAATGGGAATAGGGTTTTGGGGTGGATTTCATGGTGGATCTAGGGTTTTTGTGAAGAGGGAGGGAGAGGGATGGCCGCAGCAGCAACAAGGGGAGGGAGAGGAGAGAGAATGAGACGGGGAAAATGATGGGAGTATGGTTCAAAAAGGTGAAGGTTGACTTGGTCTCTCTCTCTCTCATGAAACCTTTATCTTTTCTTTTTCTTTTCCTTTTCTCTTCCTTCTCACTCAAGGCAAAACCCTAAGCAACCATATCCCCAAAACATGTAACAAGCGTAACAAGGGTGGAAAATGATATGTGCACATTTTTGCACAAAAATGCTAAAAATCCGATTAGCGATTTTTAATCGCGATTAGCACTAAATTAGCACATAACTAATCATAAAAACTTAAAAATGGCATAATTCCATAAAATATCCTATTTTAGAAATTTCCATAATTTCCCCCCATTTATTTGTATTTTAATTATACCGGAATATTAAAATATTCATTAAAATAATATTAAATTATAAAAATTCCCAAAAAAAATATTTTATTATTTTGAAACGTTACAATCTACCCCCCTTAAAGAAATTCGGTTCCCGAATTTAAATTTAAACCCCCAAATACTAAAACATTTCGATACAAATTCCAAGTCGTCGGGGCTCCGAAATCATCAATAAAAAAAAAAAACATCATAGCGCAATGCATGCGCATGAGTACCGAGCAGATAACTCAAAAGAAACACTCCGTCAAGCATCCCGCAATCATCGGAGTCATGGTAAAGACACAAATGTCAAATCCAATACAAAACCAATATGATATAGATCAGAACTATACATGTAGACATCCAATCTATACATGTGAATAGCTGATGTAAATGCATGACAAATTTTTTTAAGTCGCTGTGTGATGCGCATAACACTGCACAGTGGCGGACGTTTTTCATAAGAAAATAACCATATATGTATATATCTTTTGTTTACTATGTACGTTCCGCCGTTTTGAAAACAATTTAGAAGGGTTTTTTTGTTTTTAAAACGTTTCGTGTCATATTCGACACGTAGGCATATATACTGAGACCATAGCTCGCTCTTTGGAAATCTCTTCGATAACTATCAACGCATGCAAAATATATCCAGGTACTGTCCTCTGACTAGTCCTGCTCAGTACCAAAACAAATATCAAATATCATAAAATTGTACTGCTCCAAAAGGAATAAATCCCAAAAATGCACATAACACCACCCTGTGCGTCTGGTGCTCACGGAAATCAAAGTCCATATATGTGCCATACAGGTGCACAAAACAACATCTAGGTGCAACGGGTGTGCACGAAGTATCTGTCATAGGCAACATGTATGCCTGACAGCCAAATCAGGTGCATCTGACATGCACGAAGAATCTCGATTTAGTGCATCTGGTGTGCACCAAAATCATATCTCAAAACATGCACCCAACATGCGCGAAAATCCAAATCGGTGCATCCATCGTGCACGAATGAAAATCTAAACCCTGCGCACTCAACATGCACGGAATCACGAAATCCAATAGCAAACGCTGAACATGCGTAAGTCCAATCAAAAGCACGGAGTGCAAGAATCAATCATCAATATCAGGGTCAAAATCGACGATATAATGCGGCTCAATCAAAATCAGGTGTAGCGCGATGGAAAATCTCACAACCGTGTGCATCAGCGTGACCAAATCAAATCAAAACACTAAAAAGTGCATGAAAACTATGCTGGAAGCGTAAATCAAATCACCGGCATAAAGTAGGCATGAAATCACAATCAATATCTCAAGAATAATAACTATGCACAAGGTATAAATGCACAAGGTATAAATACCCAGTAGGTGCAACCATGGTGCACAAAATCAAATATCATGGAACTCAGTCATCAAGGCTAAATCATGCAAATAGATCGCCCAAAATACCGAAATCCAAAGTGACGGATATGTGATAATCAAATCAAAAAATCATAAATCATAAATACCGTCGTCGGTATATCCTCTTTCGAAGTCGAGAAGGTGTTGGTACATCCAATGCTAGCGGCGCAAGATATCTACTTGCCTCTTGCTCGCGGCTGGAGTCCTCTGCCTCTGGTTCCTTATATTCCCTGTGGATTACCAATCTCGCAATCCATCGGCTCATCGGCCCGGTCAGGTGTGCTAACGGAAAAGATTCCGTTCTGGCACTTCTCTGGTCATCTCTCGGTCAATCCTCACAACCGCTCGTAAAGCAGCACATCTCTGGCGCCGACCTCTGGTCCTCTGAATGCACACCACACATCTGCTCCTGGTGCAAATCTTATTGCAGTAGTGTACTGGAAGGAATCCTGCTCAAGGTCTCTTCTAATCTCGCCTAAGCCAAACTGTACGGAGGCTGGTACTCTAGCGTAATCTTTTCTCGCTCTCTGGACATCTGCGTCCTTAGTACAACATCTACTCGGAAGCTGGTCGCATCCTATCGCCTCTGTATGCATATCCGACCTTTAATCTTAACGGGAAGTAGTAACAGCTCATCTGCATCTCGCACGAACTTCTTGTCCCGCTTGTCTGTATCATCGTCCATTTCGACGTCGCGTCTCTATCTGCGCACTGCAATGCCCTCGGCTACGGTCCATCCGAAGTCCCTCACACGGACTCGAAATCACGAACTCGGTATCTTCATCACTCAGTAGAAGATATCTAGCCGAACACGTCCTTAGCGTGCATATCGCATCTCTGATGTCAGCGGAGTGGTACGTCATCTCGTCGAAATCTCGTGCGAACTATTTACTCCACTTGCTCCAATGTCGACTGATTCGGACTCGTCTACTCGTGGCTGCATGGACTATGCTCCAATGGCTATACTCGTATCTGGAGTCTCCCAAGCAGTGTACCATCACCATATCCGAAAGATGTCGAACCATCCGATCGACTCATCAGAACCTCATAATCCCCCAAGAGCTCAACACTTTGGGTACAGTTTAATAGTATCGAGTACATACCACAGCATCGGTGGTCCAGCTGTAGAAGGGCAAACCCAAGCCTCACTAATGGCGCCGCGGAACAGCCGCAAACCCTAAGGTTCAAAGGCTTTCACACGGTCATTATGTCGAGTTAGGGTTTCATTCTTCTAGAGGGTCCATAGAATCGCTTGCATGTCTTTCCGAATACTTTAAACTTGGAAAATGGGTTCCTGATATTCGATCGTCTCAATCGACTCTCAACGAATCTGCGTGAAGTCGTCTCTAGCTGGCATCAATCTACCTGACGACCTCGCATCGGGGTAAGCGAACGAACCACGTGTCCTAGTCATTCATCCTCGGTGACTAGCGACTCACCATCATATCTCTAAGTATATGCTCAAGCTGCAGTAGCTCCAACATCTGGGACGATATCTCGTCATTTGCAGCAACAACTGGCTCATTCGTCCGTACGCTAAACAGCGCCTCAATCATCATGAATAAGCGATATATCAATGGTCATCACATCCTGGCTGGCCTTTATCAGTGGCTCAATCCTCTGGTACCGACCGGTACGCCATAGAAATCTCGTAAAAGCGATCTGTCAAACGCTCATGGCGCGGAAGCACAATAAGACGACGCCTCTATATGCAATCGTATGTCTCTGGAAACACGCCCTGGTCAGTCCTCGTCCATGACGAGCTCATGCTGACACAACTCGAGCCGTAGCTCACTCTGCCCGTGCAATCGTGGCAGCAAAACCATAACCAGTATCGATAAGGATAGATCATAGGAAGGAATATAATACGGTGCAAGGAAATGTACATCCTAAGGTTTCTTAAGTGGAGTGGCGTGTCGTAAGTATGCCGCGGAACATACGTACGGTACGTCACTCTACTCAAGCTACCTACTCCATCAACCAAGGGTCATCCTATGCGACGAAAGTTCGGGTGTAATACCCCCTCGACTAAGTCTAAGTTCCGTAAGGTCAAGCCTAAGTTCCGTATATATATAAAAGCCCTAGGCTCCACATAGTCAAACTTAGACTCGAACCAAGTTCGACCTAGCGCTCTGATACCAACTTTGTCATGACCCGAAAGAGCACATGACTGGCCCTTGAACCATATGAAGTCTATAGGACTCCATCTGATCCAAGTAAGCCAAAAGCTCAGAAATCTAAAACCATTTAAAGAGTAAATAAAGGAACTGGTTTTTAATAAGTAAAGAAAGCATGTTTGAAATCAAAGCTTTTCAATAACTAAACCGAAAATGCATTTTTAAAATGTGTAGTCTTTTCTGGAAATTTCGGCAGAGTTTCCTTTGTAAAAACTGGCCCCGAACGGGGTACAACAAGAATAATATATATGAAATGATAAAAGGCATCCCCAAGCGGGAGCTAGCTCTTCGTCAATCGACGGTCACAACCACGTAAGCAATAATAATATACAACGCCAAAGGGCGAGGATCAAAACCCAAAAAGGAACTCAAAACAGCCAGAAAACCATAATACTACAAGCGCGACTCTAAGGTCGAAATAATACATCACTGTATCTAAGTCTGAAACAATACACAAGTTTTTGGTTGATGGAATTTCTAGATACAACTGAAAAGTATACGTACAAGGGTGGTTCTGATGCAAAAGAACCCACCTACTAAAGCAAGTCACCCGTATGGAAGCAGTGTGCCAGAAAAGCCGCTATGGAATCTGTACGGCAAAAACCTGCAAGAACTGTGGTACAACGGGGGTGAGTTTCCAACTCGTGAATAGAAATATCTACAAGCAGAGATCGAATGTACGACCCATCCTAGGTCAATACTGTTAGTTATATGTATGCCCTAGAGGCCATTACTGTACATAGGATGTATATTGTAGTGGATGCTTGGACATATATAGGGAGGACTTTCTTGCTCGACATGATAGTATGCTATCTGGTTGCTCTTTACCTTAACGTGTACACTGATTGTCTCTCTGTTACATGTTGGTAAAGCCCTTAGGATGTGTACTTGACTACCTGGACTATGATGCGGATCATACTAGTGGGGAAATGGTAGTCCATAAGTACATCCTTCAAGGTCCCTAGTCGTGGGTGTATCGAGACGGGGCATCGATATACCAGAGTAGACTAGCGTATACCTTCTCGACCCATACTGATGGGCGATGGATGATCCCATATCCATTGGTGTTTGACATCAGAGATGATATACGGGTGCTCAGTGGAGACTGGGTACACTGGACGGACTCGCCGAGAACTCCCAGATGGTATTATACCTTACGTCAGATGGCAGTTCTCTGGTGACACTGGTATAGGTTAGTCTGTAGACCAGAGATCGTCATAGAGTCTTGTGTGATTCCCTCTGTGCTTTGATTTCCACCTTACCACGTCCAAGAGGGCGTGCAAAACTGTGGTTTTTGGGTACAGTCCCGATTCACATGGAGGCAACGAGCGATAGGAGGGGATTCGTCTCTCCCGGTATAGGGAGTTGATGTTGCGCTGTGTTCGATTGGCTATAACCGGAAATCCCTGGCCAGGGTTGCTGAGATTTACTGGTAAGTGTTATCAGTAGTTTCTCGAACTGTTATAGACCTCATATCGACACGACTTATCGAGCTATTGGGGTCTGACGTTTACCACCCCTAGGCGAGATATACGACATATCAGACGACGAGACCGGACTGTACGGTAAGTGTTACTGGTTGGATTCACAGGAGTGTGAGCGGGCTTGCTCGTTGATCTTCTGATCGCTCAATACCCGGGTGGCCGTTACGTTTAGCAGACCGCTTGCGGCTTGTGGGTGTTTGATATGATCATCACCTGCTGCCGGCGTATTGACGAGTCTTTAGAGTCCTACACAGAGGTTTCCTGGCTCAAGCGAAACGAAATAGGAGCGCATATGAGATATGTGCGGGACCGAGAATAATACAAGTATGTGATACTGTATTCTATTCTCGCGATTTGTATCATCGGCAGGTTATATGTGATATAGCCGGGTTACCGAATCAAGTGTTGATTCGATACATTGATAGCCTTGATATTAGTCGGTTATATGCGATATGACTGGATCGTTAAATCAAGTATTGATTTAATGATTTAATGTATAATTATATATTTGATATATTACTTTACATTGACTAGTATTGTTCACTTAAGATGGATTTTCTCACTTGATGTGCACATTGTATATATGATATATTTTTTGTGCACTTGTTTGTATCATGTTTGATGATACATGCAAACTTGGGTGTGTGTATGCTTTAAACTATGATTAGGTTAATGGTTAGGGTTTGATTTACTTATTTATTTTCTTTATTCATTTTTGGCAAAAATAAAATGGTAGTGGCTTTCTTTGTTTTATGCAAGAAACTTCATGATGCTTCATGCATCTTTGAATAAGTCTTACCATTTTGTTTTATTCCTTAACCCTAACCATTACCTAAACCCTAGTTTATTCTCTACATGAGTTTATCTCACCCATGGTTGCAATATGATAGATATCACTTGATTTTCTATTATTCAATATTGACTTTCTTTTCTTTCTTCTTCTTCTTCTTTTTCTTCATGAAGAGAAGAAACCATTGCTAGAAATTTCTAAGTGATGAATCCAAGTGAGAAATTCAAATCTAAAGTGAACCCACTTCCTATTTCTTCATCTTCTACCACTTGCCATGTTGTATAGGGTGTTTTCTTCACAAGTTTCATGAGCTAGTGAAGATGGAGCTTGAGTTAGAGTTGCCTCGACGTAGATCATCTTCGGCATCGAAGTCAGCGACCTAGCCCGCTCATTTCTCCGACGAAACCATCGCTAGAGTCCGGGATCCCGATGATCGCAGCGAAGGGACGTCAACATGGAGCTAGAGAAGTGGAGGTCCGGATCTACAAAGGTTGTATTTCCATTCACTTAGCAATAAAGTTGTTAACTTGCTTGTAGTTTCGCCTATCCTCTAGTTAACGATCGCATTAGGGTTTCTCGGCACATGTAAAATTTGATTTTGGCATGGTTGATCTGTTGTGGAACCTCTTGAGTGTGCCTAGGAACCCTATAGTGGTATCAGAGCCTAGCTAGAGCTTTAGGCGAAGTGTAGACGGTGTTAGAGATCCGATCGAACCACGAAACCCCGATCAAAACCCTTCTCTGTACATTTTTTCAAACTGTGGATTTTTGTGAATTAAAAATGCTCAGAATATTAATCAGGAAAATTTAAGAATTACTGTGAAGTATGGACCCCTAACTCAAAAATTTGACCGCGGAACCGCGGATAAACCAAGCGTTTGGCGGCGGTTCCGCGGCCAAAATTGTGACTTAGTCCCTGGTATTTCATGTAATTATTCTTAGGTCCTTTCTTGTTAATTTTTTCTGGGAATTTTTTAATTCCACTCAAGTGTTGAGTTTTCTAGGGTTGTATTGGGGACTCGTTGATTCGATCGGATAATTTAACTTCGTTTATGTTTTTCCGGATATTTTAGAAACTGTTAAGAAGTTCGACCGGATATAAATACCCACTTTTTCCCCTGCCGGGAAATTTCCTAGTGTTGGATTTTTCCGTAGTTTAAGAATGTTCTAAGTAGTGCAAGTAACGCGATGGACCCTCTAGAAGACAACAAACCTTAACTCGATTATGTGACCGTTTTGAACTGCCCTTTGAACCTTAGGGTTTGGGGCAGTACGGCGTGCCACATGTGAGGCATTGGCTTGACCCTTCTACGGCTGGACTGTTGGTACTGTGGCATGAAATGGATGTTTTTAAACTTATTTCAAGTGTTGAAAACCATTCGGGAAAACTTGGGTGTTTGATTGTTCGATCGGAAAGTTTAACATTTTCTATTTATCTGGAATGTGATACAATATTTGGAATCCACAAGTAGTTATGAGATAACTGAATGAATGTTATAAACATAGCACTTTAGTCTCACTTGATTGGTTGCCACGGAATTTTGATGTGATTAAAAGTCCATCGCAATCACGTTGGATATGCGGATACTCGCCGGGCAAACTTAATAGACAGCCACGCCCCATAGCCCCGACCAAGTGACTGTAGGAGAACCCCGTCGCCGAAAGAATCCGTTCGGGTGCTCGCGGCAGCGGTGTTCCGCCTTAGTGCACTTCGTCGACGGTATCGGGGGTGCGGCCGTCTACTAAAGTTTGCGACGAGCATTCGTTCTGGATATCGGGAATCTTGTTGAATTGCCCGACTTCATATTGAAAAGTGTTTTCGATAATGAGACTAAAATGCGGGGTTTATAATTGTTAGGCATGCGATGTCTAAGGAATTCATTTGGTTAGGCATGCGATGTCTAAGCAGGTTGCGGATTCCAACTGTTGTAGTTTTACACTTTCTTTTCTGCGACCGTAAGTGTAATATATGATATCGCCGGTTTCGTTGCTATATGTCAACGACAATTGGGATGGGTATATTTACTTACGTTGATGACATGTGATATTATGTGTTGCTGGATATGTTATATTGGATCGTCGTGTTTGAATAGCCGGGGGTTTTTATGTGAGATGAGTGTTTTTCATTTTCATTCATGTAAAAAACTTGTATGTAATATTCTTTTATTAGGGCACTTCCAGGTTGCGGATGATGTCACCATTTGTATATTATTTACTTTTCCGCATTAAGATAGACCCAAGGAGGGGAGCACAAGTAACCGGGTTCTAGGATCCAGTGGGAGACCATCTCGAGGAGTCGAGTCCGGGTCTCCTAACCTTAGAATTGGTAGGGTTGCTTGCCGCTCTCGTAGGGGTCTAGGGGTGTGGGATTGGCTATTCATCGCGACCATGGAATCCGTGTTTTATACTGGCTCGTATTGAAAACACGGACGTCCTAGTATATCCAATGTTTCATATGATTCTTCTGCTGCGATATCTGTGATGTGATCATTTGATATTCTGTGATAAATACTGTATATAGTATATATGATATATTATATAGGCGTTACTTATGTTTTACACCCGCGCTAGCCCTGTCCCGCTTTGCCGTTAGTTACCTAACCTAACGGTGCACGAGGGGACATCGAGGTGAATGCGGATGGCATAAGTGTACGTCGTATTTATCTGTGATGTTTAGATAACTTAAATGATGAGACTTCATTAATATGATTAATGAAAGAAAAAGAAACCTAAAGATGTTGTGGAATCGAATTTTCAAAAACAGATAGCTACAGTTCTTGCTTTGCATCGCGGTGTTCCTTGTAGAACATCCTGCACCTTATTCGATAAGGAAAGGGCCGAGATCCCTTCACCGGGAGTGACCCCTTTAGCAATAACTGGCAGATGCTACAACCCTCGGTTTGTTTTTTGATTGCTTCTGTAGTATTTGCTTTGCACAATGGTATATATGATATATCCTGCACCTTATTCGATAAGGAAAGGGCCGACGATCCCTTCACCTGGAGTGACCCCTTTAGCAAAACTAGAAAAGCCTAAAAAACACTCCATTTTAAAATCATTTGATTCTACAACGATATCAAGTTCATTACGCAATAGGTTTTCAGAAAAACCTGACGTAGCCCTCCGTCATTTCAGATAAATTGCATATAGTATTCGTGCTACATTTGTTGGCTTTCGTCAAGGTGTAGTGTGCGGTGGCTATATGCTGCTTATTTGTAGCATACGATGCGATTGGATTAGGGTAGTCGTACGGCTTTGTTGGCTTTCATCAAGGGTCGTGCGGGTGGGTTTGATTCAATCAAGAAATGTACGGGTTGAACTTGACTAGCGGGCTATGGTTTGTTGGCTTTCATCAAGGTCATAGCACGTTAGGGGCAAAATATTATCGAGAGTTTCAAGTGTTGAAATTTGCAATGAGATTGCATACCTTCTATGAGATAGTTGGATCCCAATACCCACTGCGAGTAATTGTTACTCCTGGGAGAGTTTTACACATTACAATTAGCCGATCAAGTAGGTGTCTAGAAAGGTGTCAACGGGGTTACGCCTCTGGGAAAACGAGGTTTACTGTAATTAGGTACGTGCGAAAGCACGGGGAACCTCCCTCAAAGTACCGACACTGGCCTGGCTGAAAGATTGGCGAACTTGTAGCGTGTAATTAATCTCAGCTAGTCTTTCCTTTTAGGGTTTGAAGGAAGATTTGATAAAAACAGTGGTAGCCATCCTGATTAGATAAAATAATAACCAATCTGATCTTGCAAGAGCGCACGCAGAGTGTTTTCTTCTCTCTCTCTCCAGGTAGCGACCATGTCACGCCTTAATCAAGATAATAATACGGATATATTGACCGAACCCGCTTGTTATACTGTGCTGGGGAACGTTGGTCCCGCTCCAACTTATAAATGTTATAAGACAGAGCAGGAAATAGGGGAATACCAGGATTCCCATACCGCCTAAACGAAGAAAGTGCATATGATGCATCTCCTTCAGGTGTGTTCATTACAAAGAACTGTTTCTCTGTATCCTCTACGTCCTGGGTATTTGATACCGGATCAGGATCCCAGATATGTAATCTGTTACATAGGGCTACAGAAAGGTAGAGAACTGAGAACATATGATAAGTTTCATGAGACAGAAAACGGTGCAAATGTTGCAGCCAAGTCTGTTGGTCACTGTCACCCTGTATTCCAAATACATTGATTCTGAACGAATGTTATTAGATACCGAACCTGATATACAAAATCATATCAGTCTCTTTATTAGTAAAGAAATGATAAAATTTTGTATTGTTGGATAATGTTTTGAACATTTCCTATATCAAAAGTTGATCGGTTCAGGCACGTTATCTAAAAGCATTGATGTTCTAAATCAAACTACAGTCCTTAGTGAATGGAACACACACAAGAGGAAGAGTTCAGAAATGAACGATTCCTTCTTGAGGTATTGTAGATTAGGTCATATCAATGTGACCCGACTAGCTTAAGTTACATTTTAGATGCATATTTAAATTAGTTTGAATTTACATCTTGTGAAACTTGCCAGTCATGTCACAAAGATAAGATGACCATAGCTCCGTTTACTAGAAACAGAGAAAGAGTTAGTGAACTCTTGGGGTTGATACATATTGATGTATGAAGGTCCCCTGTCTACACATGCCAAGACCGGTTCTTTGTATTTCATTACATTCTCTGATAATCTCTCAAGATTCAGACATATGTTCCTGTTGAAACATAAGTCCGAACCTTTTGAGATATTCACAGAATATAAGTTAGAAGTAGAGAACCAAAATACGGGTATAAGTATTATGTCCTATGATGAGATCAGGGAGGAGAATACTTGTGCATGGAATTCTTGGACTATTCTAAAGGAGAATGAGATTCTCCCTCAGTGTTACTCCTCTGAATACACCACAGCACAACGGTGTATCGGGGCGGAGCAATCACACCCTATCTAATATGGTGTGCTCTATGATGAGTACAACTGAGTTACCTATTTCCTTTTGGGAGTTATGCACTTATGAAGTTGCATATCTATTGAATATGGTTCCGATCAAATCAGTTGCCTACCACTTAATATAAGATATGGATTGGGAAGAGCCCATATCTTAAGTTTGTTAAGATTTGGGGATGTCCGGCCTATATCTAAAAGGCAAAATCCGGACAAGCTCGAGGCAAAGTCAGTTCTGTAGAACTTTGTTGGATATCCTAAGCATTCGCAAGGGAATATCTTCTACCTAACCGAGGAACAAAAATGTTTTGTTTCTCAACACGCCACCTTTGTGAAAGGGAATTTCTTGAGAAGAAATTAGTGGTCATGAGGCAGAACTGGAAAAGGTTCTAGCTATACAAATTACAGCAGATGATTTGGTAGAACCAAAGTATTCAGTAGATTCCAACGAACCTCAGCCTCTCCGCCGATCTAGTAGGGTTCCTCATCCGCCTGAGAGATACTTCGGTTTCTCTATGACAGTGGGAGCGAGGATTGCATCATGAGATGATGACCCAACTAGTTTCGAGCAGGCCATCGAGAGTAGGGACTCTGTAAGAATGGCTGGATGCTTAGTGATCTGAGATGGAATCCATGCACATCAACAAAGTATGGACTTTGGTTGCTATATCTGAAGGGTTAAATCCCCATCAGGAGCAAGTATATCTTGAGAAGATTACTTGGTGTAGATGGAAAAGTTGAGACTTTCAAAGCTAGACTTGTTAAAGGTTTTCGTCATCGACCAGGCGTGGATAATGATGAAACCTTTTTCCAGTGGCTATGCTTAAGTCTATCCAGATCCTACTTGCCACGGCTACATACCATGACTACGATATCTGGCGGTTGGGTGCCATGACTTCTTTTCTAAATGATGTTTTAGAAGAGTGCGTCTATAAGTACACAGCCAGAGGGCCTCATAGACAGTGGGAGCAGCGGAAACGTGTGCAAGATGTTTTATGTGATAAAGCAGGCATCGCGGAGTTGGAACGTCTGTTTTGATGTGTTAGTCAAAGAGTTGGACATCATCAAAATGGTAGATGAACCTTGTATATACAAAAAGGTAGTAGGGAGTATGGTGGTGATCCTCGTAGAGTACGTGGATGGCATACTCTTGATAGGGAAGGAGTTTCCTATGCTACGCTCGGTCAATCTTCGCTTATCACAAGGATTCTCCATATAGGATCAAAATGATACCTACTAAATCCTGGGTTTTGGATCTATGAGATAGATCTAATTGGATGTTAGAATACTCACTAGTTGTAGTGAGATGGTATCAATTGATCCTAGGGAGAATCACTGGAAAGGTTCCAGGGTGATAAGGACGACTGAATGTCAGTCACAGGCATTGTCTTTACCCTCAGTAAAGGGACGGTATGTTGGAAGAGTTCCAAGCTAGATACCGTGGCATACTAGGCGATAAAGGCTGGATACATCGCTACTTAAGATGCTACCAAAGAGGCAGTCTGGGTGTATATTAGTTCATGAGATGAACTTCGTTCCTACCATTGTGTGACAATGGAGTTGTGGCTTATGCCAAGGAACACCCGTCCCGTCAGTGATCCAGACATATTCTAAGGCAGTATCACCTGATAATGGAGATGGTTGATCTCCAGGGGATCGAGGTTAGGAGAGAAGACTCAGAGGACAACACGGCGGATCCACTCACAAAGGCCTTTTCCCAGAGAGAGACTTTTATGGGATGGTTGAGTATGAGATACTACAACCACTGCTACAGATGGTCCTAGTGCAAGTGGGAGATTGTTAGTTATATGTATGCCCTAGAGGCCATTACTGTACATAGGATGTATATTGTAATGGATGCTTGGACATATATAGGGAGGACTTTCTTGCTCGACATGATAGTATGCTATCTGGTTGCTCTTTACCTTAACGTGTACACTGATTGTCTCTCTGTTACATGTTGGTAAAGCCCTTAGGATGTGTACTTGACTACCTGGACTATGATGCGGATCATACTAGCGGGGCCATGGTAGTCCATAAGTACATCCTTCAAGGTCCCTAATCGTGGGTGTATCGAGACGGGGCATCGATATACCAGAGTAGACTAGCGTATACCTTCTCGACCCATACAGATAGGCGATGGATGATCCCATATCCATTGGTGTTTGACATCAGAGATGATATACGGATGCTCAGTGGAGACTGGGTACACTGGACGGACTCGCCGAGAACTCCCAGATGGTATTATACCTTACGTCAGATGGCAGTTCTCTGGTGACACTGGTACATGTTAGTCTGTAGACCAGAGATCGTCATAGAGTCTTGTGTGATTCCCACTGTGCTTTGATTTCCACCTTACCACGTCCAAGAGGGCGTGCAAAACGGTGGTTTTTGGGTACAGTCCCGATTCACATGGAGGCAATGAGCGATAGGAGGGGATTCGTCTCTCCCGGTATAGGGAGTTGATGTTGCGCTGTGTTCGATTGGCTATAACCGGAAATCCCTGGCCAGGGTTGCTGAGATTTACTGGTAAGTGTTACCAGTAGTTTCTTGAACTGTTATAGACCTCATATCGACACGACTTATCGAGCTATTGGGGTCTGACGTATACCACCCCTAGGCGAGATATGCGACATATGAGATGACGAGATCGGACTGTACGGTAAGTGTTACTGGTTGGATTCACAGGAGTGTGAGCGAGCTTGCTCGTTGATCTTCTGATCGCTCAATACCCGGGTGGCCGTTACGTTTAGCAGACCGCTTGCGGCTTGTGAGTGTTTGATATGATCATCACCTGCTGCCGGCGTATTGACGAGTCTTTAGAGTCCTACATAGAGGTTTCCTGGCTCAAGCGAAATGAAATAGGAGCGCATATGAGATATGTGCGGGACCGAGAATAATACCAGTATGTGATACTGTATTCTATTCTCGTGATTTGTATCATCGGCAGGTTATATGTGATATAGCCGGGTTACCGAATCAAGTGTTGATTCGATACATTGATACCCTTGATATTAGTCGGTTATATGCGATATGACCGGATCGTTAAATCAAGTATTGATTTAATGATTTAATGTATAATTATATATTTGATATATTACTTTACATTGACTAGCATTGTTCACTTAAGATGGATTTTCTCACTTGATGTGCACATTGTATATATGATATATTTTTTGTGCACTTGTTTGTATCATGTTTGATGATACATGCAAACTTGGGTGTGTGTATGCTTTAAACTATGATTAGGTTAATGGTTAGGGTTTGATTTACTTATTTATTTTCTTTATTCATTTTTGGCAAAAATAAAATGGTAGTGGCTTTCTTTGTTTTATGCAAGAAGCTTCATGATGCTTCATGCATCTTTGAATAAGTCTTACCATTTTGTTTTATTCCTTAACCCTAACCATTTACCTAAACCCTAGTTTATTCTCTACATGAGTTTATCTCACCCATGGTTGCAATATGATAGATATCACTTGATTTTCTATTATTCAATATTTACTTTCTTTTCTTTCTTCTTCTTCTTCTTCTTCATGAAGAGAAGAAACCATTGCTAGAAATTTCCAAGTGATGAATCCAAGTGAGAAATCCAAATCTAAAGTGAACCCACTTCCTATTTCTTCATCCTTTACCACTTGCCATGTTGTATAGGGTGTTTTCTTCACAAGTTTCATGAGCTAGTTAAGATGGAGCTTGAGTTAGAGTTGTCTCGACGTAGATCATCTTCGGCCTCGAAGTCAGCGACCTAGCCCGCTCATTTCTCCGACGAAACCATCGCTAGAGTCCGGAATCCCGGTGATCGCAGCGAAGGGACGTCAACATGGAGCTAGAGAAGTGGAGGTCCGGATCTACAAAGGTTGTATTTCCATTCACTTAGCAATAAAGTTGTTAACTTGCTTGTAGTTTTGCCTATCCTCTAGTTAACGACCGCATTAGGGTTTCTCGGCACATGTAAAATTTGATTTTGGCATGGTTGATCTGTTGTGGAACCTCTTGAGTATGCCTATGAACCCTACAAATACAATCAGATATAAATAAACCTCAATATGAATAAGTCTGAAGCATGCTAAACTGGAAATGTAATCTCTATACATGAGTGTAGTGCCAAGTGCTCGTGCCAGTGCCTCAGGTAATAGCATATCATAAATATGAGGTATGATCAATGTATCTGCGTGTACGTGGATCCCGTCCACTCGTCACCCAATGACAATAACCATCATGCATGAAAATATCATCAGCATATGCATGGAAATATGAGGATATAAACCACCTGTGTCTCTCGCGACATGTCAAAATCATGGAACCGGAGTGTCCAGTATCGACACTCGAAAACATCATGAAAACTGTGCCCAGCATCGACACGTAAATCCTCATATATCGGGCTCCGTCTGCGGAATCGGCCCTCGGCCCCAGCAGTACGCCCATATCCATCTATCGACTCTGGTCGGTATCCTCCGGATAACCGCCAGGTCCAACCAATCCCGGTAGGTACTCGCCGACCTCCAGGCTCAATCGGCAAAATCCTTCGATCATCTTGCCGAGGGGAACCATACCGGGTCCACCATGTACCCGCAATCGGCTCGTCCACTCCTTGAATCGGGTTTCACATGTCGCTCTCAGCACCGAGAAAACACATGGTGGACGCACTGAAATATCATATCAAGGGTAACCGGGTTTTTAAAGCAATGACATATTCTCTTTTGAAATACCCACGGTTCCCAAAATCCAGAAATATCATGGAAACAGCAACTCTCAATGCGTATAATCAGAAAGCATGATGTATGTGACATGTAAAAGAAATGTAAGCACATCAGTCTGTCATGCAAGAATCATATCCTGAATGCAACAGTACTACAGTGTAGTGACATGGCAATTATCGATGATAAAGTGTGTGAGCCGGCAAACAAGTGTACGTGGAACATACGCATCATCGATAATGGTGCTGGTGTCATAGCAGCATGACTGTAATATATCAATAAACACAAGCAATGTAATGCAAATAGCATGAGTATGCGGAATCGAATAATCAACGCAACAGTACAGACTCTATCTCAATAAATATATCATGTAGCCTTGCCTTTTGAAATAAGACGAATCAGGGTTTTTGGTAAAATAAGGGCTACAGTGTTTTAAGAAAAGATGTGTCGTTTGAAAATATCCGTAGAATCCCTTTTGCCTATCTTTAAAATATCCCCGATTCGTTAGTTTTGAAATAGGTATGACTCGGGTCTAGTCTAACGCCTACTATGCGAACTACGGACCCAATAATCAAGTCAATCGGGAGGGGTATGAAAACCACCTAAATCTGAGTTGATATACAAATATATATACAATAGTCGGTGATCTCGCCTCAATAGTATCACGTACGATACGGTATACATGTAACATCCTCGAGTCATGAGTGTTGATCTAACATCAATATAAAGCTCGTATGGTAAATCGTCGTACGGCATCCCAATAGTTGGGTACGGGTCAATATCACATTATCTCATCACATATCAGGTATCACTACCATCGTATCACATAATCTAGGGTACAACTCTAAGTCTAGTACCATCGATACCATCTATATAAATATGAATGCAGAGTAAAACACATGCCCAAAGGCCCGCTAAAACCATTATGTCGCATCTCAAATACGAACTCTGTCATACCGCCGATCTCACGGCCTCAAATCAAAACTTATCGACTCATCTCAATCCCACGTATCATCCTCAATCCCGTATATGAACACATAGTCCCATACCCATGTGTAGATATACACCTCCAAATACGCATAGATAAATGAAAGAATGTATGCAAGTATATGTGTACGTGTATGAGTGGGTGCAACCACTACTCTAGGGCTTCGCACTATACTAAACCAATACATCCTTATCACATATAATTCCATTATTACCATCAATAATCTTAAGGGATACATAATAAATATATGTGTGTATACGTATTCGTATACATCACCACGGACTGTGGGGGTGCTATACGCCATCCACCCGACTTCCCCCGTAGATATAATCTACTCACCTTGCTTCTCGTGTGCCGATGCCGATGTCGCCATCTTCATCTTCTTCGCCTCAACATCAGGTCGTGTACCTACACGTATATCACAAACGCTAAAGCACATGAAAATCACATCGGAATGCCAAAACAGCACACGCTACTCGCATAGGTAAAAACCTATCGTCTCGCATGTAAACACGATCAATATCCACTTGTCGTTGACGTCCAAACGCCACCCGACAGAAACGAATCACCAAATACCAAAATCCATGCTAAAACAAGTCGTAAACCATGCACCAACATAGGAAAATCAACCCAGATTTTACCCTGATTGGAACCAGACAAAATTGCACATGCCATGGGTCAAGACTTCTGGAAATAGAGCCATGCACCAAAAAAGAGACCAAACCCCCTGCTCTGGCCGCAATTTGCGGCCAGATGGGATTTATCTGCCGCCGAGAATTGGAGTTGGGGGCTAGGGTTTGGTGTGGTGGTTCCAGGATGCCTGCACATCTCACTGTTAACTCAATTTTATTTTATGATTCTCGGAGTGATAGCAGATTCCTAAATACGATCACAAATTCACAGTTTTCCCCGACATCGTCTCATAAATCCGTATTCTGTGTTTTAGCTTCAGGTTTGGTTCAATCTATCATCACACCAGGGGTTCTAGGGTCACCACAAACTTCAATTTCACTTTTGATTTCAGGTGTAACCCTAAACCCTAACTAGAATTCTCCAAAGTCCACAAACGACACCATATCGATATGAAACTAGTATTGATGCACAAGAAATGAAATACTACTCTAATAGGTGCAGAAATTACCTCCTTTGGCAACTCAAGAAAATTCTTGAGTTGCTCAAAGTCCTCCAAATCCATCCTTGCTAGTTCAATGTGTAGCTAGTGAGCTCGGGAACATTTTTTGTGAAATGGGAATAGGGTTTTGGGGGTGGATTTCATGGTGGATCTAGGGTTTTTGTGAAGAGGGAGAGAGAGGGATGGCAGCAGCAGCAGCAAGGAGAGGGAGAGGAGAGAGAATGAGAAGGGGAAAATGATGGGAGTATGGTTCAAAAAGGTGAAGGTTGACTTGGTCTCTCTCGCTCATGAATACTTTATCTTTTCTTTTTCTTTTCCTTTTCTCTTCCTTCTCACTCAAGGCAAAACCCTAAGCAACCATATCCCCAAAATATGTAACAAGTGTGGAAAATGATATGTGCACATTTTTGCACAAAAATGCTAAAAATCCGATTAGCGATTTTTAATCGCGATTAACACTAAATTAGCACATAACTAATCATAATAACTTAAAAATGGCATAATTCCATAAAATACCCTATTTTAGAATTTTCCATAATTTCTCCCATTTATTTGTATTTTAATTATACCGGAATATTAAAATATTCATTAAAATAATATTAAATTATAAAAATTCCCAAAAATAATATTTTATTATTTTGAAACATTACACCAGGATCCGCTCTGGACGTTTTCCATGGGGTCAGAAGTGACATAATCCGCGTTCCACGTAGCCAGGAATTTTGCTCTAGATGCTTCCCACGGGTTCACTGCCGTGTTCGGCGAGAACTAGGCTCCGCTCTGGATGTTTTCCACGGGGTCAGAAGTGACGTTATCCGTGTTCCACGTGACCAGAAATTTTGCTCTAGATACTTCCCACGGGTTCACTGCCGGGTTCGGCGAGGACTACGCTCCGCTCTGGATGCTTTACACGGGTTCACTGCCGTGCTCTGCGAGGACCAGGATCCGCTCTGGACGTTTTCCACGGGGTCAGAAGTGACGTTACCCGTGTTCCACGTAACTAGGAATTTTGCTGATTATATCCGCATTTCATAGAGTTGGGATTTGACTCTCGGTCATCTGTATACCGTCGAGTCATGGAACTGGGAGTTGCTGCTGTTCCGCTTTGTTTGATGTTGTGTCTGCTGGAGAGGAGGAGTGTGATTCCTTCTTTATTTGCGCCCCTGGATTGTATACAGGGATTGATGTGATATCACCTGTATGGCATAAATTTTATTTTTATTTTATTTCTTTCCGCGATTCTCTATCATTTCAGCTTTTATATCGCGAAGGTCGCGACTGCCCCATCATTTCGGCTATTTTTCGCGGTGCCGAATCATTTCAGCTATTTGTTTTATTTTTACTCGCTGCTTTTTATTGCGAGTTGCCCAATCATTTCGGCTATTTCGTATGCATGTATGGCTCGCTGGCTTCCTGCTGCAAGCTTGGGATTAGACACCGATTTCGGCATCAGCACCGCTACAACTAGGATATTGCCAGGAGCGAATCATCATTTGTCTCTGTCGATATCGAACAAAGTTGGCTTAGCAAACATGGTTAGGGTCCTGTTGACTAAGGCTTTTGACTTCATGAGCCGTAAGGGTCTCACAAAGGTATTTCTCCCTGCGAGTCGTGAGGATCTCGTAGGTGCGTTTTCTCCTTAGGAATCGTGAGGACTCCTAAGTGTATGGCTTCTCGTAAGTCGTAAGGATCTTACAAGAGAGTTTTCTCCTTATAAGTCGAGAGGACTTACAAGGGCTGTTCACCGTGCGAACATATCCCTAGTCACGGGTGGGACTTTGTTAGGGAAATGTTTATTCGCACCCGTGGATTGTATACATGGGTCAGTGTTGCACCGCTTGTAGGGCAGTATCGGAGGTTGTGGGGGTTGCTTAAGAACAGGTTCAGGTCTCTATAGCTTAAGACTTTCAAATCTTATGAGCCGTGAGGGTCTCATAAGAGAATTCTCCTTACGAGTCGTGAGGATCTCGCAAGTGTAATTTCTCCTTAGGAATCGTGAGGATTCCTAAGTGTGTTTCTCCCTTGTGAGTCGTAAGGATCTCACGCGGGTAGTTTCTCCTTACAAAGTCGAGAGGACCCTGCAAGTGTCTTTTAACGAGGCTGCATCCTTTCGGGTTTTCACGAACACTCGCCGGTAGCCCTGCTGTTTTTACTCACGGAGCCCTTTCGGGTTTTCATCCGTGCCCATTTTGCTTATGGACATATTGTTTTCTCTCACTTTTTTTTTCTCTTTTTCTTTTTTTTTGTACATCAGCTTTGGGATGCTGCAATCCGCCGTAGTTTCTCGACATCTCGGTCAACAGCTAGTTTTAGGGCATAGTGGTCCGTTGTTAGTTTAAGGACGTTTCGGTCCGCTGTTAGTTTAAGGACGTTTTGGTCCGTTGTTAGTTTAAGGACGTTTCGGTCCGCTGTAAAGTCAGCTGGTTACTACTTATAGAGTTTGGGCTTAGGAAGATAGCGAGCGGACATAGTCGTCGTCATCTATCATTGACCTAGGCCGTGACTTGTCAAACGTAGTACTTCTTCAGGAAGCGACCGTATATTGGCCTGAAAGGTCTTTCACAATGCATGTCCATGAGTAGATAGGCTCCACCCTGGTAGACCTTGTCTATGATGTACGGGCCTTCATAATTCGGCTCGAATTTCCCCCGCTTGACACGATTGGGGATCATAGGTCTTTTGACCACTAGCACGAGTTCACCTTGGCGGAATATCCTCGGCCTAGTCAATCTTTCGTATGAGCGCGTCATCTTTGCTTTATAAGCCTCCAGATTTTGTTGCGCTATGAGTCGGGTTTCTTCGAGGGCGTTGAGCTCCTCAATCCGAAGGTGAGCATTCTCTTCGTCCGTTAGCTCATAATAAACTGCCACTCATAGAGAGGGTAACTCTATTTCGAGGGGGAGTACCAATTCTGTACCGAATACCAACGCGTACGGCGTTGTGTTCGTGGCCGTCTTGAACACAGTTCGATATGCCCAGAGAGCTTTATGTAGTCTCTCGTGCCAGTCCTTCTTATTTCGGGACGCCGTCTTTTTCACGATCTTTGTCAAGGTCTTGTTGAAAGCCTTCGCTAGACTGTTGGCTCGGGGATTATATACTGAGGAGTATCTCTAGTCTATGTTGTGCTGTTGTGCGAAGCGGCTGATCTTGTGGATTCTGTAGGCTGGCCCGTTATCGGATATGATCCGTCTCGGAGTTCCAAACCGATAAATGACGTGTGTCTTGAAGAAGTGGAGAATATTCTCCGTCTTTACTTCCCTCAGCGGTACTGCTTCTGCCCATTTGGAGAAGTAATCAGTCGTCGCCAAAATGAATCGATGTCCCCTGGACAATGCTGGTTCGATGGGGCCGATTATGTTAGTCCCCCATATTTCAAACGGCCAGCTAGCCACTGTTGGGTGTAATGGATTTGGATGTTGATGGATAAAGTCCCCATGGATCTGGCATGAGTGGCATTGTTTCGCATACTCGAGGCAGTCCTGGATCATCGTGGGCCAATAATAGCCCATCCGTTTAATCTTCAACTTCATCTTCGGGCCTGCTTGGTGAGAACCGCATAGTCCGTCATGAACTTCTTGGACAACTCTTTTCACCTCTTCAGGTCCCAAGCATCTCATCCATAAAGAATCAAATGACCTCTTGTACAGAGTATCATTGACGAAGGTGAAAGACAGAGCTCGTTTCATAAGCTGATGTCTTGATGACACATCTTCAAGCGTTCGACGGGATTTGAAGTAGTCTATAAAGACTTCTCTCCAATCCTCAACCTTTTCCTGGTCTTTTATTTGCATAGCCATTTGCTCGGTCGCTCCTTATTCTTTAGACGACTCCGGAGATATTTCCGCCGGTGCAAGAACCTGACGACTTTGCACAACGATTCTCACGTCATCGAGGTTCTCATCGGCCAATTCTTTAGCAAGCTTGGCTAATGCATCCGCTTTGCTATTTTCTGCACGCGGTATGCTTTCCAAGATGCAGGAAGGAATTTGAGTTAGCAGTTGATGTACTTTCTCACCGTACTTTACCAACTCTAGTTTGCACGTTTGATAGTCGCCGTTTACTTGGCTAACGACCAGTTGGGAGTCTCCTTATATGAGGAGGTTTTCAATTCCCATGTCGATGTCGATCTCGAGGCCTGCTATCAAAGCTTCATACTCGGCTTCATTGTTGGTCCTCGGCTCTATTAAGGAGAAAGCAAAGCGCATTATCCCTCCTTGTAGAGTCACGAAGATGAGGCCTACCCCCGATTTGATTATGGGTGTGTTCTGTTCGTGCTTCTTCATGGAAGACGCTCCATCAAAATAATGTTCCCATCGGGTATCACTTCTGTCGATCGTGTCAAACGCATGTTCGTCTGGCAGTTCGCAATTCAAGGGAGAATTGGCCGGTATCGGATGTTCGACAAGGAAGTCGGCGATGGCCTGGCCTTTCACTGCCTTGAAGGGACGATAGGTTATCGAGAATTCCATCAGGAGCAAGGCCCATTTAGCGAGCCGTCCCGTCAATATGGCTTTTGACATCAAATATTTGAGAGGATCCACCTTCGATATGAGACGGACTTCATGTGCCAATGCATAGTGCCTGAGTTTCATTATCGTGAAGATCAACGCCAGGCAGTGTTTTTCGATGGGAGAATAATTGCTTTCTGCCCCCAGGAGAACTTGACTCAAGTAGTAGAGAGCTCTTTCTTTCCCTTGGTCGTTCTCTTGTGCCCATAATGCGCCTAACGAACCTTCGAGAGATGTCGTATAAAAAATAAGGGGCTTTCCCTTGACCGGAGCGACTAGCACCGGCGGATTCTGCAGGTATTGCTTGATTTCGTCCAGCGCGCCTTGGCATTTGTGATCCCAGACGAACGGGGTCCCCTTTTTCATCAAGTGACTGTAGGGGCGGCACTTTCCAGAGAGATTAGCTATAAATCGCCGGATATACGCGAGCTTCCCTTGGAGAGACCGCAATTGCTTAAGAGTCCTTGGTGGGGGCATCTCCATGATCGCCTTAATCTTTGACGGATCTATCTCGATACCTCGGTGTCGGACGATGAATCCCAGGAATTTGCCTGAGGAAACCCCGAACACACATTTGAGAGGGTTCATCTTCAGATTGTATTGCCGAAGGCGCTGAACACGATCCTCAGATGCTTGAGATGTTCCTCGTATGATTTGCTTTTCACCATGAGGTCGTCGATGTAGCATTCGACGATTTCATGTATAAGGTCATCGAAGATCTTCGTCATGGCCCTCTGATAGGTGGCACCGGCGTTCTTTAGACCGAAGGGCATCACCTTGTAGCAGAATATACCCAAAGGGGTCCGGAAAGCGGTGTGCTTCTGGTCTTCGGGATGCATCTTTATCTGATTATATCCTGACGATCCGTCCATGAAGGAGAAGACTTCGTGAGTGGACGTATTGTCTATCATCAGCTCAGTGACCGGTACTGGAAAGTCGTCCTTCGGGCAAGCTTTATTGAGATCCCGGAAGTCCACACATATGCGCACCGTTCCATTCTTCTTCATCACTGGGACGATATTGGCGATCCAATCAGGGTACTGAACCTCTTGGATGAAGCCAGAGTCGATCGGCTTCTTGACCTCGGCGTTGATGCTCATCTCAAGCTCGAGCCACATTCTTCTCGGTGCTTGTTTGATTGGCTTAACGTCCGGGGATATCGCCAATTTGTGTACAACAATCTCTGGATCTAGTCCTGGCATTTCGGAATAGTTCCATGCAAAGCAATCTTTATGCTGCATGAGCACATCCTTTAGCGCAGCCACCCTTTCTTCAAATAGCAGCTCACTGACGAATGTAGGTCGCGGGTCACTTGCCGTCCCCAAATCAATTTTCTTGAGGTTATCTGCAGTGGTGTGTATTCCATCTTCCAGCTCTTTTGACGCCGGTGGAAACTCTGAGATCACCTCGTCATCATTGTTTTCGAAGCACCAGGGAAGGTCATCCATATTCTCGGGTCCTTCTTTTGATATCGTTATTATATGACAAGTACGAGCTCGCTTCCAAGACTGATGTGGATCTGGGTCTACCCTCATGGATTTGGGTTCATGCTTCTACGGAGGAGTTATCCTCTAACTATCGGATAGAGCGAACTTGCCTTGCTGATATTGATCTTCGACCTAGTTCTTGAAGGTGAAGCAGTCTTCAATAGGATGTCCTATTGCCCTATGATAGGAGCAATAGTCTGGGTGAGAGACTTTGCCTGTTTGCTCGGGGTGTTTAGACTCCGGAAGTGTAATCATTTGATATCTTATGGCAAGATCAAGTATCTTCTTTGTCTTGTCTTGAGGAAAAGAGTATGCTCGACTCATCTTCTTCATAAGGGACAAATCCGGACCGCTCGATTCCCGATCGCGTGACTTCTTGGTCCCGCTTTGTCGTTGCTGAACGCCTTTTCCGCTCTTTGACTTGTTTCGGCCTCTGCGTCGAGCCTTTTGTACCACAGGTTGACAGGGAGGAGCATTTTCATCTTTCGCATCCTGTTGAAGAAGGCGTTGCGTCCTGTCTTTCTCGTAGATGGCCATTTTGCGATTATGGTCGTCTCGGACTTTTTGACCAGCTTCCCTTATAAGCTTGTCCATTTGTTCTTCGAACGAAGGACTGGGCATTTTTGCGTCGGGGACTTTTTCTGGTTCAGGATTAGCACTCTCCCATTGAGCATCTCTTTCTTCATCAAAGTCATGTATGACATAGCAGTCGCGGAGCAGCTCTCGTTTCTTGGACCGAACATATCCAAGCCCGATTGCTTCTATTCTCCCATTGGGCAACTTGCGCTGAGTTCCGGGAACGTTCCAGACCCTGTCATAGAACTTGGCTTTTCGAGCGGTCTGTTTGAAGGGTATCCCTTGGCGTTTCAACAACCTTTTCAAGCCTTCCATATAATATCTAGGAAGACGGATGGGCTGAAGCCTATCAAGTGTAGGATCCGCACCGTGCCAGATTTCTTTCTCCACTTTAGTTTCCCCGGAGCGGTAGAATAGGATGCCTTTTCGCCTTCGCGCCTTGGAGGGACATAGAACGTCTGTAGCTCTTCCACACTGTAGGTATCAAGCGCGTCTAGTTCTTTATGATGTTTGGGCGGAACCATGGCAACTTGCAAACTTTGTTCTTCATCAGCGAATGTTCGTATTGAAGGCCGAGCGGAGAATATAGCATGGACCTCATCTTCCGAGTCACTGCCAAAGATCAACATGGGAGCGGACAGTCCTGACTTGTTGTACTGGGGCGGGCCTGGATAAACTATCTCTTCCTCTTCATCAGTATCACTCCCGAAGACTGGAATGGTGGTGATAACTTTGTTCTCCGGCTTGTGACATCTCTCTGTGTCCTCGAAATCTGGCAAAAAATATTTTGTATCTTCGTACTTGCGGACTTCATTCACGGAGAATGGATTCAGCTCTCCTGTTACGGTATACTCGAGACCATCTTTAAAGTATTTCATGCACTGATATTGTGTAGAAGGGATGAAGTTGTACTCGTGTAACCAAGGCCGGCCGAGCAAAGCGTTGTAGCATGTCTTGGCGTCAATGACGTGAAATTTAATATCCGTGACAAGTAGCCTGAATCGTAATGTCAATATCACAGACCCAAGAGTCCGTGATGATTGGGAGTCAAAACCGGAAATGGTGATTTTATCACGAGCGAGATGCTGGACGCTCATGTAGATTTCCTTCAACACTCGCACGTTGAGGAGATTGACGGAAGACCCATTGTCGATCAGGATTTTGCCTATTTTTTTATCATGGCGGTATCCCGAGACATAGAGGGGACGGTTGTGCTCGCACGTCCCAAGAAGAAGGTCTTCGTCGCCGAAGGTGATATCGGCCGTGTGTACTTCCTCCAGCTCATCCTTCATCTTTTCTTCGGCGAGAAAAGCTTGGAATTGCTTTGGTTCTTGGAGCGCCTTGATCAATGAATCTCTCGCTTCTTTGGATAGTAAAAGGGCGTCGAGAATGCTGAGCTGCGAGGGTAATTTCCTCAAGTGCGCTAGAACGTTATAGTCCACCTTATTCTTCTTTGGCGGGTCCTTGGCAGTCAGTTCTTTCATGACTTGATCATCCAAGGCGATATCCTCGGAGACCTTTTCTTTTCCCTTATCTTTTTTACTCATGGATCCGAGATTCTTTTCCGGAAGCGTGCGATTGCGCAGCTGGATGTTTTCACAGGCCCTCGGTTCTTTTTCCTTCCTCAATGCGGATTCTTTAAAGAGGGGGCCAAGAGCCATTTCTTCGTCAGAGTCACTTCCGAAAGTGAGAATTTGCGATCCCCCGTTGTTGACCATGCGACAGTTACCGGCATCTCTCTTATGCTCCTCAGTCGCACTTCTTTGCTCCCGCTGAGTTTTGCGTTTCATCCGCTTAAAATTTTGCCGGTGAGCAACATATCCCTGCCACCATCTTTCAAAAGCATTGCACTCCTCGGTGGGGTGCGAAATCTTTCGATGATATGAGCAGTAGCTAGGATGCATCTTTGCTTCACCGGGAGTATTTCTTTCGGAGGGTGGTAGCTTCATTCCCATTAATATGGCTTTAGCAAACCTTTTCCTCGTCTTGAACTTGCTTTTATCCATGACGGATGTTCCTTGATTCGGCGGGAGTGTCTCGACTCTTTCGTCTAGTCGCCGGCGTTTGGCTCTTTCAAATATGGCCATCTCACGTTCCCGATCAGCTTTACTTTTCAAAAGAGCTGTGTTCAGGAGTGCATCAATTATTTCATCTGATGGCCCCAGAAGTTCCGGCTTAGGATCTGCCCCCAGCTTCTCAATGCAAGGAGTTTTTTCATCGTCTGTAAACGAGTGAGAGATCACATGGCAACTTGCCACGTACTCCTCAAATCCATCCGATGAGTCTTCTCTGTCATCTTCATCTTCAAGGACGTGGCCGAGGAACTCTTGAAGCGTGATTGGGGTTCGCGCCTTCTGGTTGTACTCTTCCAGCGCGTCAATCTGCTTCTGTAAGTCTGTGCGCTTATCACCAGGCTTCACGGGCTTTTTGGATCTCTTCTTCTTCGAAGATTTCGACGGCTGAGCATGAACACTTGGGCCATCACCACTAATCTTTGGAGTTGGGCGCCGCTTCAGCATCCCTTCGATGATCTGGGGTTCCAGCGGGTTTTTCCACCTGATCGCCGGGCATGTCTGAAGATCATTCAGCATCCTTTTGGTTTTGGCTGAAAGCACGACCTCCCATGGAGCTTCTTCAGCAAAAGAGCACGTTGCCCCCGGTGTGTCCATCTTCTTAGGAGTGTGCGGTTGTGGTGGGTTTACTTTCCACTTCTCGGACAGCGCAAACTTTCCTTACAGATATTGATCCTCGATCCATCCCTTAAAGACGAAGCAATCCTCGATCGGGTGACTTGCCGTTTGGTGGTAAGGGCAATAATTAGGATTATTCACTTCGCTGGGTTGCGGCGGTCGCCTGGGATTCGGCAAATTGATAAGCCTGTTGCGCATAGCCAGCTCGAACAGTCTCTTCGTTTTATCCCGCGGGAATGAGTAAGGGCGTTGTTTCCCCCAATCAGAGCAAAGCTCTGTTGGAGATTCAAAATTCAAATTTTGAAGCAAAGCTTCAAATCCCTGGCGCAACACGCCACGTGTCAGGCGCAGATACATCAGCGCAGCGCCCAAAGTAGCACACCCAATCAGAGCAAAGCTCTGTTTAAAGCAAAATCAAAGGAAGCAACGCTTCAGTTGCACAAGCACTGCGTTGCGCGACACGTGTCAACACAGTCGCGCTGCGCTGTGCGCTGCGCGACACGTGTCAGCGCAGATGCGCTAGCGCAGTTGCGCTGCGCGCTGCATGACACGTGTCACGCTCTGGGGCGTCTGCGCCAAACAGAATTAAGATTTCAAAGAAATCTTTCTGTTCTTGTTAAAACAAGAAGATTTTCTTCTGTAAAACAGAAGCCCTTGGATCAAAAATCCAACGGTGGGGGAAATTCCCCAAATCACTCAGAGAAAGATCTTTTTAACAAATTTATGGGCACTATATAAAGGCCCCTAGACCCCAAATCAAAAGGGGATCAACATTTTTTGAGAAATTAAACAGAGAGAACTCTGAAGAATTGGAGAGAAATCCTCAAGAACAAAAAAAAGAAGGTAAAAAGCCTTTAGAAAAAGAGAAAATCCTCTTATGAACAGATCATTGATTTAAAAACAAGATCAATGATCTTTAACAAAAAACAAAATAAAAATAGTGCTTTGCACTTTTTATGAACCTCTGGTTCCTGAAATAAGAAAAAGCTTGTTTTTTCTTTGATCTAAATTAGATCAAGAAATCAAATAGTGCTTTGCACTTCCTTTATGAACCTTTGGTTCTTGAATCTAAAAGATTCTCAAATTAATAGTGTCTTGCACTTATAAATCTGCACTGTTGCGCTCTTGGGCCGGCGCAAGCCAACAGAGAGCGCCACGTCTCAGCATCTGAACCAGTTGCGCTACGCGCTTTTGAAATAGAGCTTTGCTCTCTGAAATTGGCGCAACTCACCAGAGCGCGCCACGTGTCAGCAGCGCAAGCGTAGCGCACTAGCGCAGCGCACTGCGCTACATGACACGTGTCATCATCACAAGCGCCTGCGCTCTTTGATTGGCGCAAAGCGCCTGAAAATGCAATGCATTTCCTCTGCTAAAGGGCCAGGTCCAAGTCAAAAAGACCTAGCAGGCCAAAATAAATTGCAAAGCAATAAAAAGGGGCAGAGCCCAAACAAAGTAGATGCTTTGCATCATTTATAAATGGATAAAGCCCAAAACAAATTGATGCTCTGCATCCTTTATGGGTAGAGCCCAAATAAAAATAAAAAGAAATGCAATGCAAAAGCAAATAAAATGTTGAACATCTTCAACTGGACTTAGCCCAATTTTGGTCGTAGGTCCTCAAATTAAATTGACTGAGCACAGCTGCTCCCTAAATCAATTTACGACCGGTTCGAGGGTATATCTCCGAACTCCTCTGACACCCATCGTTGTAATCCTTCAAAGATGTCAGAGAGGTGATGGGTCCCGACGACCACACATCAATATGGACTGCGTGGTCCTTAAACTCGTGGATCGAAACGTCCTTAAACTAACGTTGGACCGCAACGTCCTTAAACTAATAGTGGACCGAAACGTTTCTAAACTAATTTTGGACCGAAACGTCCTTAATCTAATGGTGGACCGAAACGTCCTTAAACTAATGTTGGACCGAAATGTCCTTAAACTAATAATGGACCATCATGTCCCTAAACTGGAATATCGACCACCACGTCCCTAAACTGGAACATGGACCACCATGTCCCTAAACTGGAATACGGACCACCACGTCTTTAAACTGGAATATAGACTACCACGTCCTTAAATTGGAACATAGACCATCACGTCCTTAAACTGGAGTATG
Source organism: Agapanthus africanus (assembly GCA_030015575.1). NCBI lineage: Eukaryota > Viridiplantae > Streptophyta > Magnoliopsida > Asparagales > Amaryllidaceae > Agapanthus > Agapanthus africanus. The sequence goes on along the minus strand of CM057341.1, from coordinate 734,471,974 downwards.
GACCACCACGCCCTTAAACTGGAACAATAGAGCCTCCAAATGCTCTTTTACCGGATCTAAACGATCCCGTTTAAGTCGATCTTAGCCCCAAACACGGTTAACGTATCCTTAAACATTCAAATGGATTATAAAACTCCCAATCAACTCTGGTTCGAGGGTACATCTCTAAGCTCCTCTGACACCTGTCGTTGTAATCCCTCAACGACGTCAGAGAGGTGACGAGTCCTGACGGCCATATATCACTACGTTAAGTCGATCTTAGTCTCAAACAAGACTAATGTATCCTTAACGAACATTTAAGTCGATCTTAGCCTAAACATGGCTAACGTATCCTTAAACTAAAACACCAAACCTAAATCTAAGTAAATACGGATTTGGACTAATCCACGTCCTACGGGCGACGACATCACTTAGTCTCCGTATACAATCCACGGGCAACCACAAACAAAAAAAACACACACGACACGAAGTGAAATTCTGGAGAAGGAGAAAGTTGTTACTGCGATGCGGTAGCATAATTAACTGCAGGGGCTTGCGCCTGCAGGGAAGAGCGCCCCCACAATCAAAAACCCCTCAAGCGAGGGGGAATCTGACGAAGTCTGCTACATCGGCCGCATCCGTCTAAACCTCCGATATACGGTGCCATAAATCAACTTGGCATCTTCGGAGAGGTGGACGGATAAAACCAAATAGCATCTGCCCCGAATCTCAGGCGAGACGTCCTCGCGTCGTCCGGCCGCCATTTGGAGGGGAACAGACGCTTCATTTTCTCATTGTAATAGCGCCGTCTCTCTTCCAACTGATCCGCTAGCTTTGGGGCACTGGGTTGCTGTTGGGTGTTCGCAACGAAGGTTGCCTTCCCTTTACCCTTGTTGTTCCGCGGTTCCGGCTTCGGGGGAGACGGTCTGTGACCCATTTGATCCATCTGGGCTAGCTTGTCAATTAAAGCCTGGAACGTGGTCAGTTTAAAGAACATCATGAACTGTGAAATAGTTGCATGAGGGTCTAGGGTGCTCACGAACACGCCCACCGCTGGTGCTTCTTTGATGCGCTGTTCGCACTTCGACCACATATTTCGCCATCGGATTGCATATTGAACCCACATTTCGCCCGGCTTTACTCTTGCATTGATCAACGCCGTTATTGAGGTGCGTTCGCTGGCACTCGTGAATCGCTGGGTGAATAGCAACTCTATCTCTGCAAAAGTTTTGACAGAGTCATTTGGAAGCTCGGAGTACCACTCAAACGCCGTCTCCGATAAGCTGCCGACGAATTGGCGAAGCAAGAGCTTTTCATCGCCGCCGGTGTTGCCACAAAGAGCCCTGAACTGGGCGACATGCTGGTGGGGATTGCCTGTCCCCTTGTATACGTGGAATTTCGGGATCGTGTAGCCCGGCGGATATTTTATCTGGTCATACCAGCCCGGATATGGTCTCCCTGTTTTGACAACTTGGCCAGCCGCTTCATTTGCCTGGTGAACTCGTATTTGTTGAGCAATATAATCATCCAGGACAGCCTTAGAAATGGTTTCCTCCTTGGCCGTTGAAAGAGCCGGAGGAGGGTTCAACGTCTCCCCTCTGTCAACTTCAATAATGATTGGAGGGTCTTCAGCTGGGGGATCCGGCTGTATCATCATGCCTACCATGACTTGGAACAGAAGAGCCATCTGCTTTATATTGGCCGCTTGTTTCGCAGCCTCCTTGTCCTTCTTTTCAAGCATTCTCCGAAGGAATTCAGCATCAGTCTCGTGTTCGCGACGTTGTTCCGATGACGCCTCCGGGCTTTCTTTTGGCCCGGTGAGTGCGGCCATTGCAGTCAGCATCTCCTGGAGCTTCTGCTGCTGTTGTTTCTGGGCTCTTGTGATGGATCGGGTGAGTGGTCAGTGGCCCGTAGAAGCGCGGCTATCCTCTTTTCCGGATGCCATGTAAACAGTATGGACCGTTATGCCCCCATACTTAGGGCGTTTGGGCTCAGTACCTTTAACATTTGTTGCAGGCATGGGGGTCTTCTCCGGCTTTCTCTTCTTATGAGCGGTCGAAGTTGAGAGGGCCGTCGCGGTGGGCACCTATATAGCTTTCCGTGGCTTGGCAGGATGTCTTTCCTCATGTCGGACTTTCAGCTTTTTCTGCCGGCGAGAATATTCTTGATCCACCACCGAGTTCCGGACCTACCGCCAGACTTTGTAGATCTTAGAGGACAGCCGTTGAGGGGACTGCTTCGGCTTTATTTCCATGACATTCTCCCTCGGAGGAGGAGATCTTTTCAGTATGGCGGTAGGAGAATTCCTACGCACCTAATTTAGCAGCTCAAAGCCGTTCCCAGTTGGAACAACAGCATTAATTTTCGCCGTCGGGGCTGGTGGAGTTATCCCAGAAGGGGAGTTGCCTCCGGCCTTCCTCACTCGGCGCCGGTGGCGACGTCGAGCATGTCGCGCTGAGGGAGTTGGCTCGGTGACGGGAATGGCCTTGTCTTGCCCCCTGTTCGGGTGAGGGGCTGTTGCCGGCGTCAGCCTATTAAAGACTGATGTCCTTTGAGTAGCAGGAGCAGGAGTTGGAGTTGGGACGGTCAGTCTTGTAAAGACCGACCACTTGGCAGGAGAAGCCGCCTTGACGACTTCGGGAGCAGAGTTGGTTACTCTCTTCGGAATAACCTTCTCTGGGACTGCAAGCTTTATTGTGGGCCCGCAAGCTTCATTGTGGGCCCGCAGGGATTTTGGCCCAATCTGGAGAAGACCGAGGCGCTGGTGCTGGACGACCCGTTGAGAGGGGCCGCAGTAGCTGTAAGTCGATCGAAGACCGACTTCTTGGGAGCTTCTGGTACGGGCACGGGAGCAGTGAAGCTCGTTGGCAGGAGCATGGTCCCGAAAAACAGCCTTGTGGTGGCTTGAGTAATCTGCTCCACGGGCATCGTGAACAGAGAGGCCGCTTGGGGCCCGTAGGTTATTCCCCCAGTTGAGGCAGGACGCCAGTTGCAGCTGCAGTTGGATCACTTCGAGCAGGTGAATGCCATTGCTGTTTTTCTTTCTGCGCCCAGCAAGAGAACAAATCTTAGTAACTTGAAACCCAAGGGCAACCATTAACAAACCGCGATTCGTTCGCGAATACGACACACGAAGTGCGGAGTGGAAAGAGGAAAAGGTCCCACCGGGCGTGCCAGAATCTGTTCACCGCCGGAAGCCGGGAAGACTGGACGTCTTGCCTGAATCTTGGGGCAGATGCTAATTGGTGCTATCCATCCACCTCTCCGAAGATGCCAAGTTGATTTATGGCACCGTGTATCGAAGGTTTAAACGGATGCGGCCGATGTAGCAGACTTCGTCAGATTCCCCCTCGTCTGAGGGGTTTTTGATTGTGGGGACACTCTTCCCGGCAGGCGCAAGTCCCTGCAGTTAATTACGCTACCGCATCGCGGTAACAACTTTCTCCTTCTCCAGATGGTCACTTTGTGTCGTGGGTGTTTGTTTTGTGTTTGGTTGCCCGTAGATTGTATACGGAGACTAAGTTATGTTGTCGCCCGTAGGGCGTGGACTAGTCCAAATCCGTATCTTTCTTAGATTTGGATTTGGGGGGGTTATGTTTAAGGATACGTTAGCCTTATTTGAGGCTAAGATCAACTTAAACGTTTGTTAAGGACACGTTAGTCTAATTCTAGACTAAGATCAATTTAACAGGATCGTTTAGATCCGACAAGAGAGCAATTGTGCTCTATTATTTAGTTTAATGACATTGCGGTCGATAATTAGTTTAAGGACATTGCGGTCCACTGTTAGTTTTAAGACATCGCGGTCGAGGTTAGGGACATCATAGTCCGTGAGTTTAAGGACCTCACAGTCCGGTGTTAGTTTTAAGACATCACGGTCGAGGTTAAGGACATCATAGTCTATGAGCTTAAGGACCTCACAGTCCGATGTTAGTTTTAAGACATCACGGTCAAGGTTAAGGACATCATAGTCCGGTGTTAGTTTTAAGACATCACGGTCGAGGTTAAGGACATCATAGTCCATGAGTTTAAGGACCCCACAGTCCGTAGCAATGTGTGGTTGTCGGGACCCGTCACCTCTCTGACGACGTTGAAGGATTACAATGATAGATATCAGAGGAGTAAAGAGATGTACCCTCGAACCGGGTGTAAATTGATTGGAAGAGCAGCTGTGCTCAGTTCAATTTATATTGAGGACTTATGGCTAGAATTGGGCTAAGTCCAGTTGAAAATGTTTGACATTTTATTCATGTTCTTCCTATTAGGCTTTTACTTGGGCTCTGCCCTTTATTAATGCATAGCATTGGGCTCTGTAATTAAATGCATAACATTTATCAGGAGTAAAAAGTGGTCTGATAGTGCGCCACGTGGCTTGTCAAGTGCTTTGCGCCAATCAAGGAGCGCAATGCGCTAGCGAATGCGAAGGTGACACGTGTCACGCTCTGCGCTAAGCGCAACTCTGTTAGCACACTGTGCTTTCTGAGTGCGCTGCGCCAGTGCACTGCGCCAATGAATGACACGTGGCGCGCTCTGGCGCAGTGCGCCAGTCCAAGAGCGCAGTGCGCTATTTTTAGAAGCGCAAAGCGCAAACCGTTCTGTGGTTGACACGTGGCCCGTTCTGGCGCAGTGCGCCAGTCCAATAAGCACAAAGACGCATTTCAAGAGTGCAAGGCACTGTCCAATAGCGCAAAGCACATCTTGATCAATTTAAGATCAAAGAACAAGTTTTTGTTCTGTTCTTCAAAAGAGGCATTTTTTAGTTATATGTATGCCCTAGAGGCCATTACTGTACATTGGATGTATATTGTAGTGGATGCTGGGACATATATAGGTAGGACTTTCTTGCTCGACATGATAGTACGCTATCTGGTTGCTCTTTATCTTAACGTGTATACTTTCTGTCTCTCTGTTACATGTTGATAAAGCCCTTAGGATGTGTACTCGACTTCCAGGACTGTGATGCAGATCATACTAGTGGGGCCTGGATAGTCCATGAGTACATCCTTCAATGTTCCTAGTCGAGGGAATATCGAGACGGGGCATTGATATTCCAGAGTAGACTAGCGTATATCTTCTCGACCCATGCGATGGGCGATGGATGATCCCATATCCATTGGTGTTTGACATCAGAGATGGTATACGGGTGCTCAGTGGAGACTGGGTACACTGAACGGACTCGCCGAGAACTCCCAGATGGTATTATACCTCATGTCAGATGGCAGTTCTCTGGTGACACTGGTACAGCTTAGTCTGTTGACCCGAGATCGTCATAGAGTCTTGTGTGTCTCCCACTGTGCTTTGATTTCCACCCTACCACGGCTCTACTGAGTCGTGCAAACAGGTGGTTTTTGGGTACAGTCCCGATTCACATGGAGGCAATGAGCGATAGGAGGGGATTCGTCTCTCCCGGTATTGGGGGTTGATGTTGTGCTATGCTCGACTGGTCATAATAGGAAATCCCTGGCCAGGGTTGCAGTGATATACTGGTAAGAGTTATCAGTAGTTTCACGAATGTTATGGACCTCAAGTCGGCATGACTTATCGAGCTACTGGGGTCTGACGTTTACCACCCCTAGGCGAGATATGCGACATATCAGACGAACAGACCGGACTGTACGGTAAGTGTTACTGGTTGGATTCACAGGAGTGTGAGCGGGCTTGCTCGTCGATCTTCTGATCGCTCAATACCCGGGTGGCCGTTACGTTTAGCAGACCGCTTGCGGCTTGTGGGTGTCTGATATGATCATCATCTGCTACCGGCGTATTGACGAGTCTTTAGAGTCCTACACAGAGGTTTCCTGGCTCAAGCGAAACGAAATAGGAGCGCATATGAGATATGTGCGGGACCGAGAATAATGCGTGTATGTGATACCGTATTCTATTCTCGCGATGAATGTATCGATTGGTTATATGCGATATAACCAAGTTGTCGAATCAAGGATTGATTCGATAAGCCGATACATATGATACTAGTCGGTTATATGCGATATGACCGGATCGTTAAATCAAGTGTTGATTTAATGATTTAATGTATAATTATATATTTGATATATTACTTTGCATTAACTAGTATTGGTTCACTTTAAATGGATTTACTCACTTGTATTGCACATTGTATATGTGATATATTTTTTGTGCACATGATTGTATCATGTTTGATGATGCATTCTAGCTTGGTTTTGTGTAAAGTATTAAACCATGGTTAGTTAGTGGTTAGGGGATCATTTTATTTACTTAATCATTTATTTATTCTTTTTGTTTATTTTGGAAAAAGAAAATGATAAAGAGAAAGATAAATGGTGGACTTGTTTTGTTTTTAGTTGAAGCTTCTTGAAACCTTGACTAAGTCACCATTCTTGTCTCTTCTTTAACCCTAACCACTCATCTAACCTTAGTTAAATCTCTACACTAAACCATGGTTGAAGAAATGATAAGTATTTATTTATTTTCCTTTTTAAAAAAAGACTTATCATAAATCTTTATCATCTTCTTCTTCATCTTCAACTTGAAGAAAGCTTGCACCATCAATGGCAACTAGCCAAAATGAGTGAGAAATCCAAATCTAAAGTCTACCCACTTCCTATTTCTTCATCCTCTACCTCTTGCCAAGTTGTATAGGGTGTTTCCTTCACAAGTTTTCAAGGCTTGGTGAAGTTGGAGCTTGTTCTTGTGATGCCTCGACGTAGATCATCTTCGGCATCGAATCGACGATCAAGCCCGCCCATTCTTCGATGATGCCAATGCTAGAGTCAAGGGTTCGATTTGGACAGCGGAGGGAGATCATCGCGGAGCTTAGGAAGTGGTGGACCGGATCTACAAAGGTTGTAGTCACTTTCCCTTAGCATTTAATTCGATTACATGCTTGCTTCGCCTATATATATCTAGTTAACGATCCGTATTAGGGTTTGTAGGCACAAAGAATTTTTTTTGATTTGTGCATGTTTGATCACTTGTGAGACTTCATTAGTGTGCCTAGGAACCGTACAGTGGTATCAGAGCCTAGCTAGAGCCTTAGGCGAAGTCTAGACGGAATTAGAACTCCGATCGAATCAAAACCCAAACCCTAATATTGCTCTCTGGACTTTTTCTGAATTTGTGGATTTTTTAGAATTAAAAATATGCAGAGAAATGTGCAGGAAATTCTAAGAAAAACTGCAGAAAACGACAGCCTAATTCTACAGTACGACCGCGGAACCGCGGCGTTGACCCCCCTTTTGCGGCGGTTCCGCGGCCGTCTGTGATGATCAGGCTGTGAGTTTTCTTCAGTTGTTTCTGTTGGTGTTTCTTGTGTGTTCTGGATGCTTTTAATATTTATTCCAGAGTTGTATTTTCTGAGTTGTATTGGGGACTCGGTGTATTCGATCGGACTGTCTAATTTTGTCGGTGTGCTTTTCCGGGTATTTTTAGAATATGTTAAAAAGTTCGACCTGATATAAATACCCAATTTTTTCCCTGCCGGGAAATTTCCAATTGTTGGATTTTTCCGTAGTTTAACGACGTTCTAAGTAGTGCAAGAAACGCGATGGACCCTCTAGAAGACAACAAACCTTAACTCGATTATGTGACCATCTTGAACTGCCCTTTGAACCTTCGGGTTTGGGGCAGTACGGTGTGCCACATGTGAGGCATTGGCTTGACCCTTCTACGGCTGGACCGTTGGTACTGAGGCACGAACTGAATGTTGTTAGACTTATTTCATGTGTTGAGCTGTATCGGGAAAACTTGGGTGTTCGATTGTTCGATCGAAAAGTTTAGCATTTTCTATTTATCCGGAATGTGATACAATAATTGGAATTCACAAGTAGTTATGAGATAACTGAATGAATGTTATAAATCAAGCACTTTAGTCTCACTTGATCGGTTGCCACGGAGTTTTGATGTGATCAAAAGTCCGTCGCAATCACGTAGCGTACGCGGATACTCGCCGGGTAAACTTAATAGACAGCCTCACCCCATAGCCCCGACCAAGTGACTGTAGGAGAACCCCGTTGCCGAAAGCATCCGTCCGGGTGCTCGCGGCAGCGATGTTCCGCCTTGGTGCACTTCGTCGACGGTATCAGGGGTGCGGCCGCCTACTAAAGTTTGCGACGAGCATTCGATCAGTTTTTCGGGAATCTTGTTGAATTGCCCGACTTGATATTGAAAAGTGTTTTCGATAATGAGACTAAAATGCGGGGTTTATAATTGTTAGGCATGCGATGTCTAAAGAATTCATTTGGTCAGGCATGCGATGTCTGAGGTGGTTGCGGATTCCAACTGTTGTAGTTTTACACTTTCTTTTCTGTGACCGTAAGTGTAATATGTGATATCGCCGGTTTCGTTGCTATATGTCAACGACAATTGGGATGCGCATATTTACTTACGTTGATGACATGTGATGTTATGTGTTGCTGGATATGTTATATTGGATCGTCGTGTTTGAATAGCCGGGGTTTTTTTATATGAGATGAGTGTTTTTCATTTTCATTCATGTAAAAACTTGTATGTAATATTCTTTTATTGGGGCACTTCCAGGTTGCGGATGTTGTCACCATTTGTATATTATTTACTTTTCTGCACTAGGATAGACCCAAAGTGGGGGGCACAAGTAACCGGGTTCTGGGGTCCAGTGGGAGACCATCTCGAGGAGTCGAGTCCGGGTCTCCTAACCCTAGAATTGGTAGGGTTGCTTGCCGCTCTCGTAGGGGTCTTGGGGTATGGGACAGGCTATTCATCACGACCGTGGAATTCGTGTTTTATACTGGCTCGTATTGAAAACACGGACGTCCTAGTATATCCAATATTTCATATGTTTCTTCTGTTGTGAGTTATCTGTGATGTGATCATGCGATGTTCTGTGCTCTGTTCAGACAGATATTTTATATAGTGTATATGATATATTATATAGACGTTGCTTATGTTTTACACCCACGCTAGCCCTGCCTCGCTCTGCCGTTAGTTACCTAACCTAACGGTGCAGACGGGACATCGAGGCGAATGCGGATGGCATAAGCGTACGTTATATTTATCTGTGATGATTAGGTGGACTTAAATGATGGGATATTCATTAATGAGATTAATGAAAGAAAATAAACCTAATTGATGTTGTGGAATCGAATTTCAAAATAAAAACAGGTAGCTACAGTTCTTGCTTTGCATCGCGATGTTCATTATAGAACATCCTGCACCTTATTCGATGAGGAAAGGACCGAGATCCCTTCACCGGGAGTGACTCCTTTAGCAATAACTGGCAGATGCTACAACCCTCGGTTTGTCTTTGATCGCTTCTATAGTTTCTGCTTTGCACAGTGATATATATGATATATCCCGCACCTCATTCGACGAGGAAAGGGCCGACGATCCCTTCACCGGGAGTGACCCCTTTAGCAAAACTAGAAAAGCCTCGAAAACATTCCATTTAAAAACCATTTGATTCCGCAACGAGATCAAGTTCAAAGCGTTAAAGGTTTTCACAAAAACCATTCGCAACTCTCCGTCATTTTAGGAAGTAGAGTACTTAGTATTCGTGCTGTGTTTGTTGACCATAGTCAAGGCACAGTGTACGGTAGCTAAGTGATGTCTTCCTACACCGCATATGATGCGATTAGTTAGGACAGTCGCGTGACTTTGTTGACCTTAGTTAAGGGTCATGTGGGTGGGTCTAATTAATCACGAAATGACGGGTAGAACTTGACTATTACTTATGATTTGTTTACCATAGTTAAGGTCATAGGTGCTAGGGGTAAAAACCTTTATCGGGAGTTTCAAGTGTTGAAATTTGCAATGAGATTGCATACCTTCTATATGATAGTTGGATCCCGATACCCACTGCGAGTAATTGTTACTCCTGGGAGAGTTTTGCACTTTACAATTAGCCGATCAAGTAGGTGTCTAGAAAGGTGTCAACGGGGTTACGCCTCTGGGAAAACGAGGTTTACTGTAATTAGGTCCGTGCGAAAGCACGGGGAACCTCCCTCAAAGTACCGACACTGGCCTGGCTGAAAGATTGGCGAACTTGTAGAGTGTAATTAATCCCGGCTAGTCTTTCCTTTTAGGGTTTGAAGGAAGATTTGATAAAAACAGTGGGAGCCATCCTGATTAGATAAAATACATAACCAATCTAATCTTGCAAGAGCGCACGCAGAGTGTTTTCTTCTCTCTCTCTCTCCTGGTAGCGACCATATCATGCCTTAATCAAGATAATAATACGGATGTATTGACCGAACCCGCTTGTTATACTGAGCTGGGGAACGTTGGTCCCGCTCCAACTTATAATTGTTATAAGACAGAGCAGGAAATAGGGGAATACCAGAATTCCTATGCCGCCCAAACGAAGAAAGTGCATATGATGCATCTCCTTTGGGTGTGTTCATTATACAGAACTGTTTCTCAGTATCCTCTGGATCCTGGGTATATGATACAGGGTCAGGATCCCATATATGTAATCTGTTACATAGGGCTACAAAAGGTAGAAAAACTGAGAACGGGTGATAAGTTTCATGAGGCAGAAAACGGGGCAAGTGTTGCAGCCAAGTCTGTTGGTCACTGTCACCCTGTATTACAATACATTAATTCTGAACAAATGCTATTAGATACCGAACCTGATATACAAAATCATATCAGTCTTTTTATTAGTAAAGAAATGATAAAATTTTGTATTGTTGGATAATGTTTTGAACATTTCCTATATCAAAAGTTGATCGGTTCAGGCACGTTATCTAAAAGCATTGACGTTCTAAATCAAACTACAGTTGCTAGTATGCAGAACACACACAAGAGGAAGAGTTCAGAAATGAACGAATTTTTCTTGAGGTATTGTAGACTAGGTCATATCAATGCGACCCGACTAGCTGAAATTACATTTAGATGCATATTTAAATCAGTTTGAATTTACATCTTGTGAAACTTGCCAGTCATGTCACAAAGATATAATGACACCAGCTCTGTTTACTGGAAACAGAAAAAGAGTTGGTAAACTCTTGGGACTGATACATAGTGATGTATATGAGGTCTCCTGTCTACACATGCCAGGACTGGTTCTTTATACTTCATTATATTCTCTGATAATCTCTCAAGATTCAGTCATATATTCCTGTTGAAATATAAGTCCGAACCTTTTGAGGTATTCACAGAATATAACTAGGAAGTAGAGAACCAAAATACGGGTATAAGAATTATGTCCTATGATGAGATCAGGGAGGAGAATACTTGTGCATGGAATCCTTGGACTATTCTAAAGGAAAATGAGATTCTCTCTCAGTATTACTCCTCTGAATACACCACAGCACAACGGTGTATCGGGACGGAGCAATCACACAATATTAGATATCGTGTGCTCGATGATGAGTACTACTGAGTTACCTATTTCCTTTTTGGGAGTTATGTGCTTGAGAAGCTGCATACCTATTGAATTAGGTTCGAATCAAATCAGTGCCTACCACTCCATATGAGATATGGTGTGGGAAGATCCTATCTCTTAAGTAAGTTAAGATTTGGGATTGTCCGGCCTATGTCAAAAGCAAAATCCGGACAAGATCAAGGCAAGGTTAGTTCTGTAGAACTGGAAAGGTTCCAGCTATACGAAACTACAGCTGAAGATTTGACAGAACCAAAGGATTCTATAGTCCCCGACGAACCTCAGCCTCTCCGCCGATCTAGCAGGGTTCCTCATCCGCCTGAGAGATACCTCGGTTTCTCGATGACAGTGGGAGCAAGGATTGCATCATGAGATGATGACCCAACTAGATTCGAGCAGGCCATCGAGAGTAGGGATTCTGTAAGAATGGCTGGATACTTAGTGATCTGAGATGGAATCCTTATACACCAAAAAAGTATGGACTTTGGTTGCTATAACTGAAGGGTTAAATCCCCATCAGGAGAAAGTATATCTTGAGAAGATTGCTTGGTGTACATGGAAAAGTTGAGACTTTTAAAGCTAGACTTGTTAAAGGTTTTAGTCATCAACCAGGTGTGGATAATGATGAAACCTTTTCTAGGGACTATGCTTGAGTCCATCCAGATCCTACTTGCCACGGCTACATACCATGACTACGATATCTGGTGGTTGGGTGCCATGACAACTTTTCTAAATAATGATTTAGAAGAGAACGTCTATAAGAACACAGCCAGAGGGCCTCGTAGACAGTGGGAGCAGCGGAAACGTGTGCAAGATGCTTTATAGGATAAAGCAGGCATCGCGGAGTTGGAACATCTGTTTTGATGGATTAGTCAAAGAGGTTGACATCATCAAAATGGTAAATGAACCTTGTATAAACAAAAAAGGTAGTAGGGAGTATGGAGACGATCCTCGTAGAGTACGTGGATGACATACTCTTGTTAGGGAAGGAGTTTCCTATGCTACGCTCGATCAATCTCCGCTTATCACAAAGATTTTCCATATAGGATCAAAGTGATACCTACTAAATCCTAAGCTTTGGATCTATGAGATAGATCTAATTGGATGTTAGGATACTCACTAGTTGTAGTGAGATGGTATCAATCGATCCTGGGGAGAATCACTGGAAGGGTTCCAGAGTGATAAAGAAGACTGAATGTCAGTCACAGGCATTGTCTTTACCCTCAGTAAAGGGACGGTATGTTGGAAGAGTTCCAAGCTTGATACCGTGGCAAACTAGACGATAAAGGCTGGTAACATCGCTATTAAAGATACTACCAAAGAGGCAGTTTGGGTGTATATTGGTTCATAGGATGAACTAGGTTCCTACCATTGTGTGACAATGGAAGTGTGGCTTCGACCCTGGAACCCTGGTCCCATCAGTGACCCAGACATATTCTGAGGCAGCATCACCTGATCATAGAGATAGTTGATCTCCAGGATGATCGAGGTTAGGAGAGTAGACTCAGAGGACAACACGGCGGATCCACTCACGAAAGCCTTTTCCCAAAGAGAGACTTTTAGGGGATGGTTGAGTATGTGATACTGCAACCACTGCTACAGATGGCCCTAGTGCAAGTGGGAGATTGTTAGTTATATGTATGCCCTAGAGGCCATTACTGTACATTGGATGTATATTGTAGTGGATGCTGGGACATATATAGGTAGGACTTTCTTGCTCGACATGATAGTACGCTATCTGGTTGCTCTTTATCTTAACGTGTATACTTTCTGTCTCTCTGTTACATGTTGATAAAGCCCTTAGGATGTGTACTCGACTTCCAGGACTGTGATGCAGATCATACTAGTGGGGCCTGGATAGTCCATGAGTACATCCTTCAATGTTCCTAGTCGAGGGAATATCGAGACGGGGCATTGATATTCCAGAGTTGACTAGCATATATCTTCTCGACCCATGCGATGGGCGATGGATGATCCCATATCCATTGGTGTTTGACATCAGAGATGGTATACGGGTGCTCAGTGGAGACTGGATACACTGAACGGACTCGCCGAGAACTCCCAGATGGTATTATACCTCACGTCAGATGGCAGTTCTCTGGTGACACTGGTACAGCTTAGTCTGTTGACCCGAGATCGTCATAGAGTCTTGAGTGTCTCCCACTGTGCTTTGATTTCTACCCTACCACGGCTCTACTGAGTCGTGCAAACAGGTGGTTTTTGGGTACAGTCCCGATTCACATGGAGGCAATGAGCGATAGGAGGGGATTCGTCTCTCCCGGTATTGGGGGTTGATGTTGTGCTATTCTCGACTGGCCATAACAGAAAATCCCTGGACAGGGTTGCAGTGATATACTGGTAAGAGTTATCAGTAGTTTCACGAATGTTATGGACCTCAAGTCGGCATGACTTATCGAGCTACTGGGGTCTGACGTTTACCACCCCTAGGCGAGATATGCGACATATCAGACGAACAGACCGGACTGTACGGTAAGTGTTACTGGTTGGATTCACAGGAGTGTGAGCGGGCTTGCTCGTCGATCTTCTGATCGCTCAATACCCGGGTGGCCGTTACGTTTAGCAGACCGCTTGCGGCTTGTGGGTGTCTGATATGATCATCATCTGCTACCGGCGTATTGATGAGTCTTTAGAGTCCTACACAGAGGTTTCCTGGCTCAAGCGAAACGAAATAGGAGCGCATATGAGATATGTGCGGGACCGAGAATAATGCGTGTATGTGATACCGTATTCTATTCTCGTGATGAATGTATCGATTGGTTATATGCGATATAACCTAGTTGTCGAATCAAGGATTGATTCGATAAGCCGATACATATGATACTAGTCGGTTATATGCGATATGACCGGATCGTTAAATCAAGTGTTGATTTAATGATTTAATGTATAATTATATATTTGATATATTACTTTGCATTAACTAGTATTGGTTCACTTTAAATGGATTTACTCACTTGTATTGCACATTGTATATGTGATATATTTTTTTGTGCACATGATTGTATCATGTTTGATGATGCATTCTAGCTTGGTTTTGTGTAAAGTATTAAACCATGGTTAGTTAGTGGTTAGGGTATCATTTTATTTACTTAATCATTTATTTATTCTTTTTGTTTATTTTGGAAAAAGAAAATGATAAAGAGAAAGATAAATGGTGGACTTGTTTTGTTTTTAGTTGAAGCTTCTTGAAACCTTGACTAAGTCACCATTCTTGTCTCTTCTTTAACCCTAACCACTCATCTAACCTTAGTTAAATCTCTACACTAAACCATGGTTGAAGAAATGATAAGTATTCATTTATTTTCCTTTTTAAAAAAGACTTATCATAATTCTTTATCATCTTCTTCTTCATCTTCAACTTGAAGAAAGCTTGCACCATCAATGGCAACTAGCCAAAATGAGTGAGAAATCTAAATCTAAAGTCTACCCACTTCCTATTTCTTCATCCTCTACCTCTTGCCAAGTTGTATAGGGTGTTTCCTTCATAAGTTTTCAAGGCTTGGTGAAGTTGGAGCTTGTTCTTGTGATGCCTCGACGTAGATCATCTTCGGCATCGAACCGACGATCAAGCCCGCCCATTCTTCGATGATGCCAATGCTAGAGTCAAGGGTTCGATTTGGACAGCGGAGGGAGATCATCGCGGAGTTTAGGAAGTGGTGGACTGGATCTACAAAGGTTGTAGTCACTTTCCCTTAACATTTAATTCGATTACATGCTTGCTTCGCCTATATATCTAGTTAACGATCCGTATTAGGGTTTGTAGGCACAAGGAATTTTTTTTGATTTGTGCATGTTTGATCACTTGTGAGACTTCATTAGTGTGCCTAGAAACCCTACAGCGTTGCCTCAAGATTCAAGAACCAAGGTTCTTGTTCTTATCAAAAGGCTGTGCCTTTATAGATCAAATGATCTAAGAATGAAGTAAATTACTTCTTTTTTTTAAAAATCTTTTATAATTAGATCTTTTTCTTTTTTATTGAAGATCTTGATCTTGTTCTTAGATCTTTGATCTTTGATCTTTTTAGAAGAGGATTCTTCTTTTTGTGAGATGTTTTCATCTCTGTTCTTCCAAGAATTTAATTCTTTACCTTTAAAGATGAAGAAAATGATCTTCTTTCTTCAAAGGCTTGCCTTTCTTTCTCTTTGAGTTTTTTCTCAAAGTTTTCAGACGGTTCTCTCTCTTCTGTATATCTATAAGACTTGGAGTCTAGGGGCCTTTATATAGGGCCAATTGATCTGTTAGGTTGGTTACAGAGATCTTTCTCTGATTGATCTGGGGATATTTCCCCATCGTTGGATCTTTGATCCTAAGGCCTCTGTTTTACAGAAGACAATCTTCTTATTTTAATAAGATTGGAAAGATCTTTCTAGAATTTTAATTCTGATTAACTAATAATTTATTATTTAAATTCCAGTGCTGGCGCAATTGGCGCTAGCGCATCCGTGTTTGACACGTGTCGCGCAGCGCAGCTGCTCTAGCGCGTCTGTTTTTGTGCAGTGCAGAGCGCAGCGCAGCTGCGCTAGCGCGCCTGTGTTTGACACGTGGCGGGCAGCGCAGAGCGCAGCGCAACTGCGCTAGCGCACCTATGTTTGACACGTGGCGTGCAGCGCAGAGCGCAAGGGACCTGAAGCGTTGCTTCATTTTAAAATTTGAATTTTGAAACAGAGCTTTGCTCTGATTTGGGGGTGCGCTGCCTTGGGCGCAGCGCTCCTGGCGCTGGCGTGTCTGCTG
Organism: Agapanthus africanus; assembly: GCA_030015575.1. Taxonomy (NCBI): domain Eukaryota; kingdom Viridiplantae; phylum Streptophyta; class Magnoliopsida; order Asparagales; family Amaryllidaceae; genus Agapanthus; species Agapanthus africanus. The sequence continues at coordinate 734,455,910 of CM057341.1, read as the reverse complement.
TTGACACGTGGCGCTGTGCGCGCAGCGCAAGGAATCTGAAGCGTTGCTTCAACTTTTGAATTTTGAAATTCAAACAGAGCTTTGCTCTGATTGGGGGAAACATCCGCCTCAGGTCCGAGCACTCATTGATGGACGAATTCCAGTTAGACGGGGCATAGGTTTCATTCAACCTGATTCCAAATCATGCTACATGATCTATATTGGTGAAGTTAGCAAAGAGTCAAATGACGAAGACGAGTTAGCCGAGCCAGAAGAAACCCCTCAAGAGTTCGAAGATGGCGGACAAGCAACCCTCGACGAGCTAACCAAGGTTGATTTAGGAACGCCCGATAATCTAACGCCGACCTACATCAGCTCACTCTTGTTAGAAGAAATGAAAGAGCACACAGTCGCCCTGCTGCATGAGTTCGCCGACTGTTTCGTGCGGACGTACAAAGAAATGCCTGGCCTTTCCCGCGAGGTGGCTGTGCATAACCTAGCTATATATCCTGATGCCAAGCCTGTCAAACAAGCTTCTCGAAGAATGAGAAGGGAGCTGGAAGAAAAGGTCATCGAGGAAACTAAGAAACTTATCGATGCTGTCTTCATCAGGGAAGAGAAATACGCAGACTGGATCGCGTGGATCATCCCAGTTAAAAAGAATAACGAGCAGATACGAGTTTGCGTCGATTTCAGGGATCTCAATAAGGCATGCCCTAAAGATGATTTCCCGCTTCCGGTCATGGAAATGATGGTCGATGAAACCTCAAATTACGAGCTGTTTACTTTCATGGATGGCTCGTCTAAATATAATCAAATCAAGATGTCGCCTGAGGATGAGAAGGATACAACATTTCGAACCCTGATCAACATATACTGTTACAAAGTGATGTCGTTCGGACCGAAGAACGCAGGTGCTACATATCAAAGAGCAATGACCAATATCTTTGATGACCTAATCCATAAAGTCGTCGAATGCTATGTTGATGATCTGGTCATCAAGACTAAAGCCAAGGACGATCACATTCAAGATCTTAGGACCGTTCTCACTAGACTGAGGGAATACGATCTGAAGATGAATCCTCTGAAGTGCGCTTTTGGCGTGTCATCGGGAAAATTCCTGGGCTTTATAGTCCGACATTGGGGGATCAAAGTTGACCCATCCAAGATAAAGGCTATCATGGAGATGCCCCCTCCAAAGAGTCTGACATAGTTAAGATCTTTTCAAGGCAAGCTTGCTTATATACGAAGGTTTATCTCAATTTTATCGGGGAGATGTAGGCCCTTCTCAAAGCTGATGAAGAAAGGAGCTCCTTTTGTATGGGATGCCAAATGTCAAGAAGTATTCGAAAGCATCAAACAGTACCTGTTGGACCCTCCAGTGCTTGCTGCCCCATTCTAAATAAACCATTGATTCTCTATACTGCCGTGCTAGATGAGTCACTCGGTGCACTCCTTGTCCAGAACAACGAGGAGAGAAAAGAGAATGCCCTCTACTACCTCAGTCGAACTTTAGTCGGGATGGAACACAACTATTCCCCGATCGAAAAGCAATGCCGGGCTCTGATATTCGCTGTGAAGAAGCTGAGGCACTATCTGCTCGCTCATCGGGTTATGCTGATCTCCAAGGTCGATCCGCTCAAACACTTGATGACCAAAGCAAGCCTAGCCGGTAGAATGACGAGATAGGCTGTCATGCTGATTGAATTTGACATAATTTATACTCCTCAGAAAGCAGTAAAAGGGCAAGCCCTCGTTGACTTTCTCGCTGCTCATCCCATACTAGAAGGGTCGCCGTTCAATTGTGAGTTACCTGAAGAACAAGTGCCGCACCTCGAGGATGAAGAGCCATGTTGGGAGCTCTACATCGACGGAGCCTCATCAATAAGATCTTCCAGTAAATCAAGCGTCCCGGAGATAAAAGCGGGGATAGGATTGGTGTTCGTCATGCCATCGGGAGGAACCCTACGATGTTCTTTCTCTCTCACTGAGCCTCGCACAAACAACGAGGATGAGTACGAAGCTCTGATAGCTGGTCTGGAGCTCGCCATAGAAATGGAAATCCTTCGGCTACGGGTTTACGGTGACTCACAGCTTGTCGTCAACCAAGTAAGCGGCGACTATAAGATATACAAACCCGAGTTAGCTCGATATAGAAGCCGAGTGGTGGAACTCATGAAACGGTTCACTCATATTGAACTAATGAGAGTCCCTAGAGCGTTGAACAGAAAAGCCGACATACTCGCTCGTCTAGCTAAAGAGCTAGCTGATCCTGACATGGACGAAATTCTAATCACAGTTAGAAGCCGGCAAATTCTGCCTCCAGTCTCTTGTTGGAGACTCACCCGCGCGCGCACCGTGTATGTTTTGAAATAGAGATTGTTTTTAAGAAATATTGCGTACGCAAGATCGTTCTCGTTTTAAAATTTATAAACCGCAAGTGCACGGCGCGTTGTAGCAAGCCGGCAAGTACGGGTCGATCCTCAGGAAATTGTGTATTAGGTCGTGTCTTTTAAGGTTCAACAAATTAACGAATTTTTTGGTTGTCACAAAAAAATGAATAGACTACGAAAACAAAGAAAAGCAAGAAAACAAGAAAGTAAGAAATAGTTGTGGCTTTGGCTTGGAAGATCGAATCACGACGATTCCTTCGACGCTCCATTGATCATGAGTTGTCCGTCCTTACCTCGATTCCGGTATGAAGCACGACTTGTCAAAGCGGTTGCGAGGCACAAGTCCTCAAATTCCGACATTCTCCACAAAACACGAAACGATTTCGTTTTTTCACTTACCGTTTGTATGTCCAAGCTTGTGGTATCAAAACTAAACACACGGGTTAGTAAGCATGCCACAACATCAAAAATACAAAGTAGTGAGTGAGAGCAAATGATTTTAGTTTTAAGTGTGTTAAGTGTTTGCTATGGTATATGGTATATGAAACTAAGAGATTTGTCAAGTCACTTAATCACAAAATACCACATCCAAACTTAGCAAACTTAACACCAAATTGATTCTAACCTTAGGCTTGCAAGATGGGGTTTGTGGGGAGAATATGGTAAGTGATGAGGTTACAAAGTAACCATGGAATCAACATACCATATCAACCCATACAAGTTACAATACTATGTGTATAATCACTTTAAAGAACATGAAACAATCACAAGAGGTGGAGGAGGCAAAGCCTTTCATCTCACTTCCTCACCAATACCACAACCAAAGAAAGATTAGTCAAGCATAATAAAAGAAAAGCAAATAAGAAAAAGAAGCAAGTAATAAAAGAAACAAAAATATTATTAACACTTGAGAAAGAGATACAAGATTTTGGTTACTTGTTCAACCTCCTTAATGAAGCTTTCCAAAGAAAGCTTTAAGAGGGAAGAAGAAGAAGAAACCAAGTGATAGCCCACTCACTCTCAAGCCTAAACAAAAACAAACAAACTAAGAAAATGTATACTATATGTGGCACCCTCTCCCTTGCTCACTGGTCTGCTTTTATAGGCACAAAAGAAAAATAAACAAGCAATAAAAATAAGGTGACGTGGTAGCAAGGGAGGGACAGTAGAAAACCGGGGGCTATTGGAGCAAGGGGGCCGGCCTGCTCGGTTTTGGTAGGCATGTGGCCGGCCAAAATCCGAGATCCTGGGCTCGTGCTTGCTTTGTGGTCTTGTGTGCATCCCAATATCACTCTGGTGCTGCTAGTTTTGTATGTAGAGGCCTTGGATGCACTCAGAGATTTGGCGGGAAACTAGATGCTTCAAATCACATCATAATCTTTAGCATTCAATACACATCACACCACACATGTGCCTACTTGCATGAACTGTGCAAGTGAAGCCCCCATATGATCCATGTCAAAGAGCTAGTGTCACACATGCATTGTGTTTAACCAAAAGTTGTGTGCACACTTGTTTATTGCAAAAGAGCTTTTTGGATATCGGTCGATTTTCTGTTATGATTGTAGTGTTGGCTCCTAAATGCTATATTCGTGATAATGAGTGTATTTTTAGTGTTGTATCACGAATACCTGAAATCTGTAATTACTAAGCAGACACTGGTTAAAAGCACCGATAAATAACAAAATAGATAATGAATGAGCGGTATTAAAATGCAGTTTTCTGAGATGATCATCTTTTTGCATGAAGAAGAAAGTGTAGAACAAGAGCAATTCTGCCGAAGAAGCTTTGATCATTCAAGACGAGCCCGATTGGAGAGAACCCTTCATAGAGTACTTCCGATATGACAAGCTGCCTAAAGAAAAATCTGTGAGGATTCAGCTGAAGAAGAGAGCTCTCTGATACGTGTTTGTAAATAATACGCTATACCGCAGATCATATGACCAACTATGGCCCATGTGCCTATCATCGGCCGAAGACCAAAAAGCCATGAAAGAAGTTCACTCAGGCGTCTGCGGAGCTCACCAATCTGGCCCCAAAATGCGGCTTCAAATTAAACGACTTGGATATTACTGTCTTACCATGATAAGGGATTGCGAAGAGCATGTGAAGAGGTGTCATCTCTGCCAAATTCATGGCGACTTTATTCATAAGCATCCCAATCCGCTGCATCCTACGGTGGCATCATGGCCCTTCGAAGTTTGGGGTACCGACATAGTTGGTCCAATTGATCCTCCATCATTCAAAATCCACCGATTCATATTGGCTGCAATAGAATACTTCTCTAGATGGGCTGATGCCGTCCCGCTAAAAGAAGTCAAGACAGAAGATATTCTGACATTCTTCTGGCATAATATTCTATACCGCTTCGGTACACCAAGAAGAATTATTTCTAACAACGGGCCTTTTTTCAAGAGATTCAAAGTCTCAAGGTTCGCTACTTAGCACAAGATAAACTGGAGATATTCCTCCATCTATAATCCAAGAGCCAATGGGCTGGCCGAAACCTTCAATAAGACTCTATGCAAGCTTCTGAGGAAAATGCTTCAGCCAACAAGAGAGACTGGAATCTCAAACTTCATAAGACGTTGTGGGTATATCGTACTACGCACCGTACTCCAACTCAGTACACTCCATACTCATTACTCTTCGGAGTGGAGGCGATCCTCCCCCCCGAAGTCGAAGTTCCAAGCCTGAGAATGGTCGTCCAACACGAGTTGATGGAGAAGGAAAACGTCCTCCATCGGCTCGAAGAGCTCGATGCTCTCGAAGAAAAGAGCCTCGCAGTACAGCAAAATCTGGAGCTGTATCGAGCCTAAATGTCACGGGCCTATGATAAGATGACCCGTCTCTGCACTTTTAAGAAAGGCGAATTGGTGTTGGTTCTCAAAAGACCGATCATCCCCAATCGACATGCCAAGGGAAAATTCGAGCCAAACTGGGAAGGACCATACATCATCGAGAAAGTGTTTGATGGAGGATCCCACTAGCTGATAAATGCCGAGGGAGAAAGGCCCATGTCACCTATCAATGTCCTGTAAGTCCACGTTACCTCTCCCGGTTCTTTCGGGCTTGCGGAAATGATGAAAAACGATTTTTAGGGTCATGGTAACATGGACTATCAAACACGGATCTTTGCTAAACTACACACTAGCAACTAACAAGAGAGTTATCTACTCGGTTAGGGGTTATACCTCAACTTGAACTCCTTCTTTCCTGGACTCTTTGTAGTGGTCGGATGATGCTTTTCTCGTTGCCTTCTCTTGTCGAAGATGGATCCACCTGAGGGTTTCTACCTTGAGCTCCTTTCTCGATCTTGAGAGAACTAAAGTGTCTGTCTTGCTAGACCTTCAACCTTAGGATGAGTAGAGAGTGGCTTTGGGTGTTTTATCTCCAAGGAAAGGTTTCTCAACTCATGAGAATGATTCTCCATGAACTAGAGGAGGAGGAAGATGAAAGGAAGATTATGATAGAATGAGAATAGTTTTACAACCATAACAATATATGTGAATTAATCAAATTAATAATTTTAATCAAATGAAAAAGTTGATGGTTGGTTTGATGAGACAATTATCATTTCACATTAAATGTTTTTTGCAAAGATCAAAGAGCATCTTTGATGTGTAATGATGATGGTCAAAGTTTCAACCATGGTCAACTAGTCAACCTTGGTCAACAAGTCAACAAACCCAACCATGACACAATTTCATTTAATTAATATTATTAATTGATATATCACAAAAACATTAGGGTTTGGAAAAAGACGACTGTCAACTGTGCATACGCACCCGTTCCAAAACCCTAATGAAAAACCTCTTCCTCCGTCTCAATCAACTGTGCATACACACCCGCATTCGTGTTCCGAGGAACATGAATACTATGAGATAAAACTAACTCCAAAACATATACTAGGATCTGGCTCTAACCAGAGCCCGCTAGTGATGTCTGTCCGGACGTCAAACGCGCACAAGTGCGCGGATGTGAACGAACCCTGTCGCAAAACCATGCGACCTCTACTCTGTTTTGCCCAAAGGCGAATAACCCTCTGTGTGGGACTCTAAACACTCGATACTACGCTGGCAGTGGGATTAACCACAGACCGCAAGCGGCACTAGCTGTACGTAACGGTCCCCAGGTAGATGCCGATAAGAAGACTGACAAGGTAAACCCATCTGAACTCCTACTGAGCCTGTATGTGACAGTCTCCGTACAGTCCGGTCTGTTCGTCTAAGAATATCGCATGGCGGGCCTAGGGGGGCGGTAAACGTCAGTCCCCTACTAGCGGTACAAGTCGTGTCGGAGTGTAGCCCAGAACACCCTGAGATAACACTGGAAACCTACCAGTATATCTCGCTTGCCCTGGCCAGGGACTTTGTGTAATGGCTCTCCTAGACACAGCGCGATATCAACCTCCAATACCGGGAGAGACGAATCCTGTCTAACCGTCACTGCCTCCAAGTGCTTCGGTACTGCACCCAAAAACTACCTGTTTGCACGACTCCTTTGAGCCGTGGTAGGGTAGTAATCAAAGTAAAGTGGGAACACACTCGAGGCGAAGTGACAGTGTCAAGTCAACGGACTAAGCTGTATTCATGTCACCTGGGAACTGATAACTGACGATAGGTATAGTACCAACCAACAATTCCCGACGAGTCCTGTCCAGTGTACTCGTAACCTAACGAGCACCCGCATACTATCTCAAGTACGACGTACTGACGGCTGTAGGACAGACCATCTCCAAAGCTGGGACGAGAAGCGTATACGCTAGTCTACTCCGAAGTTTCGATGCCCTGTCTTGATAGTCCTACGACTAAGAACCTGCATAAGGATGTGCTTGTGGATTACCCAGCCCCCACGAGTGTGACTGCCGTCACAACGCTGGTAATCAAGCAAAGATCCTAAGGGCTCCACTAATGTGTAAAGGCGATATGCTATAAGAAACACATGCACACATTAAAGTAGAAACAAACCAAGTAGCATACTACTATATCGAGCAAGATTGTCAATACAACTGTGAATATCCCAAGCTTCCATTAAGTAATATACAAACTAGTATGATACAGTAATGGCCTTTAGGGCATATACACTAACAATCTCCCACTTGCACTAAGGCCATGTACTGGCGTATCGAAGACCTATCATCTCGATCAGCCTCTCGAACTATGTCTGGGGTTAGGCCTTTGTGAGTGGATCAACAGTGTTATCTTCCGTAGCAACTCTCCGAACCTCGATCTCCTGGCGACCCATGATCTCCCTGATCAGGTGATACCGCCTCAAGATGTGCCTGGACTTCTGATGGGACCTGGGTTCCTTTGCTAAAGCTATAGCCCCGTTGTTGTCGCAATACAGAGGCATTGGATCAACAATGGACAGAACCACCTGAAGTTCTATCAAGAACTTCCTCATCCAGACGACTTCTTTTGCGGCATCAGATGCAGCGATATATTCCGCTTCCATCGTCGAGTCAGCAACGGTTTCCTGTTTGGAAATCTTCCAACACACCGCCCCTCTATTGAGGGTGAAGACATAACCCGACATGGACTTGGAATCATCCTTGTCACTCTAGAAGCTGGAGTCAGCAAAGGCCTCGATCTGGAGGTCTTTTCCGCCATACACCAAGAACATCTCCTTAGTCCTTCTTAGGTACTTGAGAATGTTCTTTACCGCTATCCAGTGTTTCTCTCCAGGGTTTGACTGATACCGGCTTACCACACTCAGTGCATAAGCTACATCTGGTCTGGTACACAACATCGCATACATTATAGAGCCTACCGCAGAAGCGTAGGGTATAATAGACATGCGATCCCTTTCCAAATCAGTCTTGGGAGACATCTCTTTGGAGAGGGTGATCCCGTGACAAGCCGGTAGATTACCGCGCTTGGAATCTTCCATACTGAATCTTTTCAGTATGGTGTCGATGTACCTGGACTGTAAGAGTCCTAATATCCTCTTGGATCTGTCACGATAGATCCGGATCCCCAGAATGTAAGAGGAATCACCCAGGTCTTTCATGGAGAACCTGTGTGACAAGAACCCTTTGACAGATTGTAGCATAGGAATGTCATTTCCTATCAAGAGAATGTCATCCATGTATAAAACGAGGAATACGACAGTTCGTACTACAAATCTACTATAGATGCATGGTTCATCTGGATTTTTGATAAAGCCAAATTTTTTTTCCGTCTCATCAAAACAGATGTTCCAACTCCTTGATGCCTGCTTTAGTCCATAGATGGACTTAAGCAACTTGCACACCTTTCCGCTGCTCCCACTCTGAATGAAACCCTCTGGCTGGTCCATATAGACACACTCCTCTAAATTTCCATTTAGAAAAGCGGTCTTTACGTCCATTTGCCAGATCTCATAATCGTGGAAAGCAGCAATGGCAAGAAGGATCCGAATGGATTTCAGCATAGCCACTGGAGAAAAGGTTTCGTCATAGTCTAAGCCAGGTCTTTGATGGAAACCCTTTGCAACAAGTCTAGCTTTATAGGTCTCAACCTGTCCATCTACACCAATCTTCCTTTTGAAGATCCACTTGCATCCTACGAGTTTTACCCCATCTGGAGCAACGTCCAACGCCCATACTTTGTTGGTGTACATAGACTCCATTTCGGTCCGCATTGCATCCAGCCATTTTACCGAGTCAACGCTCTGAATGGCCTGCTGGAAGCAAGTCGGCTCATCACTATCAATGATGCAATCCTCTCTATCCCCGTCTATGAGAAAACCGTAGTATCTCTCGGGCGGATGAGACTGCCTACTACTCCTGCGGAGCGGCACAGGAATGTCCTGATCTTTCGAACCCTCTGGTTCTACTAAGCTTTCAGTAATAACTCGTGGTTCTGGAATTTCTTCCAGTTCTATTGCGCTCCCACTTATCTGATTTTCCAAAAACTCAGTTTCCAAGAAGTGGGCATGACGAGAAACAGAAACCTTTTGTTCCTCTTCGCAATAGAAGAAATATCCCTTAGAGTTCTTTGGATATCCCACAAACTTGCACTGTACTGAGCGTGCCTCGAGTTTGTCCGCATGCTGCTTTTTGACAAAAGCTGGACATCCCCATGTCTTAATGTGCTTAAGATATGGTTTCTTCCCACACCACATTTGATATGGTGTGGTAGGCACAGTCTTAGTTGGAACTCGGTTCAAAAGGTATGCAGCTGATTCTAGTGCATATCCCCAGAATGATCGCGGTAACTCAGCGTTACTCATCATGGAACGTACCATATCCAATAGGGTACGATTCCGTCTCTCCGATACACCGTTATGTTGCGGAGTGTATGGAGGAGTAAGCTGAGAGAGAATTCCATTCTCTTTTAAGTAATCCAGGAACTCGGCACTTAAGTATTCACCACCTCGATCAGATCTCAGTGTCTTGATACTTTTGCCTGTTTGTTTTTCTACTTCATTCTTATATTCCTGGAATTTTCCAAAGGTCTCGGATTTATGTTTCATTAAGAAGACATATCCGTACCTTGAAAATTCATCCATAAAAGTAATCAAGTAAGAATAACCGCTTCGCGCATGTGTAGACATTGGACCGCACACGTCGCTGTGTATGAGTCCCAAGAGCTCGCTCGCTCTTACTCCGTGTCCATTGAACGGAGTCTTTGTCATCTTTCCTTTGAGACAGGATTGACAAGTTGCATATGATTGATATTCGAACGGATCCAAATATCCTTCTGTATGTAACTTCGTCAACCTTCTCTCATTGATGTGACCCAGTCTACAATGCATAAGAAAGCCTAATTTGATTCCGGAGACTTTCTTTTGTGTGTATTCTGGACATTGAAAATCTGTGGTTGGTTTAATACGTATATTCCATTGTTTAATGTACCCGACCCAATCAGAACTTGATTAAGGCGAATGTTTACAACATTGCTTACAAATGCAAATTCATAACCTTCTTTAGATATTAAAGATACAGAAATGATATTACAAGTTGCATTGGGTACAAAATAACAATTACGCAAAACCAAAACGTGTCCATCTGACAACCCCCGGTGATAGTCCCCCACGGACTCTGCATCCATGCCAGCTCCGTTTGCAACTCTGAAGGTCATATCACCTGCCTTCAAAACCCTACGGTTTCTCAACGCCTGCAAAGAATTACAGATATGAGATCCTGATCCGATATCCAATACCCAGGAAGTAGAGTTTATTGATAGACAGTTTTCAATAACATACATACCTGAAGCTGAAGCCGCAACATGCTTCATATCCTGTGTTCTGGCTTTCCAAGCCCTGCAATCTTTCTTCCAGTGTCCACTCTTATGACATTAAAAGCATTCTTCCTTTTCCATAAGCTTTCCCGCTTCCATTGTTGATTTTGCCTTTCCCTTCGTATCCACTTTACTAACACCGTCCCTTGGTTTGGCGGGGGTTTTCTTCTTCTTTCCCTTGGCTTTCGCCTTGGACCTAGAAGAGGAAGATCCTCCTACAAACAAAGCGGATGTTTCCCTACTTTTCTGTAGGGTGCCCTCTGCATTCCTCAGCATGTTGAGGAGTTCTGAAAGTTCAACTTCCTTTTCCTGTAAGTTGAAGTTCAGGATGAACTGGGCGTAAGTGGAAGGAAGGGACTGGAGAATCAAGTCCGTATAGAGCTCATTCTCCAACGTGGTCCCAAGGTCCGCGAGCTCCTCAATGAAGCCAATCATCTTAAGCACGTGTTCCGCTACCGGTGATCCGATGGCCAATCTCGCCGAAAATAGCTTTTTCGAGACTTCGTATCCGACGATACGGGATTGCTCTCCATACAGTTCTTTTGTATGAAGAAATATGGATTCAAGGTCCATATTCTCGTGCCTCCTCTGGTGTTCATTGTCCATAGAGGCAAGCACGAGGCACTTGGCCTTCGCGCAATCAATCTCCCAAGTCTTACGGATTTCTTTATTCGCGACGCTGGAGATGGGACCTGGGGCAGGGGGAGCTTTGGTGGTAAGGAGATACCCCAACTTGTTGTAAGTGATTGCCATTTTGACATTCCTGAGCCAATCTTTGTAGTTTGGCCCTGTCAGTATGTTTTTATCTAGTTGTAACTTAAGTCCAGTCATGATGTTTGGTCGCTGCAATTAGGAGAGAGAGAAGAAACACTTTAGCATGATGCTCTTGCAAGTTTAGAGTGGTTTTTAATTTGTATAAACAGGATGGCTCCCACTCTCTCTCGAATCCCTCCTCAAACCAAAAAGGAAGAATTAGTCAGGATCAATCTCACCGTACAATACTTGCTTAACCGTTCAGCCAGGCTAGTGTCGGTACTTCGAGGGAGGTTTTCCAACGCTTTCGCGAAGTTCCTTAATTAAATAACCTCTTTTCCCTGGGGGCGCAGCCCCGCTAACACCTTTCTAGAACCTACTAGGTTTATAGCATTGATCGTTAAGTGAGAATTTTCCCGAGGAGTAGCATATACTCACAGTAGGATCGGGATCCAAATATCATTGCGTGACAAAACTGAAAGAATCCTACCAGAATCATCACACTCCAAATGGTATGTGTTGAAGTCGAAAATTGCACCCCGGTTGACCAAGTCAGTCAAAGTCAACCCCAAGCCAAGTGGGCCCATGCCCCGGTCGAGTCCGAACATGAAGCGGCCGGCCCTCCCCCATGCCAAAATGAAATCATGTAATAAATAATTTTTATGTAATTTTTTATGCATGAATGTAAACAAAATGGGCATAAAGCCAAATTTTTGTAAGCCCATGGCTTATGTGCAAAAACAAATGGCACATGAGCCATGGGATAGGCAAAAATCCATTTTGAAAAGCCCAAGGGGCTATATGTAAATATGTAGGCCTATATAAGGCAACATGATGATGAATAAAATATACACTTTTCATTCCCCCAAAAACTAGGGTTCTTTGTGTCTCCTGCTCCTTCTCCAAGGTTCTAAACCTTCTCATTTTTTTTGAATTAAATCAAGAGTTTTACTCTTTCTTTTCCAAAACTAAGTAGTTTTCCACCACAAAACCCACAAAGGGGAACTCAAATCTTCCACCAGCTCTAAAAAAGAAGTGATTTTTTTTTAAAATCTCCTACTTCTTAATCTTCAAGATCCGGCCAAACAACAGGAGGAAGAAGAAGAACCCCCGTCATCAGCTTCAAAACATCCTAGGAGTTTTAACTCTCTCTATATATATATAACAACAAATATTTCCTTTTTGAAGCATAGCTTCTGTTTCTTAGGCTAAAAGCCTCCTTTTCTCGCCGGCGCTCAAGCGCAGAGCGCCCGCGTGCCGACACGTGGCGCGCTTGCGCTCAAGCGCTCAGTGCTCGAGCGCAAAGCGCCCACGTGCCGACACGTGGCGCGCTTGAGCTCCAGCGCAAGCGCTCGAGCGCAAGTCGCCCCGGTGCCGACACGTGGCGCGCTTGCGCTCCAGCGCAAGCGCTCGAGCGCAAGTCGCCCCGGTGCCGACACGTGGCACTCTTGCGCTCAAGCGCAAGTCTCCCCCGTGCCGACACGTGGCGCGCTTGCGCTCAGGCGCAAGTCGCCCCCGTGCCGACACGTGGCGCGCTTGCGCTCGAGCGTCAGGCGCTCAGGCGCAAAGCGCCCACGTATCGACACGTGGCGCGCTTGCGCTCAAGCGCAGAGCGCCCACGTGGCACTCTAGTGCCTGAGCGCACAGCACCTAGGCGCTGGCCCCACACATCCTTTGGATGCCTTTTACCCCTCTTTCTTTTATATATATATATATATACATGTATACATACATATATATATATGTACATATGCATACATATTTACACACACACATACTCCACGACACTGTCCCTGTTAGAAAAAAATTTCTAACGGGGCGCTGCCCCGCAAGGGGGCTGCTAGCCCCCTTGACCCCCAGCCCGCTATCCGGGTAGCGGGACCCCCGTAAAAAAAACTCTGCGTGGCTCCCGATATATCCAAAACCCCTTTTCAAAACACAACACACGCACACCGCACATTGAGTTCGCATGACCAGTTTAAACCCGTTAATCGGAGGTTCCTTCGCCCCAAAGACGAGGGGTAATTAACGGCAGCTTAGTCCGCAGCTGCCGGAGATTCGGATCCCCACAATCAATAAACCCCCGCCTACCCTAGGCAGGGGGAATCTGTAGTATACGCCTGACAAGCGCGCGCGTATTCCCATCTCAATGGGGTGGCGAAAAACACCCTACAGTATGCAGCGCTAGCAAGTTTCAGTTCTTTTGAAACTCCCGATGTGGATTTTTGCCCCATGCTCTTATGACCTTGACTTTGGCCAACAAATCATAAGTCACATGTCAAGTTCTACCCGTCATTCTCCAGGTTAATTTGAACCTACTCGTACCTACCCTTGACTTTGGCCAACAAGGCAGTATGATTGTCCCAAACCAACACATCTATCTATGCTGCACATGAATACCCAATAGCTACCAATCACTATGCCTTGACTTTGGCCAACAAACATAGCTTGAATACTATTGACCAGCCATGTGAAACGACGGAGGGCTATGAATGGTTTTGGCGAAACCATGAACGTAGTGAACTTGATATAATCGATGGAATGAGATAGATTTTAAAAGGAGTGGTTTAAGCTCCGCGTTTAAAAGTTATTTTGAAAAGAAACCGAGTGGTTTTTGAAAGTGTTCCAACGACTTTTACTTTGGTTTATTTTTCTTGCATTAATTTTAATGCGTCCCATCAATTAATCCTACCATTGCAGAAAACAATGAAAATTTAACGTACGCTTATGCCATCCGCATTCGCCACGGGGTCCCGTCATCACCCGTTAGATTACTTAACTAACGACAGAGCGGGGGCTGGACTAGCGTGGATGCAAAACATAAGCAACACCTAAATAGATATCTACATATAGATATATACATTCGTCAGATTCAATGATAGCCATTCCAGACCACAGATGAATACATTGGATATACTAGGAATCCGCATTCCGTTCGAGCCTGTAACGAAGAGCGGATTACACGGTCGCGATGAATAGCCAATACCCCACCCTAGACCCCTACGGATGCGGCAAACTACCCGCCAAGTATCCGAAGTGAAGCAACCACCCTTAACGACGTGAGTAGGCCACTCGGCACTTCAAGATACCCGGTAGTTTGTGCACCCCACCTTGGGTCTATCCTAGGAGCAAAAACAGTAAAAAGAAATTATACAATGACGGCTACAACCCCGACCCGGTTGTGCGGCCATACAAATAATATTACATCAATTTACATATTACAAGAATTGAAAGATAAACAAAACTCTCATCTCACAATTCCCCCCCCCCCCCGGCTATTCATCCGCGACAATCCAACGAATTCATATACACATACCATCAACATCAAAGATCACAGATATGTATAACCCCCACTAATCGACGTATAGCGATTAGCAGACGTTCAATACATATATAACATTACAGATACAACCCATTAGCCAAAGTCTACAGAAAATCGACCAAAATACGGATTTGTAACCACCCCAAAAACAAACTTGTTCTCTGGAAATTCTGGGCAGAAACAAACCATCTCAAAAATCACAAAATACAACCAGAAACAAACTGCAGGAGAAACGATCCACGGCCGAGTCAACTCGGCCGCGGAACCGCGGTGAGTAGGTCGGTTCGCTGGATCGTTTTTCTTGCCTGTTCATTAAAAAGCCTGAGCCGATTTTTAAGACATGATTTATTATTTTTGGAGTAGAAATAAAAATCAGCAGAAACTAGGATTTTCCGGGGTGTTTCGCGGTTTTTTGTCCGGTCGAAATTCTAGATACTTTGCTAACATGCTAGGGTGTGTTTAGCTAGGCTCTGATACCACTGTAAGTCCACGTTACCTCTCCCGGTTCTTTTGGGCTTGCGGAAATGATGAAAAACGATTTTTAGGGTCATGGTAACATGGACTATCAAACACGGATCTTTGCTAAACTACACACTAGCAACTAACAAGAGAGTTATCTATTCGGTTAGGGGTTATACCTCAACTTGAACTCCTTCTTTCCTGGACTCTTTGTAGTGGTCGGATGGTGCTTTCCTCGTTGCCTTCTCTTGTCGAAGATGGATCCACCTGAGGGTTTCTATCTTGAGCTCCTTTCTCGATCTTGAGAGAACTAAAGTGTCCGGCTTGCTAGACCTTCAGTGCTGATGTAGACCCAAAACCTAAATCCCAAGTTTTCCCAACGGTAAATGATGAGTCGCTCGTGGCATTGCTTCAGTGTTAGCGGTGCTGATGCCGACCCAAAAACCAAATCCCAAGTCCTCCTGGGGCAAATGATGAGTTGCTCCTGGCATTATTCCAGTGCAACAATACTGATGCCAACCCAAAACCTAAATCCTAAGTTTCCCAACGGCAAATGATGAGTCGCTCCTGGCATTGCTTCAGTGTTAGCGGTGCTGATGCCGACCCAAAAACCAAATCCCAAGTCCTCCTGTGGAAAATGATGAGTTGCTCCTGGCATTATTCCAGTGCAGCAATGCTGATGCCAAACAAAATCCAAATTCTAAGTTCCTCTCAAATTCAAAAGTCCTGCCAAATAAGGCAGAAATCAAACAGATCAAATTAATGTCCCACCAGTAGCGCTTCCAAGCTCAAAAGTCCTGCTAGACGGGTAGGGAACTCCTAAAATAAATCAAATCAAACAAATCAACCCTGACACCGCAGAAAACGGAGCAAGTCGAATCAAATCCCGATACCGCAGAAAACGGAGCAAGTCGAATCAAACCCCGACACCGTAAGAAGCAGAGCAAGTCACCGACTGTCCAAGTCGCTAAAAAGGCAGCACCAACCGTCCAAGTCGCTAAAAGGGCAGCACCGACCGTCCAAGTCGCAAAAAGGGCAGAACCAACCGTCCAAGTCGGAAAAAGGGCAGAATCGACTGTCCATGTCGGAAAAAAGGCAAAACCGACCGTCCAAGTTGAAAAAAGGGCAGCATCGACCTCCACGTCATTAAAACGGGAACTAAATCAAGTCAACCTCCACGCGAAAGAAGATCCATCAATTTAATTCACACAACACACATATGTGGTGTGTATTTATTGATGGGGTGCACTTTGTTTGGGTAAAAAATTACACCCTAGTTGACCATGTCTAAACCAAGATCAACCCCAACTCAAGTGAGCCCGAGCCCAATCTCAAGTCAAGACCAAGCATGGAAGGGGCCGGCTTCATGCCAAAAAGGAGGCAATAAATTAGTCTAAATGTAATTTTTAGAAATAAATATATATGTAAAGTGAGCAGAAAGCCAGAATTTTGTAAACCCCATGGCTTATGTGCAAAAAATAAATAAGCACATAAGGCATGGGGTGATACAAGTGCCATTTGGTAAAGCCCAAAGGGCTATATGAAAAGTACGCAGCCTATAAAGGCAACATGATCAAAAAATCAAGAACAACTTTTTTTTCTCTCTCTAAATAAAATTAGGTTCTGTGCCTCCTCCTTCTTCTTCAAGGTTCTAAAACCTTCTTCCCCTTTTGAATTAAATAAAGAGTTTAACTCTTCCTTTTAAAAAAATAAACAGTTTTCACCATCAAACTTTTAAAGGGGAACTCAGATCTTCCATTAGATCTCAAAAGGGGAGATTTTTAAAATCTCACCTCTTTTTTTCTCCAAGATCCGGCCAACAGAAGAGGAGGAAGAAGGAGACCCACCACCAAAAATCTCACTTTGGGAAAGATACAGGGCCAAAGCGGAGAAGAAAGGGGTCCCTTCGGTCATTTCCAATGATTTGTTGGAGTTTAACTCCATTCAAGATCTGTTGAAATTTAACTTTATAAACAAAACCCTTTTAGGAGTTTAACTCCAAATCTATACATAATCCCTTGGGAGTTCAACTCCCAGCCCAGGGGCTAAGCCCCATTTCTGTTGGTGTTTCCAGCGGTCGCGTACCGCGCACATGACCCACGGGCATCCAGCGGTCGCGTGCCATGCACGTGACCCGTGGGCGTCCAGCAGTCGCGTGCAGGGCACGTGACCCGAGGGTGCTCAGCGCCCACGTGTGCCTCACGGGATCCGCGGGCGCTTAGCGCTCAGTGGCTGCATACAGGGCACGTGACCCGTCGGCACCCATCGCCCAGCGGTCGCGTGTAGGGAACGTGACCCGCGAGCGCCCAGCGCCCGCGTGTAGGGCACGTGACCCGCGGACGCCAAGCGCCCACGCGCCGGGCACGTGACCCGCGGGCGCCAAGCGTCCACGCGCTATGCACGCGTCTTTAAGACGCTCCTCACCCTACTTTTTCTAATGCACTCCACACTAAATATTCCTCCCCCGCTAGAAAAAATTTCTAACGGGATATTGCCCCGCACCCCACAAGAGGGCTGCTGGCCCCCTTGACCTCCAGCCCGCTATCCAGGTAGTGGAATCCCCGTAAACTCGGCGGGGCCCCCGATATATCCAAAACCCCTCAATGCACAACACATGCATACTGCACACTGAGTTTGCATGACCTGTTTGACCCGCTAATCGGAGATTCTTTCGCTCCAAAGGCGAAAGGTAATTAATGACGGCTTAGTCCGCGGCTGCCGGAGATTTGGATCCCCACAATCAATAAACTCTCGTCTAGCCTAGACAGGGAGAATCTATAGTGCACCTGACAAGCGCGCACGTATTCCCATCTCAATGGGGTGAAGAAAAACATCCTACATAGAGTAAGGAGGAGGCGACGGCCAAAATTTCAGCCCGAGAAGTTTCAGAAAACCTGCCGGAATTGATCAAAAACCGGTTAGGGCCAGTTTTGTACTGCAGATTCCCCCCCAGATTTCTTGGGGAGGTAAAATTTCTCTTCCTCTTTCTGGTTTCACTCTCTATTTTCAGTAAATCACTCTGTGGTTATGGCTATTCTTGAAATGCATTTGGAATGCAATTTTATACGAATTCTTAGTTTACAGCAGTATGGAGAGTATTTTAGAGATGAAATCATGGCCCGTGGTTGGGAATTTTCGATATATGATCATAATTCTACTACTACTGAAACCTTAGTTCATGAATTCTATTCTAGTATCATCGATTATAATGATGAACGTGGGGTAATTTATGTTAATTGGCCCGGTCATAGTAGAGCAGTAGATATTGCCTCAATTTCTGACATTACCAATATTCACCAAGCTTCAGGCAAGAATGATACGTTAGGTTTTGAAGCTTATATTCTTTTGCAAATTGTGTAATGAGTTTTGAAGGGGGAATTATAACAAATAGCATATTGAAAAATGTTTATGCTGCATGTAAATTATTTTCATTAAATGTGTTAGGCATTCAACATCATGGAACATTTCATCGACCTGTGTTGCATATTGTGTATTGCTTCATGACCAAAAACCATGAACTTTGCATGTGTCGTCGGCTTCTTAAAAAAATTGCAGGGGCTAGTTATCAACAAAAACCATACTACCCTCTACCTGTATTAGTGACACACATTTGTAGAATTTTAATTGGCGATATTGATTTTATTTCATATGCTGAAAATGGTAACCACATTCAAATTAAACCTGAAAGGCTTACACAAGTGTATAAGAAGTGTGGAGGTGTTTGGGAGTATCGTGTTGAGCATGACCAAGTGATTCATGCGGTGTCATCCGATGATTATGATGATGCCGGTGAAGAAACCTCTGCAGGGCCTTCGCAATTAGAACACAACCCATTGTGGGACGAACCTGCACCTAAAACCCAAAAATCTTTCATGAAGAAGGTGTGGAGGGCTCTTACCACCATTGGGTGCATCCAAGAGAAACACTCAGCACGGTTGGACTGCCTAGAGCAAGAGAGAGATGCAATGTTTAGACGCTGTACTACAGAGAGTGGTCGAGGTAGAGGAAGAGGTGGAGGAAGCGGTAGGGGACAGTGATGACACTGTCAGAATTAAGTGGAGGGGGGGTTGTACAGTTTTTTTTAAGGTTTTCTTTTTCGTTTTTAAAAAAAAAAAAAGTTTTTGAATCAAACTAGTAATAAATGATCATGAATTTGAAATCCAAAAAGTTGAGTGATATAAAGGAAATTATTGAATATGATGATAGAACTAAATCTGAAAAATAATTCTTTATCTTGAATTGAAATTTAGAGAATATACACCCAACAAATTGCACAAACACGAATCTTGATGCTTGAGATAGTAGAGGATATTTAGAAATATCTTTGTCTAAATACCTAAGTATGAAAAAAATAAAAAATATAAAAAATTGTATCTTTTTCCCCACTAAGTAGCTGGGAATTCGTGGCTCAAGAAGCATTGGATGCTCACGTTGAAAAGTGATTAAAAAGTTAAAAAGGTATAAATATATTAAGTTTGGTTTTGTGATTGCTTAGGGCTAGTAAATTTCAGTCTTTGGGGTGCTTCATCACCTAGTTGTTCTCGCCAACAATTTGGTGCTCAAACCTTAAGCTTCGCTAGGGAAAAAAATGCCAAGGTAAAAGTGTCATGCTCATGCGCAAGCGCACCACGTGGAAAGAACGTAACACCTACGCCAATCTGGGCTGTGCAAGCGCACCACGTGCAAAGCACGTGGCGCAAGTGCCAAACCCATGCGCAATTGCACTACGTGCAAAGCACGTGGCACAAGCCGCCAACCTCATACGCAAGCGCACCACGTGCAAAGCATGTAGCGCAAGCCCATGTTTGGTTGAAGCGCGTGCTTCAATAAGAGCTTAAGCTCTATTGGGAAAATATTTCTTTGTATCTTTCTAAAACAAGAAAAATACTTTCTCTGTTAACAGAGAGCTCTTAGATTAATGATCCAACGGTGCTTAAGCACTACCGGTTGATCTTAAGATCAATTTGAGATCTCTCAACTGAATTGATTATTCTCCTCGCCTATAAATAGGAGAGGGGGAGATTAATCTCCATATAGAGCATTCTTTCCATAAGGTGAAGAAAAGAGACTTAAGCCTCTGTAAGTTCTTCTTCTTTCTCAGAATCCTAGGTAAGGAGATTAATCTCCATTAAAAAGAAGCTTAAACTTCAAAGAGAACTTAAGTTCTTCCTTTAGATCAAAGATCTTTAAGTCAAATCTCCTCTTTGTCGAGAACTTAAGTTCTCATGGAGAGATTTTCGATCTTAAGATCAAGGGTTTGAAAGAAAACTTAAGAATCCCTTTACCAAAAGATTCTAAACCATCAAGATCTTAAGAATCACCATGAAGAACAAATTTTAAACTTCACAATACCCCAAGTTCTCACCATGGAACATGAACAAAAGACTTAAGATCATGAAAAGTTGATCTTGATTGTTTTAATAGCTAAAAGACCATTAAAACAGAAGCTTAAGTTTCATAAAACTTAAGTCTGTGAAAGACCAAATCTTTCTGTAGAGATTAATCTCTCAAAACCCTAGCGCTGCGACACACGTGCCAAGCACGTGTCTCCAGCGCCAGAAAAGAACTTTCCAAAAGAATAGCGCCTGTGCTTAAGCTCCATATTGAGCTGCGCATCAAATGCCAACGAGGTTTAAGTCTCCCCATATTGGCTTCGCCAAGCCGACCAAGCCGCCAGGCACCAAAGCCAAGCGCCAAACCAAACCCAAATCTATGTCCGATGCTGCGCCACGTTAAAGATACGTGAGCAAGCGCCATATCCCATTGAGCCGACTTAAGCCGTACCAAGCGCCAAACTATATCAAGCAGACTCAATCCTCTGCACAAATTGGCTAAGTCTTGAAGCTTAAGCTTCATTGATCTTAAAAGCAATGTTTAACGCGAAAAATTTACCGAATAAAGACCAAACATGTTTCTTTTATTTAAGACAACAAAAAAATTCATACATCCGTCTCTGGCCGTAAAAAAAGATCACCGAACTCGGGATCTGAGTTACAGGGATGAACAAAGAAAATTTCAAAGTTTTGAAACTTTCGCTCGGCCGGCCTCCACCATGTTATTAAGACGGCTCTCGCAAAGGGTCTCGCCCCATCTGTCATCGCCATAGCCACAGACAAAAGAAAACATGACGGCCCGTTAAGCATGTATGTGGCTGATTGAAAGAGTTTTTCATCCTAGTTTTTAAAATCCTATTCCGCAATCAAGGCGGGTTCGCTTTGTAGCTAACCGGTTGAGTACAGGTCGATCCACGGAGAGATGAGAGTCTTTTTCTTTATGTTTTAACGAGTTAAGTCAAATTTGTCCAAGTCTGTTTGAAGCTAACTATGTGTTTTGATATGTATGTTAATGGAAGCTTGTTAGGTTTAGGATTATGTTAGTTTGAGTTAGGAGTTCGCTCACTTCTTTCATTTTCCTTTCTTGATTTGACATTAAAGTAATCAACAACAACGGAGATTAGCACGACTAGGAAGGATACTTGCGAGTATAAGTTAGGCTTTCCAACGCTTAGTTTCTTCCTTTTGGTTATTGTCTGTCCGTTCTTGGCTCTTAGCCATAACCTCCGGTCAATCCAATCTCAACCGGTCTCACTAGAGTGTCACCATTACCATAGAGGATAGTGTGCCACGGAAGTTCGATTCAAGCTGTTGGGCAAAGGAAAGAGTGAGGAAGATTTGCTTCTCTCAAACTTTCCTTATCCTATCCTAAGAAGTGAGAAAACTACCTACTCATTATAAAAAAAGGAAAATAAAAACAAGTAGAGAAGATAGAAAGAAATGAGGTAGAAGACGACAATTAACTACTTGGGATCTCACCTAAGCAGGAATCAGACTTGAGTATCATGATTGCAATGATAAACAAAAATAGAAAAAGAAGAGATGAAAACCGATAAATAACAATCTATACTACTAAGAAAAATAAAAGTAAGTAAGTAAGCTAGTTAACAATTTAAGCAAGAAATGCACATAAAAAAACCCTTCACTTCATTTATTATCCACTCAAAAAACTCTCATACAAATTTTAATGGAGGAAAGATGAAGAAGAAGAAAAATTTTACACTAAATTATAGCTAAATCTAGGGAAAACATATATCCCTTATTTGCCTTTGATCTGGAGTATTTATAGGCAGTGAAGTGAAGCCCTGGGGTCTTTTTCTGAACCCATGTACAATGACCAAAACACTCTTGAAATTTTGTCGCGAGACAGCATGATGAGCCGCGGATCCGCCGCCAATAGAAGGTAAATTTCGCGGTTCCGCGGTCTTGTTAGGGAATTGGATCCTCATTTTTCTTGTGCTCTCTTGTGTTGCTTTATTCTTCTGTTTGATACACTTATATTTACAAAATTATACCAAATTACCCCCAGATTTACAACAGTCCCAAAAATGAAAATGAATGGACTTTTTGCCTTGATCTTCCTCGAGCTCCACATTGCCTTCTTGATCCTTGTGCGGTTACCCTCATGCTTTGTGCTTGTCTGAGATATGAATGACCTTTCTTTGATCTTGTCTCATGTACTGGTAAACGGCACCTGACGGATGGTGAGCGAAACTCGTATTTTTATCTGTTTGTTGGCAGTTGTCCTGAATTTGTCGTAACTATCCGTGATTTGCATTATTTTGGACTGAGAACTTGTAATCTGTATTTATATAGCAAACACAGATTAAAAGTACCAACCTATATGCAATGCGATGAATAATGGGGGGTATAAAATTGCAAAATTCTGATATGAACAAATACCCCTAAACTTATCTTTTGCTCGCCTCGAGCAAATAATTTTATTTTCAAAAAGTCCTAAGCTCACTTTTGTAGGCGTCACGGTTGCATTTAGCGTGTGTAACAATCCGTTAAATCCCTATGTTGCCTTAGAAGAGGAGTTTAGTCTCCTGAGGGTATTCAGCGGATACTATCCACAAAATCCTGTCAAGTTAGCCGTCGACTCTTATCCTACAGTTCAGCATCCTAATTAGAAATTCTATCATACTAAGTTAGAAATATCCACCCCTTATTCTTCACACCCTCTATTCATTTAATTTAAGATCCTATATGTTTTATCAGTTTATAAAGATCTCAGTTTCTCTTGAGTTTTTCTTCTAAAGCGTAGTCTCCAATCCGAATTTTTTTATCATATTTATGGAAGATATAAGACTTATTTTTCATTCCTATCTCTCCTCCAAATATCGATCATATACCCCTACGTGTATGTAATTTCACTCCTACACTTAAGAATTCAATTCAAGCTATAGTACTCTTGCCCTGATACCTAGTACTACTTCTTTTTATTAATGATGGGCGGATTTACTCACACACCTTTCATACGACTACTACTGCTTTCTGAGGCACTGATCAGCCGATTACCGAGTGCGTGAGCTTATTAAGGCATAAATAGCAGTTTCCATGTCTTGTAATATACACAAATTTTTTTCTTTCTTTTTTCAAGACCGGATATACTTTTCAGCGACGCTGTTTTGGTGGTTAGCTTCAAATACTATTTTTTTCTTTCATACTATACTTTCAGGCAAGAGTATTTCTAGGTATTCTCTACTATCCCAAATTTTAAGGTGTGTGTAAGTGCAATTTGTAAGATATATACTTTCAGAATTTGGATTTGAGAATAAGAACTATTTCTCAGACTTATCCTTCAATAAAGGTTTCAACACTTTCCCTTCATTTCAACTTAACTCAAGAACTGAATTTAAGATTACTTACTTCTAAACAAACTGTAAGGACGTATATTTACTACGGTTATACTTCAAGGAAGGTTATTTTTAGGGTTTTCAATTCTTAAGCCTAACATTTAGTTATTTCTAACCAGTCAACCATCATGTCGAACTCGAGTCTAAATAGCCAACTTTGACGACAAAAATTTTTATGGTTTTTTTTGGAAAAGAAGGTTTAAAATTTTTATGGGCTTTTTAGGATTTTCAAATTTTTATGGTTTTTTTGAAAAAAAAACTATGCAATGCAGAAATATAAACATGATGCGATGCAGAAATTAAACATGCAAACAAAAGAAAAAATATTTATAAGCAAAAAATAAATGTGCAAATGCAGAATGCATGGATAACTATTTACAACAAATCCCACCCTTAAATTTACTCGCAGCAGTGCCCTCACTGCTGCCTACTACATCTCCTAAAACCAGACACAGTACTACCCGTGCCAGCACCACTTGTGCCAGCCCCCACTGGTGTCAACACCACGACCCCTAGACCTTGCCTTATCACCACGCGCTAACAGGGTAGACATCCCCTGCTCCAGACTCGTAATATGTTGATCAAAACTCGTCAGCATCCCTAACACTCTCTCAACCTCTCTATTAGTGCGCCACAACAAGCGTGCTTGCTCGGCAGGGGGCAGCTCCTCATCACTCCCTGTGGAACTCAAGTTAGGGTTCTCCGCCATCACATTCTCGGTCGACTCGGTGCGCAACCATAACTCGTGAAGCCTAGTGTTTGATGTGGACGCACCCTCAAATAAGGGTCGAATGGGAACCCCTATCTGCATATAAGTATCGAACTCTTCCACAGGAAGAAAATAGAGACACAATCGTGTCACTAATATCGGGCATAGATAATTGGCTGCCCCTTTACTGGCGCCAATCAAGTATAACAACATTGTGCACATGTCATAACTTGGATTTTTCATCATTAGTGTGTATATAATTTGTAGGGATGGAGTAAAAAAAGTGGTGTTACGCGAACTACCAAAGATATTATTTTGTGCCCAACGGCACACAGTTAACATATTCGCATACATCGTACTTCCAAGAATTCCTTTCTTTGGCTCCCTAGCACAATTCGCGCCCATCAACGGCATGCAATCCTCAAATCGGAGGGGTTGGTCATGAGCGGGAATGCAGGGGATCAAATTTACTTCATGAATCATGTCCCTATCTATAAAAATTTCCCGATCCCCCCAAAACAAGCGTATATACCCATAATTTCCTAACAAAGAAGGAATCCATAAAAACTTGGAATCCAACACCTCTCAAGTTCTCAGATCAGGACCTAAGGCCTGGGACTGCTTCTTCCTTATCGCCCGAGTATTGCATCGGACTTTTTTTCACTGCCCGGAAGTCGATTACGACTTGCCTAAAGAGAGTCTTATCTTCTTCGGGTGAATCTTCCGCTTCCGCAATAGAGAACACCCCTCCTCCATGCGCTCATAGAGGCGTTCAACGAGACCTGGAAGCATGAATGCATTTGGATGGTTGTTGATTGATCGTTTAAAGAGTTGTCGTAAATAAAGTAACCGCAATCAGGACGGTGTCGCTAGTAGCTAGCCGTGATGAGTACAGGTTGTCCGCAGGGAAACATGAAACTTTTTCTTGCTTTAGACGAGTCGATTGAAAAATGGGTTGATTGGTTGTAGATCTATTTTGATATGGATGTAAGATTTATGAAGAAAAGGCTTGTAGGGTTCATATGACTTAGTAGTAATGGATGACTAATTAAAAATAACTCCTTTTATCTTTTAATAGTTTAAAACTAGATTGATAGTGATGAATATAGATTAGGGTTCTTTTGGAAGAAACTAGGGTTTCTCCACTCTTAACCCTTATCCTTGCATTGATCTTTATTCATGTCTAGCCCCTAACAAAACAAGTATTAATCTAATCTCAAATCGTGGTCGAGACTATCGATAAATTGGTAGCGCGCCCGATAAGGATGTTAACATTTATTTTGCTAAAGTTTATAAACTTTAAAATGTATAAAAGAAGTTAAAGTACTTTATCATCCATTGATCTACCCTAGCCTACGAACCCTAGCAAGCTAGGAATTACTCATGCATGGTTGGAAAAGGAAGGATGAAGAATGAGATCATAATGTAAGATGCAGAAATTAAGTGCAGAAAGTAAGTGCAGAAATTAATTGCTAAAAGACTAATAAAAACTCTACATTTATTAATCAACTATATCATGTACAAATCCTTTTAAAGTAGAGTACAAGAACCCTAGTTTTTGCTCTCGATCTCTATCTTGTTGGAAGTAGATGAACAGCTGATGATCAACTTGGATGAGTGGATCATCTTGGTCCTCTTGATCTCTTCGGTTCGATGATCTTCAAAGTGAAGCTCTCGATCCCTTAAATAGTCATAGAAACTAGGAACTCTAATTGCCAGATGTTAGGATATGCTGATACGATCACACCAATAAAATCCCAAATCCTACGGCCATAAGGAGGCCGCGGATCCGCCGCATATCATAGGATTTGGCCGCCTAACCACGACTCTTTGGTGAGATCAAGTTCTGGGATTTTTTGCGAAGTCTTCTGTTGACATGTGTAGATCTCTTCGATGTCTGGATTTTGAAAATCTTACTCTGAGTCTCTGCCGTTGCTAGATCTTATATTTTCCCTCAATATTTCGGTAGATTTGATTCCGACATCTCGGATCTTTTGATTTCCAGATCCGAGCTAATATCTGCACAATATCTCAAGTCATAGTGTTAGTAATATTTGTTATTATTTTGAGATATTATCCTAACCATTTGTATACTACAATATTTTAAGAATGTTGATTAGAATTATTTGATATGATATGCATATTTTAATTACTAATATTTTATATAAATATTATATGCATGTATTTTCCCTCATTATGTTAACTATAATGTAGAAACATATGATAATAAACTTTTTACACATAAACCATCATATGTTTTATAATTACAATAAACACCTTTTGGACCTTAACAATAGTGGGGAAAATAATCATTCAAATGTGCAATATTTTAGCCTAATCAGTTGTACAATATGTTATTCCACCTGCATTTCCGGATTTCATCGCCAAAATAAATACCGTAAAAGTCATGAGCGAATATGGAAGAGAAATCTCTCTCGGATTGAAATTTGGGAGCCATTGAAAAGAAAACACGGTTTCAACAGTTTTATAAAGAAGAGATCGAGAAAGTAAACCTCCTCTGAAATTTTTAGAGGGTGAAGAGGCGATAGGGCGGTGGATGCGCGGTCTTTAGCTGCTAGCGGCGGTGATTGCGCGGTCAGAACAGCAGTGGAATTTTTTTTGGCTGCTAGGGTTTGGTGAGTTAGGGAAGATGGAGTCTCGGGTTAGAAAAAAAACAGATGTGTTTTAAAGGGGGTGGTCAAAAGGTGGTAAAAAAATAGCTCTTTTACACTATAACCCCTCCAAATTTGGTATTGTTCTAAAAAAATTGTCCTCTTCTCATTTCCTTTTGAATATTTACAAAAATAACCCTTTATTTTTTTTTACAAAAGGGAATTTCACCAGGCAAGAAATATCCCGACACACAAAACCGAGCATTTATAAGACACGGATGCTTGTCAGAAGAACAAAAAATGGATACGCACCGGACAAGAATATCATATATATATATATATATACAAGATGGTATATACATACCCCCAAATTTATTTGAAACAACGTTTCCACAGTTTATGGATGGATAACCGAAATTTGGTGGTAAACAGAGGAAGAATAGGTAAGCTGAACCGGCTCCTGCAACATCAGGAGCTCCTCCGATGGTTCTGCGGTAAAGAACGGTTTTAATCTATTTCCGTTCACTTTGAATAGTGAACCGTCCTTTGTATTCTCCAAATCCACCGCACCGTGCAGGTACACACACTGCACCAAGAAAGGTCCCGTCCAACGAGATCGTAACTTACCCGGATGAAAATATTGTCGGGTATCGTAAAGAAGGACTTGTTGTCCCAGCGTGAACGTTTTGCGCACAAGATATTTATCATGAAACACCTTTGTCATGTTCTTCACGGTAACTGCTTTATCGTACGCTTCATCCCAAAACTTGTTCAACCCGTTTATCTGTAGCTTCCGAAAGGTACCAAGTTGAGAAAGATTGGCATTAAGTTCTATGACTTCCCAAATAGCTCTGTGCTCGATCTCGACCGGGAGATAGCAAGCCTTACCAAAGATAAGCTGGTACTGAGACATGCCAAGGTCGGTCTTATATGCAGTTCAAAATGCCCAAAGGGCATCAGAAAATTTTGAAGACCAATCCTTACCGTTTGTAGAAACCGTCTTCTCCAGAATCTACTTGATTTACCTATTGGAGACCTCGGCTTGCCCACATGTTTGGGGATGGTAGGATGTAAAGAGCTTGTGGTTGATTCCATACTTCCGCATTACAGCCTCGAAAGACCGATTGCAGAAGTGCGATCCGTTATCACTGATAAAAGCTTGAGGGTGCCTAACCGAGAGAAGATGTTTTCGTTTAGAAACTTAACGACAACCTTGTTGTCGTTAGTTCGGCTTGGGATGGCCTCGACCCATTCTGAGACATAATCAACTGCAAGTAGAATGTACAGGTTCCCATATGAGTTAGGGAACGGGCCTATGAAGTCAATTCCCCAGACGTCGAAAATCTCAACAACCAAAATTGGTTGGAGCGGCATTTGATTTCTTCCTGAAATTTGGCCAATGTGCTGGCATTGAGAGTAGGTCTTGCAATATTCATTTGAATTCTTGAACAGCGTCGGCCAGTAAAAGCCGCATTGCAAGATTTTTTCCGCAGTCTTTCTGGAGCCGAAATGACCGCTACATGCTTGATTGTGGCAGAAAGATAGAACAATCTGAAATTCAGTGTTGGGCACGCATCGGTGAACGATCTGATCAAGATAATACTTGAATAGATAGGGTTCTTCCCAGTAAAAGTGTTTTACTTGGGAAAGAAAACGATGTTTGTCCTGACTTGACCATTCATTTAGTCTAAGTCTGGTAGTAAGGTAATTTACAATATTTGCGAACCAAGGTTCGCATGATATTGTCAAGCGTTGTTCATCAGGAAATGAATCATTGATTGGCCCGACATGCGATGGAGCAGAAGGGAGTCGAGAAAGATGGTCGGCGACAACGTTTTCACATCCACTTTTGTCCTTGATGACAAGATCGAATTCCTGGAGCAAGAGGATCCAACGTATTAACCGAGACTTGGCATCCTTTTTAGCGAAAAGATGCCTCAGAGCTGAATGGTTCATGTAACAGACGACTGGAGAGCCGTGAAAATATGGCCTGAATTTCTCTAAAGCAAATATAACAGCTAAGAATTCCTTCTTAGTCGTCATATAGTTCAATTAGGCGTCATTCAGGGTACGGCTCGCGTAATAAATTACGTGCGGTTTCTTATTGATATGTTGTCCTACAACAGCACCGATGGAAAAGTCGGAAGCATCACACATAATTTCGAACGGGTGGTTCCAGTCGAGGGATGACAAGACAGGAGCAGTAGGAGTGACTATTTCAACAAGTTGAAGGCTGCAAAACATTTTGAGTTGAAATAGAACGTCGAGTTCTTGACCAGTAAAAGAGTCAAGGGTCTAGCAACCTTGCTAAATTCCTTGATGAACCGTCTATAAAAACCGGCATGTCCAAGGAAGGAACGGATGTCTTTGACGTAGTTGGGAGCAGGCAGATTTGAAATGATGTCGATTTTAGCCTTATTGACTTCAATGCCATTTTATGAAATAATATGTCCTAAGACAATATCTTCACGAACCATAAAGTGGCATTTCTCACAGTTTAAAGTCAAGTTCTTTTCCTTATATCGGGTAAGGACAGCGTCAAGGTGTTGTAAACACTCGGCAAATGAATCTCTAAAGATGGAGAAATCGCCCATGAATATCTCCAGAAACTTCTCGACCATGTCGGAGAATATTCCCATCATACACCGCTGAAATATAGCGGGAGTATTGCATAACCCAAATGGCATGGGGCGATATGCGAATGTGCCGAAAGGACAAGTAAAAGTGGTTTTGTCCTGATCTTTTTCGGCAATGGGAATCTGGTTGTAACCTGAGTAACCGTCCAGAAAACAGTAGAACTCATGTCCAGCTAATCTTTCGAGCATTTGGTTAATGAATGGAACCAGGAAGTGATCCTTCCGCGTCGCGGCATTGAGTTTTTGATAATCAATGCACACTCACCACCCGATTTGGGTGCGGATGTGGATTAACTCATTCGCCTTGTTGGTGATGACCGTAATGCATAACATCTTAAGGACAACGTATATCGGACTGACCCATTGACTGTCGGATATCGAGAAAATGATACCACTATCCAGACATTTGACGATTTCCTTTTTCACAGCTTCCTTCATGACTGGATTTAATCGTTTTTGTGGATCCCTAACTGACTTGGCATCATTCATCATGTGAATATGATGTTCAACGATCAGGGGACTAATCCCCTTGATGTCCGCTATAGTCCAGTCAAAAGCTTCCCGATTTGATTGCAAGACCGAAAGCAGGGTTTTCTCTTGCTCTAAAGCTAGAGAAGCCGAAATGATCATCGGGGAGTCTTGTTTTCACCTAAGTAAACATACTTAAGGTGAGACAGCAGAGGCTTAAGTTCGAGCGTCGGTGAAGAAACAATGAAAGGTGAGATCGGAGAATATGTCTCAAACTCAAAGGATTCCAAGAGGGGATCAAAGTGAGTGTAGGCAACGGAGTAGGATGGTTCAATTAACTCATCCGCAAATTCGAAGGATTCTAACTCGGGTGGTGACATGTTAGGAATATCCGAAAAAGTGAAGCAGTCATATTCCCTCATTGTCCTGGAAGCAATCGGATCGAAAAGATATGCACTAGTGGCGTCGAGATAATCCGGATCAACAAGAAATTTCTCAAACTCGAAAGATTCCGGATTGATTTCTTGGATTGAATAAATATCCAGAATATGAGCAATCGGGTCGGATGGCTGATTTCCCAACCTAAAAATGTTGAGCTCAATTGTCATTTTTCCGAATGATGGGTTCATAGAACCATTGCGACAATTGATTACAGCATTTAAGGTGGTCAGAAATGGACGATCGAGGATCACCAGAATTTGATTATGGCGGTTAGCTACAGGCTGTGTGTCTAAGACTATGATGTCCACGACTTTAATCAACCCAACCTCTAACTCACACCTAGGATGGGTGATGGATCGGTCGGCCGTTTGCAGCGTACAGTGTATGGGTTTCATTTCCCCTACACCGAGTTGCTCGTAAACTGAATATGGGAGCAGGTTAACACTGGCACCAAGGTTTAGAAGAGCGCGATTGATATTCTTATCCCCGATGGTAATTGAAATTGTTGCACAACCAGGGTCCTTCCTTTTTTTCGGCAAATCAAAAGTAAGAACATCGCTCACATTACTAGCCAAGAAAATCTTCTCGGTACCTGAGATTTCCTCTTTTTAGTGCATAAGTCCTTAAACATTTTCGCGTATGAAGGAACTTGTTTGATCGCATCTAAAAGAGGGATGCTGATGTTAACTTATTTGAACAGCTCCACAACCTTTTCCATCTGTGGACTGGGCTTATTGGATCTTAACCGGTTTGGAAAAGAAGTTTTATTTAAAATGGTTGAGTCTAATACCCATGTGGAAGGTTGTGGAGCCGAAACGGAACCCAAAACTGGAGTTTGAGTTAAGTAAGATGTGGGTCTGTTCAAAGCAGCAGGCTTGTGAGAAGAATCCGGTGAATTATGGAGAACGAGTTCAGAAGAAGAAGAAGAAAGTGGGACGGAAGAAGAATCAGCCAGGTGTCATCATAAGCAATTGGGGCGTCAACATGGTTGTTCAGCAATGTTCCCCTCCGAAACACGGAGACGCAACCGCGTAGGTCCGTCTTGCCTGAATTCGGAGCAGATGCTAATTGGTGCTATCCGTCCACCTCTCTGAAGATGCCAAGTTGATTTATGGCATCATGTATCGAAGGTTTAAACGGATGCGGCCGATGTAGCAGACTTCATCAGATCCCCCCTCATTTGAGGGGTTTTTGATTGTGGGGACGCTCTTCCCTGCAGGCGCAAGCCTCTGCAGTTAATTACGCTACCGCATCGCGGGAACCACTTTCTCCTTCTCCAGATGGTCACTTCGTTTCGTGTATGTTTGTTTTGTTTTTGGTTGCACGTGAATTGTATACGTAGACTAATTTATGTTGTCGCCCGTAGGGCGTGGATTAGTCCAAATTCGTATTTTCTTAGATTTGGGTTTGGGGTTGGGTTTAAGGATACGTTAGTCTCATTTGAGACTAAGATCAACTTAAACGTATGTTAAGGATACGTTAGTCTAATTTCAGACTAAGATCGACTTAAAAGGATCATTTAGATCCAACAAGAGAGTATTGGGGCTCTGTTGTTTAGTTTAGGGACATTGCGGTCCATAATTAGTTTAAGGACGTTACGGTCCAAGGTTAAGGACATCATAATCCGTGGGTTTAAAGGGACCCCACAGTCCGAGGTTAAGGACATCATAGTCCATGGGTTTAAAGTACCCCACAGTCCGAGATTAAGGACATCATAGTCCATGGGTTTAAAGAGACCCCACAGTCCGTGGAATGAGTGGTTATCGGAACCCGTCACCTCTCTGAAGACGTTGAAGGATTACAACGACAAATATCAGAGGAGTGAAGAGATGTACCCTTGAACCAAAGTTGATTGGGAGATTTGTAGTCCAATTTGGAACTAAGATCAATTAATTAGATCATGAGCACATTGGCTCAGTTAAATCTGAATTGAGGACTTATGGTCAACTTGGGCTAAGTCTAATTAGGTTTAAAAAGCTGGACTTTTGTTTGGACCGTTGAACACTTGTCTGGGTTCAGCCCCCCATTATTTAGCAATGCTAAACAGGGGTTTAGGGTTCTGACAACATTTTGTCTTTAGTTGAGCACTAACCATTCATTATAGCTCTGGATTTTAAAGTTCATTTGAGGAGGAGATTTGCCTCTGGAAAACTTAGTCAATTTGGGCTAAGCTTTGCTTTAGAATAGTGTCAAACACAAGAGGATATTTGGCAATCACGTGCTCCCACGTGATGTGCTGAAAATAGTGTTAAACACTAAGGACAAAATGCTCAAAATAGTGTTAAACACTAAAAACGAGGCAGTCATGTGGGGACACGTGAGGCGCCTGAGAATGGGCCAAACTTCCTTTATTTTGTTCTCAGAGCATTCAAATAAGTGTTAAACACTTTTGGTCTTCAGACCATCACGTGTTGGCACGTGATGGGTACCCATGCATTGATTATTAAAGTGTTTATTAGGGGTCACGTGGGGATACGTGAGGGCGCCCAAAATTGATTCTGCTCTTGGATTTGTCCCCTTCTGTTTTGAGAGTTACGTGTGAGCACGTGAGACATTGCCTAAATGCTTTTTCTTTCTCATTTTGAGGGGTCTGTTTAAGGGTCACGTGGGGGCACGCGATCTAGTCTTGTTCGTTCTTTTCCATTCGTTGGGATGAAGGGTCACGTGTCACCACGTGATTACGTTGGATACTTTGATCTTTATGTGCATGGAGAGCTTTAAGTCTCTTATTTTTTTTTAAGAATTAAATTCTTTTATAGGGTTAAAGCCTAGTTCTGTCTGGAGGAATTAAATTACTATGTATTTAGAAGAATTAAATTCTCATATAGGGTTACACCCTAGTTTCATCTGGGGGAATTAAATTCCTATGAATTTTGGAGAATTAAATTCTCATATAGGGTTAAACCCTAGTTTCATATGGAGAAATTAAATTCCTATGTATTTGGAAGAATTAAATTCCCTGAACTCAGTCCTCCCTCTAGGTTTTGGATCTGCATGGCAGAACCTCCCCGATGAGAATTAAATTCTCAACTTATGGGGAGATCTGCTTCTGCAGATTTTCAACCAAAGGAAGAACTAAGTTCTTATTTAGAAGAGTTAAACTCTTAATTTGAGAATTAAATTCTCTTTTTCTTATGGAGCTTAGATCTCTTTCCCCTTTCTCATCTAGGGTTTCTTTTCTCTTCTGAAGAAATTTTCTTCTCTCTCTTGAGAATTAAATTCGCCTCTCTTTTTTCTCTCTGTTGTTGTACTTTCTAAAAAAATTCCAAGATCCTTCTCTTCTCTTCTTGGTTCCTATTTATAGGAGAAAGAAAAGAATCAGTTTACTTAGTCAATCTTTCATTGAAAGATTTTGGTTGTTTTTGTAACCAACATGATCTTTTAAATCATCCAGTGAATTTTATTTACCATTGGATTTTTAATCCAAAAGATATTTTATCTGTTATTCCTGGCAAATTTCAGGGAAATCTTTCCTTGCATAAAATCTTTCCGTAAATTGGTGATTTTTAATCACCATTGGATTTTTAACCCAACGGTGCTCTATTTTACAGAGCACCATCTCTTTTGTTTGGAAAGATTTAAAGAGATATTTTCCAGTTAAGGTTCTTGATTCCTTCTTAATTAGAATTTAATTCTATTAGTTTGGAAGGCTTAAAAGCCTATCACGTGTTGGCACGTGATCCCATTGTTTGATCATTCAAATAGAATTTAATTCTATTAATAAAAGAGCTTAGGAACCCATCACGTGTTGGCACGTAACCCTCTTGGTTAACATTTTAACCAGAATTTAATTCTGCTGTTTTAAAGAACTAAGGAATCATCACGTGTCAGCACGTGACCCTTGGTCACGTGTCAGCATGTGATGCCCCATTGGGGTTTTTTCAGATTTTTTATTATATCTTTTAATTCCTTCAGTGGGTCTTTAAAAGTTCATCACGTGTGGACACGTGACCCCCATTGATTAGAATTTAATTCTATTATAGCAGAGTCCCCAAGAAACCATCGCGTGTCAGCACGTGACCCTTGGTCACGTGTGAGCACGTGATACCCCATTGGGGTTTTTCCTGATATTTTATCAGGGAACAAATGCCCCCACAACGTTGTTCTCACGTGTTTGACCGTGAGTGCAACGCTGTCATCTTTTGTAGCCGTTGGATCTGCCTAGGGAAAGGGGAAGATGAACCGTTTCTCATCACATCCTATAAATGCAGGGGTCTCTTCAAAATCGCCTCCACTCTTTCATCTTCTTCCTTGTTCATTTTACTTTGAGAATTTAATTCTCTTTCCCAGAGCTTGGTTCTCTGTTTCAAAAATTTCCAGAGTTTAACTCTGTCAACAAAAGATCTCCTTTTTCAGGTAATGATTTTGAACGGTCGAGGAACTCCTTATAGAAATTTTCTCTTGGATTTTAAATCCATACCAAGGTTTTTTCCCTTTAACAAGAACCCGTCTTTTCCAAGTTCTTTTTTTAAAAAAAAAACTGTCCAATCTTTAAATAATAAATCCCTTTTGTTAGGGCTCCTTTGATCTCAGGGATCGATGGCGATACTTGACCTTTCTCTGGAATTTAATTCCATTCCAAAGAGTCTTAGCTCTGAAAAAGTTTTCTGGGAGTTTAACTCCTCCGCTCAAAAGGAATTTAATTCCTCTAAAGAACTTAGTTCTTAAGAGAAGACTTCTTGGGATTTTCTTGCCCTTAGTTGTTCTTTGCAAAAAGTTTTCAGAAAGATCCTCCATGATTTGCATAGGGTTCTGCAGTGGGTCTTTTCTCTCTGTGGAATGTGTAGAGTTGTTTGAAATCCACTGTTCATTTATTGAGAATCTTCCTTTTGTTCTTATAATGATTACCATGCCTCATCATTAGTGAGTTGCCATCTTGATTTTGTGGGGCCCTTGTGTTTTGTAACCAATGGTCCCATAAAATAAGTTCCTTGTCGTTTTCTTCCACTGTCTTTTATATATATATTTGTAAATACATATATACGTGTGGGCTTCACTAACAGCTTCCTTTCCTTTGTTTCAGGAGTAATGGCTTCTCTCCCATACTTTCCCTTTACTCGCTCGGAGGCGGCTTTTCCTCAATCACCGTCGGACGAAGAGGTGATGGCGATGATCAGGGCTCATGACCCGAATTGCACCAATCTACTTTTATGGGGGATTTGGTATGGTCATATCATCCGTGGTCGCCGCAGCTTTCTTTACGAGATACCGACAGAGCCTACCTATCCATTTCTGCCGATGGAGCGTCCACGGACCGCCTTTGTTGTGGAGATGTCGAATTGGACCCCTACGGGACGGCTTGAACCGTCCACAACTGGGATTCCGAACCACTCTGTGCCAGCTATAGACATCTTGGGGCGTTGTATCTGCCAAGGTGAAGCCCAGCCCTGGGGACATGTTTACAAAATAGGGCTTACTCCTCGACAACTCACGGGTTACCTTCTCTGGGATCGTTATATCCTGTCCGCCCATCGTGCGCGACTGCAAAGGGTCGGGCTTTACCAGGAGGTGTACGCGTCTCTCTTCCACTATCAGTCCCCTCATGTCTGGTGGGTTAAGGCTTTCTTAAATCAATGGAATCTTCCCACCAACACTAAGAGCTAGGGGACCGCGAAGTTTCAATTTCTCTGGAAGAGTTTCGCGAGATCTCGGGGCTGCCGATCAGGGGGACGCTCTATGAAGAACTGCTGCCTCCTGATGAGTATGTTTTTGAAGTTGAACCTGCTATGCTTGACGACTTGTCGAATGAAAATGCCGTTTGCCATAAGCACCCAAGTCTAATCAAGGCTCTGGGTATTTTTGAAAAGCTGTTCACAGAATCAGATGAGCATTGTGTCACTTTCAAAAGCTTTATTGCATGCTTCCTTCGCGGAGACGTTCTATCAAAGACGGCTTCAAAGTTTGCGAATATCAACGACCCCTTTGGGTTCGGTTTAAATAAGCGACCGGCTAAAGAAGAGGACTTGCCGCAGTTCTACATTCCCATCCTGTCGCCCGTATCTTTCGAGTCGATCGCAGCTCCTGGTATGGATGAGGAGACTTTCTTCGTGGGCTTCATCAGTGTTTGGCTCAGCTGGTTCTCCGTTCCCACGCACCGTCGTTTCATGAGAGCCTCAGTTATCCCTGCCCATCGTATTACCGAAGGGACGCGACTAGCTGTGGGCATTGCGGGGCTAGAGCATCTGTATCATGGGCTAAGTGCTGCAGCCAACACTTCAACTCCAGGCGTAAATGTGGTAAATTTCTCTCTTCATTACTTTACGTCCTGGATTGAGATGCACGTGCTAGGGGCATTTGCTGCGCACCAAAGACCCAGCTTTTATAATGCTTACACTTTTCCGCGACTCATGCGGCTGGTGGACGCTTCTGCTCCTGACCCGACTCAGTCCGGGGCTATTCGCGTGCTGCTTAGTCCCTATGCTAATGTGGGCGGGATGGTGTTTAATGATCGAGTCCTCTCTGCTCCTTCAGGACCGATCCAGTAGCTCTTTGATTTGTCAAAAGAGGGAGCACCCTCCCTGAAGCCAAAGGAAGTCGCGCACTTATATTCAATCAGACCGGGTTATCTGGTGTTTCGTTAAAACGGTGCAGCCCTTTTTATGCAGTACAACCCACACCGCTTCGCTCGGCAACTGGGATACGACCAGGGTGTCCCTTTTGAGGCGTTTACAGTGGAGCCCAGCCCGTCGTCGGAAGTTGTTCGTGACGCCGCTCATCACTTCATGCAGATGAACACCCGCTCTTGCTTCGTGATTCCCGAAGCTGATTATATTCCTCGATGCGTGGGGGCTTTCACGGGCTGGTACCTCCACCAAGTCAGTCCCATTATTACTGAGGAAAGGAGGATGCTCCTTGGATATAGGGCTCCCACTCCGATCCAAGCTACAGGAGTCCCGCCGCGACCGCGGGCAGTGGTTCGCCCTCCCCTGAGAGATAGTAGTGTCGTGCTTATTCCTAAGGCGGTGGAAGTGGATCTAAATCCCACAGCTGGTATGCCGCTGCGCACTAGAGCTCAATCAAGGGGCAATAAGGCGCCAGTAGCAGTATCATCAGCTGCGGCGTCAGCAATGGCAGTGTCGTCGTCGGTAGCACTGCCGGGTAAGGATATTGAAGGCGAAGTGGGTCAACGCCGCAGTAAAGCACCGAGGGGAAAGAAGCGATCGTCTTCTGGTGCTAGTTCTGGGTCCAAGAGGCGGAGAAAGACGGTCACCAATCTGCTCGACTTTTTAGTGGAATCCGAGCCTATTCTTCAGGACGAGCCAATAGCCATGCAAGTGCCAGATAGTGGTCTTCTTTTTCCGGGTTCATCTGCCGAGGAAGCCGCATAATTGGCTGAGGCTATAAGACGCTCACAGGATGAATCTGAGAATGTAAGGATCCCGAAGAGGTCTTATCCTGTCGTCATCTTCTACGAGGATCCTCTATCGATAAGGCGGATATTCATAGGTCTTTTGGAAGAGGGAGGCGAGAGAGCTCTTAAACGGTCTATCTCGGCCGATGTCGAAGACGCGCTTTCGTTGTGGACCGGTGTCCACGAGTCTACCCTCGAATCCCGGCGAGCATACCTCCTCCGGAAGGAACGACGGCTTGAACAAGCCATACTAGAGGCTCCTTTGCACATTAGTATACTTATATATCCTTTTGTAATATTTTGTACTGCTTATATATATATATGTCCTTCTTATCCTCATGAAAACTTTGCAGGGACTTCGGCAATGGCGGAGGATCTGAGTTCGAGTCGTGCCTTGCTTATGGACCCCGCAAATATCCCCGATGAGACACTAGTAAGTGTGGAGGGGATTGATGCAACTATTGTTCCTGCCACGGAGCTCCCCTCGGTGACTCCCGTTCCCCCAGTGCTTGCTCCCCCGGAAGAGGCATCTTCGTTGGCCGCAGGTTCAATGGATCTTTCTGGGGACGGCCCGGAGACTAGGGAACAGGTAGTCGAGGCTACCGTCCTTTCTCTGGAGCCTGCAGTGGCGGCCACTGCTCCTCAATCGGAAGTTATTATACCGGCCCACGTCCCCGATGATGTGTCTGGAGGCATGGAGGAGGCCGCCGAAGCTGCTATCCCTCCAGTCCAAAGCGGGAAAAGTATCGAAGGTATCCTTCTATATTTTATTTTGATAATCTCTCCATTATCTGAACCTTTCTGTCTTTTCAGAATTGCGCGGGTTGGCGGCGTCTATCGCTGATCTGTCTCCCAGAAAATCCTTTCAGCGTTTGCTAGAGATGGCCGCTCCGCAGGCAATATCCCCTCAACGCATCGTCCTATCTTCCGGGCAAGGTTAGTGTTGTTCGCCTTCTTCACGGCATTATCATTATCCCATATAACGATACTGATGTCTTCTCCAGTTTTGGAGGCCGATGACGAAGTTGAGATTCTTGACGGGCCTGGGGAGCCTTCAGACCCTTCTTGTATGACCGTGGGTAAGTAAAGCTTCAATGTTGTTCCATTCTCTCTTTACTTGTGAATCACGCTAATTGTTTTCTATGAATCTTAACAGCTTTTCCAGTTCTTACCATGCTGGAATATCGCATCGTGATGCCGCCCGGCCTCTATGCTATACGTGCCTCGAAACGGATGACAAAGCTAAGCCTTCACTCCTTGTCAGCTCTGATTGAAGACCTTCATGCTGGCAGTCTGATCACGGCCGAAGCATTTGCCGCTGAAGCCAATGGTTCTCTTCCCTTTCTTGCTACTTACCATAGTGAGACCTTGGTGCAAGTCTGGGTTGAGTTCTGTCATCAGGTGGAGGCTTTCTTGCATATTCTTGAATCTACACGCCTTCCCTCAGAGGTTGTAGCTGCAAAGGCGAGTTTGCGGGGGCTGATCGAACGATGCGCCTCAAATATGCTGTCATGCGAGAAGAGGCTCAGCCGAAAGTTTTCGGAGAGGGAGCTGTCTTCCAAAGCGCTGAGGGAACTTCAAGCTAACCTTATGGCCAAGACCACTCGGGCATATGATCTTTGGCGAGGGCTTCAAGAGGCTATAAAGGAGGTGGTAGCTATTGATAAGGCTGTCATTTTCACTCGTGAAATGGTCAAAGCTCATAAGGTTACCGAAAAAGAGCTTGAAAGTCGGCTTGCCTTATACCAGGCCCAACAGGCTCAAGCGGAGGCCCGTCTTTTGACGATAATGAATCATGAAACCGAGGCCCAGCGGAAAAAGGACGAACTGGCAAACCTATTGAATCGTCCGCCGGCTTGAAGAATTGTATATTTTTTATTCTTCTTTTGTACATACTCCTGAATGAGAGTATTTTTTTATTCTTTCATAAATTGTACTTTATATTCATTTTGATTCATGAATAAAAGACATATTTTGTTTCACGATGGTGTATCCCTTTTAGTAAATGCATTTTGTGAATAATCTATTTCGATTTCGTTGTAGGACAGCGATGGCTTAGGAGTCAGGTTCAGATCTGCCTCCTAAGGCTTTCTAACTTTATGAGTCGTGAGGGTCTCATAAAGCTATTTCTCCTTACGAGTCGTGAGGATCTCGTAAGTGTAATTTCTCCTTAAGAATCGTGAGGATTCCTAAGTGCGTTTTCTCTTGAGAGTCGTAAGGATCTCATAAAAGAGTTTTCTCGCTTACGAGTCGAGAGGACCTGTAAGTGATTATTTCTTTTCTTATCGGAGAGTGTGGCCCATAGAAAATCTACCTTGACCTCTCTGTGAAGCAACGATGGCTTGGGAGACAGGGTTAGGATCTACCTCCTAAGACTTTTTAGCTTTATGAGCCGTGAGGGTCTCATAAAGAATTTTCTCCCTACAGGTCGAGAGGATCCCGTAGGTGTAATTTCTCCTTAAGAATCGTGAGGATTCCTAAGTGCGTTTTCTCTTGAGAGTCGTAAAGATCTCACAAAAGAGTTTTCTCCCTTACGAGTCGTGAGGACCCGTAAGTGGTGGATGAGGTTGACATTATCAGCATTTCACGGAATCAGAGGTTGCCCTGGCCATTTCCCACGAGGTTAAGATTGACTTTAGCCGTGTTCTATGGGACTAGGATTTGCTCTGGACGCTTCCCACGGGGTCAGGATTGACATAGCCGTGTTCCGCAAGGACCAGGATTCGCTCTGGACGTTTCCTACGGGGTCAGGATTGACATAGGCCGTGTTCCACGAAACTAGGATTTGCTCTGCATGCTTCCCATGGGGTCAGGATTGACATAGCCGTGTTTCGTAAGGACCAGGATCCGCTCTGGACGTTTCCCATGAGGTCAGGATTGACATAGGCCATGTTCCACGAAACCAAGATTTGCTCTAGAGGCTTCCCACGAGGTCAGAATTGATATAGCCGTATTCCGCAAGGACCAGGATCCGCTATGGACGTTTCCCACGGGGTCAGGATTGACATAGGCCGTGTTCTACGAAACCAGGATTTGCTCTGGACGCTTCCCACGGGGTCAGGATTGACATAGTCGTGTTCCGCAAGGACCAGGATCAGCTCTAGACGTTTCCCACGGGGTGATTGACATAGGC
The DNA here is from genome assembly GCA_030015575.1 of Agapanthus africanus. Lineage (NCBI taxonomy): Eukaryota > Viridiplantae > Streptophyta > Magnoliopsida > Asparagales > Amaryllidaceae > Agapanthus > Agapanthus africanus. The sequence goes on along the minus strand of CM057341.1, from coordinate 734,414,737 downwards.
CGTGTTCTACGAAACCAGGATTTGCTCTGGACGCTTCCCACGGGGTCAGGATTGACATAGCCGTGTTCCGTAAGGACCAGGATCGCTCTGGACGTTTCCCACGGGGTCAGGATTGACATAGGCCGTGTTCCACGAAACCAGGATTTGCTCTGGACGCTTCCCACGGGGTCAGGATTGGCATAGGCCGTGTTCCACGAAACCAGGATTTGCTCTGGACGCTTCCCAAGGGGTTAGGATTGACATAACCGTGTTCCGCAGGGACCGGGATCCGATCTGGACGTTTCCCACGGGGTCAGGATTGACATAGGCCGTGTTCCACGAAACCAGGATTTGCTCTGGACGCTTTCTATGGGGTCAGGATTGACATAGCCGTGTTCCGCAAGGACCAGGATTGGTCGATTTTATCCGCATTTCACGGAGTCAGGAGTTTGACTCTCAGTTGTCTGTGCACCGCTGGGTCATGGAACTGGGAATTGCCACGGTTCCGCTTTGCTGATGTTGCGTCTGTTGTACTGAGATGAATGTTGAGATAATCTCCAGGCTGTCTGTGAACCGTCGAGATTTGGCTTCTTTTTCTAATGGAGCCCGGTGGGAAGGTATAGTTCCCTATTTGTTTGTGCCCTTGGATTGTATACAGGGATCGATGTGATCTCAGCTGTAGGGCAAAAAAGTTTCATTTTATTTTATTTTTCCCTCGATGCTCTATCATTTCAGCTTTTATATCGCGAAAGTCGCGATTGCCCAATCATTTCGGCTATATTTAGCGGTGCCCAATCATTTCGGCTATTTGTTTTATTTACTCGCTGCTTTTTATTGCGAGTTGCCCAATCATTTCGGCTATTTTACATGCATACATTTTTACTTGCTGATTTTGTTGCAAGTTGCCCCATCATTTCGGCTATTTCGTATGCATTCGTGGCTCGCTGGCTTTTCGCTGTGAGTTTGGGATTTGATACCGATTTAGGCATCAGCATCGCTACAACTAGGATATTGCCAGGAGCGAATCATCATTTGCCTCTGTCGATGTCGAACAAAGGTGGCTTAGCGAACAGGGTTAAGATCCTGTCCACTAAGGCTTTTGACTTTACGAGCCGTAAGGGTCTCATAAAGGTATTTCTCCCTACGAGTCGTGAGGATCTCGTAAGTGCGTTTTCTCCTTAAGAATCATGAGGATTCCTAAGTGTATGGTCTCTTATAAGTCGTAAGGATCTTACAAGAGTATTTTCTTCTTATAAGTCGAGAGGAGTTACAAGTGTATTTTGCCATATGAGCATATCCCCAGTCTCTGGTGGGGCTTTGTTAGGGAAATGTTTATTCTCTCCCGTGGATTGTATACAAGGGTCGATATCGAGATGCTTGTAGGGCAAAATTGGAGGTTGTGATGGCTTAAGAACAAGTTCTGATCCCTGTAGCTTAAGGCTTTTGAATCTTATGAGCCGTGAGGGTCTCATAAGAGGGTTCACCTTACGAGTCATGAGGATCTCGTAAGTGTAATTTCTCCTTAGGAATCGTGAGGATTCCTAAGTGTGTTTCTCCTTTGTGAGTCGTAAGGATCTCACGCGGGTGGTTTCTCCTTACAGGGTCGAGAGGACCTTGCAAGTGTCTTTTAATAAGATTGTGCCCTTTCGGGTTTTCACAAAACTCGCCGGTAGCCCTGCTGTTTTACTCACGGAGCCCTTTCGGGTTTTCATCCGTTCCCATTTTGCTTATGGACATACCGTTTTCTTCTTCTATTTTTATTTTTTATTATTTTTTTGTGTCAGCCTTGGGAGGCTGTAGTCCGTAGTAGTTTATCGACGTCTCGGTCAACAGCCAGTTTTAGGGCATAGTGGTCCATCGTTAGTTTAAGGACATTTCAGTCCGTCGCCAGTTTTAGGACATAGTGGTCCATCATTAGTTTAAGGACGTTTCGGTCCGAAAGCCGGCTACTACTTACAGAGTTTGGGCTTAGCAAGATAGCGAGAGGATATAGTCGTCGTCATCTATCGTTGACCTAGGCCGTGACTCATCAGGCGTAGTACCTTTTTAGGAAGCGGCCGTTTATTGGTCTAAAAGGTCTTTCACCATGCATGTCCATGAGTAGATAGGCCCCACCCTGGAAGACTTTGTCTATGATATACGGGCCTTCATAGTTCGGCTCGAACTTCCCCCGTTTGGCATGATTGGGGATCATAGGTCTTTTGACCACTAGTACGAGTTCGCCTTGGCGGAATGTTCTCGGCCTAGTCAATCTTTCATATGAGCGCGTCATCTTTGCTTTATAAGCCTCCAGATTTTGTTGCGCCATGAGCCGAGTTTCATCAAGGGCGTCGAGCTCCTCAAGCCGAAGGTGAGCATTTTCTTCGTCTGTTAGCTCGTAGTGAACGGCCACTCGCAGAGAGGGTAACTCTATCTCGAGGGGGAGTACCGTTTCTGTGCCGAATACCAATGCATACGGCGTTGTGTTTGTGGTCGTTTTGAACGTAGTTCGATACGCCCAGAGAGCCTCATACAGTCTCTCATGCCAGTCCTTCTTATTTCGAGACACCGTCTTTTTCACGATCTTTGTCAAGGTCTTGTCGAAAGACTCAGCTAGACCGTTAGCTCGGGGATTATAGACCGAAGAGTATCTCCAGTCTATGTTATGCTGTTGTGTGAATCGGCTGATCTTGTGGCTTCTATTAGCTGGCCCGTTATCAGAGATAATCCGTCACGGAGTGCCGAACCGGTAAATGATGTGTTTCTTGAAGAAATGGAGGATATTCTCTGTCTTCACTTCTCTTAGTGGTACTGCTTCTGCCCACTTAGAAAAGTAATCGGTTGTCGCCAGTATGAATCTATGTCCTCTGGACGATGCCGGTTCAATGGGCCCGATTATGTCAGTTCCCCACATTTCGAACGGCCAGCTAGCCACCGTTGGGTGTAGCGGATTTGGATGCTGGTAGATAAAGTCCCCATGAATTTGGCATGAGTGGCACCGCTTCGCGTATTCAAGGCAGTCTTGGATCATCGTGGGCAAATAATAGCCCATCCTTTTGATCTTCAGCTTCATCTTTGGTTCGGCTTGATGAGAACCGCAGATTCCTTCGTGGGTTTCTTGAACGACTCTCCTTGCTTCTTCAGATCCCGGGCATCTTAGCCATAGAGAGTCTAATGATCTCTTATACAAAGTATCGTTGACGAAGGCAAATGATAGAGCTCGTTTCATGAGCTGATGCCTTGAGGACGCGTCTTCAGGTGTTCGACGGGATTTGAAGTAGTCTATAAAGACTTCTCTCCAATCCTTAGCCTTTTACTGGTCCTTTATTCGTAGAGTCGTTTGCTCGGTAGTTCCCTTTTCTTTGGAAGACTCCGGAGATATTTCTGCCGGTGCAAGAACCCGACGGCTTTGCACAACGATCCTCACATCATCAAGGTTTTCGTCAGCCAATTCTTTAGCGAGCTTGGCTAATGCATCCGCTCTACTGTTTTCCGCACGCGGTATACTTTCCAGCATGTAGGAGGGAATTTGAGTCAGCAGTTGCTGCACTCTCTTGCCGTACTTCACCAGCTCTGGCTTGCACATTTGATAGTCGTTGTTTACTTGACTAACAACCAGTTGGGAGTCTCCGTATATGAGGAGATTCTCAATTCCCATGTCAACGGCGATCTCAAGACCTGCTATCAAAGCTTCGTATTCGGCTTCATTGTTCCTCGGCTCTGTTAAGAAGAAGGCAAAGCGCATTATCCCTCCTTGTGGAGTCATGAAAATGAGACCTACCCCTGATTTGATTATGGGGGTGCTTTGTTTGCGCTTCTTCATGGAAGATGCTCCATCGAAGTAAAGTTCCCACTGGGTATCATTCTCTCTTTTCTCCCCGTCGATCGTGTCAAACGCGTGCTCGTCTGGCAATTCGCAGTTCAAAGGAGAATCGGCAGGTATCAGATGCTCAGCGAGGAAGTCAGTGATGGCCTGACCTTTTACCGCCTTGAGGGGACGATAAGTTATCGAAAACTCCATCAAGAGCAGGGCCTATTTAGCGAGTCGTCTTGTTAATATAGCCCTTGACATCAAATATTTGAGAGGATCCACCTTTGATATGAGATGGACTTCATGTGCCAACGCATAGTGCCGGAGCTTTGTTATCGCAAAGATTAACGCCAGGCAGTGTTTTTCGATGGGGGAGTAATTGCTTTCTGCCCCCAGGAGAACTCGACTCAAATAGTAGAGGGCTCTCTCCTTCCCTTGGTCGTTCTCTTGTACCCATAATGCGCCTAAGGAACCTTCAAGGGCAGTTGTATACAGAATGAGGGGTTTTCCTTTGACTGGAGCGGTTAGCACCGGAGGATTCTGTAGGTATTGCTTGATTTCGTCGAGTGCGCTTTGGCATTGGCGATCCCAGACGAACGGGGTTCCCTTCTTCATTAGATGACTGTAAGGACGGCACTTGCCGGAGAGGTTAGCTATAAATCGCCGGATATACGCGAGCTTTCCTTGCAGAGACCGCAGTTGCTTAAGAGTCCTTGGCGGAGGCATTTCCATGATTGCCTTGATCTTCGAGGGGTCAATTTCGATGCCTCGATGCCGTACGATGAATCCTAGGAATTTTTCCGAGGAAACTCCGAATGCGCATTTAAGAGGGTTCATCTTCAAGTTGTATTTCCGAAGATGTTGAAACACGATCTTCAGATGCTCTAAATGTTCCACGTATGATTTGCTTTTAACTACAAGGTCGTCGATATAGCATTCGACGATTTCATGTATGAGCTCATCGAAGATCTTTGTTATGGCCCTCTGATAGGTGGCACAGGCGTTCTTTAGACCTAAAGGCATCACCTTATAGCAGAATATGCCCAAAGGGGTCCGGAAAGCGGTATGCTTCTGGTCCTCGGGATGCATCTTTATTTGATTGTATCCTGATGAGCTGTCCATGAAGGAGAAAACTTCGTGAGTGGACGTATTATCTATCATCAGCTCAGTGACCGGTACTGGAAAGTGGTCCTTTGGGCAAGCTTTGTTGAGATCCCGAAAGTCCACACATATGCGCACCGTCCCATTTTTCTTCATTACCGGGATAATGTTGGCAATCCAGTCAGGGTATTGAACTTCTTGGATGAAGCCGGAGTCGATTAGCTTCTTGACCTCGGCGTTGATGCTCATTTCAAGTTCGAGCCGCATTCTTCTCGGTGCTTGTTTGATTGGTTTGACGTCCGGAGATATCGCCAATTTGTGGACAGCAATCTCTGGATCGAGTCCCGGCATCTCTGAATAATTCCATGCGAAGCAATCTTTATACTGCATGAGCACGTCTTTTAGCGTAGCCACCCTTTCTTCAGATAACAGTTCACTGACGAATGTCGGCCGCGAGTCGGTTGCCGTCCCCAAGTCAATTTTTTTGAGGTTATCTGAAGTAGTATGTGTTCCGTCTTCCAACTCTTTTGGCGTCGGTAGAAACTTGGAGATCACCTCGTCATCATCATTCTCGAAGCACCGGGGGAGATCAGTCATATCTTCGCATATTCTTTCTCCTGACATCGTTGTCACGTGACATGTACGAGACCACTTCCAGGACCGATGTCGATCTGGTTCTACTCTCATCGCATAAGTGGCTTTTGATTCATGCTCCTGTGGCGGACTTACCCTCCAACTGTTGGATAAAGCGAACCTGCCTTGTTGATATTGGTCTTCAACCCAGTTCTTGAAGGTGAAGCAGTCTTCGAGAGGATATCCTGTTGCTCGGTGATAAGAGCAATAGTCTAGGTGAGAGACCTTGTCTTCTTGCTCGGGATGCTTGGACTCCGGGAGTGTCATCATCTGATGTTTTATTACAAGATCGAATATCTTCTTTGTCTTGTCTTGGGGAAAAGAATATACTTGATCCATCTTCTTTATAAGAGACGGATGTTCACCACCGGAAGACGCGACTGGGACGTTGGGACGTCCGGGCATGAATTCCGAGGGCAGATGCTAATTGGTGCTATTCGTCCACCTCTCCGAAGATGCCAAGTTGATTTATGGCACCGCGTATCGAAGGTTTAAACGGATGCGGCTGATGTAGCAGACTTCGTCAGATTCCCCCTCATTTGAAGGGTTTTTAATTGTGGGGACGCTCTTCCCTGCAGGCGCAAGCCCCTGCAGTTAATTACACTACCGCATTGCGGTAACCACTTTCTCCTTCTCCAGATGGTCACTTCGTGTCGTGGGTGTTTGTTTTGTTTTTGATTGCCCGTGGATTGTATACGGAGACTAATTTATGTTGTCGCCCGTAGGGCGTGGATTAGTCCAAATCCGAATTTTCTTAGATTTGGGTTTGGGGGTTGGGTTTAAGGATACGTTAGTCTCATTTGAGACTAAGATCAACTTAAACGTTTGTTAAGGATACTTAGTCTCATTTGAGACTACGATAAACTTAAACGTTTTTTAAGGATACGTTAGTCTCATTTCAGACTAAGATCAACTTAACGGGATCGTTTAGATCCAACAAAAGAGCATTTAGGCTCTATTGTTTAGTTTGGGGACATTGTGGTCGATTACTAGTTTAAGGACATGGTGGTCCAAGGTTAAGGACATCGTAGTCCGTGAGTTTAAAGGGACTCCACAGTCCGAGGTTACAGACATCATAGTCCGTGGGTTTAAAGGGACCCTACAGTCCGGGGTTAAGGACATCATAGTCCGTGGGTTTAAAGGGACCCCACAGTCTGAGGTTAAGGACATCATAGTCCACGGGATGATTGGTTATCAGGACCCGTCACCTCTCTGAAGACGTTGAAGGATTACAACGACAAATACCAGAAGAGTGAAGAGATGTACCCTTGAACCAAAGTTGATTGGGAAATCTGTAGTCCAATTTGGGACTAAGATCAATTAATTAGATTATGAGCACATGGGCTCAGTTAAATCTGAATTGAGGACTTATGGCCAACTTGGGCTAAGTCCAATTAGGTTTAAAATGTTGAACATTTGTTCTGAGCTCAGTCCCACTTTATTTAGCAATGCTAAGCATGAGTCTGGGTTCTGACAATATTATTGTCTTTAGTTGAGCGCTAACCATTCATTATAGCTCTGGATTTTAAGGTTCATTTGGAGGGGAGATTTGCCTATGGAAAACTTAGTCAATTTGGGCTAAGCCTGGCTTTAAAATAGTGTTAAACACTAGAGGACATCTGGCAGTCACGTGTCCCCACGTGATGTACTTAAAACAGTGTTAAACACTGGGGAAAAAATGCTCAAAATAGTGGCAAATACTAGAAAGGAAGGGGTCACGTGGGGTCACGTGAGACGCCTGAAGATGGGGCCAAACCTCCTTTATTTTGTTCTCAGAATATCCAGATAAGTGTTAAACACTTTTGGTCTTCAGGCCATCACGTGTGGGCACGTGATGGGTAACCATGCATTGATTATTAAAGTGTTTATTAGGGGTCACGTGGGGACACGTGAGGGCGCCCAAAATTGATTCTGCTCTTGGATTTGTTCCCTTTTGTATTGAGGGTCACATGTGAGCACGTGGGGCATTGCCTCCAAGCTTTTTCTTTCTTATTTTGAGGAATCTGTTTGAGGGTCACGTAGGGGCACGTGACCATGTCTCATTCATTTTTTTCTGATCATTAAAGGAAGGATCACGTGACCACGTTTACATGCATGGATAATTTGAGTCCTTTGTTTAAGAATTAAATTCTTTAGTAGGGTTAAACCATAATTTTGTTTTGAGGAATTAAATTCCTATGTATATGGAAGAATTAAATTCTTACGTAGGGTTAAACCCTAGTTTTATTTGGAGGAATTGAATTCCTATGAGTTTGGCAGAATTAAATTCTCATATAGAGTTAAACCCTAGTTTCATTTTAAGGAATTAAATTCTTATGAATTTGGGGGAATTAAATTCCTTAAACTTAAATTCTCTCTCTAAGTTTTAGATCTGCATGGCAGAATCTCCCCGATGAGAATTAAATTCTCAACCTGTGGGGAGATCTGCTTCTGCAGGCCTTCAACCAAAGGAAGAACTAAGTTCTTATTCAGAAGAGTTAAACTCTTAAATTGAGAATTAAATTCTCTTTTGTTTTATGGAGCTTAGATCTCTTTCCCCTTTCTCACCTAGGGTTTCTTTTCTTTTCTGAAGAAATTTTCTTTTCTCTCTTGAGAATTAAATTCTCCTCTCTTTTATTTTCTTTCTGTTGTTGTATTTCTCTTAAAAAAATTCCAAGATCCTTCTCTTCTCTTCTTGGTTCCTATTTATAGGAGAAAGAAAAGAATCATTTTGTTTAGTCAATCTTTCATTGAAAGATTTCAATTGATTTTGTAACCAACATGATCTTTTAGATCACTAAGTGAATTTTATTCACCATTGGATTTTTAATCCAAAAGATATTTTATTTGTTGTTCATGGCAAATTTTTAGGAAAATATTTCTTTGTATAGAATCTTTCTATAAATTGGTGATTTTTAATCACCATTGGATTTTTAATCCAACGGTGCTCCACTTTACAGAGCGTAATCTTTTTGTTTGGAAAGATCTATGGAAATATTAGGGTTTTGGATTTCCTTTAATTTAGAATTTAATTCTATTAGTTCAGAAGGTTTAAATGTCTATCACGTGTTGGCACGTGACCCCACTGTTTGATTATCTAATTAGAATTTAATTCTATTAATCAGAGAGCATAGGAACCCATCACGTGTATGCACGTGACCTCTGGTCACGTGTGGGCACGTGATGCCCCATTGGAGTATTCCTTGCTATTTTATAATATCTTTTAATCCCTTTCAGTGGGTTTAAAGGCCCATCACGTGTGGGCACGTGACCCCTTTTGATCAGAATTTAATTCTTATTATTTCAGGGTCCTCAGGAAAGCATCACGTGTTAGCACATGACCCCCGATCACGTGTAGGCACGTGATGCCCCATAATTTTTTATCCCGGATGAATTATGAGGCCCATAATATATCAAATCGAAGGATTTTTCGAGACACTTTCGATACTATCAAAATTTAGCTGTTTCTTATTCGGGAGTTTTTCAAAATATAGCCCGGAAAATACTGGCTCGCATTTTCTTAAGCGTATCGCTGCCATTTGATACCTTGGGCTCTTTTGCGCAGAAATTTTTTTTGGAGGGAATAAATGCCCCCCACTACTTTGCCCACGTAAGTTTATACGTGGGTGAAGTAGTGCAGAGTAATTCATAGCGTATGACCAGTTTCGGCTTGGTATATAATTTTCAGAATCTTGATCTAAGAAGATAATGAGCGGACACAAGTGTCGTCATTTATCATTGACTCAATTCTCTACTCTTAAGGGATATAGTTCCAAACCTTCGGCTCCATGAGCCGCACCCTTATATTTCTTTTTGTTTTACTCTGGCGTGAAGTAGTTTATATGCTCATGAGTAACTTCTCCATTTCAGTGGCATGTTGCTTTGGCAAGTGAGGCCCATAGATGGTAGATAACAGTTCATCTTGAACTCTTTGCAGGGCAGTGATGGCTTAGGAGACAGGGTTAGGATCTGCCACCTAAGACTTTTCAACTTTATGAGCTGTGAGGGTCTCATAAAGGCTTTTCTCCCTACAAGTCGAGAGGATCTCGCAGGTGTATTTTCTCCTTAAGAATCATGAGGATTCCTAAATGTGTTTTCTCTTGAGAATCGTAAGGATCTCACAAAAGAGTTTTCTCCCTTACGAGTCGAGAGAACCTGTAAGTGATTGATGAGTTGACTTGCTCCGAATCAAAGAATTTCTTTGACGAGGAAGTCGAAGGTTGACTCTATCCGCATTTCAAGGGGTCAGGGGTTGACTATCCGCATTCCACGGTGTCAGGGGTTGACTCTCGGTTGTCTGTGTACCGCCGAGTCATGGAACCGGGAATTGCCGCGGCTCCGCTTTGCTGACGTTGCGTCTGTTGTAATGGGACGAATGCCGAGACGGTCTCTAGGTTGTCTGTGAACCGTCGAGATTTGGAACAGGACTTTGCCATGGCTCCAAGGTTGATTGTCGCGTCTGAATCCTGCTGAAATGAGGAGGAACGCTGTTGGTGATCTATAGGCTGTCTGTGAACCGTCGAGATTTGGAACAGGGACTTTGCCATGGCTCCGTTTTGATTGTCGTCGTATATTCCTGCAAAGACGCTGATTTCTCTGCGGGTCGACGCGAATCGAGATGCTCTCATCAAGGATACTGATTTCCCTGAATCGAGGTTTTGGCCAAGGACGCCGATTTCCTCGGAGTTGAGACGAATCGAGGTATTCCTGCAAAGACGATGATTTCTCTGCGGGTCGACGCGAATCGAGATGCTCTCGTCAAGGACACTGATTTCCCTGAATCGAGGTTTTTGCCAAGGACGCTGATTTCCTCGGAGTTGAGACGAATCGAGGTATTCCTGCAAAGACGCTGATTTCTCTGCGGGTCGACGCAAATTGAGATGCTCTCGTCAAGGATACTGATTTCCCTGAATCGAGGTTTTGGCCAAGGACACTGATTTCCGTGGGGTTGAGACGAATCGAGGTATTCCTGCAAAGACGCTGATTTCTCTGTGGGTCGACGCGAATCGAGATGCTCTCGTCAAGGACGCTGATTTCCCTGAATCGAGGAGGTTGCCAAAGACACTGATTTCCATGGGGTTGAGACGAATCGAGGTATTCCTGCAAAGACACTGATTTCCTTGCGGGTCGACGCGAATCGAGATGCTCTCGTCAAGGACGCCGATTTCCCTGAACCGAGATTTTTGCCAAGAAAACTGATTTCCTCGGAGTTGAGACGAATCGAGGTATTCCTGCAAAGACGCTGATTTCTCTGCGGGTCGACGCGAATCAAGATGCTCTCGTCAAGGACGCTGATTTCCCTGAACAGAGATTTTTGCCAAAGAAACTGATTTCCTCGGAGTTGAGACGAATCGAGGTATTCCTGCAAAGACGCTGATTTCTCTGCGGGTCGACACGAATCGAGATGCTCTCCTCAAGGACGCTCATTTCCCTGAATCGAGGAGGTTACCAAGGATACTGATTTCCCTGGTGTTGAGACGAATCGAGGTATTCCTGCAAAGACACTGATTTCCTTACGGGTCGACACGAATCGAGATGCTCTCGTTAAGGACGATGATTTCCCTGAACCGAGATTTTTGCCAAGGAAACTGATTTCCTCGGAGTTGAGACGAATCGAGGTATTCCTACAAAGACGCTGATTTCTCTGCGGGTCGATGCGAATCAAGATGCTCTCATCAAGGACGCTAATTTCTCTGAATCGAGGAGGTTGCTAAGGACACCGATTTCCCTGGGGTTGAGACGAATCGAGGTATTCCTGCAAAGACACTGATTTCCTTGCGGGTTGACGCGAATCGAGATGCTCTCGTTAAGGACGCTGATTTCCCTGAACCGAGATTTTTGCCAAGGAAACTGATTTCCTCAGAGTTGAGATGAATTGAGGTATTCCTGCAAAGACGCTGATTTCTCTACGGGTCGATGCGAATCGAGGTTTTGCCAAGGAGACTGATTTCCCTGGGGTTGAGACGAATCGAGATATTCCTCCAAAGACGCTGATTTCCTTGCGGGTCGACGCGAATCGAGATGCTCTCGTCAAGGACACTGATTTCCCTGAATCGAGAAGGTTGCCAAGGACACTGATTTCCCTGGGGTTGAGACGAATCAAGGTATTCCTACAAAGACGCTGATTTCTCTGCGGGTCGACGCGAATCGAGATGCTCTCGTCAAGGACGTTGATTTCCCTAAATTGAGGAGGTTGCCAAGGACACTGATTTCCTCGGAGTTGAGACGAGTCGAGAGATTCCTGCAAAGGCACTGATTTCTCTGTGGGTCGACGCGAATCGAGATGCTTTCGTCAAGGACGCTGATTTCCCTGAATCGAGAAGGTTGCCAAGGACACTGATTTCCCCGGGGTTGAGACGAATCGAGGTATTCCTGCAAAGACACTGATTTCTCTGCGGGTCGACGCGAATCGAGATGCTCTCGTCAAGGACGCTGATTTCCCTAAATCGTGGTTTTTGAGTTGACTTGATTCCGAGACGGGGTCATTGGATGATGTGTTTCCGTGACGGGGTTATTGGATGACTCCAGGTTGTCTGTGAACAGTAGAGTCTTGGAACTAGGGACTTTTCCATGGTTCCGATTTATGGTGTAGCATTTGTGTCCTGTTGGAATGAGGAGGCACACCGTTGTTGGTCTCCACGCTGTAGATGTAGCCACTGAGATTTGGAACTAGGGACTTTGCCATGGCTCCGCTTCATTGCGACTCTGAGGTCGGTTGTTGACGTCGCATCTGCATCCTGCTTGAGTAAGGAGAAACGCCGTTGGTGATCTCTAGGCTGTCTGTGAACCATCGAGATTTGGAACTAAGGGTTTTGCCATGGTTCCATTGTTTTGACTCTGGGGTCGTTTGTTGACGTCGCATCTGCATCCTGTTGGAGTGAGGAGAAACGTCGTTGGTGATCTCTAGAGTTGTCGATGTTGACGTCGAGACCCTGAACCTTGGATCTTCCTTCGCTTCGTTTGTTGACATTGTGTCTGCAATATTGGGACGAATGTCGATGTTGTCTCTAGGTTGTCTATGAACCGTCGAGCTTTGGAACTAGGGAATTTGCCATGGCTCCATTTGTTGACGTCGTGTCTGCTTCCGGTTGGAACAAGAAGGAACGCCGTTGTTGATCTCTAAGTTGTCGATGTTGACGTCGAGACCCTGAAGCTAGGGATCTTCCTTCGCTTCGTTTGTGACATTGTGTCTGGAATATTGCGACGAATGTCGAGGTTGTCTCTAGGTTGTCTATGAACCGTCGAGCTTTGGAACTAGGGACTTTGCCATGGCTCCGTTTGTTAATGTCGTATCTGCTTCCGGTTGGAACGAGAAGGAATACCATTGTTGATCTCTAAGTTATCGATGTTTACGTCGAGACCCTGAAGCTAGGGATCTTCCTTCGTTTTGTTTGTTGACATTGTGTCTGCAATATTACGACGAATGTCGAGGTTGTCTCTAGGTTGTCTATGAACCGTCGAGCTTTGGAACTAGGGACTTTGCCATGGCTCCGTTTGTTGATGTTGCGTTTGCATCCGATTGGAGGGAGGAGGAACGCCGGTGTTGATCTCTAAGTTGTCGACGTTGACGTCGAGACCCTGAAGTTAGGGATCTTCCTTCCCTTCTTGTTTGTGCCCATGGATTGTATACAGGGGTCAATGTGACCTCACCTGCAGGGCAAAAAATTTCATTTCAATTTTTTTTGTTTCTTTCCGCGATGCTCTATCATTTCAGCTTTTATATCGCGAAGTTCGCGATTGCCCAATCATTTTGCCTATTTTTCACGGTGCTTAATCATTTCGGCTATTTGTTTTATTTACTCGCTGCTTTTTATTGCGAGTTGCCTAACCATTTCGGCTATTTTGTATGCATACATTTTTACTTGCTGATTTCATTGCAAGTTGCCCTATCATTTCGGCTATTTCATATGCATTTTTGGCTCGTTGACTTTTTGCCACGAGTATGGAACTTAGAATCTGGTGCCAATCTTAGCATCAGCATCGCTGCGACTGGAATATTGCCAGGTGCGAATCATCATTTGCCATGAAAGGACTTGGAATTTGATACCGATTTAGGTATCAGCATCGCTACAACTGGGATATTGCTAGGAGCGAATCATCATTTGCCTTTTGTCGATTCGAACAAAGGTGGCTTAGCAAACAGGGTTAAGATCCTGTCAACTAAGGCTTTTAACTTCATGAGCCGTAAGGGTCTCATAAAGGTGTTTCTCCCTATGAGTCGTGAGGATCTCGTAAGTGCGTTTTCTTCTTAAAAATTGTGAGGATTCTTAAGTGTATGTTTTCTTATAAGTCGTAAGGATCTTACAAGAGTGTTTTCTCCTTATAAATCGAGATGACTTATAAGGGCCGTTCACCGTGTGAGTATATCCCTAGTCGCTGGTGGGACTCTGTTAGGAAAGTGTTTATTCGTGCCCGTGGATTGTATACAAGGGTCAACATTGAACTGCTTGTAGAGCAATCTGGGAAAGGTGATGGCTTAAGAACATGTTCAGATCCCTGTAGCTTAAGGCTTTCGAATCTTATGAGCCGTGAGGGTTTTATAAGAGGGTTCTCTTTACGAGTCATGAGGATCTCGTAAGTGTATTTTCTCCTTAAGAATCGTGGGGATCCCTAAGTGTGTTGCTCCCTTGTGATTCGTAAGGATCTCACGTAGGTATTTTCTCCTTACAAGGTCGAGAGGACCTTACAAGTGTCTTTTAACGAGGCTACGCCATTTCGGGTTTTCACAAAACTCGCCGGTAGCCATGCTGTTTTTACTCATGGAGCCCTTTCGGGTTTTCATCCGTGCTCGCTTATGGACATACCGTTTTCTTCTTCTTCTTCTTCTTCTTTGTGTCATCCTTAGGATGCTGCGATCCGTAGTAGTTTATCGACGTCTCGGTCAATAGCCAGTTTTAGGACATAGTGGTCCATCGTTAGTTTAAGGACGTTTCGGTCCGTAGCTAGTTTTAGGACATAGTGGTCCATGGGGCTTTCTCTATAAATGAGCATATGCCCCTGGCATGTTCATCTTTTTCAGAGCATGTGGTTGTGGCGGGTTCATCTTCCAGTTTTCGAATAGCGCGAACTTGCCCTGTTGGTATTGGTCTTCAACCCAGTTTTTGAAGACGTAGCAATCTTCGATCGGATGGCCCAATACTCGGTGGTAGGGGCAATAATTAGGATCGTTGACGTCGTTCGGTTGCGGCAGGTGTCTCGACTCCGGTAGAGTGATGAGCCCATTGCGCACTGCCAGTTCAAACAGTTTCCTTGTTTTATCCCGGGGAAACGAGTAAGGACGTCTCAACTTCTCATCGAGGGATTGCCGCTTGTTGCTTTAGCGAACAACCGGTCTCGGGCAACTCGGTTGTTGTTGAGCGTTGGCGACGAAGGTTGCTTTCCCTTTTCCCTTTTTCATTCCAAGGCTCCGTCTTTGAAGAGGAAGGCCTATGGCCCAACTGGTCTATTTGGGCCAGCTTATCAATCAAGGCCTGGAAGGCGGTCGGCTTGAAGAACATCATGAATTGGGAGATGGTTTCCTAAGGGTCAAGGATCCCCACGAACATGCCCACGGCAGGAGCCTCCTCTATGCGTTGTTCGCACTTTCACCATAGGTATCGCCACCGAATGACGTATTGAACCCAGGTTTCTCCCGGCTTCACTCTGGCGTTGATGAGTGCCGTGATCGGGGTGCGTTCGCTAGCGCTTGCGAAACGCTGGGTGAATAGCAACTCCATTTCTGCAAACGTCTTGACAGAGTCGTTCAGGAGCTCAGAGTACCATTCAAACGCTGTCTCCGACAAGCTGCCAACAAATTGGCGAAGCAGCAGTTTGTCGTCCCCTCCAATGTTGCCACACAGAGCCCTGAATTGAGCAACATGCTGGTGTGGATTCCCCGTCCCCTTATATACGTGGAATTTGGAGATCGTGTATCCCGGCGGGTACTTTATTTGATCGTACCAACCCGGACAGGGTCGTCTAGTTTTAACAATTTGTCCAGCCGCTTCATTCGCCTGATGAACTCGTATCTGCTAAGCGATGTAATCATCCAGAGCGGCTTTTGAGATGGCCTCCTCTTTGGCTGCTGATAGAGCCGGCAGAGGATGTGATGTCTCTCCTCTATCATCTTCAATTATTACTGGAGGATCTTCGGCTGGAGGGTCCGGCTGGATCATCATGCCTACCATATCTTGGAATAGAATGGCCATTTGTTTTATATTGGCCACTTGTTCCGCGGCCTCTTTGTCCTTCTTCTCAAGCATTCTCCTAAGGAAATCGGCATCAGTTTCCTGCTCACTGCGCTGCTCCGAGGATGTCTCCGGGCCTGCTTTTGGTCCCGTAAGTGCGGCCATAGCTGTTAGCATATCTTGGAGCTTTTGCTGTTGTTGCTCCTGAGCCTTAGTCACTGATCGCGTAAGCGGTCGATGACCTGTGGAGATACGGCTATCCTCTTTTCCAGATATCATATAGACGGTATGCACCACCATGCCCCCGGACTTGGGGCGTTTAGATTCAGTGTCTTTGCGATTTGCCAAAGACGTAGGAATTTTCTCCGGCCTCCTTCTTTTGTGGGCGGTCAAAGTTGAGGGGGTCGTTGCAGCGGGCATCCAAACAGATGACACCTTTTGTGGCTTGACAGGGTGATCCTCTTCCCGCTGAACTTTCACCTTTTTCTGTCGGCGAGAGTAATCTTGATCAATCACCGAGTCTTGGACTTGTCACCAAACTTAATGAATTTTAGAGGACAACCGCTGAGATGGTTGTTCTGGCTTCACCTTTGTAGCGCTCTCCATAAGTGGAGGAGATATTTTTAGCACGGCCTTCGAAGAGTTCTTGCGTACCCTCCTAAGTGGTTCAAAGCTTTTCCCAGTTGGAACAGCAACATCAATTTCCACCGTTGGAGCCGGCGGAGTCAGTCCAGAAGGAGAGCTGCCCCCAGCCTTCCTTACTCGGCGCCAGTGGCGACGTCGAGCGTGTCGAGCCGACGGTACTGGCTCTGCTATGGGGGTGGCTTCATCATGCCCCCTGTCTTGGTCAGAAATTGTCGTTGTCAGCCTATTGAAGACTGATGTCCGCTGAGTGGGGATGGACAACCTATCGAAGGCAGACATCCGAGCAGGGGAAGCAGCCTTGACGATTTCGCCTGGAACGGGAGCTGAAACAGTCAGTCTTATGAAGACCGACCCTTTGGCAGGAGAAGCCGCTTTGAAGACTTCGGGATCAAGAATGGCTATCCTTTTCGGGATAACCCTTTCTGGTATTGCAGGATTCTTCATGGGCCCACATGAATTTTGGTCCAACCTGTCAAAGACTGAGGCGCTTGGTTTGGGCGACCCGCTGAGAGGGGTCGTGGTAGTGATAAGCCGATCAAAGACCGACTTCTTCGGGGCTTCTTGCAATGGCAGAGGGGCATTGAAGCTCATTGGTGGGAGCATGGTCCCAAAGAACAGCCCAGTGGTGGCCTGAGTTACCTGCTCCACTGGCATCTTGAAAAGGGAGGCCGCTTGAGGCCCGTAGGTCACTCCTCCGGCGAGGATGGAGTGGGAATTGTTGCAATGAGTGTAGTTTGAAGCCATTAATCTTCTGTTTTTTGCACGGAGTAAGGCACCAAATCTTAGTACCTCGAATCAAGGGGAAACCATAGCAAACCGCGATTCGTTCGCGAAACACGACACACGAAGTGTGGAGTAGAAAGAGGAAAAGGTCCTACTGGGAGTGCCAAAATCTGTTCTCCGCCGGAAGACGCGACCGGGACGTTGGGACGTCCGGGCCTGAATTCCGAGGGCAGATGCTAATTGGTACTATCCGTCCACCTTTCCGAAGATACCAAGTTGATTTATGGCACCGCGTATCGAAGGTTTAAACGGATGCGGCCGATGAAGCAGACTTCGTCAGATTCCCCCTCATTTGAGGGGGTTTTGATTGTGGGGACGCTCTTCCCTGCAGGCGCAAGCCCCTGCAGTTAATTACGCTACCGCATCGCGGTAACCACTTTCTCCTTCTCCAGATGGTCACTTCGTGTCGTGGGTGTTTGTTTTTTTTTTTGGTTTCCCTTGGATTGTATACGGAGACTAATTTATGTTGTCGACCGTAGGGTGTGGATTAGTCCAAATCCGTATTTTCTTAGATTTGGGTTTGGGGGTTGGGTTTAAGGATACGTTAGTCTCATTTGAGACTAAGATCAACTTAAACGTTTGTTAAGGATACATTAGTCTCATTTGAGACTAAGATCAACATAAACGTTTGTTAAGGATACGTTAGTCGCATTTCAGACTAAGATCAACCTAACGGGATCGTTTAGATCCAACAAAAGAGCATTTGGGCTCTATTGTTTAGTTTGGGGACATTGCGGTCGATTACCAGTTTAAGGACATGTGGTCCAAGGTTAAGGACATCATAGTTCGCGGGTTTAAAGGGATTCCATAGTCCGAGGTTAAGGACATCATAGTCCGTGGGTTTAAATGGACCCCACGGTCCGAGGTTAAGGACATCATAGTCCATGGGTTTAAAGGGACCCCACAGTCCGAGGTTAAGGACATCATAGTCCATGGGATGATTGGTTATCGGGACCCGTCACCTCTCTGAAGACGTTGAAGGATTACAACGACAAATATCAGAGAAGTGAAGAGATGTACCCTTGAACCAAAGTTGATTGGGAAATCTGTAGTCCAATTTGGGACTAAGATCAATTAATTAGATTATGAACACATGGGCTCAGTTAAATCTAAATTGAGGACTTATGGCCAACTTGGGCTAAGTCCTCAATTAGGTTTAAAATGTTGAACATTTGTTCTAGGCTCAGTCCCATTTTATTTAGCAATGCTAAGCATGAGTCTGGGTTCTGACAATATTATTGTCTTTAGTTGAGCGCTAACCATTCAATATAGCTCTGGATTTTAAGGTTCATTTGGAGGGGAGATTTGCC
The DNA here is from genome assembly GCA_030015575.1 of Agapanthus africanus. Lineage (NCBI taxonomy): Eukaryota > Viridiplantae > Streptophyta > Magnoliopsida > Asparagales > Amaryllidaceae > Agapanthus > Agapanthus africanus. The sequence continues at coordinate 734,396,351 of CM057341.1, read as the reverse complement.
TCTGGAAAACTTAGTCAATTTGGGCTAAGCTTGGCTTTAAAATAGTGTTAAACACTAGAGGACATCTGGCGGTCACGTGTCCCCACGTGATGTATTTAAAACAGTGTTAAACACTGGGGAAAAAATGCTGAAAATAGTGTTAAACACTAGAAAGGAAGGGGTCACGTGGGGTCACGTGAGACGCCTGAAGATGGGGCCAAACCTCCTTTATTTTGTTCTCAGAATATTCAGATAAGTGTTAAACACTTTTGGTCTTTAGGCCATCACGTATGGGCGCGTGATGGGTACCCATGCATTGATTATTAAAGTGTTTATTAGGGGGTCACGTGGGGATACGTGAGGGCGCCCAAAATTGATTCTGCTCTTGGATTTGTTCCCTTTTGTTTTGAGGGTCATGTGTGAGCACGTAGGGCATTGCCTTCAAGCTTTTTCTTTCTTATTTTGAGGAATCTGTTTGAAAGTCACGTGGCGGCACATGACCATGTCTTATTCATTCTTTTCTGATCCTTAAAGGAAGGGTCACGTGTTTCCACGTGACCACGTTTACATGCATGGATAATTTGAGTCCTTTGTTTGAGAATTAAATTCTTTGGTAGGGTTAAACCCTAATTCTGTTTTGAGGAATTAAATTCCTATGTATATGGAAGAATTAAATTCTTACGTAGGGTTAAACCCCGGTTTTATTTGGAGGAATTGAATTCCTATGAGTTTGGGAGAATTAAATTCTCATATAGGGTTAAACCCTAGTTCATTTTGAGGAATTAAATTCCTATGAATTTGGGGGAATTAAATTCCTTAAACTTAAATTCTCCCTCTAAGTTTTAGATCTGCATGGCAGAATCTCCCCGATGAGAATTAAATTCTCAACCTGTGGGGAGATCTGCTTCTGCAGGCCTTCAACCAAAGGAAGAACTAAGTTCTTATTCAGAAGAGTTAAACTCTTAAATTGAGAATTAAATTCTCTTTTATTTTATGGAGCTTAGATCTCTTTCCCCTTTCTCATCTAGGGTTTCTTTTCTCTTTTGAAGAAATTTTCTTTTCTCTCTTGAGAATTAAATTCTTCTCTCTTTTTTTTCTTTTTGTTGTTTATTTCTCTTTAAAAAAATTCCAAGATCCTTCTCTTCTCTTCTTGGTTCCTATTTATAGGAGAAAGAAAACAATCAGTTGTTTAGTCAATTTTTCATTGAAAGATTTCAATTGATTTTGTAACCAACATGATCTTTTAGATCATTCAGTGAATTTTATTCACCATTGGATTTTTAATCCAAAAGATATTTTATTTGTTGTTCATGGCAAATTTTTACGAAAATATTTCCTTGTATAGAATCTTTCTATAAATTGGTGATTTTTAATCACCATTGGATTTTTAATCCAACGGTGCTCCACTTTACAGGGCGCAATCTTTTTGTTTGGAAAGATCTAAGGAAATATTAGGGTTTTGGATTTCCTTTAATTTAGAATTTCTTTCTATTAGTTCAGAAGGTTTAAATGCCTATCACGTGTTGGCACGTGACCCCACCGTTTGATTATCTAATTAGAATTTAATTCTATTAATCAGAGAGCTTAGGAACCCATCACGTGTATGCACGTGACCTCTGGTCACACGTGGGCACGTGATGCCCCATTAGAGTATTCCTTGTTGTTTTATAATTTCTTTTAATCCCTTTCAGTGGGTTTAAAGGCCCATCACGTGTGGGCACGTGACCCCTTTTGATCAGAATTTAATTCTTATTATTTCAGAGTCCTCAGGAAACCATCACGTGTCAGCACGTGACCCCCGATCACGTGTAGGCACGTGATGCCCCATAACTTTTGATCCCGGATGAATTATGAGGCCCATAATATATCAAATCGAAGGAGTTTTCGAGACACTTTCGATACCATCAAAATTTAGTTGTTTCTCATTCGGGAGTTTGTCAAAATATAGCCCGGAAAATACTGGCTCGCATTTTCTTAAGCGTATCGCTGTCATTTGATACCTTGGGCTCTTTTGCGCAGAAAATTTTTTTTAGAGGGAACAACGGATCCCGGCTGCTCGATTCTTGATCGCGTGGCTTCTTGGACCTGCTTGGCTGCTGTCGAACGTTTTTTCCGTTCTTTGATTTATTTTTGCCTCTGCGCCGGGTCTTTTGTATGACGAGTTTGCGACGAGGAGCATTGTCATTTTCCGCGGCCTGTTGAAGGAGGCGCTGCGTCCTGGCTTTCTCGTAGATGGCCATCTTGCGGTTATGATCATCCCGGACCTTTTGACCCACTGTCCTTATTCGCTTGTCCTTCTGTTCTTCAAACGACGGACTTGGCATTTTTATGGTGGGACTTCGTTTCGGTTTAGGGCTAGCGCCTTTTAACAGAACGTCTCCTTCTTCATCGAAGTCATATATGACGTAGCTGCCGTGGACTCGCTCCCGTTTCTTGGATCGAATATATCCAAGCCCGATCGTTTCCATTTTCCCGTTGGGCAATTTTCGCTGAGTTCCGCGAACGTTTCAGATCCTGTTGTAAAATTGAGCTTGTCGAGCTGTCTGTTTGAAGGGTACGCCTTGGCGCCTCAACAGACTTTTTAATCTGCCTGTGTAGTATCTGGGCAAATGGATGGGCTGAAGCCTGTCAAGTGTCGAGTCAGCACCATGCCAAACTTCTTTCTTCACTTTGGTTTCCGTGGATTGATGAAAGAGGATCGCCTTTTCATCTCTTCGCCTGGGAGGGACGTAGAACGTCCGCAATTCCTGCACACCATAGGTATCAAGTGCGTCGAGCTCTTTGTAATGCTTTTGCGGAACCATGGCGATTTGCTAACTCCGATTATCGCCAGCGAAGGCTTGTATTGATGGCCGAACAGAAAACACGGCATTGACTTCATCTTCCCAATCGCTGCCAAAGATCAACATAGGGGTGGATGGTCCCGTCTTGTTGTATTGGGGCGGCCCTGAATAAACTATTTCTTCTTCCTCCTCGGTGTCACTCTCGAAGACCGGAATAGTAGTGATAGCTTTGTTCTTCGGTTTATGACATCTTTTCGTGTCTTCAAAATCTGGTAAGAAGTATTTTGCATCTTCGTACTTTCAGACTTCATTCACGGAGAATGGGTTCAACTCCCCTGTCACGGTATACTCAAGACCATCCTTGAAATACTTTATACACTGATGTTGTGTAGAAGGGATGATGTTATACTCATATAACCAAGGCCTGCCGAGCAAAACGTTGTAGCAAGTCTTGGCGTTAATGATATGAAACTTGATGTCCGTGACAAGCAGCCCAAAGCGTAGTGTCAATATTACAGACCCGAGCGTCCGTGATGACTGGGAGTCAAACCCAGAGATAGTAATTTTATCACGAGTGAGGTGCTGAACGTTCATGCAGATTTCCTTCAACACTCTTACATTGAGGAGATTGACGGAGGACCCATTGTCAACCAGGATTTTGCCTATCTTGATATCATGACAGTATCCATAAAGGGGACGGTTATGCTTACCTGTCCTGAGGAGGAGATCTTCATTGCCGAAAGTGATATCGGTCGTATGTACTTCTTCTAGCTCGTCCTTCATCTTTTCTTCGGTGAGGAAACCTTGGAATTGCTTGGGCTCTTGTGGTGCCTTGATCAAAGAATCTCTCGCTTCTTTAGATAGCAAAAGGGCGTCGAGAATGCTCAGCTGTGAAGGGATCTTCGTCAGGTGTGCCAGAACGTTATAATCCACCTTGTTTTTCTTAGGCGGGTCTGTTCCCGCCAAAAAATTTCTGCGCAAAAGAGCCCAAGGTATCAAATGGCAGCGATATGTTTAAGAAAATGTGAACCAGTATTTTCCGGGCTGTATTTTGACAAACTCCTGAATGAGAAATAACTAAATTCTGATGGTATCGAAAGCGTCTTGAAAAATCCTTCGATTTGATATATTATGGGCTTCATAATTAATCCGGGATCAAAATTTATGAGCAAATATGCTATGCACGTGTAATCTAAGGAAGAAAATGCGAACCAGTATTTTCCGAGCTGCATTTTGACAAACTCCCGAATGAGAAACAGCTAAATTTTTATGGTATCGAATGCGTCTCGATAAAGCCTTCGATTTGATATATTATGGGCCTCATAATTCATCCGGGATCAAAAGTTATGAGGCATCACGTGCTCACACGTGACCGGGCATCACGTGCCCACACGTGACCGGGCATCACGTGCAGACACGTGACCATTTACAGGCAAAGCCTGTAGACACTGAATAAAATAAATAATTGAAAATAATTAATCAGTTGGGTCACGTGACAACACGTGATAGGCCTTTAAACCCACTGAAAAGAATTAAAGGTAAAATAAAACACTAAGGAAAAACCCCAATAGGGCATCACGTGCTCACACGTGACCAAGGGTCACATGCTGACACGTGATGATTCCTTAGCTCTGTTCAAAGGTAGAATTAAATTCTGAATAAAATATTTAATCAAGAGGGTCATGTGCCAACACGTGACAAGTTTCTAAACTCTTTAATTGATAGAATTAAATTCTATTTAATAATCAGATAAAGGGATCACGTGCCAACACGTGATAAACTTTTAAAAGCCTTCTGAAATAATAGAATTAAATTCTAACTAAGGGAAATCAAAGACCCAAACTGGGAAAATATTTCTTTAAATCTTTCCAAACAAAAAAGATGGTGCTCTGTAAAATGGAGCACCGTTGGATTAAAAATCCAATGGTGATTAAAAATCACCAATTTATGGAAAGATTTTATACAAGGAAAGATTTCCTTGAAATTTGAATAACAGATAAAAGATATTTTGGATTAAAAATTCAATGGTGAATAAAATTCACTGAGTGATCTAAAAGATCATATTGGTTACAAAATCAATTAAAATCTTTCAACGAAAAATTAACAAAACACATTGATTCTTTTTTTTCTCCTATAAATAGGAGCCAAGAAAAGAAGAGAGGAGGATCTACTTTTTTTGAGAGAGAAGAACAGAGAGAAAAAAGAGAGGAGAATTTAATTCTCAAGAGAAAAAAAAGATAAGAGAATTTAATTCTCAACAAAGAAAACCCTAGGTAAGAAAAGAAAGGGAATCAAAACTTCTTGACAGAGAATTTAATTCTCAAAATCTAAGAGTTTAACTCTTCTGCAAAAAGAACTTAGTTCTTGCTCTAGTTGAAGATCTGCAGAAGCACATCTCCCCATAGGTTGAGAATTCAATTCTCATCGGGTTGAGATCCTGCCATGTAGATCCAAAACTTAGAGGGGGAATTGAGTTTAGAGAATTTAATTCTCCCAAAACAAAATTAGGGCTTAACCCTAAATGAGAATTTAATTCTCCCAAATTTACAGGAATTTAATTCCTCCAAGATGAAACTAGGGTTTAACCCTATATGAGAATTCAATTCTCCTAAAATTACAGGAATTTAATTCCTTCAAGATGGACAAAACTAGGGTTTAACCCTAATTGAGAATTTAATTCTCTCAAATTCATAGGAATTTAATTCCTCTTAAAATGAAATTAGGGTTTCACCCTATACAAGAATTTAATTCTTTTACATATATGGGAATTTAATTCCTCTAAAACATAATTAGGATTTAACCCTATAAGAGAATTTAATTCTTAAAGAAATAAAGGGACTTGAAAGATCTCCATGCACGCAAAAGACTAAGGTCACATGTCCCCACGTGACCCCTAAAAAGATCCCCAAAAATGAGAAGGAAAAAGTTTTGAGGCAATGCCTTACATGCTCCCATGTGACCTCTAAAACAAAGAGAATAAAAGCAAAGGAAATGTTGGCTCTGGGCGCTCTCACGTGTTACCACATGACCCTTAATAAATGCCTTAACAAATCAGTGCATGAATGCTTATCACGTGCCCGCACGTGATGGCCAGAAAGTTAAAAAGTGTTTAACACTTATTTGCAGAACAAAGTAAAAGGGATCTGGCCCCACCTTTGGGTGCCCTCACGTGTCCCCACGTGACCCCTTCCTATCTAGTGTTTAACACTAATTTAAGAATTTTATTTCCAGTGTTTAACACTGTTGTCTTCTAGTGTTTAACACTAATTTGAGAATTTTATTTCCAGTGTTTAACACTGTTGTCCTCTAGTGTTTAACACTATTTTTAGCCAAATTGGCTAATTTTCCAGAGGAAAAGGCCACCCCTTCAACTGAATCTCAAAATTGAGTAAAATTCAGAGCCGTAATGTTTAATACTCAGTAAAAGATAAAAATGTTATCAAAGCCCTCAAACTCTTGTTTAAGCATTGCTGAATGATGAGGGGCTGAACCCAGACAAATGTCTAATAGTCCAACAAAGGTCCAACATTTCAAACTTAATTGGACTTGGCCTAAATTGGCCATAAGTCCTCAATTCAGACTTAACTGAGCCAATGTGCTCATAATCTGATTAATTGATCTTGGTTCCAAATTGGACTACAGATCACTTAATCCACTTTGGTTCGAGGGTACATCTCTTCACTCCTCTGATATTTGTCGTTGTAATCCTTCAACGTCTTCAGAGAGGTAATGGGTCCCGACAACCACACATTTCACGGACTATAATGTCCTTAACCTTGACTGTAAGTTCTTTAAACTCATGGACTATGACGTCCTTAACCTTGACTGTGAGGTCTTTAAACTCACAGACTATGACGTCCTTAACCTTGACTGTGAGGTCTTTAAACTCATAGACTATGACGTCCTTAATCTTGACTGTGAGGTCTTTAAACTCACGGACTATGACGTCCTTAACCTTGACTGTGAGGTCTTTAAAATCACGGACTATGATGTCCTTAACCTCGACCGTGATGTCAATAAACCGACATTGGACCACCATGTCCTTAAACTGGCAATTGACCGCAAAGTCTCTAAACTAAAACAATAGAGCCCAAATGCTCTTTTGTTGGATCTAAATGATCCTGTTAAGTAAATCTTAGTCTAAAATTAGACTAACGTATCCTTAACAAACGTTTAAGTTGATCTTAGTCTCAAATGAGACTAACGTATCCTTAACAAACGTTTAAGTTGATCTTAGTCTCAAATGAGACTAACGTATCCTTAAACCCAACCCCCAAACCCGAATCTAAGAAAATACGGATTTGGACTAATCCACGTCCTATGAGCGACAACATAAATTAGTCTCCGTATACAGTCCACGGGCAACCAAAAACAAAACAAACACAGACGACACGAAGTGACTATCTAGAGAAGGAGAAAGTGGTTATCGCGGTGCGGTAGCGTAATTAACTGCAGGGGCTTGCGCCTGCAGGGAAGAGCGTCCCCACAATCAAAAACCCCTCAAACGAGGGGGAATCTGACGAAGTCTGCTGCATCGGCCGCATCCGTTTAAACCTTCGATACATGGTGCCATAAATCAACTTGGCATCTTCGGAGAGGTGGAAGGATAGCACCAATTAGCATCTGCCCTAAAATTCAGGCAAGACGAACCTACGCGGTCGCGTCTCTGTATTCGGAGGGTAACAGATTCTGGCACGCCCGGTGGGACCTTTTCCTCTTTCCAATCCACACTTCGTGTGTCGTTTTCGTGAACGAATCGTGGTTTGCTATGGTTGCCTGTGGATTCGAGGTACTAAGATTTGGTGTCTTGCTCCGTGCAGAAAAACAGAAGATCGATGGCTTCAAACTGCACTAACTGCAACTACAACTCTCACTCAGTCCTATCCGGAGGAGTGACTTACGGGCCCCAAAAGGCCTCCCTTTTTAAGATGCCAGTGGAGAAAGTAACTCAGGCCACCACTGGGTTGTTCTTTGGGACCATGATCCCACCTATGAGCTTCAATGCCCCGTTGCTGTCGCAAGAAGCCCCAAAGAAGTCGGTCTTTGATCGACTCACCACTACCGTAGCCCCTCTCAACGGGTCGTCCAAACCAAGCGCCTCAATTTTCAGCAGACTGGGCTAAAGCTACAATGGACCCGTGAAGAAGCCCGCAATACCAGAAGGAGTTATCCCGAAAAGGATAGCCATTCCTGCTCCCGAAGTTTTCAAAGCGGCTTTTCCTGCCAAAGGGTCAGTCTTCACAAGACTGACTGTTTCGGCTCCCGTTCCAAGCGAAATCGTCAAGGCTGCTTCCCCTACTCGGAAGTCTGCCTTCGATAGGTTGGCCATCCCCACTCAGCGGACATCAGTCTTTAATAAGCTGACATCGACAATTTCTGACCAAGACAGGGGGCATGATGAAGCCACCCCCATAGCTGAGCCAGTACCGTCGGCTCGACATGCTCGACGTCGCCACTGGCGTCGAATAAGGAAGGCTGGGGGCAGCTCTCCTTCTGGACTGACTCCGCCGGCTCCAACGGTGGAAATTGATGCTGCTGTTCCAACTGGGAACAGTTTTGAACCACTTAGGAGGGTACATAAGAACTCTTCGAAGGCCGTACTGAAAAGATCTCCTCCACCTATGGAGAGCGCTACAAAGGTGAAGCCAGAACAGCCCCCTCAACGGCTGTCCTCTAAAATCTACAAGGTCTGGCGTCAAGTCCAAGACTCGGTAATTGATCAAGATTATCCCCGCCGACAGAAAAAGGTGAAAGTTCAGCGGGAAGAGGACCGTCCTGTCAAGCCACAAAAGGCGACAACTACTTGGGTGCCCACTGCAACGGCCCCCTCAACTTTGTCCGCTCACAAGAAAAGAAGGCTGGAGAAAATCCCTGAGTCTGCGACGAATCGCAAGACCACTGAACCTAAACGCCCCAAGTCTGGGGGCATGGTGGTGCACACCGTCTATATGGCGTCCGGAAAAGAGGACAGCCGTTTCTCCACAGATCATCGACCGCTTACGCGATCTGTAACAAGGGCCCAGGAGCAACAACAGAAGCTCCAGGAAATGTTGACGCAGATGGTCGTACTCACAGGGCCAAAAGAGAGCCTGGAAACGTCATCAGAGCAACGTCAAGAAGAAGAAACTGATGCTAAGTTCCTTCGCAGAATCCTCGAAAAGAAGGACAAAGAGGCAGCGGAACAAGCTGCCAACATAAAACGAATGGCGTTCTTATTTCAAGACATGGTCGGGATGATGTTACAGTCGGATCCTCCAGCTGAATATCCTCCGATTATCCTCGAAGACGACCGAGGGGAGACATCAAACCCTCCTCCAGCTCTTTCAGCAGCCAAGGAGGAGACTATCTCTAAGGCCACTCTGGATGATTACATCACTCGGCAAATACGAGCTCACCAGGCGAATGAAGCGGCTGGGCAGATCGTTAAAACGGGACGACCCTATCCGGGCTGGTATGACCAGATAAGGTGCCCGCCGGGATATACGATCCCTAAATTTCATGTATATAAAGGGACGGGAAATCCGCATCAGCATGTCGCTCAGTTCAGGGCTTTGTGCGGAAACACTGGAGGTGATGACAAATTGCTACTCCGCTAGTTCTTCGGCAGCTTGTCAGAGATGGCGTTCGAATGGTACTCTGAACTCCCGAATGACTCGGTCAAGACATTTGCAGAGATGGAGCTGCTGTAAACACAGAGATTTGCAAGTGCTAGCGAGCGCACCCCGATTACCGCACTGATTAACGCCAGGGTAAAGCCAAGCGAAACGTGGGTTCAATACGCCATTCGGTGGCGGAACCTATGGTCGAAGTGCGAGCAGCGCATTGAAGAAGCGCCTGCGGTAGGAATGATCGTGGGGACTCTCGATCCGCAGGCGACCATATCCCAATTCATGATGTTCTTCAAGCCGATCACCTTCCAGGCCTTGATTGACAAGCTAGCCCAAATGGACCAGATGGGCCATATGCCTTCCTCTTCAAAGTCGGAGTCTTGGAATGAAAAGGGCAAAGGGAAAGCAACCTTCGTCGCTAACGCTCAACGACAACCGAGTGGCCCGAGACCGGCTGTTCGCCAAAGCAACAAGCGGCAATCCCTCGATGAGAAGTTGAGACGTCCTTACTCATTTCCCGGGGATAAAACAAGGAAACTGTTTGCACTGGCAGTGCGCAATCGGCTCATTACTCTACCAGAGTTGAGACACCCATCGCAAACGAACGACGTCAACGATCCCAATTACTGCCCCTACCACCGAGTATTGGGCCATCCGATTGAAGACTGCTACGTCTTCAAAAATTGGGTCGAAGACCAGTATCAACAGGGCAAGTTCGCGCTGTCCGAAAACTGGAAGGTAAATCCGCCACTACAGCACACCTCTAAAAGAGTGGACACGCCGGGGGCATCATGCTCTTTTATAGAGGAAGCTCCATGGGAAGTCATTCTTTCGGCAAAAACTAAAAGAATGCTGAAAGATCTTCAAACATGTCCGGCGAGCAGGTGGAAAAGCCCGCTAGAGCCGAAGATCATCGAGGGGATGCTGAAACCATGCCCAACATTGGGAGTTAATAATGATGGTGGACAAAACATTCAGGCCCAGCCGTCAAAGTCTTCGAAGAAAAAGAAGAAGTTAAAAAAGCCCGCGCAGTTTGATGACAAGCGTACGGATCTGCAAAAACATATTGACGCGCTGGAGGAATATAACCAGAAGAAGCGGAACCCGGTCATACTCCAAGAATTTCTCAACAATATCCTTGAGAGCGGAGATAACGACAATAACGACGGGGATGACTCGTCAGAAGAATCTGAGGACTATGTGGCAAGTTGCCACATGGTCTCTCATTCGGTGTTAACTGACAAAGAAGCTCACTCGGCGATAGAAGACAGCATAAAAGTACTGGGGGCAGGATCGAAGCCAAAATCCTTGGAACCATCTGACGAGATGATCGACTTGCTACTGAATGAAGCCCGTCAGAAAAGCAAAGCCAATCGAGAGAGCGAACTGGCTATATTCGAAAAAGCCAAATACCGACGACTGAATGAAAAGGTCGAGGCACCCCAACTGGATCGAAGCATCCCTATCATCAGCAAAAGCAAGCTTAAAGTAAGGAAACGATTCGCTAGAGCCCTGTCAATAGGAATGAAGTTGCCCTCTTTCAGAGGAAATTTCCTGGCAGTATACATCTTGATGAAGCGGACATACATCCTAACTTCTGCTCATACCATCAGAGGATTGCACATCCTACCAAGGAATGCGTAGCTTTTAAAAACTGGTGGCAGGGATATGTTGCCCACCGACAACACGTTCAACGAGTGAAGCACAAGGCTCGTCCGGAACAGAAAAGCACGACAGATGAGCATGAAAGAGCTGCTGGCAACTGTCACATAGCCGACACCAAGGGATCGCAAGTTATCACATTTGGAAGCAACTCTGACGAAGAAATCGCCCTCAGCCCTCTCTTCAAGGAATCCGCCTCCGGCACAAAACATGCGAAGATTTGCGGCAAAATCTAGCTGCGCAATCGTACGTTGACCTATAACCGAAACGTCGTTAAACTACTACCAACCCGCGGCATCCCCAGACTGACGTGGTAAAAAAAAGAAGCAAAAAAAAGGGGTACGTCCACAAGCAAGAGGGGCACGGATGAAAACCCGAAAGGGCTCCGTAAGTAAAAATAGCAGGACTACCGACGATGTTTGTGAAAACCCGAAAGGGCGCAGACTCGTAAAAAAAAGGGTACGTCCACAAGCGAGATGGGAACGGATGAAAACCCGAAAGGGCTCCGTGAGTAAAAACAGCAGGACTACCGACGATGTTTGTGAAAACCCGAAAGGGCGCATACTCGGTAAAAAAAAAGGTACGTCAATAAGCGAAATGGGCATGGATGAAAACCCGATAGGGCTCCGTGAGTAAAAACAGCAGGACTACCGGCAAGTGTTTGTGAAAACCCGAAAGGGCGCAACCTCGTTAAAGGACACTTGCAAGGTCCTCTCGACCTTATGAGGAGAAACCACCCGCGTGAGATCCTTACGATTCACAAAGGAAGCAACACACTTAGGAATCCCCACGACTCCTAAGGAGAAATTACACTTGCGAGATCCTTACAACTCGTAAGGAGAACCCTCTTATTAGACCCTCACGGCTCATAAAATTCAAAAGTCTTAAGTTACAGGGACCTGAACCTATTCTTAAGCGCCCCCCACAACCTCGAATAATGCCCTACAAGCGGTTCAATATTGACCCTTGTATGCAATCCACGGGCACAAATGAACATTTCCCTAAAAAGTCACATCCGTGACTAGGGATATGTTTACACGGTGAACGGCCCTTGGAAGTCCTCTCGACTTATAAGGAGAAAGCACTCTTATAAGATCCTTACGACTTATAAGAGACTATGCACTTAGGAATCCTCACGACTCCTAAGGAGAAAACGCACCTATGAGATCCTCACGACTTGTAGGGAGAAATACCTTTATGAGACCCTTACGGCTCATGAAGTCAAAAGCCTTAGTCGACAAGATCTTAACCCTGTCTACTAAGCCACCTTTGTTCGATATCGACAGAGGCAAATGATGATTCGCTCCTATCAATATCCCAGTTGTAGCGGTGCTGATGCCAAAATCGGTGTCTAATTCCAAGCTTGCAGCGAAAAGCCAACGAGCCACACATGCATACGAAATAGCCGAAATGATGGGGCAACTTGCAACGAAATGAGCAAGTAAAAATGTATGCATACAAAAACAGCCGAAATGATTGGGCAACTCGCAATAAAAAGCAACGAGTAAAAAGGAAAATAGCTGAAATGATCGGGCACCGCGAAAAATAGCCGAAATGATTGGGCAATCGCGATTTTCGCGATATAAAAAGCTGAAATGATAGAGCATCGCTGAAAGAATAAAAAAAATGATGAAAGAATGAAACTTTTTTCCCTACAGGTGAGATCACATCGATCCCTGTATACAATCCAGGGGCACAAACAAAGAGGGAACCATACCTTCCCAACAGGCTCTATCAGAAAGCGAAGCCAAATCTCGATGGTTCATAGACAACCTAGTGACAATCTCGACATTTGTCGCAATATTGCAGACACAATGTCAACAAACGAAGCAAAGAAAGATCCCTAGCTTCAGGGTCTCGACGTCAATATCGACAACTTAGAGATCACCAACGGCGTTTCTCCTCACTCCAACCAGATGCAGACGTGACGTCAACAACCGACCTCAGAGTCGCAACGAAACGGAGCCATGGCAAAGTCTCTAGTTCCAAATCTCAATGGCCACATCTACAGCCTAGAGACCAACAACGGTGTGCCTCCTCATTCCAGCAGCACACAGATGTTACACCATCAAACGGAGCCACGGCATAGTCCTTAGTTCTAAATCTCGATGGTTCACAGACAACCTAGAGACCATCTCAGCATTCATCTCGTTACAGCAGACGAGATGTCAACGACGGCGTTCCTCCGCAGTCCAGCAGGATGCAGATGCAACGTCAACAAAAGACCTCACGGTCGAAACAAAGCGGAGCGACGGCAAAATCCCAGCTTCACCTCAGCATTCGTCTCGATACAGCGGACGCGATGTCAACAACGACGTTCCTTCGCGGTCCATCAGGATGCAGATGCAACGTCAACAAAAGACCTCATGGTCGAAACAAAGCGGAGTGACGGAAAAATCCCAACTCCACCTCAGCATTCGTCACGTTACAGCAGACGCATTCCCTCGCAATCCAGCACGATGCAGATGCAACGTCAGCGAAAGACCCTATGGTCGAAACAAAGCGGAGTGACGGAAAAATCCCAGCTCCACCACGACAATCGTCTCTATACAGCAGACGCAGTGCCAGCAAACAAAGCGAAGGCCAAATTCCTAGCTTCAGGGTCTTGACGGTAACTCATATAAAACCTGAAAGACTATCGGAGATCATCCACATCAGCGCGGAGTGGTCACCACCTCGACGTTCGTCTCGATACAGCAGACGAGATGTCACTATGGCATCCTTCCTCCAACAAGATGCGGACACGCTAAAGCAAACGAAGCAAAGGCTAATTTCCTAGCTTCAGGGTCTTGACGGTAACTCATATAAAACCTGAAAGATTATCGGAGATCATCCCACATCAGCGCGGAGTGGTCACCACCTCGACGTTCGTCTCGATACAGCAGACGAGATATCACCCCAGCGTTCTCCCTCCAGCAGGATTCAGACGCGACAATCAAACAACGGAACCACGGCAAAACCCCTAGTTCCAAACCTCGATAGTTCACAACAACCTAAAGACAACCGCGACATCCGTCTCGATACAGCAGACGCAATGCCAGCAGACGAAGCAAAGGCCAAATTCCTAGCTTCAGGGTCTTGACGGCAACTCATATAAAACCTAAAAGACTATCGGAGATCATCCCACACCAACGCGGAGTGGTTATGACACATCGGGGCTGTCCAAAATGAGCCTAACCTCAAGTAAAAAGCGACATGGCAAAATTCCTAACGCTTGCTCTTCTGCCAGTCAAACTGTCTAGGAGGATTGCTTGAAGATATCTTGTCCAGCCCCCGAAAGGATCAGAGACACGACAGTCGCAAGGCTACTCGAACAGCAAGATTTCCTATCGAGGAATACATCAGCCAACGCGACGGTACGACGGGCAAAACCCTAATACCACAGACCCTAACGAATCTCTGTCGTAAAGAGCAGAGGTTAACTGTGACGTTAGGACATTCTTGCGAGAACTTCTCGATTCATCTCAACTCGTGAGGAAATCAACGTCCTTCATGAGAGCATCTCGTTTCGCGTCGACCCGCAGAGAAATCAGCATCTTTGCAGGAATACATCGATTCATCTCAACTCCGAGAAAATCAACATCTTTGGCAACCTCCTCGATTCAGGGAAATCTGCATCCTTGACGAGAGCATCTCGATTCGCGTCGACCCACAGAGAAATCAGCGTCTTTGCAGGAATACCTCGATTCGTTTCAACTCCGAGGAAATCAGTGTCCTTGGCAACCTCCTTGATTCAGGAAAATCAGCGTCCTTGACGAGAGCATCTCGATTTGTGTTGACCCTCAGAGAAATCAGCGTCTTTGCAGGAATACCTCGATTCGTTTCAACTCCGAGGAAATCAGTCTCCCTGGCAACCTCCTCGATTCAAGGAAATCAACGTCCTTGACGAGAGCATCTCGATTCGCGTCGACCCGCAGAGAAATCAGCGTCTTTGTAGGAATACCTCGATTCATTTCAACTCCGAGGAAATCAGTGTCCTTGGCAACCTCCTCGATTCAGGGAGATTAGCGTCCTTGACGAGAGTATCTTGATTCGCGTCGACCCGCAGAGAAATCAGCGTCTTTGTAGGAATACCTCGATTCGTTTCAACTCCGAGGAAATCAGTGTCCTTGGCAACCTTCTCGATTCAGGGAAATTAGCGTCCTTGACGAGCGCATCTCGATTCGCGTCTACCCGCAGAGAAATCAGTGTCTTTGAAGGAATACCTCGATTCGTATCAACCCCAGGGAAATCAGTGTCCTTGGTAAAAACCTCGATTCAGGGAAATCAACGTCCTTGACGAGAGTATCTCGATTCGCATCGACCCGCAGAGAAATCGGTGTCTTTGCAGGAATACCTCGATTCGTCTCAACTCCGGGGAAATCAGCGTCCTTGGTAAAAACCTTGATTCAGGAAAATCAGCGTCCTTGGCGAAAGCATCTCGATTTGCGTCGACCCGCAAGGAAATCAGTGTCTTTGCAGGAATACCTCGATTCGTCTCAACTCCGAGAAAATCAGTGTCCTTGGCAAATATCTCGGTTCGGGGAAATCAACGCCCTTGACGAGAACATCTCGATTCGCGCCGACCCACAAAGAAATCAGTGTCTCTGTAGGAATATACAACGTCAGCAAAGCGGAGCCACGGCAAAATTCCCAGTTCTATGACTCGGCGGTGCACGGACAACCCAAAGTCAACCCTCGACCTTCCTGTTGAAGCAATGCTTTGACTAGGGAGTAGGTCAACTCATCAATCACTTACGAGTCCTCTCGACTTGTAAGGAAGAAAATTCTCTTGTGAGATCCTTACGACTCTCAAGAGAAAACACACTTAGGAATCCTCACGATTCCTAAGGAGAAAATACACCTATGAGATCCTTTCGACTCGTAGGGAGAAAAAATCTTTATGAGACCCTCACGGCTCATAAAAGTGAAAAATCTTAGACGGCAGATCTGAACCTATTTCCTAAGCCATCGCTTCTTATCTCGATTCAGGGAAATCAGCGTCATTGGCGAGAACCTCTCGATTCGTTTCGACCCGCAAGGAAATCAGTGTCTTTGCGAGAATCTCTCGATTCGTCTCAACTTGCGGGGAAATTAGTGTCCCTAAGCATAAAGAAAATTCTCTTGTGGGATCCTTACGATTCTCAAGAGAAAACGCACTTAGGAATCCTCACGATTCCTAAGAAGAAAATACACCTATGAGATCCTCTTGACTCGTAGGGAGAAAAAATCTTTATGAGACCCTCACGGCTTATAAAGTTGGAAAGTCTTAGGCAACAGGTCCTAACCATGTTTCCTAAGCCATCGCTACCTTATAAAAGAGTTCAAGATGAACTTTTATTTACCATCTATGGGGCCACACTTGCCAAAGCTACATGCCACTGAAATAGAGAAGTTACTCATGAAGCATATAAACTACTTCATGCCAGAGTAAGACATAAAGAAACAGAAAGGGGCGGCACATGGTGCTGAGGGTTTGGAACTATATCCCTTAAGAGTCGAGATTTGAGTCAATGATAAATGACGACGCTTATGTCCGCTCGTTATCTTCTCAGATCAAGATCCTGAAGATTATATACCAACCCAAAACTGGTCATACGCTATGAATTACTCTGCACTATATCACCCACATATATACTTACATGGGCAAAGTAGTGAGGGGCATTTGTTCCCGCCAAAAAAATTCTGCGCAAAAGAGCCCAAGGTATCAAATGGCAGCGATACGTTTAAGAAAATGTGAACCAGTATTTTCTGGGCTGTATTTTGACAAACTCTCGAATGAGAAATAGCTAAATTCTAATGGTATCGAAAGCGTCTCGAAAAATCCTTCGATTTGATATATTATGGGCTTCATAATTCATCCGGGATCAAAAGTTATGAGCAAATATGCTATGCACGTGTAATCTAAGAAAGAAAATGCGAAACAGTATTTTCCGACCTGCATTTTGACAAACTCCCGAATGAGAAATAGCTAAATTTTTATGGTATCGAAAGTGTATCGAAAAAGCCTTCGATTTGATATATTATAGGCCTCATAATTCATCCGGGATCAAAAGTTATGAGGCATCACGTGCTCACACGTGACCGGGCATCACGTGCCCACACGTGACCGGGCATCACGTGCAGACACGTGACCATTTACAGGCAAAGTCTGTAGGCACTGAATAAAATAAATAATTGAAAATAATTAATCAGTGGGGTCACATGCCAACACGTGATAGGCCTTTAAACCCACTGAAAAGAATTAAAGGTATAATAAAACACTAAGGAAAAACCCCAATGGGGCATCACGTGCTCACACGTGACCAAGGGTCACGTGATGATTCCTTAGCTCTATTAAAAGGCAGAATTAAATTCTGAATAAAATGTTTAATCAAGAGGATCACGTGCTAACACGTGACAAATTCCTAAACTCTTTAATTGATAGAATTAAATTCTATTTAATAATCAGATAAAGGGACCACGTGCCAACACGTGATAAGCTTTTAAAAGCCTTCTGAAATAATAGAATTAAATTCTAATTAAGGGAAACCAAAGACCCAAACTGGGAAAATATTTCTCTAAATCTTTCAAAACAAAAAAGATGGTACTCTGTAAAATGGAGCACCGTTGGATTAAAAATCCAATGGTGATTAAAAATCACCAATTTATGGAAAGATTTTATACAAGAAAAGATTTTCCTGAAATTTGAATAACAGATAAAAGATCTTTTGGATTAAAAATCCAATGGTGAATAAAATTCACTGAGTGATCTAAAAGATCATGTTGGTTACAAAATCAATTAAAATCTTTCAATGAAAAATTAACAAAACAAATTGATTCTTTTCTTTCTCTTATAAATAGAGGCCAAGAAGAGAAGAGAGGAGAATCTACTTTTTTTTGGAGAGAAGAACGAAGAGAAAAAAGAGAGGAGAATTTAATTCTCAAGAGAGAGAGAAAAAGAGAGGAGAATTTAATTCTCAACAAAGAAAACCCTAGGTGAGAAAACAAAGGGAATCAAAACTTCTTCACAGAGAATTTAATTCTCAAAATCTAAGAGTTTAACTCTTCTGCAAAAAGAACTTAGTTCTTGCTCTAGTTGAAGATCTGCAGAAGCACATCTCCCCATAGGTTGAGAATTTAATTCTCATCGGGTTGAGAGCCTGCCATGCAGATCCAAAACTTAGAGGGGGAATTGAGTTTAGAGAATTTAATTCTCCCAAAACAAAATTAGGGTTTAACCGTAAATGACAATTTAATTCTCCCAAATTTATAGGAATTTAATTCCTCCAAGATAAAACTAGGGTTTAACCCTATATGAGAATTCAATTCTCCTAAAATTACAGGAATTTAATTCCTTCAAGATGGACAAAACTAGGGTTTAACCCTAATTGAGAATTTAATTCTCTCAAATTCACATGAATTTAATTCCTCTTAAAATGAAATTAGGGTTTCACCCTATACAAGAATTTAATTCTTTTACATATATGGGAATTTAATTCATCTAAAACATAATTAGGGTTTAACCCTACAAGAGAATTTAATTCCTAAAGAGGGACTTGAAAGATCTCCATGCACACAAAAGACTAAGGTCACGTGTCCCCATGTGACCCCTGAAAAGATCCCCAAAAATGAGAAGGAAAAAGCTTTGAGGCAATACCTCACGTGCTCCCACGTGACCTCTAAAACAAAGAGAATAAAAGCAAAGGAAATGTTGGCTCTTGGCGCTCTCACGTGTTACCACGTGGCCCATAATAAATGCCTTAACAAATCAGTGCATGAATGGCCATCACGTGCCCGCACGTGATGGCCAGAAAGTTAAAAAGTGTTTAACACTTATTTGCAGAACAAAATAAAAGGAATCTGGCCCCACCTTTGGGTGCCCTCACGTGTCCCCACGTGACCCCTGTGTTTAACACTAATTTGAGAATTTTATTTTCAGTGTTTAACACTGTTTTCTTCTAGTGTTTAACACTAAATTGAGAATTTTATTTCCAGTGTTTAACACTATTGTTCTCTAGTGTTTAACACTATTTTTAGCCAAATTGGCTAATTTTCCAGAGGCAAAAGCCACCCCTTCAACTGAATCTCAAAATTGAGTAAAATTCAGAGCTGTAATGTTTAATACTCAATAAAAGATAAAAATGTTACCAAAGCCCTCAAACTCTTGTTTAAGCGTTGCTGAATGATGAGGGGCTGAACCCAGACAAATGTCTAATGGTTTAACAAAGGGCCAACATTTCAAACTTAATTAGACTTAGCCCAAATTGGCCATAAGTCCTCAATTCAGACTTAACTGAGCCAATGTGCTCATAATCTAATTAATTGATCTTGGTTCCAAATTAGACTACAGATCACTTAATCCACTTTGGTTCGAGGGTACATCTCTTCACTCCTCTGATATTTGTCGTTGTAATCCTTCAACGTCTTCAGAGAGGTGATGGGTCCCGACAGCAACACATTTCACGGACTATGATGTCCTTAACCTTGACTGTGAGGTCTTTAAACTCACGGACTATGACGTCCTTAACCTTGACTGTGAGGTCTTTAAACTCACGGACTATGACGTCCTTAACCTTGACTGTGGGGTCTTTAAACTCACGGACTATGACGTCCTTAACCTCGACCGTGATGTCTTTAAACTAACAATGGACCACCATGTCCTTAAACTGGCAATTGACCGCAAAGTCTCTAAACTAAAACAATAAAGCTCAAATGCTCTTTTGTTGGATCTAAATGATCCTGTTAAGTAGATCTTAGTCTAAAATTAGACTAACGTATCCTTAACAAACGTTTAAGTTGATCTTAGTCTCAAATGAGATTAACGTATCCTTAAACCCAACCCCCAAACCCGAATCTAAGAAAATACGGATTTGGACTAATCCACGCTCTACGGGTGAAAACATAAATTAGTCTCCGTATACAATCCACGAGCAACCAAAAACAAAACAAACACACACGACACGAAATGACCATCTGGAGAAGGAGAAAGTGGTTACCGCGGTGCGGTAGCGTAATTAACTGCAGGGGCTTGCGCCTGCAGGGAAGAGCGTCCCCACAATCAAAAACCCCTCAAACGAGGGGGAATCTGACGAAGTCTGCTGCATCGGCCGCATCCGTTTAAACCTTCGATACATGGTGCCATAAATCAACTTGGCTTATTCGGAGAGGTGGACAGATAGCACCAATTAGCATCTGCCCCGAAATTCAGACAAGGCGAACCTACGCGGTCGCGTCTCTGTATTCGGAGGGTAACAGGGTCCTTGGCTGTCAGTTCTTTGACGGCTTGGTCATCGAGGATGATATCCTCAGGGACATTTTCTTTTCCCTTATCCTTTTTATTTGGCCCCTTGTTTATGGGTCCGAGATTCTTTTCAGGTAATGTATGATTGCGCAGCTGAATGTTCTCGTAGCTCTTCGGTTCTCCCTCTTTTCCTGAGGTGGATTCTTTGAAAAGAGAGCCAAGAGCTATTTCTTCATCAGAATCGCTTCCAAAGGTGAGAACTTGCGATCCCCCAGTATCGACCATGTGACAGTTGCCGGTCGTTCTTTTGCGCTCCTCGGTCGTATTTCTTTTCTCCTGACGAGTTTTGCGTTTCATTCGCTTGAAATGTTATCGGTGAGCAACATATCCTTGCCACCAGCTTTTAAAAGCGTTGCACTCTTCGGTGGGGTGCGCAATCTTTCGATGATATAAGCAGTAGCTAGGACGTATATCCGCTTCATCAGGAGTGTTTCCTTCGGAGGGTGGCAGCTTCATTCCCATCGATATGGCTTTAGCGAACCTTTTCCTTGTCTTGAACCTGCTTTTATTTGTCGCGGGCATGCTTCGGTCTGGTTGGGGTGCTTCGGCCCTTTCATTCAGTCGCCGGCGTTTGGCTTTTTCAAATATGGCCATCTCGCGCTCTCGATCAGCTTTGCTTTTCAGAAGAGCTTCGTTCAGGAATGCATCAATCATTTCGTCCGATGGTCCTAGAAGTTCCGGCTCAGGATCTGCCCCAGTTTCTCTGCATCAGGAGCATCTTCACCGTTTATTAACGAATGAGAGATCACATGGCAGCTTGCAACATATTCCTCAGGTTCATCCGACGAGTCTTCTCCATTGTCATCCTCTCCGTCCTCAAGGACATGGCTGAGAAATTCTTGGAGTGTGATTGGAGTCCGCGCTTTCTGGTTATATTCCTCCAGCGCATCAATCTGTTTTTGTTGCTTCGTGCGCTTGTCACCATACTTCATGGGCTTTTTGGTCTTCTTCTTCTTCTTCAAAGACTTTGACGGCTGGGTGTGGGCGCTTTGACCATCCCCACCAATCTTTGGAGTTGGGTGTGGCTTTAGCATTCCCTCGATGACTTCGGGTTCTAGCGGATTTTTCCACTTGATCGCCGGGCATGTTTGGAGGTCCTTCAGCATTCTTTTCGTCTTGGCTGAAAGAACGACCTCCCATAGAACTTCTTCGACAAAAGAGCATGATGCCCCCGGTGTGTCTCCCCTTTTAGGAGCATGCGGCTGAGGCGGGCTTACCTTCCAATTCTCGGACAGCGCGAACTTGCCCTGTTGGTATTGATCTTCGATCCAGCCTTTAAAGATGAAGTAATCTTCAATTGGGTGGCTTACCGCTTGGTGGTAGGGGCAATAATTGGGACTATTAGCCTCACCGGGTTGCAATTGTCGTTTCAAATTAGGCAAATTAATGAGCCTGTTGCGCACCGCCAGCTCGAACAATCTCCTTGTTGTTTCCCGGGGAAACGAATAAGGGCGTTTCATTTTCTCATTATAGAATTGTTGTCTCTCGTCTAGGCGATCAGTTAATTTTGGGCCACTGGGCTGCTGTTGAGCATTGGCGATGAAGGTTGCTTTGCCTTTCCCTTTTTCATTCCACGGCTCCAGCTTTGAAGAGGAAGGCTTGTGTCACATCTGGTCCATTTGGGCCAGCATATCAATCAAGGACTGGAAGGTGGTCGGCTTGAAGAACATCATAAATTGGAAAATGGTCGCTTGAGGCTCGAGAGTGCCCACGAACATGCCCACCGCAGGCGCTTCTTCGATGCGCTGCTCGCACTTCGACCATAAATTCCGCCATCATATTGCGTGTTGCACCCACGTTTTGCCTGGCTTTACCCTGGCGTTAATCAATGCTGTGATCGGGGTGCGCTTGCTAGCGCTTGCGAATCTTTACGTGAATAATAGCTCCATCTCTGCAAATGTCTTGACAGATTCGTTCGGGAGTTTAGAGTACCATTCGAACACTGTCTCTGACAAGCTGCCGGCGAACTGGCGAAGTGGCAGTTTGTCGTCACCTCCAGTGTTGCCGCATAAGGCTCTGAATTGAGCGACGTGCTGATGCGGATTTCCCGTCCCTTTATATTCGTGGAATTTAGGGATCGTATATCCCGGCGGATACTTTATTTGGTCATACCAGCCCGGATAGGGTCGTCCAGTCTTAACGATTTGCCCAGCCGTTTCATTCGCCTAGTGAGCCTGTATTTGCTGAGCGATGTAATCATCCAGAGTGGCCTTGGAGATGGTCTCCTTCTTGACTCCTGAAAGAGCCGGAGGAGGGTTCGATGTCTCCCCTCTGTCGTCTTCAATGATAATTGGGGGGTCTTCAACTGGAGGTTCCAGCTATAACATCATCCCGCACGCATTGGTTTATGGGGAGGGGCAAACTCGGCCGTGTCTTAGAACAAAAGAGCCATTCTTTTTATGTTGGCCGCCTGTTCCGCGGTGTTTCGCCCAATCAGAGCAAAGCTCTGTTGAAATTCAAAATTCAAAATTTTGAAGCAACGCTTCAAATCTCGGGCGCAACGCGCCACATGTCAGGCGCTGATACGTCAGCACAGCGCCCAAGGCAGCGCACCCAATCAGAGCAAGGCTCTGTTTGAAATTCAAACTTTAATTAAAGGAAGCAACGCTTCAGTTGCGCTAGTGCTGCGCTGCGCGACACGTGTCAGCACGACATGTGTCAGCGCAGATGCGCTAGCGCAGTTGCGCTGCGCTGTGCGCTGTGCGACACGTGTCAGCGCAGTTGCGCTGCGCTGTGCGCTGCGCTGTGCGCTGCGCGGCACGTGTCAGTGCGACACGTATCAGCGCAGATGCGCTAGCGCAGTTGTGCTACGCGACACGTGTCAGCGCTAGCGCATCTGCGCTACGCTGTGCGCTTGCAACACGTGTCACGCGCTGGGGCATCTGCGCCAAACAGAAATAAAATTTCAAGAAATCTTTTCTGTTCTTGTTAAAACAAGAAGATTTTCTTCTGCAAAGCAGAAGCCCTTGGATCAAAGATCCAACGGTAGGGAAAATTCCCCAAATCACTCAGAGAAAGATCTCTTTAACAAATTTAACTAATTTATGGGCACTATAAAAAGGACCCCAGGCCTCAATTCAAAGGCATCAACATCTTTCAAAAAAAAAGAGAGAAGAGAATTGTCGAGAACTCCTCAAGAACAACAGAAGGTAAAAACCTTTGAAAGAAGAGAAAATTCTCTTATAAACAGATCAATAATCTAAAAACAAGATCATTGATCTTTAAACATAACTAAATAAATGAATAAAAAAAATAAAAAAAATAGTGCTTTGCACTTGTCATGAACCTTTGGTTCTCTGAGATAAGAAAAACAAGAAAAAACTTATTGTTCTTTGATCTAAATTAGATCAAGAAA
Source organism: Agapanthus africanus (assembly GCA_030015575.1). Lineage (NCBI taxonomy): Eukaryota > Viridiplantae > Streptophyta > Magnoliopsida > Asparagales > Amaryllidaceae > Agapanthus > Agapanthus africanus. The sequence goes on along the minus strand of CM057341.1, from coordinate 734,372,702 downwards.
TTAAATAGTGCTTTGCACTTCTGTTTTTGAATCTAAAAGATTCTTAGTGCTCTGCACTTACAAACTGCGCTAGAGCTTTGCTCTCTGGAATTGGCGCAACTCACTAGAGCGCGCCACGTGTCAGCAGCGCAACAGCGCAGCGCACTGCGCTATTGCGCTTGCGCTCACCAGAGCGCGCCACGTGTCAGCAGCGCAACAGCGCAGCGCACTAGCGCAGCGCACTGTGCTATTGCGCTTGCGCTCACCAGAGCGTGACACGTGTCACCTCCATATGAGTTTGCGCTCATTACTTAGCGCAAAGCGTCTGACAAATGCAATGCATTTCCTAAAAGGGCCGGGCCTAAATCAAAAAGACCAAGCATGTCAAAATAAATTGCAAAGCAATAAAAGGGCAGAGCCCAAATAAAATTGATGCTCTGCATCATTTATAAAGGGCAGGGCCCAAAACAAATTGATGCTCTGCATCCTTTCTGGGCAAAGCCCAAATAAAAATAAAAAGAAATGCAATGCAAAAGCAAATAAAATGTTGAATATTTTCAACTGGACTTAGCCCAATTTTGGCCGTAAGTCCTTAAATTAAATTGAACTGAGCACAAATGCTCTCTCTCAAATCAATTTACGTCCGGTCCAAGGGTACATCTCTGAACTCCTCTGACACCCATCGTTGTAATCCTTCAACGACGTCAGAGAGGTGACGGGTCCCAATGACCACACATGGATATGGACTGCGGGGTCCTTAAACTCGTGGACTGAAACGTCCTTAAACTAATATCGGACCGAAACGTCCTTAAACTAATATTGGACCGGAACGTCCTTAAACTAATGTCGGACCACCACGTCCCTAAACTGGAACATGGACCACCCCGTCCCTAAACTGGAACATTGGACCACCATGTCCCTAAACTGGAACAATAGAGCCCAAACGCTCTTTTGTCGGATCTAAACGATCCCGTTAAGTTGATCTTAGTCTCAAATTGGACTAACGTATCCTTAACAAACGATTAAGTTGATCTTAGCCTCAAATATGGCTAACGTGTCCTTAAATCAAACCTTCAAACAAACTCTAGTCCCAAATTGGACTATAGATCTCTCAACCAACTTTGGTTCAAGGGTACATCTCTGAACTCCTCTGATATTTGTCGTTGTAATCCTTCAACGTCGTCAGAGGGGTGACGGGTCCTGACAACCACACATTAATACGGACTGTGGGGTCCTTAAACTCATGGACTTATGCGTCCTTAAACCAATATCCACCCCCAAAATGGGAATGTTGGACCACTATGTCCCTAAACTAGAACAATAGAGCCCAAACGCTCTTTTGTCGGATCTAAACGATCCCGTTAAGTTGATCTTAGTCTCAAACTAGACTAATGTATCCTTAACAAACGCTTGAGTTGATCTTAGCCTCAAACATGGCTAACGTATCCTCAAACCAAAACCCAAAAACCAAATCTAAGAAAATACGGATTTGGACTAATCCACGTCCTACGGACGACGACATAAATTAGTCTCCATATACAATCCACGGGCAACCACAAACAAAACAAACACACACGACACGAAGTGAAATTCTGGAGAAGGAGAAAGTTGTTACCGCGATGCGGTAGTGTAATTAACTGCAGGGGCTTGCGCCTGCAGGGAAGAGCGTCCCCACAATCAAAAAACCCCTCAAGTGAGGGGGAATCTGACGAAGTCTGCTACATCGGCCGCATCCGTCTAAACCTCCGATACACGGTGCCATAAATCAACTTGGCATCTTCGGAGAGGTGGACGGATAAAACCAAATAGCATCTGCCCCGAATCTCAGTGCCAGGACTTCGCAGTCGTGTGCGCCGCCATTCGGAGGGGAACAGATTCTGGCACGCCCGGTGGGAGCTTTTCCTCTTTCCACTCCACACTTTGTGTGTCGTGTTCGCGAACAAATCGCGGTTTGTTGTGGTTGCCTGTGGATTCGAGGTACTAAGATTTGGTGTCTTGCTCCGTGCAGAGAACTGAAGATCGATGGCTTCAAACTGCACTGCCTGCAACTGCAACTCTCGCTCCGTCCGCGCTAGAGGAGTGACTTATGGGCCCCGAGCGGCCTCTCTTTTCAAGATACCAGTGGAGCAGGTAACTCAAGCCACCACTGGATTATTCTTCGGGACCATGCTCCCACCGTTGAGCTTCAATGCCACAATGACGTTGCAAGAAACCCCGGAGAAGTTGGTCTTTAATCGGCTTACCACTACCGTGACCCCTCTCAACGGGTCGCCCAGTTTCAGTACCTCGGTTTTCAACGGACTGGGCCAGAACGTCTGCAAACCTGCGATACCCGAAGCTGCCATTCCAAAACGGATAGCTATCCCGGCTCAAGTGGACGAAATCATTGGAAGGGTTTCTCCTTCCGAAAAGTCAGTTTTTACAAGGCTGGCTATTCCGGTTGATGCTTCAGGCGAGGTCCTCAAAGCTGCTTCCCCTACCCAGGGCAGGGGGCATGAAGAAGCTTATCAAACAACGGAGGTGACTCCATCCGCAAGATACGCCCGACGTCGCCACTGGCGCCGAGTGAAGAAGGCTGGGGGCAACTCCCCCTCTGGATTTACGCCACCAGCTCCGATGGTAGGGATCGATGCTGCTGTTCCAATCAGGAACAGTTTTGAATTGCTGAATACAGTGCGCAGAAACTCTTCTACTGCAATGTTGAAACGAACTCCTTCAGCTGCGAAGAGTACTCCAGAGAAAAAGCTAGAACAGCCCCTCAACGGATGTCCTCTAAAATTTACGGAGTCTGGCGACAGGTCCAGGAGTCGGTGATTGATGAAAACTATCTCCGCCAACGGAAAAAGATGAAGGTTCGGCAAGAGAAGGATTACTCCGTCAAGCCACAAAAACCAATAGCTACCCGGGTGCCCATTACAACGGCCCTCTTAACTCCAATCACTCAGAAGAAAAGGAGGCCGCAAAAAGCCCATGTGAACATGGCGAAGCATAAAAGCGCTGAACACAAACGCCCCAAATCTGGGGGAATGGTGGTGCACACTGTTTATATGGCTTCTGGAAAGGAGGAAAGCTGCACTTCTACAGGCCACCGACCGCTCACCCGATCCGTGACGAAAGCCCAGGAGCAACAACAAAAGCTTCAGGAAATGATGACTACAATGGCTGCACTCACTGAGCCAAAAGAAAGCTCTGAAACGTCTTCGGATGAGCGTCAAGAACAAGAAACCGACGCTGACTTTTTACACAGAGTCCTCAAAAAGAGGGACAAAGAAGCTGCAGAGCAAGCGGCTAACATAAAACAGATGGCGCTCGTCTTCCAAGATATGGTAGGGATGATGTTACAGCCGGACCCTCCTGCTGAAGATCCTCCGATCGTCCTTGAAGATGACAGGGGAGAAACGTCAAATCCTCCACTGGCTCTGTCAACAGCCAAGGAGGAGGCAATCTCCAAAGCTGACTTGGACGAATATATAGCTCAGCAGATCCGGGTTCATCAGGTGAATGAAGCGGCTGGGCAAATTGCTAGAACCGGACGACCGTATCCGAGCTGGTACAACCAAATCAGTTACCCACCGGGATATACGATCCCTAAATTCCACGTATATAAAGGGACAGGGAATCCGCATCAGCATGTCGCTCAATTCAGAGCCTTATGCGGCAATACTGGAGGCGATGACAAATTGTTGCTACGTCAATTCGTCAGCAGCTTAGCAGAAACAGCCTTTGAATGGTATTCGGAGCTACCTAACGACTCTTTCAAAATATTTGCGGAGATGGAGCTACTGTTCACACAAAGATTCGCGAGTGCTAGTGAACGCACCCCGATAACAGCACTAATAAATGCCAGAATAAAGCCAGGCAAAACGTGGGTCCAATACGCGACACGATGGCGAAACCTATGGTCGAAATGCGAACAACGCATAGAAGAGGCACCTGCGGTAGGCATGTTTGTAGGCACTCTCGATCTGCAGGCGACCATCTCACAATTCATGATGTTCTTCAGGCCGACTCCCTTCCAGGCCTTGATCGACAAATTAGCCCAAATGGACCAGATGGGCCATAAACCGTCTCCTCCAAAACCAGATTCCCGAAATGAGAAAGGACAAGGGAAAGCGATCGTCGTCGCCAATGCTCAGCAACAGTCGAACAACTCAAAGCCGGTCGTTCGCCAAAACAACGTGCGTCCACGCCCATCCCTCAAGGAGAGACTGGGACGTCCTTACTCGTTTCCTCAGGATAAAACGAGAAAACTGTTCGAGCTGGCAGTGCGCAACAGACTCATCAATCTGCCGAGTCCAAAACGTCCGTTGCAACCAGGCGATGTCAACGATCCTAATTATTGCTCTTACCACCAAACGGTAAGTCACCCGATCGAGGATTGTTTCATCTTTAAGGGATGGATCGAGGATCGGTACCTACAAGGCAAGTTCACGCTGTCGGAAAACTGGAAGGTAAACCCACCACAGCCGCACTCTCCAAAGAAGACGGACACGCCGGGGGCAGCTTGTTCTTTAGTCAAGGATGAAAACAATGGAGAAAACTCATCGGATGAATCCGAAGACTACGTAGCGACTTGTCATATGATTTCTTATTCACCGACGGATGATAAAGAGGCTCATTGCGCTGAGAAACCAATGGCGAATCCTGAGCCGGAGATTCTACAGCCATCAGACGAGTTGATCGATGTCTTCCTAAGTGAAATTCGTCTGAAAGCAAAAGCCAATCAAGAGCGTGAAATGGCCATACTAGAAAGAACCAAGGTATTCCCGTCAAATCAAAAGCCATACACTGCGGGTAAAAACAAATTCAAGACGAGGAAACGGTTCGCCAAAGCTCTATCAGTAGGAATGAAGCTACCGCCCTCTGAAGAAAATTCTCTCTCTGAGGTAGAGATGCACCCTAACTTCTGTTTATATCATCAGAAGATCATACATCCTACCGAAGACTGCAAGTCCTTTAACTGTTGGTGGCAAGGGTATGTCACTCAAAAGCAACACTTTGACAGGACAAAGTGTGAAGCTTGTGGACATCGGAAAAATGCGATATATGAGCGCAAAGAAGCCGCCGCAAACTGTCATATAGCCGACTTCAAGGGATCACAAATTATCAGCTTTGGAAGCGACTCTGACGAGAAGCTATCCCCAACTTTTCTCTCGGGGAATCTATTTCGAAAATGAAGGAATTGAGAAGCTGCGAGAACGTTCAGCCATGTAATCGCACGCTATTCGAAAAAAATCTCGGCCCCGTAAACAAGGGACCGAACAAAAAGAATAAAGAAAAAGGAAAAACGGCCCTCGTCGCCAGCGCTCAACAACAATCAGGTGACCCTAGACCGGTTGCTCGCCAAAGCAACAAGCGGCAACCCCTCCAGGAAAAGTTGAAACGTCCTTACTCGTTTCCGCAAGATAAAACAAAGGGACTGTTCGAGCTGGCAGTGTGCGACAGACTCATCAATCTGCCGAGTCCAAAACGTCCGTTGCGGCTAGGCGATGTTAATAATCCTAATTATTGCCCTTACCATCAAACGGTATGTTATCTGATCGAGGATTGCTATGTCTTCAAGAACTGGGTTGAAGACCAATACCAACAAGGCAAGTTCGCGCTGTCCAAAAATTGGAAGGTGAACCCGCCACAACCGCATGCTCCAAGAAAGATGGATACGCCGGGGGCATCATGGTCAGTCATAGAGAAAGACCCACAGACCGAAAAGTCAATAAACTAGATATTCGCCTCAAATACGGCGACGACGGACCGAGATGTCCTTAAACTAATGATGGACCGCAATGTCCTAAAACTTGCAAATGACCGAAATGTCTTTAAACTACTACCACAGCATCCTTAGGCTGACGAGATGAAAAAAAAAATATAAAAAAATATATATATAAAGAATAAAAAAAAAGAAATAAAAAAAAAGTAAAAAATGGTATGTCCATAAGCAAAACGGGCACGGATGAAAACCCGAAAGGGCTCCGTGAGTAAAAACAGGGCTACCGGCGAGTGTTCGTGAAAACCCGAAAGGGCACAACCTTGTTAAAAGACACTTATAAGGTCCCCTCGACCTTGTAAGGAGAAACCGCCCGCGTGAGATCCTTACAACTCACAAAGGGAGCAGCACACTTAGGGATCCCCACGATTCCTAAGGAGAAAATACACTTGCAAGATCCTCACGACTCGTAAGGAGAACTCTCTTATGGGACCCTCACGGCTCATAAGATTTGAAAGTCTTAAGTTACAGAGACCTAAACCTGTGCTTAAGCAACCCCCACAACTTTCGTTATGGCCCTACAAGTGGTCCAATACTGGCTCTTGTATACAATCCACGGGCGTGAATAAACATTTCCCTAACAAAGTCTCATCCGTGACTAGGGATATGCTCGTACAGCAAACAACACTTGTAAGTCCTCTCGATTTACAAGGAGAAAACCCTCTTGTAGGATCCTTACGACTTACCGAGGAACATACACTTAGGAATCCTCACGACTCCTAAGGAGAAAATACACCTACAAGATCCTCACGACTTGTAGGGAGAAATATCTTTGTGAAACCCTTACGGCTCATGAAGTCAAAAGCCTTAGTCAACAGGACCTTAACCCTGTTCGCTAAGCCACCTTTGTTCGACATCGACGGAGGCAAATGAGGATTCGCTCCTGGCAATATCCCAGTTGTAGCGATACTGATGCCTAAATCGGTATCAAATTCCAAGTCCTTACATGGCAGATGATGATTCGCTCCTGGCAATATTCCGGTTGTAGCGATACTGATGCTGAGATTGGCACCAGATTCCAAGTTCTACGCTCGCGATAAAAATCAGCGAGCTGAAAATGCATATTAAATAGCCGAAATGATGGGGCAACTCGCAATAAAAAAAACAGCGAGTAAAAAAAATATATATGGCCGAAATGATTGGGCAACTCGCAATAAAAAACAGCGAGTAAAAATAAAATAAACAGCCGAAATGATTGGGCAACTCGCAATAAAAAGCAGCGAGTAAAAATAAAATAAATAGCCAAAATGATTAGGCAACTCGCAATAAAAAGCAGCGAGTAAAAAGAAAAAATAGCCGAAATGATTGGACACCGCAAAAAATAGCCGAAATGATTGGGCAATCGCGATTTTCGCGATATAAAAAGCTGAAATGATAAAGCATCGCGGAAAGAATAAAAAACTGAAAGAATGAAACTTTTTGCTCTCCAGGTAAAATCACATCGATCCCTGTATACAATCCAGGGGCAATGATAAGGAGGGAACCATACCTTCCCGACAGGCTCCATCAGAAAGCGAAGCCAAATCTCGACGGTTCATAGACAACCTAGAGACAATCTCGATATTTGTCGCAATATTACAGACACGATGTCAACAAATGAAGCAAACGAAGATCCCGAGCTTCAGGGTCTCGACGTCAACATCAACAACTTAAAGATCACCAACGGCGTTTCTCCTCACTCCAACTAGATGCAGACATGACGTCAACAACCGACCTCAGAATCGCAACGAAACGGAACCATGGCAAAGTCTCTAGTTCTAAATCTCAATGGCCACATCTGCAGCCTGAAGACCAACAACGGCGTGCCTCCTCATTCCACCAAGACACAGATGTTACACCATCAAGCGGAGCGATGGCAAAATCCTAACTCCACCTTAGCATTCGTCTCGTTACAGCAGACGCAATTTCAACAACGGCGTTCCTTTGCAGTCCAGCAGGGTGTACATGCAAAGTTAACAAAAGACCCCATGGTCAAAACCAAGCGGAGTGACGGCAAAATCCCAGCTCCACCTCAGCATTCGTTTCAATACACCAGACGCAGTGTGAGCAAATGAAGCGAAGGCCAAATTCCTAGCTTCAAGATCTTAACGGCAAGTCATATAAAGCCTGAAAGACCACCGGAGATCATCTTACATGGAGTGGTCACCTTCTCGACGTTCGTTTCGATACAGCAGACGAGTTGTCACCCCAGCGTTCTTCCTCCAGCAGGGATTCGGACGTGACAAAGCAAACGAAGCGAAGGCCACATTCCAAGCTTCAACGTCTTTACGGTAACTCACATAAAAACCGGAAAGACAATCAGAGATCATCTCGCACCAGCACAGAGTGGTCACCACCTTGACGTTCGTCTCGATACAGCAGACGAAATGTCAACCCCAGCGTTCTTCCTCCAACAGGATTTGGACACACCAAAGCAAACGAAGCGAAGGCCACATTCCTAGCTTCGACGTCTTGACGGTAACTCATATAACACCGGAAAGACAATCGGAGATCATCTCGCACCAGTACAGAATGGTCACCACCTCGACGTCCGTCTCAATACAGCAGACGAGATGTCACCCCAATGTTCGTCTTGACACAGCATACGCAACGTCATTAAACGAAAGGAGCCACGGCAAAATCCCTAGTTCCAAACCTCGACGGTTCACCAGCAACCTAGAGACAACCTCGACGTCCGTCTCGATACAGTAGACGAGATGTCACCCCAATGTTCGTCTCGACACAGCAGACGCAACGTCATTAAATGAATGGAGCCACGGCAAAATCCCTAGTTCCAAACCTCGGCGGTTCACTAGCAACCTAGAGACAACCTCGACGTCCGTCTCGATACAGCAGACGAGATGTCACCCCAACGTTCGTCTTGACACAGCAGACGCAACGTCATCAAACAAACGGAGCCACGGCAAAATCCTTAGTTCCCACCGCAACATTCGTCTCGATACAGCAGACGCAATGCCAGCAAACGAAGCAAAGGCCAAATTCCTAGCTTCAGGGTCTTGACGGCAACTCACATAAAGCCCGAAAGACTATCGTAGATCATCCCCACACCAGCGCAGAGTGGTTATGACTCATCGGGGCTCACCAAAATAAGCCTAACCTCAAGTAAAAAGCGACATGGCAAATTCCTAACGCTTGCTCTTCCGACGGTCAAACTGCCAAGGAGGATTGCTTGAAGACGTCTTGTCCAGCCCCCGAAGGGATCAGAGACACGGCAGTCGCAGGGCTACTCGAACAGCACGATTGCCTATCGAGGACTATATCAGCGTATGCGACGGTACGATGGCCAAAACCCTAAGTACCACCAACCTTAACGGGCTTCTGTCGTAAAGAGCAGAGGTTAAATGCGACGTTAAGATGTTCTTGCGAGAAACGCTCGATTCGTCTCGACTTGCGAAAAAATTGTTGAGGCGGCTCGACTCGTGAGATAAAGCCTTATGCAGTGGGCATAAAAGAAGCATGTTTCCTAAGCACTGGGACCCTGCAAGTTGGCCCAAAACGGTCTCTTGCATAGCATCCACGGGTCTCACTCTCCAACATCGAACTTCGACAAAGAGGGAAAAAACCGCTTACAAGTCCTCTCGACTCTTAAGAGGGAAAAATTCTCTTGTAGGATCCTTACGACTTACAAGAGAAAACCACACTTAGGAATCCTCACGATTCCTAAGGAGAAAAACCCACCTACGAGATCCTCTCGATCCGTAGGGAGAAAAGTCTCTATGAGACCCTCACGGCTCATAGAGTTAAAAAGTCTTAGGCAGCAGATCTGAACCTGCGGCCTAAGCCCTCGCTATCTCGTGAAGAAATCAAGAAGCTTACTCTATTACCTGCTAATTGTGACGACATGCTGAGAAAGAGGAAAAGCAACAGAAAGAGCATCCGATTTACATTTGATCAAGCGTTCAAGACACATTCATTCATGCATGGGCAAAAAGACTCAGGACAAAAGATATATAATAAAGACAAGATGGGATAAAAAAAAAATTCCATTAATATTGCCCGAAGTTCTTACAGTCATAAAAACAATAAACGAAAGTTACAATGGAATAACCTCAGGTCCAGGGCATGAATTGAGGAATTCAAAAGCGACCCTATCTATGACTTTCCAAGCCTCGCGGACCATCCTAGTGTGCTTCCTTTCGCGAGCACAAGCGTCAGGGTCCCTCCCGATGTCTTCCACCCTCCGATAAGCAGCGAGTATGGCAGACTGTTGAAAGATCTCGTGCAAGAGGTCAATAAGACTGTCTCGCCGTCTCTTCGAGATAAAGATCAATAGGTACACAGAGTGCACCTTGTCCTCAGCGGCATCCAACGCCCTAAGCAGCATGCCGGAACAGAATAGGGGAAGTGCTTCCCAGATAGCTCCCACGATAAGTTTAAGAAGAGAGGAACGTCGGGGAAGCAGTGGACCATTGTATGCGTCGAAGCGATTCATTATTTCAGCACACTCCTCGTTTGTGAACTCCCGATTTTGAGAGCGGCCAAGTCGGCGGATGTCCTCATGAGAGATGATCTCGTTAAGAGCATACATATGGGCGTTCACTGTTCCTGTGAAAGAGGATCAACAGAATTATCAGAAAGACTGATTAAGCAAAACGATATAATGCACTGAGGAATAAAATGCCATCTTTAAGTTCCAAGATCCATGAAGAATTCTTAAGAGTTCTTCTATATGATTTGGGAGGAGCAAAGCTCCATTAATGAATTAAGAAAATCCAAGGAAAATCTTTCAGAGAGCAGAGCTCTATGGAACCCTAGTAGGGTCCCCTTTAGTTCTCTTTAGATCCCTTTAAGACCTGTAGAGCAAAACTCTGCTAAGTGAAACCCTAAATAGGTTTCCTTTAGATCAGGGATCTATTGAGAGCGGGACTCTATCAATGAAAATTAATTTAATTTAATTTAATCCAAATTAAAATTTTCACCTAAAAATTTTAAGAGTTTAACTCTTAAAGTTCTTGAAAATAAAAAGAGCAGGGCTCTGAGTTCTGAAAGTAAAATTTTAGAAATGAGAATCATCTAAGGGACCAAAGATCCTATTTATAGGCATCAAGTGCCCTTTCAGCTTCCAAGAGATGGCGCGACGGTTCGGAGTCTGCCACCGCTGCGCTCACGTTAGGAGGCCACGTAAGCGCAACGGTGGGGGGGCATTTGTTTCGCCCAATCAGAGCAAAACTCTGTTGAAATTCAAAATTCAAAATTTTGAAGCAACGCTTCAAATCTCGGGCGCAACGCGCCACATGTCAGGCGCTGATACGTCAGCACAGCGCTCAAGGCAGCGCACCCAATCAGAGCAAGGCTCTGTTTAAAATTCAAACTTTAATTAAAGGAAGCAACGCTTCAGTTGCGCTAGTGCTGCGCTGCGCGACACGTGTCAGTGCGACACGTGTCAGCGCAGATGCGCTAGCGCAGTTGCGCTGCGCTGTGCGCTGCGCGACACGTGTCAGTGCGACACGTATCAGCGCAGATGCACTAGCGCAGTTGCGCTGCGCGACACGTGTCGGCGCAGATGCGCTAGCGCAGTTGCGCTGCGCTGTGCGCTGTGCGACACGTGTCACGCGCTGGGGCATCTGCGCCAAACAGAAATAAAATTTTAAGAAATCTTTTCTGTTCTTATTAAAACAAGAAGATTTTCTTCTGCAAAGCAGAAGCCCTTGGATTAAAGATCCAACGGTGGGGAAAATTCCCCAAATCACTCAGAGAAAGATCTCTTTAACAAATTTAACTAATTTATGGGCACTATAAAAAGGACCCCAGACCTCAATTCAAAGACATCAATATCTTTCAAAAAAAAAGAGAGAAGAGAATTCTCGAGAACTCCTCAAGAACAACAGAAGGTAAAAACCTTTGAAAGAAGAGAAAATTCTCTTATAAACAGATCAGTAATTTAAAAACAAGATCATTGATCTTTAAACATAACTAAATAAATGAATAAATAAAATAAAAAAATAGTGCTTTGCACTTGTCATGAACCTTTGGTTCTCTGAGATAAGAAAAACAAGAAAAAACTTATTTTTCTTTGATCTAAATTAGATCAAGAAATTAAATAGTGCTTTGCACTTCTGTTTTTGAATCTAAAAGATTCTTAGTGCTCTGCACTTACAAACTGCGCTAGAGCTTTGCTCTCTGGAATTGGCGCAACTCACTAGAGCGCGCCACGTGTCAGCAGCGCAACAGCGCAGCGCACTGCGCTATTGCGCTTGTGCTCACCAGAGCGCGCCACGTGTCAGCAGCGCAACAGCGCAGCGCACTAGCGCAGCGCACTGTGCTATTGCGCTTGCGCTCACCAGAGCGTGACACGTGTCACCTCCATATGAGTTTGCGCTTATTACTTAGCGCAAAGCGTCTGACAAATGCAATGCATTTCCTAAAAGGGCCGGGCCCAAATCAAAAAGACCAAGCAGGTCAAAATAAATTGCAAAGCAATAAAAGGGCAGAGCCCAAATAAAATTGATGCTCTGCATCATTTATAAAGGGCAGGGCCCAAAACAAATTGATGCTCTGCATCCTTTCTGGGCAAAGCCCAAATAAAAATAAAAAGAAATGCAATGCAAAAGCAATAAAATGTTGAACATTTTCAACTGGACTTAGCCCAATTTTGGCCGTAAGTCCTTAAATTAAATTGAACTGAGCACAAATGCTCTCTCTCAAATCAATTTACGTCCGGTCCAAGGGTACATCTCTGAACTCCTCTGACACCCATCGTTGTAATCCTTCAACGACGTCAGAGAGGTGACGGGTCCTAACGACCACACATGGATATGGACTGCGGGGTCCTTAAACTCGTGGACTGAAACGTCCTTAAACTAATATCGGACCGAAACGTCCTTAAACTAATATCGGACCGGAACGTCCTTAAACTAATGTCGGACCACCACGTCCCTAAACTCGAACATGGACCACCACGTCCCTAAACTGGAACATTGGACCACCATGTCCCTAAACTGGAACAATAGAGCCCAAACGCTCTTTTATCGGATCTAAACGATCCCGTTAAGTTGATCTTAGTCTCAAATTGGACTAACGTATCCTTAACAAACGATTAAGTTGATCTTAGCCTCAAATATGGCTAACGTGTCCTTAAATCAAACCTTCAAACAAACTCTAGTCCCAAATTGGACTATAGATCTCTCAACCAACTTTGGTTCAAGGGTACATCTCTGAACTCCTCTGATATTTGTCGTTGTAATCCTTCAACGTCGTCAGAGGGGTGACGGGTCCTGACAACCACACATTAATACGGACTGTGGGGTCCTTAAACTCATGGACTTATGCGTCCTTAAACCAATATCCGCCCCCAAAATGGGAATGTTGGACCACTATGTCCCTAAACTGGAACAATAGAGCCCAAACGCTCTTTTGTCGAATCTAAACGATCCCGTTAAGTTGATCTTAGTCTCAAACTAGACTAGCGTATCCTTAACAAACGCTTGAGTTGATCTTAGCCTCAAACATGGCTAACGTATCCTCAAACCAAAACCCAAAAACCAAATCTAAGAAAATACGGATTTGGACTAATCCATGTCCTACGGACGACGACATAAATTAGTCTCCGTATACAATCCACGGGCAACCACAAACAAAACAAACACACACGACACGAAGTGAAATTCTGGAGAAGGAGAAAGTTGTTACCGCGATGTGGTAGCGTAATTAACTGCAGGGGCTTGCGCCTGCAGGGAAGAGCGTCCCCACAATCAAAAAACCCCTCAAGTGATGGGGAAATCTGACGAAGTCTGCTACATCGGCCGCATCCGTCTAAACCTCCGATACACGGTGCCAGAAATCAACTTGGCATCTTCGGAGAGGTGGACGGATAAAACCAAATAGCATCTGCCCCGAATCTCAGTGCCAGGACTTCGCAGTCGTGTGCGCCGCCATTCGGAGGGGAACACGCGGCTTCTTTTTCTTTCCTCTTAAGCATTTTTCGGAGGAATTCAGCATCAGTTTCTTGATCCTGACGCTGCTCTGAGGTCTCTGGACTTTCTTTCGGCACAGTAAGTGCAGCCATTGCAGTCAGCAACTCCTGAAGTTTCTGCTGCTGTTGTTCCTGAGCCTTTGTTATCGATCGGGTAAGCGGTTGATGACCCGTAGAAACACGACTTTCCTCTTTTCCGGAAGCTATATAAACGATATGTGTTACCATTCCCCCAGACTTAGGACGTTTAGATTCAGCTTCCTTGTGGTTTGCTGCGGTCACAGGGGCTTTCTTCGGCCTCCTTCTCTTGTGAGCGGTTGACGTTGAGGGAGCTGTTGAAGCGGGCATCCAGATGGGTGACATCTTCTGTGGTACCACGGGATGGCTCTTTTCTTGCCGAGCTTTAATCTTCTCTGATCGGCGAGAGTAGTCCTGGTCAATCACTGATTCCTGAACCTGTCGCCAGACTTTGTAAATTTTTGAGGACAGACGCTGAGGAGGCTGCTCTGGCTTCTTCTCTGTATCATTCTCCACGGGTGGAGGAGATCTTTTCAGCTTGGCAGTTGGTGAATTCCTGCGCACATTGTTAAGCAATTCAAAGTTGTTCCCGGTTGGAACAGCAGCATCGATTTCCACCGTTGGAGCTGGTGTAGTAAGTCCAGACGGAGAGCTGCTCCCAGCCTTCCTTACTCGGCGCCAGTGACAACGGAGAGCATGTCGTGCAGATGGTGTTGGTTTAGCTATGGGGATGGCTTCGTCATGCCCTCTGTCTGGGCGGGAAGTTGTCGTTGTCAGCCTCTTGAAGACCGATGCCCGTTGAGAAGCAATGTCCAATCTGTCAAAGACAGACCTCTGGGCAGAGCAAACAGCTTTGAGGACTTCGCCTGAAGCGGGAGCCGGCACAGTCAGTCTTGTGAAGACCGACCCTTTGGCAGGAGAAGCCGCTTTGACGACTTCGAAAGTAGGAATGGCTATCCTTTTTGGAATAACCTTTTCTGGTATTACGGGCTTCTTCATGGGCCCGTTGGAGCTCTGACCTAGTCTGTTAAAAACTGAGGCAGTGGAGTTGGATAACCCGTTGAGAGGGGCCGCAGTGGTGGTAAGTCGATCAAAGACCGACTTCTTTAGGGCTTCTTACAATAACAGCGGGGCATTGAAGTTCATGGGTGGGAGCATGGTCCCGAAGAATAGACCAGTGATGGCCTGAGTTACTTGCTCCACCGGCATCTTGAACAGAGAGGCCGCTTGGGGCCCATAAGTTATACCTCCAGATGAGGCGGATCGGGAGTTTCAGTTGCAGCTGGAGCAGTTTGAAGCCATTGATGTCTTCTTTCTGCACGAGAGCAAAACCAAACCTTAGTACCTTGAACCCAAGGGAAACCATATTAAACCGCAATTCGTTCGCGAACACGACACACGAAGTGTGGAGTGGAACGAGGAAAAGGTCCCACTGGACGTGCCAGAATCTGTTCCCCTCCGAAACACGGAGACGCGACCGCGTAGGTCCGTATTTCCTGAATTCGGGGCAGATGGTAATTGGTGTTATCCGTCCACCTCTCCAAAGATGCCAAGTTGATTTATGGCATCATGTATCGAAGGTTTAAACGGATGCGACCGATGTAGCAGACTTCGTCAGATTCCCCCTCATTTGAGGGGGTTTTATTGTTGGGACGCTCTTCCCTACAGGCGCAAGCCCCTGCAGTTAATTACGCTACCGCATCGCGGTAACCACTTTCTCCTTCTCCAGATGGTCACTTCGTGTCGTGTATGTTTGTTTTGTTTTTGGTTGCCCGTGGATTGTATACGGAGACTAATTTATGTTGTCGCCCGTAGGGCGTGGATTCGTCCAAATCCGTATTTTCTTAGATTTGGGTTAGGGGTTGGGTTTAAGGATACGTTAGTCTCATTTGAGACTATGATCAACTTAAACGTATGTTAAGGATACGTTAGTCTAATTTCAGACTAAGATCGACTTAAAGGGATCATTTAGATCCAACAAGAGAGTATTGGGGCTCTGTTGTTTAGTTTAGGGACATTGCGGTCCATAATTAGTTTAAGGACGTTACGTTCCAAGGTTAAGGACATCATAGTCCGTGGGTTTAAAGGGACCCCACAGTCCGAGGATAAGGACATCATAGTCCATGGGTTTAAAGTACCCCACAGTCCGAGATTAAGGACATCATAGTCTATGGGTTTAAAAGGACCCCACAGTCCGTGGAATGAGTGGTTATCGGGACCCATCACCTCTCTGAAGACGTTGAAGGATTACAACGACAAATATCAGAGGAGTGAAGAGATATACCCTTGAACCAAAGTTGATTGGGAGATCTGTAGTCCAATTTGGAACTAAGATCAATTAATTAGATCATGAGCACATTGGCTCAGTTAAATCTGAATTGAGGACTTATGGCCAACTTGGGCTAAGTCCAATTAGGTTTAAAAAGCTGGACTTTTGTTTGGACTGTTGAACACTTGTTTGGGTTCAGCCCCCCATTATTTAGCAATGCTAAACAGGGGTTTAGGGTTCTGACAACATTTTGTCTTTAGTTGAGCACTAACCATTCATTATAGCTCTGGATTTTAAAGTTCATTTGAGGGGGAGATTTGCCTCTGGAAAACTTAGTCAATTTCGGCTAAGCTTTGCTTTAGAATAGCGTCAAACACTAGAGGATATTTGGCGATCACGTGCTCCCACGTGATGTGCTGAAAATAGTGTTAAACACTATGGACAAAACGCTCAAAATAGTGTTAAACACTAAAAATGAGGTAGTCACATGGGGACACGTGAGGCGCCTGAGAATGGGCCAAATCTCCTTTATTTTGTTCTCAGAGCATTCAAATAAGTGTTAAACACTTTTGGTCTTCAGACCATCACGTGTGGGCACGTGATGGGTACCCATGCATTGATTATTAAAGTGTTTATTAAGGGTCATGTGGGGACACGTGAGGGCGCTCAAAATTGATTCTGCTCTTAGATTTGTCCCTTTCTGTTTTGAGAGTCACGTGTGAGCACGTGAGGCATTGCCTAAATGCTTTTTCTTTCTCATTTTGAGGGGTCTGTTTAAGGGTCGCGTGGGGGCACGTGGCCTAGTCTTGTTCGTTCTTTTTCATTCGTTGGGATGAAGGGTCACGTGTCACCATGTGATCACGTTGGATACTTTGATCTTTATGTGCATGGAGAGCTTTAAGTCTCTTGTTTTTTCTTAAGAATTAAATTCTTTTATAGGGTTAAACCCTAGTTCTGTCTGGAGGAATTAAATTCCTATATATTTAGAAGAATTAAATTCTCATATAAGGTTAAACCCTAGTTTCATCTAGGGGAATTAAATTCCTATGAATTTGGGAGAATTAAATTCTCATATAGGGTTAAACCCTAGTTTCATCTGGAAGAATTAAATTCCTATGAATTTGGAAGAATTAAATTCCCTGAACTCAATCCTCCCTCTAGGTTTTGGATCTGCATGGCAGAATCTCCCCGATAAGAATTAAATTCTCAACTTGTGGGAAGATATGCTTCTGCAGATCTTCAACCAAAGGAAGAACTAAGTTCTTATTTAGAAGAGTTAAACTCTTAATTTGAGAATTAAATTCTCTTTTTCTTATGGAGCTTAGATCTCTTTCCCCTTTCTCACCTAGGGTTTCTTTTCTCTTCTGAAGAAATTTTCTTTTCTCTCTTGAGAATTAAATTCTTCTCTCTTTTTTCTCTCTGTAGTACTTTCTAAATAATTCCAAGATCCTTCTCTTCTCTTCTTGGTTCCTATTTATAGGAGAAAGAAAAGAATCAGTTTTTTTAGTCAATCTTTCATTGAAAGATTTTGGTTGTTTTTGTAACCAACATGATCTTTTAGATCATCCAGTGAATTTTATTTACCATTGGAATTTTAATCCAAAAGATATTTTATCTGTTATTCCTGGCAAATTTCAGGGAAATCTTTCCTTGCATAAAATCTTTCCATAAATTGGTGATTTTTAATCACCATTGGATTTTTAACCCAACGGTGCTCCATTTTACATAGCACCATCTCTTTTGTTTGGAAAGATTTAAAGAGATATTTTCCAGTTAGGGTTCTTGATTCCTTCTTAATTAGAATTTAATTCTATTAGTTTGGAAGGCTTAAAAGCCTATCACGTGTTGGCACGTGATCCCATTGTTTGATCATTCAAATAGAATTTAATTCTATTAATAAAAGAGCTTAGGAACCCATCACGTGTTGGCACGTGACCCCCTTGGTTAACATTTTAACCAAAATTTAATTCTTCTGTTTTAAAGAACTAAGGAATCATCAAGTGTCAGCACGCGACCCTTGGTCACGTGTCAACACGTGATGCCCCATTAGGGTTTTTTCAGATTTTTATTATATCTTTTAATTCCTTCGGCGGGTCTTTAAAGGTCCATCACATGTGGACACGTGACCCCCGTTGATTAGAATTTAATTCTATTTTAGCAGAGTCCCCAGGAAACCATCACGTGTCAGCACGTGACCCTTGGTCATGTGTGAGCACGTGATACCCCATTGGGGTTTTTCCTGATATTTTATCAGGGAACAAGCAACCTCCCTGATCTCAACGTAGTAACAACACTCATATTATGCTTCTGTTGTTCAAGAACAACATTCACATTTTGTGAGTGATCAGGATTTGGTAAGGGTTGAGATAGGAGCTTTCCTTTCTCCCTCTCGCTCATCGCAATGTTTAGTTGTGCAATCTGGATCTCGATAGATTTTATGCTCTGTCTATGAAAAGCTGTGTGTTGCACAAGCGTTTGGATTGAAGATTGGATGTTCGCGGTGGATTGTATGGATAGCTTAACAAAAGCTTCCATACTTCGTTCGAGAGTGGAAACCTTATCAGTACCGGGCGCAACAAAGTTATTGTTCGGAGGGAACGAATTGTTGTACGGAGCAGCATGGTTCGTCGAGTTTTGAAAAGGTTGCGGTTGGAAAGCTTGCTGAAATTGTTGTTGTTGTGGTTGTGGTTGTTGTTGTAGAGGGGCCATCTGAAAGTTATTTTGGCCTTAAAACTGGTTTTTGTTTTGATTCCAGGCAAAATTAGGATGGTTCCTCCAACCGGGATTATATATGGAAGAGTATGGATCGTTCCTCGGTTTTTGCTGAAATACAGCATTAACCTGATCATGTACTTAAGATGGTGGATTATAAGGACACTCTTCCGTCAAGTGTGACGGATCCGAACAAGAAGCACAAATAATGTGGAGTGGAGCAACGGGGCTAAGGGCAGGGATGAAAATTTGCTCTCAATCGCTTCAAGTTTCCGCATGATTGAGGCCAGTTCGACTTTCATCGCAATTGAGACGTCCAGATGGTGAACTCTGTCCTAGGTTGACCGAAAGAAGATGTAGAAGATTAAGCGGTCGGTCGAGTGATTTCCCATTGCAGAGTTTGCTCAAGATCTTCCAAGAATGGTCAGGCTTGCTCGTCAGATTTAGATAGGAAGTGGTCTTGACAAATGGTTTTCAGTAACTGTCTAGTTTCTGGAAGCAGTCCCTCATATAAAGTGCGGCAAAGTTGCCATTTTTCAAAACCATGATGAGGACACTGCACAAGGAGATCCTTATACCGTTCGAAACACTTCCAAAATTGTTAATTAGGAAGCTGAGTTGTTTTCATCATCTGGAAAACTTGCTAAAATTTGTTGATGAAGACGCACGGGTCATCGGAATCAAGCCTGTGGAATTTTGGCAGAATGTTGAGAAAATAGGGATTAATCTCAAAAGTATCCCCATTGGCTGGTGGTACAGAAAAGCAGGTGGGAAGAGCTGTACGGATAGGATAGTATCGATCTTGTAACGCGATGCGTGGTGGTGCTCTTACAGGAGGTGGTAGATTATTCGTACCAAGAGGAGGTGGATTTTTCGCAACAAGAAGTAGTGGAATCAAGTTGGGAAATGCGAGATTGGTTTGGTCGAGAAAAGGTGGAGGTCCCAAAATTTCATGAGAAGAGCTACGGGATAAAGAAAGTGAAGATGTGTGAACAAAATCTCGATCAATCTCGGTGTTGACCAGTAACGGTAACGTGTGCGTAGGGGAAGATGAATCGACTTCGGAGTCAATTGCGTAGTCTGTAGCGACTAGCATAACGCGGACTAATCGGGCACTAGTGTCCCGAGTCCAAATGGACATACACTAAACACGTTTAATGTTGTCAAAGCGTGTTGGTAGAATGTGAGGGTAAGAACCCGTAGGCTGCAAATGGATCTTCAGAAAGAAGATTGGTGCAGATGGACAGCTTGAAACCTATAAGGCTAGACTTGTAGCAAAAGGTTTTCATCAAAGACCTGGCTTGGACTATGATGAAACCTTTTCTCCAGTGGCTATACTTAAATCCATTCGGATCCTACTTGCCATTACTACCTTCCATGATTATGAAATTTGGCAGATGGACGTAAAGACCACTTTTCTGAATGGAAATTTAGAAGAGTGTGTTTATATAGATCAGCCAGAGGGCTTCATAGAGAGTGGGAGCAGCGGAAGAGTGTGCAATTTTCTTAAATCTATTTATGGATTAAAGCAGGCATCGTGGAGTTGGAACATCTGCTTTGATGAGACGGTCAAAGAATTTGACTTTATCAAAAATGCAGATGAACCATGCACTTATAGTAAGATTGTAGGGAGAACTGTAGTATTCCTCGTCTTGTACATGGATGAGATTCTCTTGATAGGAAATGACATTCTTATGCTACAATCAGTCAAAAGCTTCTTGTCATAGAAGTTCTCCATGAAAGATCTGGGTGATGCCTCCTACATTCTGGAGATCAAGATCTATCGTGATAGATCTAAGAGGATGTTGGGACTTTCATAGTCCGGGTATATTGACACCCTACTGAAAAGATTTAGTATGGAAGATTCCGAGCGCAATAACATACCCGCTTGTCACGGGATCACCCTCTCCAAAGAGATGTCTTCTAAAACTGATTTGGAAAAGAATCGCATGAGTATTATACCCTACGCTTCTGCGGTAGGATCTATAATATATGCGATGTTGTGTACCAGAACAGATGTTGCTTACGCACTGAGCGTGGTAAGCAGGTATCAGTCAAACCCTGGGGAGAAGCACTGGATAGCAGTAAAGAACATTCTCAAGTACCTGAGAAGGACTAAGGAGATGTTCTTGATATACGGTAATAAAGACCTCTAGATCGAGACCTTCGCCGACTCTAGCTTCCAGAGTGACAAGGATGACTCCAAATCCATGTCGGGTTATGTCTTCGCCCTCAATGGAGGGGTTGTTTGTTGGAAGAGCTCCAAACAGGACACCGTTGCTAACTCAATGATGGAGGCAGAGTATATCGCTGCATATGACGCCGCAAAAGAGACAGTTTAGATGAGGAAGTTCATTACAAAACTTCAGGTGGTTCCGTCCATTGTTGACCCAATACCTTTTTATTGTGACAACAATGGGGTTATAGCTTTAGCGAAGGAACCAAGGTCCCATCAAAAGTCAAGACATATCTTGAGGCGGTATCACCAGATCAGGGGGGTGATCGAGGTGTGGAGAGTAGACATGGAGAAAAACACTGCAGATCCACTCACAAAGGTCATCCCTCAGAAGCAGTTCGAGAGGCTATTCGAGATGATAGGTCTGCAATATGCCAATACATGACCTTAGTGCTGTTGGGGTTCGGTGCTCGCGCCGCGGAGGCCGCGGCCAAGACGGAAGCGAAAAAAAATTTATACGAGCACTAAACACCCGTAAAACTCAGGATACGATCCAAAAACCTAAACTAGCTAATTAGAAATGTAAGCGTGCAAAAACTACAACCTTCGACGTATGTCCACCCAATTATGGAAGACCCCTCCAAGCTCGTAGCCGCCGAGATCGCGCTTGAAAGTCGACTACCCTTGCCGAAGAATATCCACCTAAGGGAAACTGGAAGAAGCTCTAACCAATGATCCAAACTTGCTAGATGTGGATGGTCGGTGATGTAGGAATATTTCAGTAAACTTTTCTCTCATATTCTCAAGCTCAAGTGAGCAAGAGAAAGAAGAAGGAGAAGAGGTGAGGATGATGGTTGCTAACACTTGCAACCATGAAGCATGAAGCATCTAAGAGAAAGAAAAATCATCAAGTCCCTCAAGAAAAGAATGGCTACTAGCATTTTTCAACCATGCATCAATAGTGCATCCATAATGATCAACAATAAATGCTAGAACCATACCTCTCCGCATGCCTCATGCCACCATACCTCCCCCTCATTTTCCCATTTAATTTTCTAAAACAAAAATCAAATATGATGTGTTTTTCTTCTAGAAGTATTCTCGTATAAATATGGAATACTTCACCCGGTATATGTATCGCTACATATACGCGTATCCGTATAAAAATGCGAATAGCACCAAAGAGAGAACATGAATAGTGAACAATAATACCAAAAAATATATATCAATATATATATATATAAATTATTAAATAAAAACCTAATTTAATAATCCGGCTTAATCCTAAGCCGACTAATATTATCAACCGCCTGATTAAAGTCCGTGTATCCCGTAGACGTATTTAATCGGACGCCTACACGTACCAACGTACGGCTCCTACATCTATCGCCTGAACTGGGAAAAACCCTTTGTGTGTGACTCTAAAGACTCGACAATACGCTGGCAGTGGGTTTAACCACAAGCATGTCAGCGGCATTAGCTGTACGTAACGGCTACCCAGGTACTTGCCGAAAGGGGGGTCGACAATCAAGTACGTCCTTACCCTACTGAGCATGAATGTGACAATCTCTGTACAGTCCGGTCTCTTCGTCAAAGAGTATTGCATATCGGGTCTAGGGGGTGGATAACGTCAGACCCCTACTAACCCGATAAGTCATGTCTGAGTCAAGCTCATCACCAACAGAGATACTACTAATCAACTATCAGTAAATCTCATCCACCGTGGCTACGGATTTCCAGTGACAGCCGACTGAACACGGTGCAACATCGACTCCTAATACCAGGAAAGACGAATTCCTGACAATCGACTACTGCCTTCATGTGGCTCGGGACTGTACACAACTAAAACCTGTTTGCATGACTCCTTTGAGCCATGGTAGGAAAGTAATCAAAGTACAACGGGAACTCACATAAGACAATTGACAACTTCAGGTTAAAGGACTAACCTGTACTCATACCACCTGAGAATTTCAATCTGACGATAGATATAATACCATCTAGAAGGACTTGTGCACTAAGAAAAGGAAAATTTAAGTGCCTAAAAAAGTTTTCTTAGCGAGTAATACGAGTAATTCTTTTACCCAACATGTGCCTAAGAAACGTAAGGACCCCGGTTGTCCTACAATATCTATTGCTATTGGGGGTAAAAACATTAATCGCGCTCTACTCGATTTAGCTGCTAGTGTTAACTTGCTTCCGTATTCTATTTATGAGCAATTAAGCATAGGAGAGTTGAAACCTGCGCACTGCACTCTCCAGATGGCCGATCGATCTATCACCCATCCTAGGGGTGAGCTAGAGGACGTGTTGATCAAAGTCGGGGAATTTATATTCCCTGTGGACTTTATAGTTATAGATACACATAACCTGTGGCAAACCCACGGAACCAAATTCCGGTGATTCTAGGTTGACCTTTTTTAGCAACTTCCAACGCGATAATCAATTATCGTAATGGTTCAATGAACCTTTCCTCTGAGAAGATGACAATTGAGCTTAACATCTACAAGTTAGGAAGTCAACCCTCCAAATCCTATGCTCATATAGTTGATGTATGTTCTATCGAAAAAATAGCTTCCGACAGTTGCGAATTTGAGGAGCTTCACGATACTAATCTCGATGCCACTAGTGCGTTATTGTTTGATCCTGCTATTTATTATACACGTGAGGACCCTTCTGTCGATAAGTCCATACCCAAGTCCTAATCCTTTGACTTGTCGAATGATTTAGTCGAGCTATCCGAGTATCATACATTTCTTTCCGATGGGATTATCATTCGGAATATCAATGAAAGTTTTGAAGACATTTTTGCAGAAGAACTCACATTCCTAAAAGACATGGGTGTTGTGATGAATCAACCTCCACCCGAAGAAGTTGAACCGCCACCTATTCTTCTTATCCCATACGAGAATGTAACTATGCCACCTACCCCTTATTTTTCATATTCTCGCTTTCGTTCACCATCACTGTTTCATCTCTACCAACCGAGACGTAAACCTGTTCAATTATGCCTCTTATCCCCTCCCCACATATGATCTTCTACCAACCATTCTGTTACATCGAAAAAATATTTGAATGGTTGGTGTTGGCGTTTGGTCTTTGTAAAACTTTGCATAGACCAATAATCCCCTCCCCCCCCCCTCTTATGATTTTCAATGCTTAAAAACACTGTTTTACTTAAGTTTGGAGGGAAGAAAAATATTTTGGCTCTTGAAAGAAAAACGAAATTTTTGCACCATTGTGAGCCAAATATAAGTTTGGGGACGATTTCACTGTCATTGACTTTTGTCGCCTTTTACTAATCATTGAGAACTTTTTCCTCCCAAGTCTACAGGTTTTGAAATTAAAAGATGACATCAATAAGGACACTGCTGCAAATAGGTTTGGGGGAGGTTTGTGTTTATTCATGCATCATTTTGCATTATACTAAACAAAAGCACTAAAAAATTTTGATAATGAAAGTTAGAAAGTTAAAAAATACATTTGAAAAAAAGGAAAAGATTTAAGAAAAGCAAGAAAATTAGATGTTTTAAAACGAAGCTAGTAATAGATAGTCATGAGCTGTTGTCCCAAGGGTTAGTAAGATGAAAGGAATCACTAATACGAGGATAGAAATAAGTCTGAAAAAAGTCCCTATTTTTGAGTCCAAACTTCTGAACGTTGATACCCTACTATACGCACTTGCACACATCTTGAAACTTGGGATAGTAGAGAATACCTTGAAATGCTCTTGTCTAAAAGCCTTAGTATGGAGGGGAAAAAATATATAAACAAAAATATAAATGACACATAAAAAATAAATGTTGAAGAAAAATGAACACTGGTTTTGTAATTACTTAAGACAGCATAAAAAAATATAGCGATGGTGCCTTATCACTCAGTGCCTTAGACCAACTGGTTTGGGAGTCACTGCTAAGACTTAGGTGTTGCAAGACTAGAATATTGCTAATTATGCCTAAAAGAGTGAGCACATTTGGTAATCGGTTGGTTAGTACCTTAAGAAGTATTAACGGTCGCATGAAGAATGTGTGAGCAATTTCATCTATAAAACATTCACCAACTAAAAAGTACTAAGGAAGATGGACAAGAGTATGATAGCTTGAATTGAATTCTCTAAGTGTAGGGATGTCTTTTCATACACATATGGGTATATGATCGATGATTGGAAGAAAAGTAGGTAGGAAGACTAAAGACGATGTTTTATTGAGAGATGATGTGATTTCTGACATCTTTACATGACTATTAAGATAGGGCTCATGGCAACTAAAAAGATAGTGTAGTTTGAAGCTCTTAATTTTAAAGTTTTTCTTTTATAAGTTCCTTATTTTTCTATGTAATTTTCATCTTCTTTCTTTTATTATGGGAATTTGTGGGTGTAATCCACTGAAAACCCTCAGGAGACAACACTCCTCCTACTAGGGACACCTAGAGGTTTAAAGGCTTGTTGCACGTGCTCAATGCAATCGTGTTACCTACGAAAGTGTGCTAGTTAGGTTTTTCTTTTTCTCTTTAATAACTAGTTTGCTCGAGACGATCAAAGTTAAGTTTGGGGGTATTTGATTAGTCTAAAATAGTGCACATTTGTATGAACATTTTCCCTATTATTGTTAAGCAATAAAGGGTGTTAATTGTAAATAGAGAACATATGTGGGTTTATTTGTAAAAGTTTATTATCATATGTTTCTACATTTATAATTAATATAATTAGGGAAAATATATGCATATAATATTTAAATGAAATATTGGTAATTAAAATATGCATATCATATCAAATATTTCTAATCAATATTCTTAAGATATTATATCATATGAATGGTTAGAATAATATCTCAAAAATACCAAATGCTACTAATACTTTGATTTGAGATATTGTGCAGGTACTAGCTCAGGTCTGGAATCCAAGTAAGATCCAAGTCAAATTGGGATATTGGAACCGAATCTGCCAAAATTTAGAAGCAAATCGAGGAATCAAGCAACGGTAGATACTCAGAGCGATATTTTCAGAATCTATACATCAAAAGGCTCTTCACATGTCAACACAAAGAGCCAGAAGAAATCTCACAACCTAGTTCTACTAGGATGCGGCGGAATCGCGGCCAAACATGGCTATATGAGGCGATTCCGCGGCTCTTTGATAGCCATTGGATGTGAGATTTTAGGATCATAATCTTAACTGCATATATTCACATATGGTATCAAGGGTTTCTAGTTTCAGGGACTATATAAAGGACCGAGAGCTGTACATTCAAGAGGATCATCGAAGAGATCAAGAAATCCAAAAGATCCACGTATCCGAGTGATCATTATCTATTTATCTACCTCCAACAAGAGAGAGAGATCTAGAGCAAACTAGGATTCTAGTAATCTACTTTCTAAGGAGAATTGTAAATGCAATAGTTGATTAATAAAGGTAGTTTTTATTTTAATTCTTTTTGCATTTATTTTCCGCATTTAATTTCTGCACTTTTATGCATTACTTTTCTGCATCTTAATTATACTTTCATTCTTCTTCAACCTTTCTTCTAAATTACTAGCCATGAGCGAGTAATTCCTAGCTTGGTAGGGTTTATAGGATAGGGTAGAATAATAGATGAGAAAATATTTTAACTTCTTTTTAACATTTTAAAATTTATAAACTTCAGCAAAATAAATGTTAACCTCCTTATCGGACGCATGTTGCGGAGATAAGAAGCTTCCTTGGACTAGCCGGGTATTACAGAAGATTTGTGGAGAACTTTGCTCGTCTGGCAGAGCCGTTGACTAAGCTTACTGCAAGGAGGTACCTTTTGTGTGGACGGATAGGTGTGCGTCAGCTTTCGAGGCGTTGAAGCAGAAATTGATAACCGCTTCTATTCTGACCGTGCTAGACAGTTCCGGAGGATTGGTGATTCACAGCGACACGTCTGGGAAAGGATTGGGATGTATTTTGATGCAGCATGGGAAGGTTGTAGCGGACGCATCGAGACAGTTGAAGACCCATGAGAAGAATTACCCAACTCATGACTTGGAGCTTGCGGCTGTGATCTTCGCTTTGAAGATTTGGAGACACTGCCTTTTGGGCGAAAGGGTCGAGGTTTTCACTGATCATAAAATCTTGAAGTATGTGTTCACGCAGAAGGAGCTTAATATGAGGCAACGTAGATGGTTGGAGCTGATGGCTGACTACGATCTTGATCTTAAGTACCATCCGGGAAAAGTTAATGTTGTGCCGGATGCGTTCAGTCGGTTACCAGCAATTCAGATGTTGACTGCATAGAAGGAACACATTGAAGACTTTCGAAGATTTGATTTAGAGGTTGTGCTACCGCATTCATCGGGACAGTTGATGCAGCTGCAGGTACATTCGTCGTTGATCGAGAATATTAAAGCAGCGCAATTACAGGACCCTAGATTGCAAAAGTTCCGAGAACAGGTTGAAGCTGGACTTCGAACAGATTTACTGATCCATGAAGATGGTTCGTTGAGATATGGTAGCCGTTTGTGTGTGCCAAAGGGAGATATTCGCGAAGAACTTATGAAGGAGGCATACAGTTCAGCATATTCTGTATATCCAGGAGGCACAAAGATGTACCGAGATATACAACAGCATTTCTGGTGGGAAGGCGTGAAACGGGAGATTGCCTGCTTCATGGCAAAGTACTTGGTGTGTCAACAAGTTAAGGCTGAACATCAGAGGTTGCTGGTTTATTGCAACCACTTCCGATTCCTCAATGGAAGTGGGAACATATAACCATGGATTTCGTGACAGCTTTACCGCGGAGTCCAAAAGGCAACAATGCAGTGTGGGTGATTGTTGATCGTTTGACCAAGGCAGCTCATTTCATTACTTTTCGGGTTGGTCAATCAAAAGAAACTTTGGCAGAGCGGTACATGCAGGAGATTGTAAGATTGCATGGAGTACCGGAGAGCATTGTGTCCGACCGTGACACTCGGTTCTTATCACACTTCTGGAGGAGCTTACAGGAAAGTTTGGGGACTCGATTGAAGTTTAGCATGGCTTATCATCCTCAAACAGATGGCCGGTCGGAGAGAACGATCCAAACTCTTGAAGATATGTTGAGAGCTTGCATGTTAGACTTCAAGGGTTCATGGGAGGATCATCTACATTTGGTGGAGTTTTCTTACAACAACAGTTTCCAGGCGACGATTCAGATGGCTCCATTCGAAGCTTTATATGGTCGCAAGTGTCGTTCACCTGTTTTTTGGGACGATGTCGGTGAACGAAGATTGTTGGGACCAGATTTGGTTGTGCAGACAGTTGAGAAAGTTAACGCGATCCGGAATCATATGAAAGCGGCACAAGACCGACAGAAGAGCTGGGCTGATACGTCGAGAAGACCTCTAGAGTTCGCCGTGGGTGATTTGGTATTCTTGAATATATCACCGACTAGAGGGGTGATTCGTTTCGGAAGTCGAGGAAAGCTCAGTCCTCGATTCGTCGGACCTTTCGAGATCTTAGAGCGTGTTGGTGAGGTAGCGTATCGATTGGCGTTACCGCAATCCTTGGCGAATGTGCATGACGTGTTTCACGTATCTCAACTCCGTAAGTATGTTCGAGATGAAACACATGTGTTGGATCATTCGGAGCTGACTGTATGAGAAGACTTGACTTTTGAGGAGCGACCGATTGCGATTGTAGATCGAAGGGAAAAGGTTATTAAGAACAAAGTTATCCCTCTTGTACTTGTTTCTTGGGGTAATCGCTCACATGGAGAGTCAACTTGGGAACGAGAAGATGAAATCCGGCAGAAGTTTCCCCATCTTTTCTTATAGTTTGTTGGTCGTTTATCTTTTGTGTTCTTCAAATTTCGAGGACGAAATTCTTTTTGTAGTTGGGTATAATGTAACAACCGAGTCCAGTTATACCAATTTCAGTTACCGTATGTGTTGTTTGTGGTGTTTATTTCATTTACCCTGTTTGGTTGCAAATGGTAATTTACTTTATATTCGACCCGCTTGCTCGAGCTCGTTGTTTCCTGGTTATAGATTACCCTAACATTTCATATTCTTGCATATAACCATTTAAGTTACTTAAAATAATTTAAAAATACATTACATGGCCTTCATGATACCCCTAACCCTGTGGTAGCATCCTTGCATCGTGTTCTCGTCCCGTTCAGTGGAACGGGCTTGTTTGGATGGCAACGCGCACGTGCGTGCATCCGTCCTTGGGGGTATGCTTTTTCATTACATAATCCTTCATTTCAATTTTTGGAACTTGCTAATGATTTTCATATTTCAAATCCAAATTTTTGGACTCGACCCGGGCGCAATTCTGAAATATTTTGTACTCCGCCAAATCCTATTTATTTTTAAAATTCTTTAATCAGTTTTAAATATTTTATCAGCGGAAGAAATTTTTTAAGTTGGAAATCTTTTCTTTTACTCAGCCAACGAGATGATTCCTTAAAGTGTTAAAATCTTTTATAAATTTTTTTATCAAAAACTTATCCCAACCAATCAATCTTCTCCTTAATCACCCGGCCCCACCACTGAATTTCTCTCTCTCTTTCAACGAATCAAAATCCTCTTTCTGTTTCCCCTGGGCCCTACCATCTCTCTCTCTCTCCCCACGAGCGCTCTCTCTCTCCCCCCTTTCTCTCTCCACTCGCGCTCTCTCTCTCGGCTCTCGCGATTACTGTGCGTTTCGCGGCTCCCGTCACCGCCGCGTGGATCCCGTCACCTCCCTCCGCAGCTCCTTCTTCTTCTTTTGTTTCTTTGATATAAACCCATGCACAGATCGCCACACACCAGAGAAACCCAAACTCATCCCTCATCACCATCTCCTCCCTCGACCTCGCTTCTCATCCCTCACCACCATCTCCTCCCTCAACCTCATCTCCTTCCTCTCCTCTGCTTCCTTCCAAACCCAGAAACCTTTCACCAAACCCCGGTAACCCTAACCCTACTCCTCTCCTTTCTCCTTCCATTCTTCTCTTCTCTTTTTCCATGCACCTTTTCCATTATATTATGTTTATTGTTTTCTTGGTTTGCCGGAATCCGACCGTGCCGGCGACGATCCCGACGACTCAGCGAGGACATCTGACCCGTGTGATCCCATCATGCGTTATTTAGACTCATTCCATGTACCGTGCGTGCGTCGCGACTTTTCCCGCCGACACGTGACGTTCCGTTTACCGTTTCTTGAATCCGTCGAGGCAAGTGAAACTTGCTACATGCTATCCATAATGTTCTTATATTTATTTATTGAATTTCATATTAAATCTATAGATAGAATCTAAAGTCATGAATTCCAAGTTAACAATGCGATGTTCCGTTTTTATATTTTAGATTCAGAACTTGAAACCTAACTGCTGTATTTAGTTTACTAAACCTAGTAACCACATTTATATTTTAAATCACATAGTAACTATTTACATAGCCTATGGTAACCCTTTCTATAGTTTTAATCTATTGGACACCCGTGTGCATCTTTACCCTGTTTTAGTTATAATTGCATCCATGGAACATATTATACAAATCATTGCATCTCTTAGTACATATTAACTTGATTTTTAACATCCATATTGATTACACTGTATTTATGTAATGTTGAAACCATCCCTTAAACCCAAACTGATAACTGTGCATCTCCATACCTTAAATTGTACCTGATTGCATTTCACGTTACAAGTTCCAGGTTGTTGATTTTATTAGTACACATGCTTGTTCTGTATACTCATGATTATTCTAGTATTATGAGCACCCACATGATATCTTGTACACCCTGACATGACCTATTACACCTATTACTTGACACGATATGGTACCGTACACTCTTGACATAACTTGACACCTTATATATTACCCGGCTCGACCTGATGTACCATGGTCTTACCTGTTACCTGATCTTGTGTCTAATGCCGACAAACCTGACCTATTGTCCTTATGGACCATTCCTGTTGTCTATCCAGACAAACCTGCACCTGCCTGATACTGTGTTGGCATTAGTTCCGGATTATTTGAATACATGACTTGAACACTTATAACCTTGGGGTATGGGGAAATCAATGATGAAACCTGACTTGTAACTCGACAGTTGCTTGCTTATACTGATCAGTTTTAGAGGCTAGGCCAGCCTTGGGATGCTGCTGCTGACATCGTTCGTCTTTACATATTTCCTGTTTTAGTGCCTAGCGGCATGTCTCGGTTCAGCCTGAGAGTCTTAGACAGTGGTCCCGAGTATGCACGGGATACTATTGAGTTACATCGATGATTCATCAAATTGATTTCAAAGACTTGAGACTATTCAACCCAATAGACCAGTTTAGATTACCCACTGTACACTACCTTTCACTGCCCTAATTTATATTGCTGTTACACCTGCTTTACCATTTATGATTATACTTGCATGTCTTGCTACCCGGTTTACATATTATTGCTTGATGTTATGACGCGCTGACGTCTGGGTTTTGCATGGCCCAGATTCCGTACCTTTGCCGCAGTCCGAGCAGGAGTACTTCAGTCAGCAGGCTGAGCCGTGAGGACTCGTTAGTAGTTAGTTCTTTATTTTTCAGTATTATTTCATTTCTGATGTGAGCCCGCATTATGGGACATACATTCCAGTTATTCTTATATTGGATCTTTCGCTTCCGCATTATTTATTCTTGACTCATTTATTTCTGGCTTATGGACATGTATTAGATCGTTTACTATTGTTCTTGATATCTCTACAGCCGTAATGTGACTGTGGATGGATACTTCCTACCCACAGGTAGCATGGTTGGCTATGTCACGTGCCCATCTTAGCGTACTCTGGGAAGCGGGGCGTGACATGGTTCTTTTGGTATCAGAGACATAGGTTAATCGGGTTTGATTCTTTTGTAGTTGGGTATTAGACCTAATACACGAATCAGAATACTCGTGATTAGGAAACATGTCTTGTCACCTTACCGTTTTACCATTCTTGAATCTAACCTCCTCCTGATTATACTTTTACGATATGCAAACCTCCTTTGCATATTAACTCGAAACCTGGTTCCTTGTTATCTCTAGAACTTAGGCGACTTGGGTGGAGTTATGTAATTGTAGCTATGATACCGCGGCATAGTTACAATACGGTACTCTATTTAAGTAACTCAGAGTTCTAGCCTTAATCTACATTTTGAATCTGTTATCATGCTAATCATTGGGTGTTTTGATTTCAAGAATATGGCAGACAAGAATCTGAAGACGTACCAAAGGCGTGTTGACTAAGCCGCTATGCTTGGAGTAATACGTGGGATGTTGGAGAACTAAAAGCGACAGACCGAGCTGATCCACCAGCAAGCTGAATCTTTTCAGGAAGGTTTGCGGACCGTTCAGCTGTCCGTAAACAATGTTGTGGCCAGACCAGTGGATCGTGTGGGAACCGTAGCAGATTTCAGAAGACTGGGTCCGTCGGTCTTTACTGGTTTAGAGGAGCCGTTGCCAGCGGAGCAGTGGCTAGTTGACACGGAGAACTTACTCATTACGGCACAGATCCCAGATGATAAAAGGGTGGATGTGGTACGCATCCAGTTGGTAGATTACGCCCGCGAATGGTGGCTTGTGGAAGAGACCCGCTTGCACAAGCCGATCAAGTGGGCGAATTTTTCGAAGAGTTTCCTGGAGAAGTTCTTCCCGCGGACTGCACGGGAGGAAATGGAAGAGAAGTTCATCAGTCTAAGGCAGAACGGTGCACCTGTAGATGTACATGCGGCTGAGTGGACGCGACTCAGTAGGTTTGCTGGACCTTTAGTTGCCAACGATGCTGATAGGGCAAGGAGGTTCATGCGTAGTTTAGATGTGGACATCCAGGGGCAGATTGTCTCCCTGGGTTTGACAACTTTCTCGCAGGTACTTACGGCAGCCCGAGAACAGCAGAGCTTATCTGGGAAGACTGGGAGTTCACAGCAGATAGCAGTTACAGTAAGGAAGCCGGCTTTTGCACCGAACCGAGCTCATGGACGCAGAGGTATTCCAGTGGACCGTCGTGGTGTAACACCGATGAAGAAGCCTGCTGTCGTTGATCAGAGGAAGAGCGTGATTTGTAACTACTGCCATTTACCCGGACATTTGCAAAGGGAATGTCGCAGGATGCGGGGACTTTGTTTGGTTTGTGGATCGGCGGATTATACTATTAACTCTTGTCCGTCGAAGCTTCGCACAAGGGATGATGTTCAGAAGCCACCGCAGAAACTGTTTCCGGGACAGAAGCAGCTGACTCAAGGACCCAATCAAGCTCGAGCATTTACCCTGACGGCTGAGGAAGCCAAGGCTTCAGGAGAAGTTGTTTCAGGTATTCTACTGGTTCATGGTTATTTGATTCTGGTGCATCCCATTGTTTTATGTCGTCCAAGTTTATAGCTATCACTCGATTACCTGCACGACACTGTCTAGTTTCTGGGACATACACACTGGGAATGAGAAAATCATATCTAGTAGAGAGTGTAAAGATTGTGCAGTTGTTGTTTGCGGACGGGAGCTTTTTGCACATTTCTTGGTGATTGATACGGGCAGCTATGAAGTCGTCTTGGCAATGGATTTTCTCGGCACTTTCCATGCTCTCATTGATTGTAGGGCAAAGAAAGTAATTTTCCAGATTCCCGGACATCCCGAGTTTATCTTCACTGGAGGAAGCAGTTCTGTCGGGCCAGTCGAGTTTAGGGCTAGGCCGACAACTAGTGTTCTATCGTCCTTGGAGGTTGATAAGGATGAAGCGCCATCTGTTGTTCAAGATTTCATGGACGTGTTCGAAGACATAACAGGTTTACCGCCGAGGCGAGACGTGGAGTTCGCAATTGATCTTGTTCCTGGTGCAGCGCCAGTTTCTAAAGCGTATTATCCAATGGCACCAGTGGAGTTGGAAGAAGTCAAGAAGCAGGTTACTGAATTACTTGAGAAGAGTTGAATTCGCAGCAGTAACTCTCCTTGGGGAGCTCCAGTTCTTCTAGTTAAGAAGAAAGATGGCACAAGGAGGATGTGCATCGATTATCGAGAATTAAACCTGGTGACTATTAAGAACAAGTATCCGATCCCTCGCATTGGCGAACTATTTGAGCAGCTTAGTGGCGCGAGGGTATTCTCGAAGCTGGATTTGCGATCCGGATATCATCAGGTCGGAGTGAAAACTGAAGATATTTGCAAGACGGCGTTCCGAACTCGGTATGGACATTACGAGTACTTAGTGATGCCCTTCGGAGTAACGAATGCACCGGCTATATTCATGGACTTGATGAACCGAATCTTTTCACCATTTTTGGACCAGTTTATTATGGTGTTCATTGATGATATACTGGTCTACTCGAAGAGTATTGAGGAGCATGCAGAACATTTAAAGATCGCACTGCAGACGTTGAGACAAGAAAAATTATATGCAAAGATGAGCAAGTGCGAGTTTTGGCTGAAAGAAGTAAAGTTTTTGGGGCATGTCGTATCTGGCGACGGAATCGCGGTTGATCCCGAAAAGATTACAGCAGTTCGAGATTGGCCGATTCCGAAGAATGTTGCGGAGATAAGAAGCTTCCTAGGACTAGCCGGGTATTACAGAAGATTTGTGGAGAACTTTGCTCGTCTGGCAGAGCCGTTGACCAAGCTTACGTGCAAGGAGGTACCTTTTGTATGGACGGATAGGTGTGCGTCAGCTTTCGAGGCGTTGAAGCAGAAATTGATAACCGCTCCTATTCTGACCGTTCCAGACAGTTCCGGAGGATTGGTGATTCACAGCGACGCATCTGCGAAAGGATTAAGATGTGTTTTGATGCAGCATGGGAAGGTTGTAGCATACGCATCGAGACAGTTGAAGAACCATGAGAAGAATTACCCAACTCATGACTTGGAGCTTGCGGCTGTGATCTTCGCTTTGAAGATTTGGAGAAACTACCTTTTGGGCGAAAGGGTCGAGGTTTTCACTGATCATAAAAGCTTGAAGTATGTGTTCACGCAGAAGGAGCTTAATATAAGTCAACGTAGATGGTTGGAGCTGATGGCTGACTACGATCTTGATCTTAAGTACCATCCGGGAAAAGTTAATGTTGTGCCGGATGCGCTCAGTCGGTTACCAGCAATTCAGATGTTGACTGCACAGAAAGAACACATTGAAGACTTTCGAAGATTTGATTTGGAGGTTGTGCTACCGCATTCTTCGGGACAGTTGATGCAGCTGCAGGTACATTCGTCGTTGATCGAGAATATTAAAACAGCGCAATCACAGGACCCTAGATTGCAAAAGTTCCGAGAACAGGTTGAAGCTGGACATCGAACAGATTTATTGATCCATGAAGATGGTTCGTTGAGATATGGTAGCCGTTTGTGTGTGCCAAAGGGAGATATTCGCGAAGAACTTATGAAGGAGGCACACAGTTCAGCATATTCCGTACATCAAGAAGGCACGAAGATGTACCGAGATATACGACAGAATTTCTGGTGGGAAGGCATGAAACGGGAGATTGCCCGCTTCGTGGCAGAGTGCTTGGTGTGTCAGCAAGTTAAGGCTGAACATCAGAGGGTTGCTGGTTTATTGCAACCACTTCCGATTCCTCAATGGAAGTGGGAACATATAACCATGGATTTCGTGACAGCTTTACCGCGGAGTCCAAAAGGCAACAATGCAGTGTGGGTGATTGTTGATCGTTTGACCAAGGTAGCTCATTTCATTACTTTTCGGGTTGGTCAATCAACAGAAACTTTGGCAGAGCGGTACATGCAGGAGATTGTAAGATTGCATGGAGTACCGGTGAGCATTGTGTCCGACCGTGACACTTGGTTCTTATCACACTTCTGGAGGAGCTTACAGGAAAGTTTGGGGACTCGATTGAAGTTTAGCATGGCTTATCATCCTCAAACAGATGGCCGGTCGGAGAGAACGATCCAAACTCTTGAAGATATGTTGAGAGCTTGCATGTTGGACTTCAAGGGTTCATGGGAGGATCATCTACATTTGGTGGAGTTTTCTTACAACAACAGTTTCCAGGCGACGATTCAGATGGCTCCATTCGAAACTTTATATGGTCGCAAGTGTCGTTCACCTGTTTGTTAGGACGATGTCGGTGAACGAAGATTGTTGGGACAAGATTTGGTTGTGCAGACAGTTGAGAAAGTTAACGCGATCCGGAATCATATGAAAGCGGCACAAGACCGACAGAAGAGCTGGGCTGATACGTCGAGAAGACCTCTAGAGTTCGCCGTGGGTGATTTGGTATTCTTGAAGATAACACCGACTAGAGGGGTGATTCGTTTCGGAAGTCGAGGAAAGCTCAGTCCTCGATTCGTCGGACCTTTCGAGATCTTAGAGCGTGTTGGTGAGGTAGCGTATCGATTGGCGTTACCGCAATCCTTGGCGAATGTGCATGACGTGTTTCACGTATCTCAACTCCGTAAGTATGTTCGAGATGAAACACATGTGTTGGATCATTCGGAGCTGACTGTACGAGAAGACTTGACTTTTGAGGAGCGACCGATTGCGATTGTGGATCGAAAGGAAAAGGTTCTTAAGAACAAGGTTATCCCTCTTGTACTTGTTTCTTAGGGTAATCGCTCACATGGAGAGTCAACTTGGGAACGAGAAGATGAAATCCGGCAGAAGTTTCCCCATCTTTTCTTGTAGTTTGTTGGTCGTTTGTCTTTTGTGTTCTTCGAATTTCGAGGACGAAATTCTTTTTGTAGTTGGGTATAATGTAACAACCGAGTCCAGTTATACCAATTTCAATTACCGTATGTGTTGTTTGTGGTGTTCATTTCATTTACCCTGTTTGGTTGAAAATGGTAATTTACTTTATATTCGACCCGCTTGCTCGAGCTCGTTGTTTCCTGGTTATAGATTACCCTAACATTTCATATTCTTGCATATAACCATTTAAGTTACTTAAAATAATTTAAAAATACATGACATGGCCTGCATGATACCCCTAACCCTATGGTAGCGTCCTTGCATCGTGTTCTCGTCCCGTTCAGTGGAACGGACGTGTTTGGATGGCTACGCGCACGTGCGTGCGTCCGTCCTTGGGGGTATGCTTTTTCATTACATAATCCTTCATTTCAATTTTTGGAACTTGCTAATGATTTTCATATTTCGAATCCAAATTTTTGGACCCGACCCGGGCGCAATTCTGAAATATTTTGTACTCCGCCAAATCCTATTTATTTTTAAAATTCTTTAATCGGTTTTAAATATTTTATCAGCAGAAGAAATTTTTTAAGTTGGAAATCTTTTCTTTTACTCAGCCAACGAGATGATTCCTTATAGTGTTAAAATCTTTTATAATTTTTTTTATCAAAAACTTATCCCAACCAATCAATCTTCTCCTTAATCACCCGGCCCCACCACTGAATTTCTCTCTCTCTCTTTTTCAACGAATCAAAATCCTCTTTCTGTTTCCCATGGGCCCCACCGTCTCTCTCTCTCCCCACGAGCGCTCTCTCTCTCCCCCCCCTTTCTCTCTCCACTCGCGCTCTCTCTCTCAGCTCTCGCGATTACTGTGCGTTTCTCGACTCCCGTCACCGCCGCGTGGATCCCGTCACCTCTCTCCGCAGCTCCTTCTTCTTCTCTTGTTTCTTCGATATAAACCCATGCACAGATCGCCACACACCAGAGAAACCCTAACTCATCCCTCATCACCATCTCCTCCCTCGACCTCGCTTCTCATCCCTCACCACCATCTCCTCCCTCGACCTCATCTCCTTCCTCTCCACTGCTTCCCTCCAAACCCAGAAACCTTTCACCAAACCCCGGTAACCCTAACCCTACTCCTCTCCTTTCTCCTTCCATTCTTCTCTTCTCTTTTTCCATGCACCTTTTCCATTATATTATGTTTACTGTTTTCTTGGTTTGCCGGAATCCGACCGTGCCGGCGACGATCCCGATGACTCAGCGAGGACATCTGACCCGTGTGATCCCATCGTGTGTTATTTGGACCATTCCGTGTACCGTGTGTGCGTCGCGACTTTTCCCGCCGACACGTGACGTTCCGTTTACCGTTTCTTGAATCCGTCGAGGCAAGTGAAACTTGCTACATGCTATCCATAATGTTCCTATATTTATTTATTGAATTTCATATTAAATTTATAGATAGAATCTAAAGTCATGAATTCCAAGTTAACAATGCGATGTTCCGTTTACATATTTTAGATTCAAAACTTGAAACCTAACTGTTGTATTTAGTTTACTAAACCTAGTAACCACATTTATATTTTAAATCACATAGTAACTATTTACATAGCCTATGGTAACCATTTCTATAGTTTTAATCTATTGGACACCCGTGTGCATCTTTACTCTGTTTTAGTTATAATTGCATCCATGGAACATATTATACAAATCATTGCATCTCTTAGTACATATTAACTTGATTTTTAACATCCATATTGATTACACTGTATTTATGTAATGTTGAAACCATCCCTTAAACCCAAACTGATAACTGTGCATCTCCATACCTTAAATTATACCTGATTGCATTTCACGTTACAAGTTCCAGGTTGTTGATTTTATTAGTACACATGCTTGTTCTGTATACTCATGATTATGCTAGTATTATGAGCACCCACATGATATCTTGTACACCCTGACATGACCTATTACACCTATTACTTGACACGACATGGTACCGTACACTCTTGACATAACTTGACACCTTATATATTACCCGGCCCGACCTGATGTACCATGGTCTTACCTGTTACCTGATCTTGTGTCTAATGCCGACAAACCTGACCTGTTGTCCTTACGGACAGTTCCTGTTGTCTATCCAGACAAACCTGCACCTGCCTGATACTGTGTTGGCATTAGTTCCGGATTATTTGAATACATGACTTGAACACTTATAACTTGGGGGTATGGGGAAATCAATGATGAAACCTGACTTGTAACTTGACAGTTGCTTGCTTATACTGATCAGTTTTAGAGGCTAGGCCAACCTTGGGATGCTGCTGCTGACATCGTTCGTCTTTACATATTTCCTGTTTTAGTGCCTAGCGGCATGTCTCGGTTCAGCCTGAGAGTCTTAGACCGTGGTCCCGAGCATGCACGGGATACTATTGAGTTACATCGATGATTCATCAAATTGATTTCAAAGACTTGAGACTATTCAACCCAATAGACCAGTTTAGATTACCCACTGTACACTACCTTTCACTGCCCTAATTTATATTGTTGTTACACCTGCTTTGCCATTTATGATTATACTTGCATGTCTTGCTACCCGGTTTACATATTATTGCTTGATGTTATGACGCGTTGACGTCTGCGTTTTGCATGGCCCAGATTCCGTACCTTTGTCGCAGTCCGAGCAGGAGTACTTCAGTCAGCAGGCTGAGCCGTGAGGACTCGTTAGTAGTTAGTTCTTTATTTTTCAGTATTATTTCATTTCTGATGTGAGCCCGCATTATGGGACATACATTCCAGTTATTCTTGTATTGGATCTTTCGCTTCCGCATTATTTATTCTTGACTCATTTATTTCTGGCTTATGGACATGTATTAGATCGTTTACTATTGTTCTTGATATCTCTACAGCCGTAATATGACTGTGGATGGATACTTCCT
This sequence comes from Agapanthus africanus, assembly GCA_030015575.1. Taxonomy (NCBI): domain Eukaryota; kingdom Viridiplantae; phylum Streptophyta; class Magnoliopsida; order Asparagales; family Amaryllidaceae; genus Agapanthus; species Agapanthus africanus. The sequence continues at coordinate 734,333,374 of CM057341.1, read as the reverse complement.
ACCCACAGGTAGCATGGTTGGCTATGTCACGTGCCAATCTTAGCGTACTCTGGGAAGCGGGGCGTAACACTGCTTCCCTTTGTTTCTCCAGGATTAGATTAATATATGCTTATTGCAGCTAGTGCAAAAGCGATATCTGGCGTTGTACAAGACATTGCATGATTGACTCAATTGCCTAAGTAAATGATATGGCATTCATGCCAGTCACTCTCCTCATCACTCTAGAAGACATCCTTTTTAGAGAGGGTGACTCCATCACCTGGGGGTACACCACCACGTCAGAAGTCGTCCATTCTAAAATACTTTTTGAATGTTGTTCAAGTACCCGATTGGAAAACTTCCCAAATCTAGATCTGAAACCAGAACATTTGATATATTATCCATCTGGTTTTGTACAAGACATTGCATGATTGACTCAATTGCCTAAACAAATGTTATGTCATTCATGTCAGTCCCTCTCCTCTTCAGTCTAGAAGACATCCTTTTTAAAGAAGGTGACTCCATCACCTGCGGGTACTCCACCACACCAGGAGTCGTCCATTCTAAAATACTTTTAGAATGCTGTCTAAATACCTGATTGGGGAATGATTCGTATGTCAAAAACTATTTCTAAACCGCAATCAAGAACGGCATCGCATGAAGCTAGCCGGTGAGTACGGGTCGGTCCACAGGGATGTTGTGAGTTTCCGATTCGCGCTAACGAGTTAATTCCGAAGGGTGTTCGGATTGGTTATTAAATCTAAAAACCTGATTAACCTAGGGCAATTATCTAGATCTATTCTTGCTAGGGTTAGGTTTAGGGATGATTTGGAAATGCTAGTAAATCTCAACGCTTTCTGTACCCGAATGAAGATCTATGAGGAATTATGGTAATTATCAATAAAGGGGATTAGATCCATTCGGGAAGGTGTTCCTTCCTCTAGGTTCTTGTCCTTCCTTTAGAGATCCTTACCCTAACCTCCATGGAAAACGCGCGCAACCGGGCCTTTATACTACGATGTCACCGCTACCTTGAGGGATAGGATGCCGTAGGGCGCGGTGTGTGCGTGTATGCATGGAGTCCTATTGAAAATATTTAATGGGTAAGAAAGGGATGAGAGATCTCATCTCTCAAAATCCTTCCCCAAAGCTAACTCTAAACAAGTTCCTAGGACATGAAATTAAATCTACCTAGGGCAAAGAATTGAAATCTAAACTAGAGCAAGGAATTACATCTACTTACAGATGCATTTCTCCAATCATCAATGCAGGTTTGTCAGATCTAAATTTCTGAATTGAAGAGAGGCACCGATGCTCTCCATAAAGAATTTTGGAATTTTTATTGAAAGGAGGCATAAGGTTTACAATGAATTAGAGTCCCTATTTATAAAGAATAGGAAATCCTAGGGTTACATTTGTTTCGCATGTCTGAAATTACAAAAATAGCCCTTAGGAAGACCGGTCAAAGATTTTACACAATATAGTAAAAATTTTAACTCACGATCGCTCTCTACAGCCGCGGAGCCGCGGTCCCAGCCTGGGTTTGGCCGCGGTTCCGCGGTCAAACTGAAGAGTTGACTGCTCAGAATTCTTGTGTTGTCTCCTGATGACTTGTACTTCCTGTTTATACAGGTCCTTTCTCAAATTGTTTTCTCGTGTTCTTCCAGATCTTTCCAGTGAACATTGTAGTGGACTTTTACTGTTTCTTCATGTCGCTGCCTTTATACTCGATGAACTGTTGTTCATTGTTCCTCAAAATGTAGGCGCGATCAAGATTTCACCATTTAACATTCGCATTCTCACTTTTGCATTGTCTTTTCATTGTTTTTACTGTTTTCTGTTCAAGAACCTGTAACCTGTAACATGTAGCAGACATGCGTCAAAAGCACCTGTTTATTTATAAAAAGAATAAGAATGGGGAATATAATAATGCAATATTATGGTGTGAACAAATACCCCCAAACTTATCTTTTGCTCGTCCTCGAGCAAACTTATTTTTATTCACTAAAATCCTAACCACACTTTCGCAGGGAAACGCGATTGCACTGAGCACGTGCAACAAGCCGTTAAACCTCTAGGTGTCCCTAGTAGGAGGAGTGTTGTCTCCTGAGGGTTTTCAGCGGATTACACCCACAAAATCCTATCAATTCGGCCTTTCGACTTTTGTTTTTCAATTAAGTTTTCTAACAGGGAATTCTATTATCTTTTGACTCGCAATTTATCCACCCACATTCTTCACACTTCCTCATTATTTAACTTAAGATTATATATATCCTATAGACTTACTTAGCTTTCGGCATCTCTTAAGTTTTCCTTCTAGGATTCCATCTCGACTTAGGAATTTCTATCAACTCTATTAAAGATATAAGTTCTATTTTTCATTCCTCTCTCTTATCTAAATTCCAATCACATATCCCGACGTGTGTGTATAGATCACCTCTACACTTCAAAATTCAAATCAAGCAATCATACTCTCGTCCATTGTCCAAAGCACTTATTAATTAGTGAATTTTTAAATGAAATTTGCTTACACATCCTTCATGCGACCGTTAATATTTCTTGAGGTACCAACAACCGATTACAAGATGCGTTAGCATTTTAAAGCGTACTTCCTAGTTTTGCAACACCCAAGGCTTTAGCAGTGACTCCCAAACCAGTTGGTCTAAGGCACTAGGTGATGAAGCACCCTCGCTAAATATTTTTCTATTTTTGCAGCCTTAAGTAATCACAAAAACCAGTGTCCATTTTTTTTTTCTTTATTCACTTTTTTTTTCTTTATTTTCATTGTACTAAGGACTTTAGACAAGAGCACTTCAAGGTCTCTTCTACTATTCCAAGTTTTAAGGTGCGTGATTGTGCAAAATGTAGGTTATATATTTTCAGAATCTAGACTTAAGCTAGGAACTATTTTTCAAACTTATACTCTAATAAGAACATCAATACTCTTCCCTCATTTTGACTTAGCCCAAGAAGTGAACCCAAAATTTGCCTATTTCTAAATAAACTACAAGGCATATACTTTCTACCGTTAAACTTTAAGGAATGTAATCTTTAGGGTTTTTAATTCACTAAGTCTAAGATCTAGTTGTTCCTAGCCAGTTAACCTATTTGTCAAACTCAAGTCAATTATAGCCAAAATTGAATACAATAATCTTTATAATTTTTGGAATTTTTCAATTTTTATGGCTCTTTCAAATAAATATGCAAATGCAAAAATATGTACAAATGAATGCGAAGGAAGAAGACGTACCGAGCATACCCCTAAACTTGAACTTGACAGTGTCCTCACTGTCATGCTAAACCAAGAGGGTCAAAATACCGGCACTCCCCTGTTTATTTATAATTTTTATATTTTTAATGTTTTGAAATTTTTTTATTTTTTTTTATAGAAAAGAAAACAAAAAATATATACATATATACAAAGATTCCCCCAAACTTAAGCTTGGCCTTGCACAAGCCAAAAGTTAATACCAACCATTCAAAAATCTTATCGTGGAAATGGTATAGTTGGTGCAAGAAAATGAGAAGCACGCGAGACCGTGTGGAAAGAAGAATGGTAGAATATGGTCTCGGTGGGGGAGAAGAATGGCAAAAAGAAGAAGGAAGTGGAGTACGATCTTGATGGTGTAAATTGAGTGAATAAATTAGCGCAATATGTGATGACCGATATGTTATAAGCGATTGCGCTAACCTATCTACTCGACGAGAAATGGGATCAAATCCCTCAAGATTCGCAAGAAAACATGGGTACGCCGAACTTGGTATAGGAAATGAAAGCGTAACGGTCATTTGTTCGGTCGGAACAATGGGAAAGACGAAAGGGAGTGAATTAGGGATAGTATCTTTCTCACCGTAGTAAACTGTTTCAAACTTGAAAGATTCCATTAATGGTTCGAAACTACTATAATCAACCGAGTCTGATGGCTCATCTGAAAATGTAAAGGACTCAAACTCGGGCGGTGAGTTATCAATATCGTCCGAAAAAGTGAAACACTCGTAGGTGTCATCGTCTGTGAGAATTGTGTCAGATTCAAAGGAAAAGATTTCAAGCTCACAATCTTCAAGCGGGGTCGGAACGATGGGAAGGAGGGAGGGTGATATAACAGTCAAAGGTTCAGGAGGATGAATTGGAAAATCAGACACATCAAACAAAAATGATTCAACCTCAATATTATCCTCAAGACTCTCCTCAATACTATCCTCAATATTCAACTCATCCATGCCATTATCATCAAAATCTAGACGCATATGAGATTCGGGAGAAACATTTAATAACTCGGGATGATGATTTGAACATAAAATTTCAAGCAAATCGACAGGTTCATCATCCGAAATATTCCCGGCGTCTATATCCTCAATCAAGTGAAAATCAATTTCTTTAGACACCTCATAAACAGCATGGATATTTATCAATGTAGGTTCTAGAGTAGAGGTGTAAAGATCGAAAGGATTAGGTGCGGTTTCACTCGAAAGGGGTTCCTCAAAATTTGGCAAATCAAACACTACAAAATCACACAACTCATTTTTATTTTGAACTTGTGAATCATTTAGGACATTCGATAGAGAACTGGAGTTGTAGGCTTCAATTGGGTAAGGGTAGGTTTGATTTATAAATCCTCTCACATTCTCTCTCTGTCCAACCGCCTCCTCATACATTGGAAAATTTGGAGCTAGGTGGAAACTAGCTACCGGTTCACTCGGTTGCATAAGGGCGGCCATGGACGCTTCCACATTCCTCACCATTTTGTTTGTTGCAGCAATATAAGCCTCCAACGACTCTTCTAAACTAGACTTAGGTGGTGAGGGGGTTTCGGTAAAACATTCAAAATGGTGTGGATATGCAAAACTCCTAACAGGCTGTGTGGAAACGGTGTCTAGTGAAGGTGGGAAGGTCGGGTAGGACTGATAGGAAGTGGGTGGTAGGACAGGGGTAGGGTCAACATCTGGATAAAAAGGTGAATAATCTTGTGGATCCCTAGAACTAGATGTGTGGAGAGGGGTAAAAGATCGGCTGCGAGATTGAGCAATATGCTCAGCAATGGACATCGGCTTAGGAGTGACAGAAGAACTTGAAAAAGTGGTATCAACATATGGAGGTGGTAAAGGTTGACTTGGTTGACACAAAGTGGGTTGAAAAGTCAAACTGTTTCTCCTAGACGCCTCTATTTGATCTTTCAAAGATATTTTAGGCAAGGAAGGATCGTCTTTAAATTGACCGAACAAATTGACGTACGATGCAAATTAGGTTCGGGATACCAAAGTTCGGCTAATGATTTATTATGTGGGGTATCCATGTTAGAAGAAAGGTGACAAGAAGGAAGGTTGGGTGGTGCAAGGATTTATTTGCGGCTAAAAAAAATTTTGCAAGTTTCTATAAAATTTTCCTTTTTCTTTTTCTTTATTGGAAAATTGTTGCAAAAAGATTTTTAGTTAAAGATATGCAACCGAAAAAATATTACTTGCAATCAGTTATTATTTTAAGCATATCACAAGAATCTTTATTTGGAAAAAATTGTTGCAAAAATATATTCGAGAAAAGATATGCAACAAAAAAGATTACTTGCAATCAATTTCTATTTTAAGCGGGGCCCAAAAATCCTACACAAGACTTGTTATATGGAAGAGAATATATTTTATAGCTCACGGAATCCTGCAGGAATTTCCAGAAAAGATATTTCAGAAATTTACAGAAAAGGAAACAGAGAAACTTACAGAACAAATTTCCTGCGCTGAAGACACTGTGTAGCCGCGTTTTCGCGGTATAATGTGGGATTACAACGCGGTTTCGCGGTCGGATAGTCGACACGAGTCCCCAGAATTTTTCGCACGCTCTGATTCGACAAGAAGGCCGCGGTTCCGCGGCCTAAGGTGGGTTTTGGCTGCGGAATCGCGTCAGGTTGGGGGATTTGGGTCTCCAAAAAAATTTCCCTGTTCTGTTGTTCAAAATCTCTTCTATTCCGATATTTAGTTTCCTGTTTTGCTTTCGGGAAATCTCCAGATCCGAATTTGTATATCCTGCAAAAATTCAACCACAAAGTATCCCTTCCAAAAATAACAGATTATATATTTTTTATATTTTTTGGATTTTTTTTAGATTTTTATGATTTTTATGATTTTGATTAACCCGAAATTGCGAAAAGGAAATTTCTACGCCATCCCCGGCAACGGCGCCATTTGAGTTGTACTAGAACTTTCCTTTTCGCAATCTAGAGGAAGAAACATCTTCCCGAAAAACTCTAATCCACTTTATTGATAATTACCGTAACATCTAATTGATCAAAAATAAGGCATTGAAAGCGGTGAGGAAACCTTTAATCTCCAAACTCCCCCTAATCCTAACCCTAGCAAGACTTTATTTTAGATTAATTTAGTTTAGTGATAGATCTAGGCAACATTTGGAATCAACTCGTAAAAATACATTAAGAAAATTACCCATCTCTGTGGATCGACCCGTACTCACCGGCTGGCTGCAAAGCGACGCCGTTTCTGATTGCGGTTAACAAGTATTTTTGTACTAATCAATTGGCGCCGTTGCCGGGGATCGAACCCGGGTCACCCGCGTGACAGGCGGGAATACTCACCACTATACTACAAATGGCGCCGTTGCCGGGGATGGCGTAGAACTTTCCTTTTCGCAATTTCGGGTTAATCATAAAATTTAAAAAAATCATAAAAATCAAAAAAATCAAAAAAAATATAAAAATATATAATTTGTTATTTTTGGAAGAGATACTATGTTGTTTGAATTTTGCAGGATATACAAATTCGGATCTGGAGATTTCCAGAAATCGAAACGGAAAAAGAGATATCGGAACAGAAGGGGTTTTAAAAAAACAGAGAAGCACAAAAATTTTGGAGCCCCAAACCCCCCAACCCGCCGCGATTCCGCGGCCAAAACCCACCTTAGGCCGCGGAACCGCTGCCTTCTAGTGGAATCAGAGCGGCAGAATTTTTTTGGGGACTCGAGCCTACGATCTCGCCGCGAAAACGCGGCACAAACGCGTTTTTACTGCGGAAAGGCGGCGGTACAATGGCATCTTCTTCTGAAAAATTTTCTGTAAGATCTTCTGTTTCTCCTCTGTAATTTTTGAAATATATTTTCTGAAAAATTCCTGCAGGACTTTGTGCACTTTAAAAATATTTTCCCTTCCATATAACAGTCTTGTGCAGGATTTTTGGGCCCCGCTTGAAATAAAATAGATTTCAAGTAATATTTTGCTGTTGCATATCTTTTCTATAAAATATTTTGTCGTTGCATATGTTTTCTCTAAAATCTTTTTGCAACAAAATTTTTCCAAATAAAGAGAAAGAAAAAAAAATCAATGAAAAATGAAAATAAAAAGGACAAATATTTTATAGAACTTGCAAAATTTTTTAGCCCCAAATAAATCCTTGCACCACCCAACCTTCCTTTTTGTCACCTTTCTTCTTCTAACATGGGTACCCCACACAATAAATCATTAGCCGAACTTTGGTATCCCGAACCTAATTTTGCGTCGTACGTTAATTTGTTCGGTCAATTTTAAAACGATCATTCCTTGCCAAAAATTTCGTTGAAAGATCAAATAGAGGTGTCTAGGAGAAATATTTTGACTTTTCAACCCACTTTGTGTCAACCGAGTCAACCTTTACCACCTACATATGTTGATACCACTTCTTCAAGTCCTTCTGTCACTCCTAGGCCGATGTCCATTGCTGAGCATATTGCTAAATCTCGCAGTCGATCTTTCACCCCTCTCCACTCATCCAGTTCTAGGGATCAACACGACTATTCATCTTTTTATCCATATGTTGACCCTACCCCTGCCCAACCACCCACTTCCTACCAGTCATACCCAACCTTCCCACCTTCACTAGACACTGTTTCGACACAGCCATTAGGGAGTTTCACATATCCAACCAATTTTGAATCTTTTACTGAAACCCCCTCACCACCTAAGTCTAGTTTAGAAGAGTCGTTGGAGGCTTATATTGCTGCAACAAACAAAATGGTGAGGAATGTGGAAGCGTCCATGGCCGCCATTATGCAACCGAGTGAACCGGTAGCTAGTTTCCAACTAGCTCCAAATTTTCCAATGTATGAGGAGACGGTTGGACAGAGAGAGAATGTGAGAGGATTTCCAAATCAAACCTACCCTTACCCAATTGAAGCCCACAACTCCAGTTCTCCATCGAATGTCCTAAATGATTCACAAGTTCAAAATAAAAATGAGTTGTGTGATTTTGTAGTGTTTGATTTGCCAAATTTTGAGGAACCCCTTTCGAGTGAAACCGCACCTAATCCTTTCGATCTTTACACCTCCACTCTAGAACCTACATTGATAAATATCCATGCTGTTGATGAGGTGTCTAAAGAAATTGATTTTCACTTGATTGAGGATATAGACACGGGGAATATTTCGGATGATGAACCTGTCGATTTGCTTGAAATTTTATGTTCAAATCATCATCCTAAGTTATTAAATGTTTCTCCCGAATCTCATATGCGTTTAGATTTTGATGATAATGGCATGGATGAGTTGAATATTAAGGATAGTATTGAGGAGAGTCTTGAGGATAATATTGAGGTTGAATCATTTTTGTTTGATGTGTCTGATTTTCCAATTCATCCTCTTGAACCTTTGACTGTTATATCACCCTCCTTCCTTCCCATCGTTCCGACCCCGCTTGAAGACTGTGAGCTTGAAACCTTTTCCTTTGAATCTGACATAATTCTCACAGACGATGACACCTACGAGTGTTTCACTTTTTCGGACGATGTTGATGACTCACCGCCCGAGTTTGAGTCCTTTACATTTTCAGATGAGCCATCAGACTCGGTTGATTATCGTAGTTTCGAACCATTAATGGAATCTTTCAAGTTCGAAACAGTTTACTACGGTGAGAAAGATACTATCCCTAATTCACTCCCTTTCGTTTTTCCCATTGTTCCGACCGAACAAAAGACCGTTACGCTTTCATCTCCAATACCAAGTTCGGCATACCCATATTTTCTTGCGAATCTTGAGGGATTTGACCCTATTTCACGACGAGTTGATAGGTTAGCGCAATCGCTTTTAACACATCGGTCATCACAAACTGCGCTAATTTATTCACTCAATTTACACCCTCAAGATCGTACTCCACTTCCTTCTTCTATTCGCCATTCTTCTCCCCCACCGAGACCATATTCTACCATTCTTCTTTCCACAAGGTCTCGCGTGCTTCTCATTTTCTTGCACCAACTATACCATTTCCACGATAAGATTTTTGAATGGTTGGTGCTAACTTTTGGCTTGTGCAAGGCCAAGCTTAAGTTTGGGGGAATCTTTGTATATATGTATATATTTTTTGTTTTCTTTTCTATAAAAAAATTTAAAAAAATTTCAAAACATTAAAAATATAAAAATTATAAATAAATAAACAGGGGAGTGCCGGTATTTTGACCCTCTTGGTTTAGCATGACAGTGAGGATACTGTTAAGTTCAAGTTTGGGGGTGCTCGGTACGTCTTCTTCCTTCGCATTCATTTGTACATATTTTTGCATTTGCATATTTATTTGAAAAACCCATAAAAATTTAAAAATTTCAAAAATTATAAAAATAATTGTATTCAATTTTGGCCATATTTGACTTAAGTTTGACAAATAGGTTAACTGGTTAGGAACAACTAGATCTTAGACTTAGTGAATTAAAAACCCTAAAGATAACATTCCTTAAAGTTTGACGGTAGAAAGTATATGCCTTGTAGTTTATTTAGAAATAGGCAAATTTTGGTTTCACTTCTTAGGCTAAGTCAAAATGAGGGAAAAGTGTTGATGTTCTTATTAGAGTATAAGTTTGAAAAATAGTTCCTAGTTTAAGTCTAGATTCAGAAAATGTATACCCTACAATTTGCACAATCACGCACCTTAAAACTTGGAATAGTAGAAGAGACCTTGAAGTGCTCTTGTCTAAAGTCCTTAGTACAATGAAAATAAAGAAAAAAAAAGTGAATAAAGAATAAAAAAAATGGACACTGGTTTTTGTGATTACTTAAGGCTGCAAAAATAGAAAAATATTTAGCGAGGGTGTTTCATCACCTAGTGCCTTAGACCAACTGGTTTGGGAGTCACTGCTAAAGTCTTGGGTGTTGCAAAACTAGGAAGTACTCTTTAAAGTGCTAATGCATCTTGTAATCGGTTGTTGGTACCTCAAGAAGTATTAACGGTCGCATGAAGGATGTGTAAGCAAATTTCATTTAAAAATTCACTAATTAATAAGTGCTTTGGACAATGGACGTGAGTACGATTGCTTGATTTGAATTTCCAAGTGTAGGGGTGATATTTATATACACGTGGGGATATGTGATTAGAGTTTAGATGAGAGAAAGGGATGAAGAATAGAACTTGTATCTTTAGTAGAGTTGATAGAAATTCCTAAGTGGAGATGGAACTTTAGAAGGAAAACTTAAGAGATGCTGAAAGCTAAGTAGGTCTACATAACATATATAATCTTAAGTTAAATAATGAGGAAGTGTGAAGAATATGGGTGGATAATTTGCGAGTCAAAAGATAATAGAATTCCTTGTTAGAAAACCTTATTGGAGAACAAAAGTCAATGGGCCGAGTTGATAGGATTTTGTGGGTAGTATCCGCTAAAAACCCTCAGGAGACAACACTCATCCTACTAGGGACAACTAGAGGTTTAACGGCTTGTTGCACGTGCTCAGTGCAATCGCGTTTCCCTGCGAAAGTGTGGTTAGGATTTTAGTGAATAAAAAATAAATTTGCTCGAGAACGAGCAAAAGATAAGTTTGGGGGTATTTGTTCATACTAGAATATTGTATTATTATATTCCCCATTCTTATTCTTTTTATAAACAAACAGGTACTTTTGACGCATGTCTGCTACATGTTACAGGTTACAGGTTCTTGGACAGAAAACAGTGAAAACGATGTAAAGGCGATGAAAATATGGAATTTTGACCAATAAATGGGAGGATCTTAGTCAAGCCTACATCGAAAGACAGATCACAATTAACAAGGCAACGCAAGATCGCAAAATGTCAAGGCAAACGGTCAAAAAGCCATTGCAAATGTTCACTGGAAGATCTGGAGAAGACCAGAAGCCAAGTTCAGAAAACAACCAAAGAATTAAGAAGACCAAAGATCCAGAAATCAATACCCAAAAGCCCAGAGCCCAACTCCCTAGTTTGGCCGTGGAACCGCGGCTAAACCCAGGCTGGGACCGCAGTTCCGCGGCCGTATAGTGCCCGGGATTTAGGAAAATTCTGTGACTTGTTTTGGCGGCGTTGAAATGTTGACCTAGGGCTATATTTGTAAATTTAAACATGCGGTTCAAGATGTAACCTAGGGTTTCTATTTCCTATAAATAGAACTCTAAAGCTTGTAATTCTTTATGCCTCCTTTTAATAAAAATTCCAAAATTCTTTATGGAGAGCATCGGTGCCTCTCTTCAATTCAGAAATTCAGATCTGACAAATCTGCATTGATGATTGGAGCAATGCATCTGTAAGTAGATTTAATTCCTTGCTCTAGTTTAGATTTCAATTCTTTGCCCTAGGTAGATTTAATTTCATGCCCTAGGAACTTGTTTAGAGTTAGCTTTGGGGAAGGATTTTGAGAGATGAGATCTCTCATCCCTTTCTTACCCATTAAATATTTTCAATAGGACTCCATGCATACACGCACACACCGCGCCCTACGGCATCCTATCCCTCGAGGTAGTGGTGACACCGTAGTATAAAGGCCCGATTGCGCGCGTTTTCCATGGAGGTTAGGGTAAGGATCTCTAAAGGAAGGACAAGAACCTAGAGGAAGGAACACCTTCCTGAATGGATCTAATCTCCTTTATTGATAATTACCATAACTCCTCATAGATCTTCATTCGGGTACAGAAAGCGTTGAGATTTACTAGCATTTCCAAATCATCCCTAAACCTAACCCTAGCAAGAATAGATCTAGATAATTGCCCTAGGTTAATTAGGTTTTTAGATTTAATAACCAATCCGAACACCCTTCGGAATTAACTCGTTAGCGCGAATCGGAAACTCACAACATCCCTGTGGACCGACCCGTACTCACCGGCTAGCTTCATGCGACGCCGTTCTTGATTGCGGTTTTCGGATCAAACGGGCGTAAACGTCGTTGTAGTATAGTGGTGAGTATTCCCGCCTGTCACGCGGGTGACCCGGGTTCGATCCCCGGCAACGGCACCATTTGATTCGTATGTCAAAAACTATTTCTAAACCGCAATCAAGAACGGCGTCGCATGAAGCTAGCCGGTGAGTATTGGTCGGTCCACAGGGATGTTGTGAGTTTCCGATTCGCGCTAACGAGTTAATTCCGAAGGGTGTTCGGATTGGTTATTAAATCTAAAAACCTAATTAACCTAGGGCAATTATCTAGATCTATTCTTGCTAGGGTTAGGTTTAGGGGTGATTTGGAAATGCTAGTAAATCTCAACGCTTTCTGTACCCGAATGAAGATCTATGAGGAGTTATGGTAATTATCAATAAAGGGGATTAGATCCATTTGGGAAGGTGTTCCTTCCTCTAGGTTCTTGTCCTTCCTTTAGAGATCCTTACCCTAACCTCCATGGAAAACGCGCGCAACCGGGCCTTTATACTACGGTGTCACCGCTACCTCGAGGGATAGGATGCCGTAGGGCGCTGTGTGTGCGTGTATGTGTAACGTTTTGAAAATCGTTTCGGAGAAATTTCGAAAAAACGGTAAAATAAGGGGGTTTTCGGTAAAAAGTCAAAATACAAATATCTTTATTATAAAATTAAATATACATATTCTAGCTATGTAATTGCTATTATTTGGTGTTTATTGACCCACTGGTGAAATTTCAAATTTTCTGAAAAATTTTCCGAAATTAATTATTTTAATATTATTTTAAGCCGTCACTAATATATTTAATTAGGGAAAATTACAAATTGGAATGAGTTGAAACAAATTGTGTGCATAATAAAACATTAAACAAAATTTTATCATGTGGTTTTTGAAACGAAATGGTTTGCCAAAACGGTTTAGAAAAATATCGAAGAAAAAGGCTTTTTTCGGTGAAATTAGTGTTAATGGGAATTGGGGTAATACATTTATCTTTTTCCCTAACCCACACACCCACACCTCACCCTCTCTTCCCCTCCCCATGTGGCCGGCCCCACCATGACAGCCCTCCCCCTCTCTCTCTCTCCAATCACCAAGAAAAGAAAAGAAAAGAAAGGAAAATGATAGAAAAAGGGTGGACTTTAACTAGATATTACTTTCTCCACCTCACTCTCTCTCCTCCCTCACCCAAACCCCCTCCATTTCTGGCCCAAACCTGAACCCCCCACAGCAGCAGCCCTCCACCAAAATCCCACACCATTTTGCCTCAAAAATCCATTAAAATGCTTCAAAAATCCATGCAAATTCAAAGCAAACTCAAAATCCAAGCTATACCCATTTTTCCTTGGCTACCATAGCATGGATCTAGGGATTTAGATTTCAATTTGGGTGGCTAAGTGTGCTTGTGGGAGCTTCAAATTATTTGGGTATAAATTCTAATCTTTTTGCTTAATGTGTTGTTAATTGCTTAGGTTAGCTTAATTAATTGTTTAATTAGGTTTTTAATTAGTTCTAGGTGCATGATTTATAATTCAAGAGAGGGGTTTGATTTCAAATTGGTATTTTGTGTTGTGAGATTTAGTTTATGTGATATAATTGACATATTAATGTTATGCTAAATCCAATTTAAGTTGCTAGTTTGCATATTTGTTGATTTAAAAGTGATAATTATATAATTGGTAAACTAGGTTTTTTAAATAATTATATTCTTGTGAGAGGAAATTCTAATTTAGGTTTCATGTCATTATAAATATTATATTGAGTGGTTTAATGCTTTAGTTCATGAAAATCCAAGCTAGATTGTAGTTTGTTCATTTTTGCTATAAAATTGTTAAAATTGGTTAATATTGCAAACTAGGTTTTTGAAATCGAATTAAATTGTGGGTTTAAAATTTACGTAATGGTTTCTATGGTATAATTAAGATATTAAGTTATCATCTTGGTCACTAGAATTGCTAAAACATCATGTTTTGTACAAAAACGGCGAATTGTGCTTGCTAGATTTTCGGAAAAATGACTTTTTAAGTGAAATTGGGGTTTTTGTGAGTTTTAACCTATTTTATATTAAAATTAGTGTTCGTGAATGTGCAAATGAGTGTATTTGGGTTTTTCTCGATGGTCTAACGTTTGAACACCGACGTCGAGGGTTTTTGGGTTGATTTGTGAAAGCAACCATAGGTTTTGACTTATGTGGGATTCGTGTGTCGTTTTGGTCATGAGTCGGATTTTAATGTGATACGATGCGTTGTGATATGTAGGTACCCCCATGTGGACTTCGAGACGACAAGCAAGCGCGTGGCGACGTCGGCACCGGCGAGCGAGGACCAGGTGAGTAGATTTATATCTACGGGGAGAAGTCGGGTGGATGGCGTATAGCACCCCCGCAGTTCGTGGTGATGTATACGAATACGTATACACACATATATATATTGTTTATATATTGTTTGAGTATATTGATGATAATATGGATATTTGGTGTTCTTGGATGATTTAGTGTCGCGAAACCCTAGAGTAGTGGTCGCACTACACATGCACACACCAACCCATACTTACATACTTTCTTCTTTCATTTGTACTTATACGGGAATATATAGTTATGTGTTCACATGGGTATGGGACTATGTGTTCACATACGGATTTGAGGATGATACTTGGGTTTGAGATGAGTCGATGAGATTTGTATTGAGGTTGTGAATTCGGTGATATGGCAGGATTCGTATTTGAGATACGACATGACGTTGTAGCGGGTCCTTGACGTAGTGTTTCACACACGTCCATGCATACTTAGGCGGTATCAGTATTGTACTAGACATAGATCAGTACCCCGATCATGATATTTGATAAAGAGGATACCAGGTGAATAGTATGATGAATGTGATATTAACCCGTACCCAGATTTGGGGATGCCGTACGACGGATTTACGTACGAGCTATATTTTGATGATTGATCCGCACTCTTGACTTGGGATGTCTGATTATAGATATGGTTTTGGATATGATATTATTGAGGCGGGATCACCGACTAATATATATACAGTTATGTATATGTATCGACTCGGATGTTAGGCGGTTTCCTTACCTGTAGTCCAGCTTGTTAGCTTAGCCCTTCAGTTTAGTTTAGTTATTAGATTAGATTCGATTCTTACCTATTTCAAAAACTAACGAATCGTGGGTATTTTAAAAGACAGCCCAAGGGATCCTACGGATATTTCAAAAGACGTATCTTTTCATAAAAACACCGTAGCCCCTATTTTCAAAACCCCATGATTCGTGTTATTTCAAAAGGCACCATTTGTAGGACTTATATTAGATTAATGCAGATTAGTTATAGTTACGTCTAGTATTCAGCTCCCGCTCATTATTGTGGTTCGCTTCGCATCGCATGCTTATATTATGTTTCATACTCCATTATTGATATCATGCTGTTAGGACACCAGCACCATTACCGATGATGCGTATGTACCACGTACACTTACTTGCCGGCTCACACACATCTTCATCGGTAATTGCCATGTCACGTACACCTTAGAAAATATTATTGCTTGACATAGCCTGTTAGCTAATAGTTTAGACATGATATTAGTGTACTTGCCGTATATGTTAGTTTAGATATTGTAGTTATTACCTGCTACTTCATGCATACTGTTATTCATTGTTATGCCGCATTCATGGATTCTCATGCATATATTCACTATTTTACGTGTTATTGAGGTTTTGGATTCGGATTTCCATGAGATTTTTGGGATTTAGAGGAAAACCGCAAAAACATAAATAAACCTTTTCTCTCTTTTAAAATAAAAAGTGCGGTTTTTCCATGATGTATGAGTCGTCCACCATGAGTTTGCTGATGGATTTCGAGACCCGATTCGAGGAGTGGAGGAACCGTTTCGGGTACATGGTGGGCCCGGTGCGGTACCCCAGGACAAGAGGATCGTGTTGTTGACGTTGAGCCTGGCAGGGGAGCACTACCGACCGGTGATATTACCCGACGCGTCGGATATCCGGAGGATACCGTCGTGGTCTTGAGATAGATGGTAGGGGCCGGTCTGGATTGACAGCGCCCTAGATATTGTGATTGAGATATTGAGATTTTGAGATATTGAGATACAGAGATTATGATACAGAGATATCGAGATATTTGGACACTTGTTTTGTGTCGATGCTGGGCACTGTTTTATGCTGATTTCATTTATGGTACCTCACTTTTAAAATACAGAAATCTCACTGATTTATGAAAACAGTTTTCTTCAGTACATGCATTCTGTTTCATGCATTCATACATTGCTACCTGAGGCACTGACACGGCACATGGATTTACACTTGGGTTAGATATTTGCCCTAACCATTGTTATGGGTTGCAGGCTATTTATTTGAGGATATATTATGATCATTGACCTAGGATTGCGTTATTTATGCGATTTCTTTTCATAGATGTTTTTCTATTCACGAGTTGGCAACTCACCCCCGTTGTGCCCCAGTTCTTGCAGGTTTGCCGTACAGGTTTCATTACGGCTTTGCGGGCATAGTTTCCTTCGGGTGATTTGCTAGTAGGTGGGTTTACTTGTATCGTACCCCCATTATATATCTTGTATATCATTATTCTGTTGTATCTAGATGTTCCATCAACCAAACATGTATTTATTTTGAGATAGAGACCAGTGATGTTATTCCTTCGACCTTAGAGTCGCGCGTTATATTTCTGTGGTTTTCTTGTGGTTTTGAGTTTCCTTTTGAATTTTGATCCTCGCCGTTGGCGTTGTATATTATATTGCTTGTGTGGTTGTGACCGTCGATTGATGAAGAGCTAGCTCCCGCTTGGGGATGCCTTTTATTGATTTCGTATACTATTCATGTTGTATCCCGTTTGGGGGGCCAGTATTTACAAAGGAGACTCTGCCGAAATTTTCAAGAAATTTTTGATGTTTTTAGAAACCCGCATAATTCGGCTTATGCTATTGAAACTACTTGTTTTAAATTGGTTTTCCTTCACTCTACTATTTTTCTTGGTTTGGATTTCTGGGGTTTCGGTTTACTTAGATTACGTACGCCTCGAGACGTTCGTAGTTTAAGTGCCGATCTTGTTCCGTACTCTCGGGACGTGATAGTATGCATGGAGTCCTATTGAAAATATTTAATGGGTAAGAAAGGGATGAGAGATCCCATCTCTCAAAATCCTTCCCCAAAGCTAACTCTAAACAAGTTCCTAGGGCATGAAATTAAATCTACCTAGGGCAAAGAATTGAAATCTAAACTAGAGCAAGGAATTAAATCTACTTACAGATGCATTTCTCCAATCATCAATGCAGGTTTGTCAGATCTGAATTTCTGAATTGAAGAGAGGCACCGATGCTCTCCATAAAGAATTTTGGAATTTTTATTAAAAGGAGGCATAAGGTTTACAATGAATTAGAGTCCCCATTTATAAAGAATAGGAAACCCTAGGGTTACATTTGTTTCACATGTCTGAAATTACAAAAATAGCCCTTAGGAAGACCGGTCAAAGATTTTACACAATATAGTAAAATTTTTAACTCACGATCGCTCTCTACAGCCGCGGAACCGCGGTCCCAGCCTGGGTTTGACCGCGGTTCCACGGTCAAACTAAAGAGTTGACTGCTCAGAATTCTTGTGCTGTCTCCTGATGACTTGTACTTCCTGTTTATACAGGTCCTTTCTCAAATTGTTTTCTCGTTTTCTTCCAGATCTTTCCAGTGAACATTGTAGTGGACTTTTACTGTTTCTTCATGTCGCTGCCTTTATACTCGATGAACTGTTGTTCATTGTTCCTCAAAATGTAGGCGCGATCAAGATTTCACCATTTAACATTCACAGTCTCACTTTTGCATTGTCTTTTCATTGTTTTTACTGTTTTCTGTTCAAGAACCTGTAACATGTAGCAGACATGCGTCAAAAGCACCTGTTTATTTATAAAAAGAATAAGAATGGGGAATATAATAATGCAATATTATGGTGTGAACAGGGAACTTCCCAAATCTAGATCTAGTCACCAGAATTCCTGATATATTATCCATATCCAACGTGGAGAAAACACTATGTGATAACCAAATTTTGACCGATTGTAGTATAGGAACATCACTTCCTATCTGGAGTATGTCATCCAAATCCCAGACAGTACTCCCTACATCCTTCTTACTAGGTTCATCTTTTTTTTATGAAGTCAATCACCTTGACTGTCACATTAAAACAGATAATCCATCTCCGCTATCCATGCTTCAGTCTACGAATAGACATAAACAACTTGCACACCTTCCGCTGCTCCCACTAACTACGATAACCCTCTGGCAAAGTCATATACACGTACACTTCCAAATTCCCATTTTGAAAGACGTTACAGTCATCCACCTGCCAGATATCATAACCAAGAACTGTATCAGCGCCAAGTCATATCCATATGGAATTCAGCGTAGACACTGAAGTAAAAGTCATCACAATCCACAATGGGTATTTGATGAAAACTCTTTACAACGAGTCAGCCTTATTAGGTTAGTACCTTTCCACCTGCACAGATCCCGAAAGATCTACTTTCTCCTAATGGGCTTCACCCCTTCAGGAGCACCCAGTAAAGTCTAAAATCCATAATTTTCTGAAGTGCGTGGAGTCTATCTTGGATATGAAATATCTGGTCACCTGGAAGTAACCACTTCCTATGACCCGCTGATAACTGGCAGGGGGAATAGCAGTGCCAAGTCATATCCATATGGACTTCAGCATAGACATTAAAGTAAAAGTCTCATCACAATCCATAACTGGTATTTGATGAAAATAATTTACAATAAGTCTAGCCTTATTAGGTTAGCACCTTTCCACTTGCACAGATCTCAAAAGATCTACTTGCACCTAATGGGTTTTACCCCTTCAAGAGCATCCAGCAAAGTCCAAAATCCATAATTTGCTGAAGTGCGTGAAGTCCATCTTGGATATGAAGTATCTAGTCACCTAAAAGTCACCACTTCTTATGATATGCTGACAACTAGAAGGACCATCATCACCATGATACTGACCTCCCTGCCACCGTCTACGAGAAAACCGAAGTATCTCTTGGGTGGCTGAGGTCACCTACTTAATCTATGGAGTGGCTAATGATTTGTCAAGTCCAATTAAATTCTTAGGTTCTACTAAATTTTCGGTAACCGTTTATGGTTCTGGAATTACTTCCAAATCTACCATACTCCCACTAATTTCTTTTGCAAAATGATTCCTTTTATAAAAAAAAATGGCAAGTCAAGAACAATGTAACTATTGATCTTGAAAATGGTAGAAACAAAATCCTAGCGAATACTTGGGATAATCCACAAACCTCCATTACCGAAGCGTGCCTCGAGTTTGTCCAGATTCTGCTTGTAAACAGAAACTGGATAACTCCATATCTTAACAATCTCAAGATATGTAACCATTCTATGTCCATATAGAATCAATGCACTAATTTAGATGGAACCAGATTCAAATGTCATGCAGCCGTTTCCAGTGCATATCACCTAATGGAAAAAGGCCAATACTGCATTACTTGTCATGGAGCACACCCACGGATGAGTAACATGCGAAAGAATCAAGTTCTCAATACTATAATGGAACATCTAGCATAAGTATCTACATCTTCGATCACCTCGAAGAATCCTGATACTTCCAACGTATGATTCTCTACTTTATTCTTATACCTATAAACTTCTCAAAATCTTTAACCTTGCATTACAACGAATGCGTGTCTAAAACCAAAGAACTCATAGGTAAACCTGAATGAAATAAGAGTACCAACCCCTTGTCCCAAAGAACACTGGACAACATACATTTTCATGTATAAGTCCCAAGAGTATACCAACTCAAATTCTGTGTTTTGTAAATTGAAAATGTATCTTGGTTAAGAATTTTTACACCGTTATTCAATACACCTTACCTTATCCTCAACCGATAAAGGTAAATGTTTATAACACAATTTTCAAAATATATATCTCACTTTATAAAATAAAGGTATAGATATTTCAAATTCACACGCCCGGCACGTGGGCGTGTGGCGCCTGCAGAAAAAAAGGGGGAACTTAGCCTCGGGGTTCGGAGTTAAACTCCGAGGGACTTTGAAAACTCCCAGAAAAATGGAGGATTTTTATCTTTATGGAGTTAAACTCCCAAAAGGATTTAGAGTGGAGTTAAACTCCAAAGATTTTGAATGGAGTTAAACTCCTAAAAGGATTTTGTTTATGGAGTTAAACTCCAAAAGATTTTGACAAATGGAGTTGCACTCCCAAAAATCTTTGGAGATGATCAAAGGGGACCCCTTTCTACTCCCCTTTAGCCCTGGATCTTCTTTTGAGCCTTGGTTCATTCCGAAGTGGGGCTTTTGGAGGGGGGTCTCTTTCTTCCTCCTCTTTATTGGCTGGATCTTGGAGAAAAATGAGTGAGACTTAAAAACCTCCCGTTTTAGAGACTTGATGGGAGATCTGAACTCCCCTTCGTGGGTTTTATGGTGAAAAACTATTTCTTTTTGGAAAAGGAAGAGTTAAACTCTTGATTTAATTCAGAAAAGAGAGGAAGGTTTAAAACCTTGAGAAAGGAGAAAGAGACACAGAAACCCTAATTTTTGAGGAGAAACAATTATTCTATTCATTCATTATCATGTTGCCTTATATAGGCTTATAAATTTACACATAGCCCCTGGGGCTTTACAAAATGGCATTTTGCCCATCCCATGCCTCATGTGCTTGGTTCTTTTTGCACATGAGCCATGGGCTTTACAAAAATTTGGATTTTCGCCATTTATTTTACATTCATGCATGAAAATTATATCAAACTTATTTATTACATAATTTTCTTCTTGACATTGGGAAGGCCGGTCGCTTCATGTTCGGGCTCGACTTGGGTATGAGCCCACTTGATCTGGGCTTGGACCCACTTGGTTTGGGGTTGACTTTGACTTGGTCAACCGGGGTGTAATTTTTTACCTGACGTGAAAAATTCATCGAATAATAAACATGCATTTAAAATTTTATTTCAAGCTACAGGGAAGAGATCACCAAACATGGGATCAGAATTACAAGGGTTAACAAAACAATATACAAAGTTCTCTAACTCCCTCTCTGCCCACTCTACTATGTAGTAACGGCGGTTCTCACGAAGAGTCCCTTCCCATCTGTCAGCGCCAAGCTCATCGGCAAAGGAAGACATGATAGCCCGCCGGTCTCGGATTTGACTCAGCATGTGAATCAAACGGTCCCTCAGAGGTTTTGTAATCAAGCATGCTTCATGAATGCAGTCGATCTTATTTTCCGTTCCGTCAAATAGCGCTAGATTCATCTCCGCCGGATGAGGGGGAATGTCGTCAAGGATGGCTAGGAAAATCATTCGGAGCCAAATAGAGCCGGCGGGGATAGGAGACCCCCTGCCTATCATGAGCTCATGCATCACCGTGTCGCACTGAGCATCTGTAAGAGCGGCGTTCTCCAGATGTGCAGCAAAACGAGGAATAATCTCCCCAATGGGCACCTCCCATGGCTGTCGTGGAGCATGTGGGCGATCGCAAGCCATGATTCTTTCTCTGTGAAAGTGAAAGAGAAGATGAACATTGTTTCAGATTATAAAGAGAAGCATTCAAGTCTCGACATAGAAAATGTTGTGCATTGTGTTAGTTGGAACTATTTCCAAGCTCTGACATTAAAAAAGGTGTTGGAAAAGAAAAGGTTGACTAAGGAAAAGTAAAGAAAGAAGGTGAAACGCAACCCTCATAAAAATATGGCAGCGCCTCACGTTCTGGGCACGTGAGCGTCGGCGTGCAAAGCACGTGGACGCCTATCTCTGATAGGATTAAATTCTAATGCAGCGCCTCACATTCTGGGCGCGTGAGCGTCGGCGTGCAAAGCACGTGGACGCCTGTCTCTGATAGGATTAAATCCAAGGGCGGCGCCTCAAGTGTTAGGAACATGAACGCCGGCGTGCAAAGCACGCGGTACCTGTTTCAGTAAGAATTAAATTTTTTGGCTACGCCACGTGCATAGCACGTGAGCGTCAGCGCCCAAGTTGAATCAGCTTTGCTTCGGGTAGAATTAAATTCTATATAAAAAATTATTTCCCTAAACAAGAAAGATATTCTCTGTTAAACAGAGAGCCATTAGATTAATGATCCAATGGTTGAATTAAATTCTATTAGGGAAAAATATCTCTATGATCTTTCTAAATAAGAAAGATATGCTCTGTTAAATAGAGAACCCTTATATTAAAAAATCCAATGGTGATTGAAAATCACCGTTTGAATTAAAATATAGAATTAAATTCTATATATGGGAAAATATTTTCCTAAACTTGTTAAAAACAAGAAAATATATTCTGTTAAATAGAAAGCATTGGATCTAAGATCCAACGGTGCTTAAAAATCACTACCTGATTTTGAAATCAGATTGAGATCTCTCAAACAAGAGATCTTTTAAACCAATCAACAATTTTTTCTCACCTATATAAAGGACCTGAGACTTTAAGTCTCGAGAGAAGAATCGACCCCATAAGGTGATAAAAAAACTACAACTGAGAATTTAATTCTCTTACTGAAAAAAGCTCCTTCTTGCTCCCTTCAAACCCTAGCTAAAGAAAAACAGAGAAAAAATATCTCTTTTGCCTAATATATATATATATATAAATGCAAGGGGTTAACCCTTTATAAAGAACTTAGTAATTTCTCTGGATCTGAGAGCCGCAAGACAAATCTTCCATAAGTTGAGAATTTAATTCTCATTAGGAAGATTTTTTTTTTCATACTTAAGATCTAGGGGAAAAACTAGACATGAGAAAAGAAACATGAAAAAATGAAATGGAACGTATATTTCAGGAATTTAATTCCTCTAAAACAGGGTTTAACCCTTCAAAGAACTTAGTTCTCATAAAAAAGGAACAAAAGAACTTAGTTCTCAAAAACCCGATTCCAGATCTTCAAAAATAGAGATCTTGGTGATCGTTAATGGCCAAAGCACCATTAATAGAAGTTTAACTTCTTTCAAAAATAAACAGAGATTAAATCTCCAAAGATCTAGTGCCTCACGTGCCTCATGCGTGAGCGCCCATAAATAAAGACTCAGCACCTCACGTGCCTCATATGTGAGCGCCCATAAGTAAAGATCCGGTGCATTACGTGCCTCACACGTTAGCGCCCATAAATAAAGACTCAACGCCTCATGTGCCTCACACGTGAGCGCCCATAAGCAATGATCGGGTGCCTCATGTGCTACCCATGTGAGCGTTTAAAAATTGTCAAGCTAGAACGCCTCACATGATACCCACGTGAGCGTTGTATAAAATTGATTAGTACTATATATTCAAAGTGTTTAAGTACTTAGCACTGATAGGGCAATGCCTAAGTCTGAGCGCCTCACGTGATATCCACGTGAGCACCAAAGCAGAATTTAGATATTATATCCATAGTCAAAAGATTAAGTGCTTAGTACTGCTAGATGATGAAAAAGCCTAAGACTGAGCCCAAAATTGTCTAAGTCTATGAAATTTCCTTGAACCCATATTATTCATTGCAGCCGAGCCCATATGCTCTATTGATACATCTTAAAAAAATTTAATGATCCTTAACTATATTTCTAAGTTGATCTTAGTCTCATATAAGACCAACGTATTCTCGGTTAAAATAAATTGAGCATATATACTCATATATTTAAGTTGATCTTAATCTAAAATCAGATTAACGGTCCTTAAATAAAATAAAATATCCCATGAACTGATAGAACATACAACCTAGGTTTAAACCCAAATATATATGTATGGATTTAGACTAATCTGCGTCCTACGGGTAACGACATAAACTAGTTTGCGTATACAATCCACGGAAAACCATAATAAACACATACACACACACACACACACACATACACACACACACACACACACATATAACACAACATGAAGTGATCTGTCTGGAGCATGTGAAAGTTGTTATCGCAACGCAATAACGTAATTAACTGCAGGGATTTGCGCCTGCAGGGAACAACGTTCCCACAATCAAAAACCCCTCAAAGAGGGGGAATCTGATAAAGTCACACTACAATGGCCGCGTCTATCCAAACCTCCGATATACGATACCATAAATCAACTTGGCATCTTCGGAAAGGTGGGCAGATATGCCCCAAATAGCATCTTCCCCAAAATTCAGGAAAAACGATCTACCCCAGTCCGTCTCTGTTTTCGACGGTAAACATACTATCCACAGGAAACATTCATGACTGTGAAGTCAAAAATCCTAAAGCTCATAAACCTTGCACTGCGGGAGATTGCATCATGCGGTCTACCATGTACAATCCACGAGCTCCCATCTTGACATAGAAGTCAACAAAATCAAATCCTCAAACCCATTCCCTGTGGTCCGAGATGACCTTAAACTAACACTGTGTCCGAAACGACTCTAAACTACTACCTGGTGCGAAATGACCCTAAACTAAAACCAGAACCCTAAGCCCCTAAACTGGATTCATGGACCACTATGTCCTTAAACTGGAGTCCTGCTGTTCAGTTGAAAATATTGCACTTTTGATATAACATTTTCCTTACTTTTCTTAAATATTTAAAGGTGTTTATTGTAAATATAGAACATATGAGGGTTTATCTGCAAAATATTTATTATCATATGTTTCTACATTATATTTAAAATTATGAAGGAAAATATATGCATATAATATTTATATAATATTTTAGTAATTAAAATATGCATATCATATCAAATATTCTAATCAATATTCTTAAAAAATATAATATCATACAAATGGTTAGGATAATATCTCAAAATATAACAAATATTACTAATACTATGAATTGAGATATTGTGCAGATTTAGCTCAGGTTTGGAGATCGAGATGTTCGAGATGTCGGGAATAAAATCTGCCGATGAAGATTAATAAAATCGCAAAATCAATAATGACAGAGACTCAGAAGAAGATATGAAAAATCCAGACATCACATAAATCTCCACGTGTCAACACCAGGCAGTACCAGAAGATTGAAGCCAGGATCTCACCAAACCACCGCCAATCCGCGGCTAAACCCCCCTTTATGCGGTGGATCCGCGACAAGATAGTGGACTTAGGAGTTCGGATTTTTTGGGTAAGATCATATCAACAGACCCTAACACAGGAGATCTAGGGTTTCTGTTTCTAGGGCTATATAAAGGACCGAGGGCTAAAATTAGAATCCATCACCTTTAACACGAAGCAAATCACCGTCAAAGAACAAGAGATCCACGACAGATCCGCGATTCGACGTGATAGAGCGACGTGAATATCGACGGAGCAAATACTTCCTACGAGGCGGAGATCGAGAGCAACTTCTTCCTCTTGTAATCTAAATTCAAAGGATTTGTACTTGTAACGTTGATTAATAAAGGTAGATTATTAGTTTAATAATTCCGCATTTATTTTCTGTATTTACATTATGATCTCTATCCCTTCTTCTTCTTCTTCTATCTCAACCATGCGTGAGTAATTCCTAACTTACTAGGGTTCGTAGGATTATGGTTGATCAATGGATGAAAAATATTTTAACTTCTTTTACATCTTATGAAGTTTATAAACTTTAGCAAAAGAATCGTTAACATTCTTATCGGGCGCGCTACCAATTTATTGATGGTCTCGACCGCGATTTGAGATTAGATTTACAATTGTTTTGTTAAGGGCTAGACATGAATAAAGATCAATGAAGGGACAAAGGTCAATAGTGGGAAAACCCTAGTTTCTTCCAAGAACCCTAATTCTCATTCACACTATCAATCTAGTTTTAAATCTATCAAAAGATAAAAGGAGTCATATTTAATTAATCATCCATTACTACTAAATTCTAACGAACCCTACAAGCCCTCTTCTTATATATTCTACATCCATGTTCAATATAGATCTAGAATCAATCTCCCATATTTCTAATCAACCCGTCTAAAGCAAGATTAAAAGTTCCACGCATCCCTGAGGACGACCCGTACTCATCTCAGCTGGCTAGAAGCGACACCGTTATTGATTGCGGGTACTATTACAAACACTTTTTCGCATCAATCAAATGGCGCCGTTGCCGGGGATACGTGCTTAATTTTTTTCTGGCTATTCGAGTTGAATTCTTATTCGATCCTTATCATAAAAATAAAAATCAAAACCGCAACTTTCATATTTAACGATTATTGTGTGAATTTTGCAAGGGTATCTGGAGTCACTGGAACAAGAAATTTGAGATTCGGAGACTTTCAGAGAGGAGCAAAGGAGGCTATTGTAGAAAAATTGTCAAAAGATCCCTCAATTTCGCGGCGGAACCGTGGCAGAAAGATAGTTTTGGCGGCGGAACCGCGGCGGCATGGGAGAGTTGGAGTCCCAAACTCCTCTAGTATCTTACTCATATCTTTCTCTCTTCTCTAGAAATCCAATAATTTGATTTTCTGCAGGATTCCTTGCAAAATATCGCCGCTCAAAAATCTTTTGTATGTTTTGTAATTGGTTTGTTCGTGCATATTTTAACCGGACTTTAAGGGGAAAGATCGAAATTCAGGTTAGGTGGGGATTTCATCACCCTTCCTAAGCCCCACAATTCACAAAACGAGCATCCGCATAACCCTATATTAATTAAAAAATATCTAGACCAAGACTCTAAGGACGTCGTGCTCAATTAGGACAGAGGAGGATCGTGAGTAATCTATCGTTTATCCGCATTTCTTTTGTGGTGTCTAGGCAAGTATGACTAAGGCAAGTGGTTACTTAATTAGACCCGCTATTTTCGGTGATTCATATAGAGGATACCTCCTACTTACCTGGCACTTACCTGGCCACAAGAGTAATAAAGAGGTGCTAGAGGATTGATTCTGCGGCTTGTCCTTTGGAAGTCTAGGAGCGGTCTACTGACTTGACCTAGGTGACCTTAGTTCTAGGGTTGTTTGTGCATTTTTGTGTGATTTTTCTCAGGTCCAGCACTTTTTCAAACCAGACCATTTTAAATCATTCTCACACACACTGCCACGTGTGCTAAACCCGCTTAGTGCATGATCGGCTGGACACGGTATTCTAGTGCCCGTCTTGTCCGCATTTCTGCTATCGACTCCGAAGTCGATAATTCTTCATCTTCTTTTTCCCCTCCACCCACCACATCAACCGAGATGGACGGTTCTCCATCAGATTTTACCAACACACCCCTGCCACCACCCTTAGGTGCGCAGAATCGACCGCGCATCTCTCTCCAAGAGAGATGCTACCCTATACGCGGTCCCCTTCCTACCCGTCTATCTATTCCACCAGCCAATGGGGATAATTTTGAAATTAAACCCCACTTCATCAACCTGTTGCCCAAATTTCACGGGCTTGAATCCGAAGACGCATACGTTTTTATCACCAAATTCGAAAACGTATACGCAATGATGGGCACTTCATAACTTTCAGTGGATGCTATGAGATTACGTCTTCTCCCTTTTACCTTGTACGATCTAGCAGAAATATGGTTTTATAACACTGCCGCACACTCTATTGCCAATTGGGATGAATTCGTTATAGCATTCCTTAAGAAATTTTATCACAATCATAAGACCGCCCGTGTTCGAAGCGAGATTAACCAGTTTACCCAGCTTCCCGATGAACCATTTTGGAAATGCTTTGAACGGCTTAAAGATCTGCAAGTCCAATGCTCTCAACATGGAATTAATGGATGGGACCTTTGCCGAATTATATATGAGGGCGTTAATCCTGCGACAAAACAAATGCTTGAAACCATTTATCAATGTCATTTCATGTCTAAAGACAATGGTGAAGCTTGGCAATTCCTGAAAGATCTCGCTGAACAAACTTTATAGTGGGAAAGTGTTAGACCAACATCGTCTAGGGAGGTATCCATCAGCTCGACGTTTCCATAGCAGTGAAAGCCGAAATGGCCGCGATACAAAAGAAACTCGACACTATCGAAAACAAATTCTCATCTGCCTCCCTAAACCAAGTTACGCTTCCCAAAACCGTATGTGGTTGCTGTTCCGACCCATCACATTTAACGGAAGAATGTCCTTTAAGTCCACCGTTTCAAGGTCAAGAAAAAATTAATGCTATTTTTCAGCAACGACCTAGAAACGATCCTTATTCTTCCACATATAATTAGGGATGGAGGAATCACCCTATTTTTCTTGGAACCAAAACCAAACTCAAAATCAAAACCAGTTCCCAAGCAACTATCAAAGAACTCCTCCATAGCAAAAGCAACCACCGCAATCGAGTCAGCACCCCTTTCAATCGCAACCTTTTCAAAATCCGGCCAACAATTCTACACCTTATAATAATTCTTTCCAAACGGCCGATACTGAACAATTCTCCGCACTTGAACGAAGCTTGGACACGTTTATTAAACATTCCTCGCAAACTACGGCTAATTTAACGTCTTCTATCCAAACGTTAGTGCAAAACACTGCTTCCCACGATGAAAGCATCAAATCAATAGAAGCACAACTTGCACAGTTAAATGCCGTGATGAGTGAGAGAGAGAAATGGAAACTTCCATCTCAACCTCTACCAAATCCTGGCCACTCACAAAGTTATAATGTGAATGCTGTAACCACATTGAGATCGGGAAGAGTGCTGAACAACCAAGTGGGTGAACATGTTGATGACGTTGATGTCAATGATATTAATGATACCCTGGCTTCTACTTCTACTCCTACTTCGTCTAGTCCACCACCTTCTTCCGAGCCTATTCTCCGTTTTCCCCTAGGCTCGAACCCTCAGCCCACTTCCTCGAGTCAACATAAAACGATCCCAACTCCAATTCTGGGATCGATTCCATCCCCACAAACTTCTCCACAAATGGTGGACCAAACCCTTATTGATAAAGCTTCTTATCCAAACAGGTTAAGGGGTAACAGACCAAGTCCACAAATGGAGAAAATTGTGGAAACTTTTAAGCAAGTTAACATAAATATTTCTCTCCTGGATGCTATTCAACATGTTCCGTCTTATGCGAAAATCCTAAAGGACTTGTGCACTAGGAAGAGAAAAATTCAAGTGCCTAAAAAAGTTTTCTTAGCGAGTAATGTAAACACTGCTTTTATACAACAAATACCCAAGAAACGAAAGGACCCCGGAAGTCCTACCATTTCTATTTCTATTGGGAGTAAAAATATCAATCGTGCTCTACTCGATTTAGGTGCTAGTGTTAACTTGCTTCCATATTCTGTCTAATGAGCAATTAGGGATCAGAGAGTTAAAACCGACGCACTACACTCTTCAGATGGCCGATCGATCTATCACTCAACCTAGGGGTGAGCTAGAAGATGTGTTAATCAAGGTCGGCGAATTTATATTCCCTGTAGACTTTTTCGTTATTGATACACAGCCTGTAGCAAACCCTCAAAACCAAATCCCGGTGATTTTAGGTCAATCTTTTCTTGTGACTTCCAACGCAATAATCAATTGTCGAAATGGCTCTATGACCCTATCCTTTGGGAAGATTTCAATTGAGCTTAACATTTACAAGTTGGGAAGTGAACCCTCCGAACCCTATGCTCAAGTATGTTCCGTCGAAATGATGGAATCCGACAGTAGCGAATTTGAACAGCTTCACGATACTGATCTTGACTCCGCCAGTACATTGTTGTTTGACCCTGCTATTTATTATATACATGCGGACCTTTCTATCGAGCTGTCCGGATCAACATCTAACGCTAAATATGAACCTTTTATGGAGTCCGAGTATCATCCCGTTCTTTCCGATGAGATTATTATTCGGGATATCGATGAAAGTTTTGAAGAAATCTTCGCTGAAGAACTCGCATTCTTAGAAGACAAGGGCGTTGTGATGAATCAACCCCCACTCAAAGAAGTTGAACCGCCACCCCTTCTTCTTATCCGGAACGAGAATGCGAGTAATCCACCATCACGGTTTCGTCTCTATAAACCGAGACGTAAACCCGTTCTATTACACCTCTTATCTCCTCCCCGCTTCTTCACGTCAATAGATGACATGATCTTCTACTAACCAGTGCGTTACATCGATAAAAAATTTGAATGGTTGGTGTTGACTTTTGGTCTTTGTAAAGCTTTTTATTGACCAATAACTTTAACCCCCTCATAATTTTAAATGCTCTACTAAAGTTTGGGGGGATATTTTGGCTCTTGATTGATGTGAAAAGAGTGTTTGTAGTAACCGCAATCAATAACGGTGTCGCGTGTGGCTAGCCGAGATGAGTACGGGTCGTCCTCAAGGATGCGTGGAACTTTTAATCTTGTTTTAGACGAGTTGATTGAAAGAAGGGGAGAGTGTTGAACAACCAAGTAGGTGAACATGTTGATGACGTTGATGTCAATGATATTAATGATATCCCAGCTTCTACTTCTACTCCTACTTAGTCTAGTCCATCACCTTCTTCCGAGCCTATTCTCCATTTTTCCCTAGGCTCGAACCCTCAGCCCACTTCCTCGAGTCAACCTAAAACGATCCCAACTCCAATTCTGGGATCGATTCCATCCCCACAAACTTCTCCACAAATGGTGGACCAAACCCTTATTTATAAAGCTCCTTATCCAAACAGGTTAAAGGGTAACAGACCAAGTCCACAAATGGAAAAGATTGTGGAAATTTTTAAGCAAGTTAACATAAATATTCCTCTCCTGGATGCTATTCAACAAGTTCCATCTTATGCGAAAATCCTAAAGGACTTGTTCACTGGGAAGAGAAAAATTCAAGTGTCTAAAAAAGTTTTCTTAGCTAGTAATGTAAGCACTGCTTTTACACAACAAATATCCATGAAACGAAAGGACCCCGGAAGTCCTACCATATCTATTTCTATTGGGGTTAAAAATATCAATCGTGCTCTACACGAGTTAGGTGCTAGTGTTAATTTGCTTCCATATTCTGCCTATGAGTAATTAGGGATCGAAGAGTTAAAACCGGCGCACTGCACTCTTCAGATGGCCAATTGATCATCACCCAACCTAGGGGTGAGTTAGAGGATATGTTAATCAAAGTCGTGGAATTTATATTCCTTATAGACTTTATCGTTATTGATACACAGCCTGTAGCAAACCCCCGAAACCAAATCCCGGTGATTTTAGGTCGACCTTTTCTTACGACTTCCAACGCAATAATCAATTGTCAAAACGGCTCTATAACCCTATCCTTCGGGAAGATGTCAATTGTGCTTAACATTTACAAGTTGGGAAGTGAACCCTCCGAACCCTATGCTCAAGTATGTTCTGTCGAAAGGATGGATTCCGACAGTAGCGAATTTG
The DNA here is from genome assembly GCA_030015575.1 of Agapanthus africanus. NCBI lineage: Eukaryota > Viridiplantae > Streptophyta > Magnoliopsida > Asparagales > Amaryllidaceae > Agapanthus > Agapanthus africanus. The sequence continues at coordinate 734,302,076 of CM057341.1, read as the reverse complement.
AACAGCTTCACGATACTGATCTTGACTCTGCCAGTACGTCGTTATTTAACCATGTTATTTATTATACACATGCGGACCCTTCTATCGAGCTGTCCGGGTCAACATCTAACGCTAAATATGAACCTTTTATGGAGTCCGGGTATCATCCCGTTCTTTCCGATGAGATTATTATTCGGGATATCGATGAAACCTTTGAAGAAATCTTCGCTGAAGAACTCGCATTCTTAGAAAACATGGGCATTGTGATGAATCAACCCCCACTCAAAGAAGTTGAACCGTCATCCCTTCTTCTAATCCGGAATGAGAATGCGAGTAATCCACTATTACTATTTCGTCTCTATAAACCGAGACGTAAACTCATTCTATTATACCTCTTATCTCCTCCCCACTTCTTCACGTCGATAGGTGACATGATCTTCTACCAACCAGTGCGTTACATCGATAAAATATTTGAATGGTTAGTGTTACCTTTTGGTCTTTATAAAGCTTTATATTGACCAATAACTTTAACCCCCTTCATAATTTTAAATGCTTAATACTATTTTACTCAAGTTTGGGGGGGATATTTTGGCTCTTGAAAGAAAATAAATTTTACAAAATTATGAGCCAAAAATAAGTTTGGGGGAAGATTTCGCTGTCATTAATTCATGTCCCTGTCACTAACTTTTCCTCCTAAGTCTACAGTTTTTTTTAAGTTTAACATATGATATCAGTGAGGACACTGCTGCAAACAGGTTTGGAGGAGGTTTGTACTTATTCACGCATTATTTTGCATTATCATAAATATTAGCACAAAATTTTTTTGTTAATAAAAGATTAGATAGTGAAAAATTACATATGAAAGATAGGAATAGTTTGAGAAAAGCAAGAAAATTAGATATTTTCTTAAACGAAGCTAGTAATAAGTAGTTATGAGCTGTTGTCCTAAGGGTTAGTAAGATGGAGGAAATTACTAATCTGAGGATAAAAATAAGTCTGAAAAATAGTCCCTATTCTTGAGGCCAAACATTTGAACATTGATACCCTACTATACGCACTTGCACACATCTTGAAACTTGGGATGGTGGAGGATACCTTGAAATGCACTTGTCTTAAATCCTTAGTATATAAAAAATATATATAAGTGGTGAAGGAAAAAAAATGAACACTTGTTTTGTAATTGCTTAAGGCAGCATAAAAAAAATATAGCGAGAGTGCTTTATTACCTAGTGACTTAGACCAACTGGTTTGGGAGCCACTGCTAAATTTCAGGTGTTGCAAGACGAGGAATTACGCCTAAATAAGCTAGCACATTTGGTAATCGGTCGGTTAGCACCTCAAGAAGTATTAACGGTCGCATGAAGAATGTGTGAGTAATTCCATCTAAAATATTCACCGACTAAAAAGTACTTTGGAAAATGGACAAAAGTATGATAGCTTGAATTGAATTCTCTAAGTGTAGGGATGTCTTTTACACACACGTAGGGATATATGATCGATGTTTGGAAGAAAGGTAGGGAGGAAGACAAAAGGCAATGTTTTATTAAGGGATGATGTGATTTCTAATATCTTTTCACGACCATTAAGATAAGGCCCATGTCAACTGAAAAGTTGGTGTAGTTGGAAACTCTTATTTTCAAGTTCTTTCTTTTATAGTTCTTATCTTTGAACGTAACTTTCATTTTCTTTCTTTTATTATGGGATTTTGTGGGTGTAATCCGCTGAAAACCCTCAGCGGACAACACTCCTCCTACTAGGAACACCTAGAGGTATAACGGCTTGTTGCACGTGTTCAGTGCAATCGTGTTGCCTACGAAAGTGTGCTACTTAGTTTTTTCTTTTCCTCTTTTTCTCCCTCTCTTAAATAACTAGTTTGCTCGGGACGATCAAAGTTAAGTTTGGGGGTATTTGTTCAGTTGAAAATATTGCACTTTTGATATAACATTTTCCTTATTTTTCTTAAATAAGTGTTTATTGTAAATATAGAACATACGATGGTTTATCTGCAAAATATTTATTATCATATGTTTCTACATTATATTTAACATTATGAAGGAAAAAATATGCATATAATATTTTGGTAATTAAAATATGCATATCATATCAAATATTCTAATCAATATTCTTAAAAGATATAATATCATACAAATGGTTAGGATAATATATCAAAATATAACAAATATTACTAATACTATGAATTGAGATATTGTGCAGATTTAGCTCAGATCTGGAGATCGAGATGTTCGAGATGTCGGGAATAAAATCTGCCGATGAAGATTAATAAAATCGCAAAATCAATAATGGCGGAGACTCAGAAAAAGATATGAAGAATCCAGACATTACATAAATCTCTACGTGTCAACACCAGGCAGCACCAGAAGATCGAAGCCATGGTCTCACCAAACCGCCGCCAATCCGCGGCTAAACCCCCTTTTATGCGGCGGATCCGCGGCAAGATTGTGGACTTAGGAGTTGGGATTTTTTGGGTAGGATCATATCAACAAACCCTAACACAGGAGATCTAGGGTTTCTGATTCTAGGGCTATATAAAGGACTGAGAGCTAAAGTTAGAATCCATCACCTTTAACACGAAGCAAATCACCGTCAAAGAACAAGAGATCCACGACAGGTCCGCGATTCGATATGATAAAGCGACGTGAATATCGACGGAACAAATACTTCCTACGAGGCAGAGATCGAGAGCAACTTCTTCCTCTTGTAATCTAAATTCGAAGGATTTGTACTTGTAACGTTGATTAATAAAGGTAGATCATTAGTTTAATTATTTCGCGTTTATTTTCTGTATTAACATTATGATCTCTATCCCTTCTTCTTCTTCTATCTAAACATGCGTGAGTAATTCCTAGCTTGCTATGGTTCGTAGGATTAGGGTAGATCAATGGATGAAAAAATATTTTAACTTCTTTTACATCTTATGAAGCTTATAAACTTTAGCAAAAGAATCGTTAACATCCTTATCGGGCGCTCTACCAATTTATTGATAGTCTCGACCGCGATTTGAGATTAGATTAACAATTGTTTTGTTAAAGGCTAGACATGAATAGAGATCAATGAAGGGGCAAGGGGCAATAGTAGGGAAACCCTAGTTTCTTCCAAGAACCCTAATCCTCATTCATCACTATCAATCTAGTTTTAAATCTATCAAAAGATAAAACGAGTCATCTTTAATTAATCATCCATTACTACTAAATTCTAACGAACCCTACAAGCCCTCTTCTTATATATTCTACATCCGTGTTCAACATAGATCTAGAATCAATCTCCCATATTTCTAATCAACTCGTCTTAAGTAAGATTAAAAGTTCCACGCATTCCAGAGGAGGACCCGTACTCATCTCGGTTAGCTACAAGCGACACCGTTATTGATTTCGGTTATTACTACAAACACTTTTTCATATCAATCACCTGCCCTATGGCAAGAAAAAATAACTTGTCATATGCAATCCACGGGCAACCATCGTGGCATAGAAGCCAACTGTTCCTTTTTGTCCCACCAGATGTGCACCCCGCGACATACACCTTTCCCACCAAGTCCCACCAGACGTGTTGGTCAACCTTCACCGTTTTTAAACAACCATCATAACATATAAGTCAAAGTCCCACCTTGCTATGTCCGAGACGACTTTAAACTACTACTCATGTCTGAGACGACTTTAAACCGCTACCTATATCCGAAATGACTTTAAAATGATACATATGTCCGAGACGACTCTAAACTACTACCCACGTCTGAGATGACTCTAAACTACTACCCATGTTCGAGACGACTTTAAACTACTACTAAACTACGGTCAGATAATATTATCTACCGTACACAATCCACGGGCAATCTTTCATGACATAGAACTTAATCATTCTGCCAGGCCTGCATCCAGCAATATGTTATATGATGAGATCCCCTACTGCGACGTGGAAGCTAGCCATCCTGCCGAGCATGTCGAAACTGCCCTATGGTCTGGATCATACATTCTATAAAGCCGTATACAATCCACGGGCGTAAACAGCAGCCAGAATGCATGTCTACTCAATGGTGAAAGCGTACACAGTAAGAGATGCAATTTTGTAGTGCACATAAACAATGCTACCGAATATGTATAAAAGGAGTTGTATCTCTACTGCAGCTGTTAATATGAAATATTTGATGTGATTGTTGCTCCCTCTTTATATCTTCTGTTGTTATTCCCTTTTAATGCTTGTTAGAAATAAACCACTCGTAGAAAGTTCTCTCCGTTTAGTGCGGAGGGGTAATTAACTACAGGGGCTTGCGCATGTAGGAATATATTCCCCACAATCAAAAAACCCTTTCTGCAGGGTGAATCTGAGAAATCACACTATATCGGTCGCATCCGTCTGGCCCCTCAGCCACACACCACAAACACACCTCGCGTCGCGGCAACGCATCGCATTTCTGAGGAGACAGGTAGATCTGCAACGATCTGACTCTGTAAGCCTTCCGAGAGTTCGCAAGATCCTCAGGATCCCTTATGGAGGAGAACAATCAATTGAGCCCTTATGCTCAAAACATCTAAGTTGATCTTAGTCTCAAATAAGACTAACGACCTTTAGATAAAGCCTAAATTTCCCATGAACTGATGGACCTCACAAATGTGATAAATGCAACCTAAGTTTACTCCCGTTGGCAAACCAAGACACCAACGTGGATCTTGTCAAGCAAATGCTTAACCCAAATCATGAAAGTTTATGTACGGATTGGGACTAATCCACGCCCTACGAGCGACAAAGAAATTAGTCTCTGTATACAATCCAAAGCCAACCCAAAATAAACAAAAACCAACACACAACACACGAAGCTAAAAACCTAGAGTGCAGAAAGTTGTTATCGTTCACGATAACATAATTAACTGCAGGGGCTTGCGCCTGCAGGAAAAATGCGTCCCCATAATCAATAAACCTCTCATCCGTGGGAGGGAATCTGAAGTCATCTATATCGGTCGCATCCTTCCAAACCTCCGATATATGGCGCTATATATCAACTTAGTGTCATCGGAGAGGTGGATAGATCAAACCTAAGCATATGCCCCCAAATTCAGGGTTGACGTTCCCTCATCTTCAGTCCTTGCCTTCGGCGGTAAATAAATTCTGGCACGCCCGGTAGGAGTTAAAGCGGTTGATGAAGACTTCTCGCCGGTCTTCTTCCCTTTCTTCAATTTAGAGAGTATTTTCTTCGAGCATCTCATCAAGCGATTTTGAAGGTATTTCTGCCGGAGCCAGGATCTTGCAGCTTTGCACAATTATCCTAACATCGTCAAGATTTTTATCTGCTAGTTCCTTGGCCAATTTGGCTAACGCATCTGCTTTGCTGTTTTCCACTCATGGGACGCTTTATAGTGTGTATGATGGAATATGCTTTAGCAATTCCTGCACCTTTTCGCCATACCATATCAGCTCTGGCGGCCAGCTAGCGGAATGCTTTACCGAATTCGCCAACCAACTGGAGGTGCCAGGCCTACGTGTGCCAACTGCCTGCATCTCTTGTAATCTCCATTAACTTGACTGACGATTAATTGTGAGTCTCCGTATATGAGGAGATCTTTGACGCCCATATCGATCGCAATCTCAAGACAAAACTTTCCTCGACAATCTACAAAGTCTCGAAAGAAGTTCGTGGCTCCATTGTCAACGACAAACCATCTCAGAGGCTTAGGAATCTGCCAAGGGCCGACGACTCAGCTTCCAAGTCCAAAGTGGCCCCTCCTAAACAGCAAAAACCAGAGAGATCCCCATCACCTAGAGTAAATCCCAAGAGGCGAAATTTCAAAAGCTCCACGCACAAAGTTGAAGTAGTTCACACTGTGCGGATGATATACCTCAACGGAAGTGAAAACAACGCTTCCACCAGTCATAGACCCCAAACTCGGTCCTTGACTCAAGCTCAAAGACAACAGAAGTTGCATGAAATGGCAGCTCAAGCAGCAGCACTCGTCTGCCCATAGCCCAAGACACGACTGGAAGACGAACAAAAAGATCTTGCATGTCAAGGGTCTAATGTTGACTCCTTGAAATGTGCTCTTGACAAGAAAGATAAAGAGGCGGCAGAAATGGCCGCTAATATAAACAAAATTGCCCTCCTCATGCAGAAGATGTGTGGTATGATGGCCCAGCCATCAGAATTGCCAGCCGAAGAGCCACGGGTGATCCCTGATAATAAGAAGGGAGATACCACAAGCTCTCTGCATGCCCCTTCAACCTCAAAAGAAGAAACGATCTCGAAGGCTCAGCTCAACGAGTACATAGCCCAACAGGTCAAACTCCTCACTATCAGCAAAGCAGCCGCCAAGTTGTTCAAGACCGGTCGTTCATATCCAGCATGGTATGACCAGAAGCAATACCCTCCAGGATATACGATCCCGAAGTTCAACATCTACAGTGAAACGAGGAATCCTCACCGGCATATCGCACAGTTCAAGGCAATGTGTGGTATCACCGGAGGAGATGATAAGCTACTCCTCCAACAGTTCGTATAACCTGTCAGATACTGCCTTCGAATGGCACTCGAAGCTTCCAAATGATTCCCTGGAGACATTCGATGATTTGGAAATGCTCTTTATGCAGAGGTTCATCAGTGCAAGCAAGCGTACCACCATCTCCGCTCTGATCAATGAAGAGAGGATATCGAATGAAACACTGGTGCAATATTCTATTCGATGGAGAAATCTTGCATCGAAGTGTGAACAACCGATCGTCGAAGCTCCAGCCGTCGGAATGTTCATAGGCACCTTAGATTCGAGATCACAAGTTTATCCATTCCTGTCTTTCACCAGACCAAACACATATCAAGAGCTCCTTGACAAGCTGGTTCAATTGGAGCGAATCGGCCCCTAAGTCATTAAATTGAGAAAAAAAAGGTATGTCCGCTAGCAAAATGGGCACGGATGAAAATCAGAAAGGGCTCCGTGAGTAAAAACAACAGGACTACCCATAGGCTTGTGAAAACCAGAAATGGCACAAACTCGTGAGAAGAAAGAAACTTCCCTACAAGTAGTTCGACCCTGGCTCTTGTATACAATCCACGGGCACATAAAAAGTATGTTTCAATAAAGTCCTACCAAAGGCGAGTGTTACCCCCAACATGATGAACGACACTTGCGAGATTCTCTCGACTTGCAAGGAGAAAACAATCTTGTAAGATCCTTATGAGTTACAAGAGAAAACCCACTTAGGAGCCTCACAACTCTTAAGGAGAAAACACACATATGAGATCCTCTAGATTCATAAGGAGAAAAAACATTATGAGACCCTTACGGCTCATGAAGATTGAAAAAGACTTAGATGACAAGGACCAAAACCTGTCTTTTAAGCCACCATTGTCCAACAGGTAATAGCAAATGATGAGTCGCTCTTAGCACCACGCTTCAGTGTTAACAGTGCTGATGCTGACTAAAAACCCAAATTCTAAGTCTTCCCCAGGCAAATGATGAATTGCTCCTGGCATACGTGTTTCAGTGTTAGCAACACTGATACCAACCTGAAGTCCAAAATCTCGACCCCTAAGTCGTTAAACTAGGAAATAAAAGAAAGAAAGAAAGATAAGAAATAGCCAAAATTATTAGGCAACTAGCAATAAAAATCAGCGAGTAAAGATAAAAAGAAATAGCAGAAATGATTGGGCAACCGCGATAAAATCTTAAATGATAAGGCAATCGTGACTTTCGCGATAAGAAAAGCTGAAATGATAGAGCAATCATGGATAAAAAAAATAAAAATTCCGCCCTACGAGTAAATCAATACTGACTCTTGTATACAATCTACGAGCGCAAACAAATGAAAATGAGAAATGTGCTCCATCAGACGTTGCAACTGCTCGAAGCTCGAAAAGTTTGACCCTAAAGCAAAGTACAGTGTGATGGCATCGACCTAACACTAAGTCTCGATGATAATATATATACAGCCAAAAGGCCAATTCAACGCCTCATCGTATTCTAGCAGAGTACAGACGCGGCATCGGTAAGGACCAAAAAGTCAAAACAAAAGCGGTGCAACAGTATCAGCCTAACACCAAGTTTTAACGGCAATACATATAGCCTAAAGACTACTTGGACGTTCCTCTATCTCAACAGAGTACAGACACGACGTCATGAAAGCTCAAAGGAGCCAAAGAAAAAGTGGAGTGACGCCAAATTCCTAGGTCCGGGTCTCGATGGCAGGGCATACGTACCTAAAGACTCTTAGATGTCATCTCACTTCAGAAGGGTGTAGTTATGACTTCCCTAAGACTCAAGGAGTTTGACCTTAAGGTAAAACGCGATGGTGATGCCTAACGCTGAATCTCTAATGGCAAGCTACACATACCAGTCTAAGAAGATTACTTGAGACGTCGTGACTTGCCTCATAAAAGATTGGAGATATGGCAAGTGCGTGGCTACTCGAAACACGATTTGAGGGACGCAAATCAAGAAGAAGTCAGCTAACACAACTGTCACACCCCGCTTCCCAAGAGATGGTGATGGTTACGTGATAAGCCCGTAACGTATTTATTCTGAGAATGTCATTTCTCAAAACAACCACGTTACGCATTTATAAGCAATATACCAGTATACAAGAATTAACAAGAGAGTACAATTTCAACAACTTTAATTCATTCACTTCCACAAGTTTACAGGTGCGATGTCCGAAACAAAAAGTACAAATGCAAGAAAGTGCTTAAATAGTGGCATACTGGAAATAACCGCAGAATGGAAAACTAGTAGTCTGGCTGAGCTGTAAGTCGATCGAAGTCCTCCTGGGTCGGCACTATCTCTTCTGTTACCAGATCACCTGACGAACATTCCAAGGATAGAAAGAAAACAGGGTGAAATGCCCGTCAGTGAACTTTCGCTCGGTAAGTCCCCAAAAAGAGTATGGATATAAAGTGTGATAAAAGACATGTATGTATGAAGAACATGAATCTAATGTAGTAGTGAACAGGTAAGAGTATTAATTAGACATGAGTAGGTTAATGTATTAAATATGACAATGTTTATGAACGTGGTTATTCTATCTAACGTGGTTGTTTGTAGTTTGACAAAGAAGGTATGCGTGTATACGCAAGTGGTCCGTAGGACCCCACGGACCAAGGTACAAGAAGTAAAAGGCCATGGCATAATCTACAGGACAACAACACAAGCATATTCAAGAGGTGTCTTTTAGTGAACTCTCGTGTCACATCATACATTCCTTCCTACCCCTTATCCCCCGCGTATTTTAATATATGGATTAAGTTTACAAGTCTTGCTCGAAATCCATGAATACAAAAAGAGAGTACAAGTCAAATTCAAGTCGAGTTCGAGTATTCAAGCAAAGTTCAAGTGTTCAAGCCAGGTTGTATTCATGGTTCGAGTCAGTCAAGTCTTAGCATGAGATGGTTTAGTACAAGTCATGTAAAGTATCATGTGTTGGTTTATGTTTGAGTTGATTTTCAGGTAATTTGATTTTCGTGATTATATATATATATATATATATATATATATATATATCGAGAGAGAGAAAGAGAGAGTAGGAAAGTAATAACGCTAATTGTCTCCGGCTCCCCGAGACATAAGAGAGAACAGGTCACTTAAACTCAACTGTTGCCTATATACCGGTTAGGTACTAGTTTTATAGTTCTAGATATTTATATAAAAATATATCATTTATCAATTTTAAAGTATTTATGTAAATCAGTCCATTAAAAGTTCGAGGTGGTTTTATGTAAAAAAATTATTTTGAAACCTCGAAGGTGTTTTTGGTAAAAATATATTATTTGGAAGGTCGGGAGTTTTGCTTAAAATATATTTTAGATTTCGTGGTATTTTAGTGACAAAACCTAGCTTTTAAAAGTTTATGGTAATTTAATGAAAATTTATCTTTTGGAAAAATTAAAGTATTTTCATTGAAATTAAAACTTTTTAATTTAGGGTATTTTATTTAAAATCTAATTTGCAAATTTGTTTTCTTTTAAGTTACAAATGGTTGAGTTACTTTTATATTGTTAAAATTGTTTACTTTGATTTAAAAACTGTATTTTCTTTTCTTTCGAGAACGCGCTCCGTGAAGAGCTCCGATCTCACCCACTAGATCCAAAATGTACGATAATCCGCACCATCTTCAACAGGGCTCCCCTAATAAGGGTTGTGAGGGGCGAAATTGCTAAGGAAAGGAGTATCGATTAAATTCAATTTTGGTAACTTGATGATATTTTAGTGAAATTTGATTCTTTTAAAAAAATGCGAAAACATAGGAGCGTGCTATGATTCCAAAGTATGCATGTGTAGGTTAGTTCATTACCCTGTGAGCTATCATTAAAATATGTATAACAATTCTAAATTCATGATAAAATATAAAGAACGGTAAGAGTTGCATAAAACTTGATGTTACGTGTATATAGCAAAAAGGCATATCATGAAGAAAATTTTAATATTGCAGATTATATGTTATAGTTTCATTTGATATTAGATGATTATCATAACATGGTTAGAATTAGTGGTAGGTTAATTTTATCACAAACTTTTCTTTTTCTTTTAATAATGCATAAAGAGAATTTCAATTTAACGGAGATTATTTAGGTATAGAAAACATGGATGTAGAACAAATCAAAGGCGTGTTTGGCGACAAGTCAAGGGGTTGATTCAAAGAGAAGAGAGGTGAGAGTAGGGGAGACTTACCCAAAAACCGCTCGTAAGACTACGTGCGACGGAAAAAGGAAGGAGCCTCGTTTGAAGAACCGAGACCGCAACGCAAGGAGGATGACGAACTACTGACATCTTTCGGAGACTTATGGAGTAACGTAGAGAAAGGATGTAGCTTCATAAAGACATGGACTTGAGGGAACGAGGGTACGATTTCGCGGAGCTTCGACATCTTTTGGTTTGGGAAGAACTTGGACTAGAGATAGGATTTTTAAGAGAATTTTCAGAGTGTTGCCTAGGGGAAAAGTGAATGGGGCAGCCATGAATTTATAGGGGATGGAGAAGAGAGGTATGATGAATTAAAAAGAGGAATTAAGTAGATTAAAAGAGATTTAAAGAGGGAATTGAATGGATTTGGAACTCTCGAGTTGAATGAGGACGTTTGGGGTATCAAAATGAAGAGAAGGAACCTAAAGAGATGAACTAACCAGAGCTGAGCCTATTTAGACTCAGTCAGGCCGTCCCCGCCCGCCTTAGGTCGGCCCCTAGGTGCGAGTCTCGGGTCTCGTGCTCCGATAAGTTTAATTAGCTTATTTTTATAATTCTTTTATGTTGCAACGTTTCATAACCCCTTGTAGAGCTCGTGAAAACTCTTGGGCTTCCAAAAAGTCAAAAGAAAAAATAATAAAAATAATTGTGCGCGCAAGAATTCGAACACGCGGGCTATAGAACAGCAGTGGCGAGTCTTAACCAATAGGCTACACGGAGTTTCTTGCATATAAGTTATCAAGAATAGCTTATAACTCGAAATCAGAATAGAAATACGACCTCTTTTATTAATTAAAATAAAAGGGACGGTACATGAAATTTAGGGTCGTTACAACAATGGTGCAACGGACTACACCCAGTACCACAGACCTATGGCCTCTTATACTAACGTGGGTATGTTAACGTCGGTATAAGTTTATCCATGCCTAAAAAGAGAATAAACTGAACGTTCTGGGACGAGTAAATAAACTTAGCAAAAACATTTCAGCACAAGCAAAAGCAAAAGTGTGATGGCTGACACCACTCCACCTACATGCAATGCTCGTAAGAGCAGTGGTGAAGAGCATTTGTTCCCGCAAAAAAATTGGCGCTCAAAGCTTAAGCTTCACCAAGGCAAAAAATACCAAGGTAAAAACGTCAAGCCTATGCGCAAACGCACCACGTGCAAAGCACGTGGCACCTACGCCAATCCGGGCTGCATAAGCGCACCACGTACAAAGCAAGTGGAGCAAGTGCCAAACCATACGCAAGCGCACCACGTGCAAAGCATGTGGCACAAGCCACCAATCCTATGCGCAAGCGCACCACGTGCAAAGCACGTAGCGCAAGCGCATGTTTAGTTGAAGTGCATGCTTCAATCAGAGCTTAAGCTCTATTTGGGAAAACATTTCTTTATATCTTTCTAAAACAAAAAAGACATTTTCTCTGTTAACAGAGAGCCCTTGGATCAATGATCTAACGGTGCTTAAGTACCACCAGTTGATCTTAAAATCAATTTGAGATCTCTTAATGACAGATTCTCTTAACTAAATTGATTATTCTCATCTCCTATAAATAGGAGAGGAGGAGATTAATCTCCATATAGAGAATTCTCCCCATAAGATGAAGAAAGGAGACTTAAGCCTCTGCAAGTTCTTCTCCTTCCTCAAAACCCAATGTAAAGAGATTAATCTACATTAAAAAGAAGCTTAAGCTTCAAAAAGAACTTAAGTTCTTCCTTTGGATCAAAGATCCTTAAATCAAATCTCATCTTTGTCGAGAACTTATGTTCTTATGGAGAGCTTTTCGATCTTAAGATCTAGGGTTTGAAGGCAAACTTAAGAATCCCTTCACCAAAAGATGCAAAACCATCAAGATCTTAAGGATTGCCATGAAGAACGAAGTTTAAACTTCACAAGACCCTAAGTTCTCACCATGGAACATGAACAAAAGACCCAAGATAATGAAAAGTTGATCTTGATGGTTTTAATGGCCAAAAGACCATTAAAACAGAAGCTTAAGCTTCATAAAACTTATGTTTCTGAAAGACCAAATCTTTCTGTAGAGATTAATCTCTCAAAACCCTAGCGCTGCGCCACACGATCCACGCACGTGGCGCCAGCGCCAGAAAAGAACTTGCTAAAAGAATGGCGCCCGAGCTTAAGCTCCATATTGAGCTGCGCATCAAGCGCTAACGAGACTTAAGTCTTCCCATATCAGCTTCGCCAAGCCGATAGGCACCAAAATCCAAGCGCCAAGCCAAACCCAAAATTATTTCCCATGCCGTGCCACGTGAAAAACATGTGAGCAAGCGCCATATCCCATCGAGCTGACTTGAGCCGCGCCAAGCGCCAAACTATGTCAAGTAGACCCAATCCTTAGCCCAAATTGGCTAAGTCGTGAAGCTTAAGCTTTATTGATCTTAAGATCAATTAAGCCCATATGCTCAAAATATCTAAGTTGATCTTAGTCTCAAATAAGACTAACGTCCTTAGATAAAGCCCAAGTTTATCATGAACTGATGGACCTCACAAATGTAAGAAATGTAACCTAAGTTCACTCCCGTTGGCAAACCAAGACACCAACGTAGACCCTATCAAGCAAATGCTTGACCTAAATTATGAAATTATATGTACGGATTTGGACTAATTTGCACCCTACGGGCGACGATGAAATTAGTCTCCATATACAATCTAAGGCCAACCTAAAATAAACAAAACCCAAAACACGAACATGAAACTAAAAATCTGGAGTGCAGAAAGTTATTATCGTTCGCGATAACGTAATTAACTGCAGGGGCTTGCGCCTGCAGGAAAAATGCGTCCCCACAATCAATAAACCTCTTATCCGTGAGAGGGAATATGAAGTCAGCTATATCGGTCGCATTCTTCCAAACCTCCAATATACGGCACTATAAATCAACTTAGTGTCATCGGAGAGGTGGATAGATCAAACATATGCATTTGCCCTCAAATTCAGGCTAGACGTTCTCTCATCTCCAGTCCTCGTCTTCAGCGATAAACACACGTGCCTTAGACCAACTGTTTGGGAGTCACTGCTGAAAGTCCGAGACAGTTGCAATACTAGGAATAATTAAACTCACACATTAGTTAATCGGTTGGTTAGTAGCTCGTGGAGTATTAACGGTCGCATAGAAAGATGTGTGGGAAAATTTATCTATATATTTATATAAATAAAATATGAGGGTATAAGGCATTGATACTATAGCGTGAATTGAATTCTCGAGTGTAGAGATATTTTACATACGCATGGGGGTATATGATCGATGTTTGAAGAATATATAAGAATGAAGAATAGAATTAAGTTCTATTGAGGGAGGATGTAATTTCTGGAGTTAAACAATACCATTAGGATGAACATTCTTGAAAGCTGAAAAACTGGTGAGATTCGAATCTTTTCTTTTCTTTACTTTTGAATATAGTTTTTCACTTTCTTTATTTTTATTTTTATTTTATTTTAATTTTCCTTTTGGGGATTTTATGGGTAGTATCCGCTGAAAACCATCAGGAGACAACACTCCTCCTACTTGGAACATCTAGAGATTTAACAGCTTGTTGCACGTGCTAAATGCAATCGCTACGCCTGCAGAAAGAAGCATAGTTGTTAGATAGTAGTTAGAATTTATTTTTCTATGGTTTTTAGTTTTTAATTTTTTTTTAGATCCTAGATTTTGCTCGAGAACTAGCAAAAGATAAGTGTGGGGGTATTTGATTGGTGTATTTTAATGTAGTCATATTTATCTTAATTTTGTCTATTTTTTGCTACTCCGGGTATGTTTTGTTAAATATTGCAGATTATAGGGTTAAAGGGGAAAAGTGCACAAAGGCGTATTAAGTGCATTGGATGTGGACTTCTTCAAGCTAAAACGGAGCCATGGGTGAAAATTATCAAAAATCATGCATAGAACAAGAATTACCAAGTTAAGACCAAGCTACATGCCAAATTTGGAGAGCAGAAGCTTCAAGATTTCGGCCTTGGCCGAATTTTACCATGTTTGGGCCGGTTTTTGGTGGAATTAGATCTTCAAATTTTTAGGGATTTTTGTATCTTCGCATATCTTCTATAAACTTCTTTTGGAAATTTCCAATAGCCTATATATAATGCGGTATAGTCTTGTTAGGGTTTCATTTCTTCTTTAGCTTTGGAATTAGGGTTTTTGTTTGAAGAGATCAATAATTCTTGTAATTTACTTTTTAAATATGCAGATAATTTATTTTATTTTTTTTGCTTTAATTATGAGTAGATAATTTCTTTTCTAGGGTTTGAATTATATTTGCTATCATGTATGTTTGATTTCTCTATTCTATTCTTTTCTATTGGTTTTCATGATGAATTAATTTGATGAAAGTTTGCTTCTTTTGAAAGGTTCCTAGGCACACTATAGAGGTCTCACAAGGCATCAACCATGCCAATTTCAAATTTTATTGGTGCCGAGAAACCCTAATACGGATCGTCGGCTAGAATTCTAGGCGAAATACGAATCTAGTTAACACTTTAACTAAAGGAGAGAGGCTACAACCTTTGTAGATCCGGTTATCCACTTCCTTAGCTCCACATAGATGTCCTCTCGCTGTCCTAGTCGGATCTCAGACTCTCGCATCGGCTTCATCAAAAGGAATGAGCGAAATAGGTCGTCGTCTTCGTGCCGAAGATGATCTACGTCGAGGTTTCACAAGTTCAAGCTCCGACTTCACCAAGTTGTGAAACTTGTGAAGAAAACACCCAAAATAACTTGGCAAGAGGTAGAGGGTGAAGAAATAGGAGGTGGGTTCACTTTAGAATTGGATTTCACTCACTTTTGCTCAAGTTGCCATTGATGGGCTTAAGCTTTTCTTGAAGAAGAAGATGATCAAGAAGAAGAAAAGAATATGATAAGTCATTTAAAATGAAAAAGAAAACAATACTTATCATATCCTAACTAAGGTTAAGTGTAGAGAATATACCATGGTTACTTGAGAGGGTTAGGGTTAAGCATGAAGACAAGAATGGTTGCATAAGTCAAAGCTTCATGAAGCTTCAACTAGAAACAAAAGAAGCCACCATCTTTATCTAAATCATTTCCAAATAAATAAACAAATAAATAAATGAAAAAACAAAACCCTAATCATCTCTTAACCATGGTTTAATCCTTTACACTTAACCAAATGATCAAGTATCATCAAACATGATACAAATATGTGCACAAAAGTATATCACATATACTTCTTGCACATCAAGTGAGAAAATCCATTTAAAGTGAACCAATACTAGTTAATGCAAAGTAATATATCAAATATATAATTATACATTGAATCATTAAATCAACACTGATTTAATGATCCGGTCATATCGCATATAACCGACTAGTATCCTATGTATCGGCTTATCGAATCAATCCTTTATTCGATATCTAGGTTATATCGCATATAACCAATCGATACATTCATCATGAGAATGAAATACGGTATCACATACACGCATTATTCTCTCTTTCGCACATATCTCATATGCGCTCCTATTTCGTTTCGCTTGAGCCAGGAAACCTCTGTGTAGGACTCTAAAGACTCGTCAATACGCCGGTAGCAGATGATGATCATATCAAGCACCCACAAGCCGCAAGCGGTCTGCTAAACGTAACGGCCACCCGGGTATTGAGCGATCAGAAGATCGACGAGCTAGCCCGCTCACACTCCTGTGAATCCAACCAGTAACACTTACCGTACAGTCCGGTCTGTTCGTCTGATATGTCGCATATCAAGTCTAGGGGTGGTAAACGTCAGACCCCAATAACCGATAAGTCGTGCCGATGTGAGGCTCATAACGGGTCGAGAAACTACTGGTAACACTTACCAGCAAATCTCTGATCAGCCCTGGCCAGGGACTTCCCTGTTACGGCCCATCGAGCACTGCGCAACATCAACCCCCAATACCGGGAGAGACGAAACCCCTCCTATCGCTCATTGCCTCCATATGACTCGGGACTGTACCCAAAGAACACCGTTTTGCACGCCCTCATGGACGTGGTAAGGTGGAGATCAAAGCACAGTGGGAATCACACAAGACTCTAAGACGATCTCGGGTCTACAGACTAACCTGTACAAGTGTCACCTGAGAACTGCCATCTGACGTGAGGTATAATACCATCTGGGAGTTCTCGGCGAGTCCGTCCAGTGTACCCAGTCTCCACTGAGCACACCGTATACCATCTCTGATGTCAAACACCAATGCATATGGGATCATCCATCGCCCATCTCATGGGTCGAGAGGCGTATACGCTAGTCTACTCTGGTATATTGATGCCCCGTCTCGATACACCCACGACTAGGGACCTTGAAGGATGTACTTATGGACTACCATGTCCCCACTAGTATGATCTGCATCATGGTCCAGGTAGTCAAGTACACATCCTAAGGGCTTTACCAAAATGTAACTATAAGACAGTTTAAAGAGACAAGTGTACATGTTAAGATAAAGAGTAACCAGATAGCATACTATCATAACGAGCAAGAAATTCATCTCTATATATGTCCAAGCATCCAATATAATATACATCATCTGTACAATACTGGCCTCTAGGGCATACATACAACTAACAATCTCCCACTTGCACTAGGGCCAGCTGCTGTAGTATCGCATACCGAGCATCCCGAAGAGTCTCTCAAACTGTATCTGGGGAATGGCCTTCGTGAGTGGATCCGCCGTGTTGTTCTTCGTGTCAACTCTCCTGACCTCGATCTCCCGGCGATCAACTATCTCCCGGATCAGGTGATACCGCCTCAGAATATGCCTGGATCGCTGATGGGACCTGGGTTCCTTGGCCAAAGCCACCGCTCCATTGTTATCACAATACAAAGGTATTGGATGCTCAATGGATGGAACCACTCCTAGTTCAGTAATGAACTTCTTGATCCAGACAGCCTCTTTGGCAGTGTAACACCCGAGCCCAATAATACTATTTATATTACTAGTTGAGGGCTATATACTGCTCATTCCAATTATCCTGAGTGTTTGGTGCTTTTTGCTAAAAATTTAACCGGTTAAGTCATTTTGGCACATAACAAATTTTAACTCCTAAAATGAAATTAAAGATGTCCATGTTGGCCTACTCGTCGCCACTAGTCGCGTGGTAGCGTCCGCGTGTCGAGATTCCATCCCGTTCGGCTAAACGGGCAAGTTGGGACGACTACGCGCGCGTGCAAGTGTCCGACTTGGGGGCATGCATTTTAATCATTAAACACCTCTTTTGAAAATTTGGAACCCGCTTAAAATCCTATAATTTGAATTTAGAGCATTTGGGCGCAACCCGGGCGCGATTTGGAAATGTTTCATTTCGCGCCAAAAGGGCCCATTTAATTCAATATCTAAAACTATAATTTATACCAATATATTCGTTAAACAGTTCGATCCCTTAAAATCTTTACTCTAATATTTTAGTTATCCTCCACCAGCCAATCAGAGCGAGGACAGTACCCTCGTGGGCCCCCCTTCCAATCTCCCTCTCTCTCCGCTTCTCCCTATCTCTCTCCTCATCAAACTCTCTCTCTCTCTCCATCTATCATAATCTTCTCCTTCTCTCTCTTATATATATACTCACCCTTCGCAGCCGCCTCCTCCATCACGAGAAACCCTACGCGAACCCTTCGAAACCCTAACCCTAGCCCCGCGACCTCACCGCCGACCTCCCCGCGACCTCGTCGTCGCCATCATCGCCTCTTCAACCTCACCGTACCTTCCTCCTCTCGTTCTCCCGCCGTTTTCCCGCACCTGCAACCAACCCCGACGCCTCCAACCCCCGCAGACCTTGCCGTCGACGCCGCCTCTCGTCGCCGACGACTCCCACGACTCCCTCTCACCCTCCTCGTCCCGACCTCGTCGTCGCTTCCCTCCTCCCCTCGCCGGACCACCAACCCGAGCCCTTAACCCCATCGCCTACATCTGCTGTTCGCCGGAGAAGCCCCGGTCGACCCTCGTCGTCGTCGCCTGTGCCACCGCCGACCACTTCCTCTCCCCTAAGACCAGAACCCGGCCCGTACATCCCCTCAGCACTGCACCACCACCTTTCCAGCGACCCGGGAAACGTTCCAGCCTTGCTGCATCGCCGTTGCTGCCTCGCCGGCGTTCCAGCGCAGTCGAGCCCGCCGGGGTTACCCCTGGTATCTCCTGGTAAGCCTTCCTTACCCTTCCTGTTGTGCAAAATCCCCCCCCCCGCTGATCGCCTTGAGTTCTTTATGTGTTGCTAACTTGTTGTCGCGTTTTGCCGGAGTCCGACCGTGCCGTCTTGGCGAACCCGACGCTCCAGCGAAGCCCCCTGGTCCGTGTGATCCCGTTGTTCTCTGTTGGGACTCGATCCGTGGCCCGTGCTATCATATCGTGTTTTTGCCGACATCGCATCCGTGTTCCAGATTGCAGAACCGTCGAGGCAAGTATCTGAATACTTGCTTGAACATGCTAACGTGCGAGATCTAGTCTTGCCACGCAATTGAACTCATACTATTTAATACCACAACTTAATGATGGCATTTGATATCGTATTATTGCTGTTATCTTTATAGTGGAATCGTTACAACAGTTCCTCGTAATTAATTAACCCACATCAATACATGCTTTAACTAAATAAAACGACTGAATCATATCTGCTTAAACTGTTAAATCATTCATGAGACAATTATTATATTTAGTATAATTTCATGTAGTTTCCTTAATTTATAATTGTGGATATCGTTTCACCTTGTGGCGATTGCACCCTAAGATGATTGAACCTGTTAATAAGAGAATACAAACATCACTGTGGTTATATGGAATATTGTGGTTAATTACTGTTTCCTGCTGCTGTTCATTATTGATTGTTTACCTGTTGTGAGCACTTACCCGATTGCACGACATATTGACCTGACCCTGCTACACCTGACATATACATACATACCGACTCATCCTGTTGTACCATGACATTACTTGTATCATGATCTCATGCCTAATGCCGACAAACCTGACCATTCCTGCTGTCAATCCAGACAGACCTACTTCTACTTGATTTCGTGTTGGCATTAGTCCTTGACTACTGAATACCTGACCTGACATACATAGTTTGGGGGTATGGGGAAATCAAAGGTGAAACCGACTTGTAACTCAACAGTTCGATACTTGTTCTGATCAGTCTTGTCATGCCCCGCTTCCCAGAGTACGCAAGATTGGGCACGTGACATAGCCAACCATGCTACCTGTGGGTAGGAAAAATCCATCCACAGTCACATTACGGTTGTAGAGATATCAAGAACAAAATAATAAGCTAATCTAATACATGTCCAAACCCATAATAACAAGAATCAATAAACAATAAGTGCGGAAGCTAATGATCCAATACAATGAATAAACAGTACGTCCCATAATGCGGGCTCACATCTGGAAATGAAATGAAATAATAAACTAAACTCTAAGGAACTCACAGTTCAGCCTGCTGGCTGAAGTACTCCTGCTCGGTCGTCGACAGTGTTAAAGAATCTGGGCCATGCAAAACCCAGACGTCAGCGCGTCATGACATCAAGTATATAATATAAACATGGTAATAAGCAATGCAAATATGAACATGAATAAAGCAGTACCAAGAAATAACAGAGCAGGGTAATGTGCAGTGGGTAACTAAACTGTTCTAACAGGTTTTCTATTCTAAAGTCTTTGAAACCAATTGATGAATCGTCGATGTAACTCAATAGTATCCCGTGCGTGCCCGGGACCACGGTCAAAACCCTCGGGGCTGAATCCGAGACGTGCCGCTAAGCAGTAAAAGGTAGTAGGATGGACGAGTGATGTCAGCATCAACACTCCGGAGCTGGCCAAGCCCGTAAGACTGATCAGAACAATGTATCGAACTGTTGAGTTACAAGTCGTTTCACCTTTGATTTCCCCATACCCCCAAGCTATGTATGTCAGGTCAGGTATTCAGTAGTCAAGGACTAATGCCAACACAAAATCAAGTAAAAGTAGGTCTGTCTGGATAGACAGCAGGAATGGTCAGGTTTGTCGGCATTAGGCACAAGATCAGGTAACAGGTAAAGCCATGGTACATCAGGTCCAGCCAGGTAATGTATAAAGGTGTCATGTCATGTCAAGAGTGTACGGTACCATGTCATGTCAAGTAGGAAGTGTAACAGGTCATGTCAGGAAGCACAAGATGTCATGTGGGTGCTCATAATCAAACTATCATAAACATGTGTATAAATAAACAAGCATGAGTACTATTAGAACAATAAACTGGAACATGTAATATGATATGCAAATAGATATAATTTCAAGGATATGGATGCACAGTTATCGATTAGGGTTACATTTATAGTTCCAATATTAATTAGGATGCAATTTATTAAATATGGAGTGTTAATATCACATTATTATGTAGTAGTGTGATCTATGCTTGCAATTATATGTATCTTAAATGCGATAGATGCAAACGGGTATCCGAAAAGTTATAAAACTGTAAAATGGTAATGTGGGATGTACAACTAAACAATATGTGATATAAATATTGATATAATAATATTAATATGGATAGCATATTCAAGCGATTAGTAACTATAAAAGATGTATTGATTAACCATGCACAATAAGGTTCCGTTCAGAAATTCAGCGTCACCCTAATTTGTAAAATAGCTTAAAAATAACAAATGTTCTCCAAAAGAGACGTATCTTATACCAAAACAAAGATAATTCAATAAGCTTTTCAGTTTTATAAGTATAAGCATCTCAGGTTATCCCTACAAAAAGTTATGAATATTCCAAGTTGAAAGTTTGCTGCTGGAATTTCCCTGGACAGCAGTTTAGAGACGTGTTCATTGCATTTTACGTTAATTAAACAATTTATTTTGCAAGTAAATATTTCATAGAGTTATAGTATTCTGAATTATCTTCGTAACGAACTAAAGAACGTATACTAATGATTTTTCTATGATTTATAATGAATTTTATAAGATAAGGTGTACAGTAAATTTCAGATTTGTCATATCCGATTTTTCAACGACATTTCATATGTAAACTATAAGATTTTCAAATGTATAACATTATAAAATGAAGATTATAAAGTATATAGTATGTAGCAAGATTAACTTGCCTCGATGGGTCGCGAATCGGGAAAACGGAACGTTAACCGTCGGCGGGGAAAACTCGCGACGGCGCACGGTTCACGGAATGAACCCAAACGACGAACAAAGGAACCACACGGGTCGGGGTATCTCGCTGGAACGTCGAGAAACGTCATCGGCACGACGGAATTCCGGCAACGAAAGAACAGTTAAAAGAAATGAGAAACGAGACATGAAGCAAGAAGAGAAAAATGATAAAGAGAAGTACGAGAGAATATATAAGGGGGAGAGAGAGAGAAAATGGAGAGAGAAAGTGGGGCCCACGGGGTTTAAAGGGGGAGGTTGCGATTGGCTGAGAGAATAAATTGAGAAGGATATAAAAGATTGTAAAAATATTATATGGTTAACTTAAAGATTTAAAAGATAGGTAATGAACAGTAAGGATATCAGGTTAGTTAGAAAAATATATGTAATGGTTTTAATAATATTAAAATTTGGGATTTTGGCGCCAAATGAAACATTTCCAAATTGCGCTCGGGTTGGGTCCCAAAAATTCGAAATTCAAATAATAGGATTTTAGGCGGGTTCCAAATTTTAAAATGAAATGTTTTATGATTAAAAAGCATACTCCCAAAACGGACACACGCACGTGCACGTAGCCATCCAAACTCGCTCGTTTCACTGGACGGGACGAGAACACAATGCACGGACGCTACCACGAGACTAAGGGTGTCAAGTAGGCCAAGATGAATATTTTCAATTTTATTTTAGGTGCTAAAATTTGTTATATGCAGAATGACTTAGCCAGATAAAATTTTACAGTAAGACCCAAATAAGCAAGATAAATGAAATGAGTAATATCTAATGCTCAACAGAAAATAGTAGCATTGGGCTCGGGTGTTACAAGTCTTACGGGCTTGGCCAGCTCCGGAGTGGTAATGCTGACACTACTCGTCCATCTTGCTACCTTTTACTGCTTAGCGGCACGTCTCGGATTCAGCCCCGAGGGTCATGACCGTGGTCCCGGGCACGCACGGGATACTATTGAGTTACATCGACGATTCATCAATTGGTTTCAAAGACTATAGAGTAGAAAACCTGATAGGACAGTTTAGTCACCATTGCACATTACCCTGCTTGTTATTTCTTATTACTGCTTTATTCATGTTCATACTTGCATTGCTTATTACCATGTTGATACTATATACTTGATGTTATGACGCGCTGACGTCTGGGTTTTGTATGGCCCAGATTCCGTACCATTGTCGACGACCGAGCAGGAGTACTTCAGCCAGCAGGCTGAACAGTGAGTCCTTAGAGTTTAGTTTATTTATTTTCATTTCATTTCCAGATGTGAGCCCGCATTTTGGGACGTACTGTTTATTCATTGTATTGGATCATTAGCTTCCGCACTTATTGTTTATTGATTCTTGTTATTATGGATTTGGACATGTATTAGATTAGCTTTTATCTTGTTCTTGATAATCTTACAACCGTAATGTGACTGTGGATGGATACTTCCTACCCACAGGTAGCATGGTTGGCTGTGTCACGTGCCCAAATCTTGCGCACTCTGGGAAGCGGGGCGTGACAGGCAGCATCGTTGGCAGCGATGTATTCAGCCTCCATCGTCGAGTCTGCCATGGTTTCCTGGTTGGAACTCTTCCAGCTAACCGCCCCTCCGTAAAGGGTAAAGACAAATCCCGACTGCGACTTAGAGTCGTCCTTATCACTCTGGAAGCTCGAATCGGTAAAGGACTCTACTTGGAGTTCCCCGTTACCATACACCAAGAGCATCTCTTTAGTCCTTCGTAAGTACTTGAGAATGCTCTTCACAGCTGTCCAGTGACTCTCTCCAGGATCAGCTTGATACCTGCTCACTACACTTAGTGAGTATGCTACATCGGGTCTAGTACATAGCATCGCATACATGATAGAGCCTACAGCCGAAGCATAGGGTATCCCTTGCATGCGAGCTCTCTCCCAATCAGTCTTGGGAGACATCTCTTTGGAGAGAGTGACTCCAGAGATCGTGGGCAAGTTCCCACGCTTGGATTCTTCCATACTAAACCTCTTTAGTATGGTGTCAATGTACCTGGATTGGGACAATCCCAATATCCTTTTGGATCTATCTCTATAGATCCTAATTCCCAATATGCAGGAAGCATCACCAAGATCTTTCATCGAGAATCTTTGTAATAAGAAGAGCTTGACCGATTGCAGCATAGGAATATCATTTCCTATCAAGAGTATGTCGTCCACGTACAATACGAGGAAGACAACCTTACTCTCTACAACCTTCTTGTAGATACAAGGTTCATCTGGATTTTTGACGAAATCAAACTCTTTGATAACGACGTCAAAGCAGATGTTCCAACTCCGTGATGCTTGCTTTAATCCATAAATGGATTTAAGCAGCTTGCACACCTTTCCGCTGCTCCCACTATCTACGAAGCCCTCTGGCTGAGTCATGTACACGCACTCTTCTAAATCACCATTTAGAAAGGCGGTCTTAACATCCATTTTCCAGATTTCGTAATCATGATATGCAGCGATGGCTAGCATGATCCGGATGGATTTAAGCATAGCCACTGGAGAAAAGGTTTCGTCATGGTCCACACCTGGTCTTTGACGAAAACCTTTTGCTACAAGTCTAGCCTTGAAAGTCTACACTTTCCCATCTACACCAAGTTTCTTCTTGAAGATCCACTTGCTCCCAATGGGTTTTACCCCTTCAGGAGCAACGTCCAAAGTCCATACTTTGTTGGTGTACATGGATTCCATCTCGGACCGCATTGCATCCAGCCATTTCACTGAGTCTTTACTCGTGATGGCCTGCTCGAAGCTAGTTGGGTCATCATCCTCCATGATGCAATCCTCGCTCCTACCATCCATGAGAAAACCGTAGTATCTCTCAGGTTGGCGAGGAACCCTACTAGATCGGCGGAGAGGCTGAGGTTCGTCGGGAGCTACTGAATCCTCTGGTTCCACTAAATCTTCAGTTTGAGTTTGTGTAGCCGGGATTTCTTCCAGTTCTACCTTATCGCCACTAATGTCCTTTGCAAGAAATTCCTTTTCCAAAAAGGTGGCATGTCGAGAAACAAACACTTTTTGTTCCTCTGTATGGTAGAAAAGATATCCATGTGAATGTTTGGGATATCCCACAAACTTGCATAGAACTGACCGTGCCTCGAGTTTGTCCGGATTTTGCCTTTTGACATAGGCCGGGCAACCCCATATCTTAACTCGTTTAAGACATGGTCTCTTCCCACTCCATATCTCATATGGTGTGGTAGGTACAGATTTAGATGGAACTTGATTCAATAGGTATGCTGCTGTCTCCAGCGCATAACCCCAGAAGGAAATAGGTAACTCAGCTGTGCTCATCATAGAGCGCACCATATCTAATAGGGTGCGGTTCCTCCGTTCTGATACACCGTTGTGCTGTGGTGTATATGGAGGAGTCAGCTGAGAGAGAATCCCATTCTCTTTTAGGAAGTACAGGAATTCATTGCTTAAGTATTCTCCTCCTCGATCAGATCGTAGGATTTTAATACTTTTTCCGGTTTGGTTCTCAACTTCTTGTTTATATTCCCTAAATTTCTCAAAAGCTTCTGATTTGTGTTTCATCAGGAACACATACCCGAACCTAGAGAGATCGTCAGTGAATGTAATGAAGTATGAAGAACCATCCCTGGCATGTGTAGACATGGGACCGCATACATCACTATGTATAAGTTCCAAGAGTTCGGTAACTCTTTCTCCGTGTCCCGTAAACGGAGTTTTGGTCATCTTGCCTTTGAGACATGACTGGCAAGTGTCATAAGATGAAAATTCAAACGGATTTAAATATCCATCCTTATGCAACTTAGCCAGTCGTGTCGCATTGAATGTGACCCAGTCTACAATGCCACAAGAAGGATTCGTTCAGTTCTGAACTCTTCCTCTTGTGTGTGTTTGTTATGCTCAGAACTGTTGATTGATTTAGAACATAAATGCCATTGCACAACGTGCCTAATCCAACCAACTTTTGGTTACGGAAAATGTTCATAACATTGTCCTGTAATACAAAATTATATCCCTCTTTACTTAATAAAGAAACCGATATAATGTTGCATATCAGGTTCGGCATGTAATAGCATTCGTTCAAAACCAATGTATTACCAGTTGGTAATACAAGGTGATATTCCCCGACAGTCTTAGCTGCAACAATTGCACCATTTCCAACTCTAATGTCTTTATCACCTTCTCCAAGTTCTCTACCTTTCCTAAGCCCATGTAACTGATTACATATATGGGATCCTGACCCGGTATCTAATACCCAGGACGTAGAGCAAATGGAGAAACAGTTCTCTGTAACGAACACACCCGAAGAAAATGCATCATCATGTACTTTCTTCATTCGGGTGGCATGGGAATCCTGGTATTCCCCTATATCCTGTTCATTCCTATAACTCTTATAAGAAAGAACGGAACCAACGTTCCCCAGCACAGTATAACATGCGGGTTCGGTCAATACATCCATATTATTATCTTTATTAGGGCATGAAATGGTCGCTACCTGGAGAGAGAGAGAAGAAAACACTTTAGCGTATGCTCGTGCAAGATCAGATTGGTTATTATCTTATCTAATCAGGATGGCTCCCACTGCTTTTTATCAAATCTTCCTTCAAACCCAAAAAGGAAAGACTAGCCGGGATTAATTACACACTACAAGTTCGCCAATCTTTCAGCCAGGCCAGTGTCGGTACTTTGAGGGAGGTCCC
Organism: Agapanthus africanus; assembly: GCA_030015575.1. Taxonomy (NCBI): domain Eukaryota; kingdom Viridiplantae; phylum Streptophyta; class Magnoliopsida; order Asparagales; family Amaryllidaceae; genus Agapanthus; species Agapanthus africanus. The sequence goes on along the minus strand of CM057341.1, from coordinate 734,275,607 downwards.
CCGTGCTTTCGCACGAACCTAATTAATGTAAACCTCGTTTTCCCAGAGGCGTGACCTCGTTGACACCTTTCTAGACACCTACTTGATCGGCTAATTGCAATGTGCAAAACTCTCCCAGGAGTAACTCTTACTCGCAGTGGGTATCGGGATCCAACTATCTCATAGAAGGTATGCAATCTCATTGCAAATTTCAACACTTGAAATTCCCGATAATATTTTGCCCCTAGTGTCCTATGACCTTGACAAAGGCCAACAAATCACAGGATGCTAGTCAAGTTCAACCCGTCATTTCTTGATTGAATCAAACCCACCCGCACGACCCTTGACAAAGGCCAACAAGGTCGTACGACTACCCTGAAACAATCTGCATCACATGCATAAATAGATAATCACTATTCAGCTACCGCACACTACGCCTTGACAAAGGCCAACAAACGCAGCACGAATACTAAACAGTTCTTATCTGAAATGACGGAGGGCTACGGCAGGTTTTTCTGAAAACCTATTGCGTAATGAACTTGATATCGTTGTAGAATCAAATGAAGTTTTGAAATGGAGTGATTTTGAGGCTTTTCTAGTTTTGCTAAAGGGGTCACTCCCGGTGAAGGGATCGTCGGCCCTTTCCTCGTCGAATGAGGTGCGGGATATATCATATATATCACTGTGCAAAGCAAAAACTCTTAAAAGCAATCAATAACCAAACCAAGTGAGTAGCATCTACCAGTTATTGCTAAAGGAGTCACTCCCGGTGAAGGGATCTCGGTCCTTTCCTCATCGAATAAGGTGCGGGATATATCATATATATCGCTGTGCAAAGCAAGAACTGTAGCTACCTGTTTTATTTAAAATTTGATTCTACAACATCTTAGGTTTCTTTTCTTTCATTAATCTCATTAATGAAGTCCCATCATTTAAGTACCTAAACATCACAGATAAATACGACGTACACTTATGCCATCTGCATTCGCCTCGATGTCCCCTCGTGCACCGTTAGGTTAGGTAACTAACGGCAGAGCGGGGCAGGGCTAGTACGGGTGTAAAACATAAGTAACGTCTATATAATATATCATATATACTGTATACTGTATCCATCACAGAACATCACATGATCACATTACAGATATCGCAGATGAAGAAACATATGAAACATTGGATATACTAGGACGTCCGTGTTTTCAATACGAGCCAGTATAAAACACGGATTCCACGGTCGTGATGAATAGCCAATCCCACACCCTTAGACCCCTACGAGAGCGGCAAGCAACCCTACCAATTCTAGGGTTAGGAGACCCGGACTCGACTCCTCGAGTTGGTCTCCCACTGGACCCCAGAATCCGGTTACTTGTGCTCCCCTCCTGGGTCTATCCTAATGCGGAAAAATAAATAATATACAAAAGGTGACAACTTCCGCTACCTGGAAGTGTCCCAATAAAAGAATATTACATACAAGTTTTTACATGAATGAAAATGAAAAACACTCATCTCACATAAAAAAACCCGGCTATTCAAACACGACGATCCAATATAACATATCCAGCAATACATAACATCACATGTCATCAACGTAAGTAAATATGCGCATCCCAATTGTCGTTGACATATAGCAACGAAACCGGCGATATCACATATTACACTTACGGTCACAGAAAAGAAAGTGTAAAACTACAACAGTTGGAATCCGCAACCTGCATAGACATCACATGCCTAATCAAATGAATTACTTAGACATCACATGCCTAACAATTATAAACCCCGCATTTTAGTCTCATTATCGAAAACTCTTTTCAACATCAAGTGAGACTAAACGGCTAGATTTATAACATTCATTCAGTTATCTCATAACTACTTGTGAATTCCAATTATTGTATCACATTCCAGATAATTAGAAAATGTTAAACTTTCCGATCGAACAGTCGAACACCCAAGTTTTCCCGATACAGCTCAACACATGAAATAAGTCTAACAACATTCAGTTCGTGCCTCAGTACCAACGGTCCAGCCGTAGAAGGGTCAAGCCAACGCCTCACATGTGGCACGCCGTACTGCCCCAAACCCGAAGGTTCAAAGGGCAGTTCAAGACGGTCACATAATCGAGTTAAGGTTTGTTGTCTTCTAGAGGGTCCATCGCGTTACTTGCACTACTTAGAACGTCGTTAAACTACGGAAAAATCCAACACTTGGAAATTTCCCGACAGGGGAAAAGTTGGGTATTCATATCCGGTCAAACTTTTTAACAAATTCAAAAATTATCCGGAATCCACATAGACAAAATCTGATAATCCGATCGAATCGTCGAATCCCCAAAACAACCTGGAATATTCAACTCTTGAATGAAATTTAAAAATTCCCAGAAAATCCAACACCAGAATCAATCAGTTACTGTGCAAAAAATATTTTATAATTCAATATATTTGCCGCGGAACCGCCGCAGAAGCAAGGCTTCTGCCGCGGTTCCGCCGCACTGTAGACTCTTCAGTAAGTTATTTTTGCACCGTAATTCATAGATTGCCCTGCTGAATTTTTTAGCAATTTTTAATCTGGAAAAATCCTAGTTTTTAGAAAAAGTCCAGAGAGCGTTAAAAAGTTAGGTTTTCGGGTTCGATCGGGTTTCAAACATCGTCTAGACTTCGCCTAAGGCTCTAGCTAGGCTCTGATACCATTGAAAGGTTCCTAGGCACACTATAGAGGTCTCACAAGGTATCAACCATGCCAATTTCAAATTTTATTGGTGCCGAGAAACCCTAATACGGATCGTCGGCTAGAATTCTAGGCGAAATACGAATCTAGTTAACACTTTAACTAAAGGAGAGAGGCTACAACCTTTGTAGATCCGGTTATCCACTTCCTTAGCTCTACGTAGACGTCCTCTCGCTGTCCTAGTCGGATCTCAGACTCTCGCATCGGCTTCATCAAAAGGAATGAGCGAAATAGGTCGTCGTCTTCGTGCCGAAGATGATCTACGTCGAGATTTCACAAGTTAAAGCTCCGACTTCACCAAGTTGTGAAACTTGTGAAGAAAACACCCAAAACAACTTGGCAAGAGGTAGAGGGTAAAGAAATAGGAGGTGGGTTCACTTTAGAATTGGATTTCACTCACTTTTGCTCAAGTTGCCATTAATGGGCTTAAGCTTTTCTTGAAGAAGAAGATGATCAAGAAGAAGAAAAGAATATGATAAGTCATTTAAAATGAAAAAGAAAACAATACTTATCATATCCTAACTAAGGTTAAGTGTAGAGAATATACCATGGTTACTTGAGACGGTTAGGGTTAAGCATGAAGACAAGAATGGTTGCATAAGTCAAAGCTTCATGAAGCTTCAACTAGAAACAAAAGAAGCCACCATCTTTATCTAAATCATTTCCAAATAAATAAATGAAAAAACAAAACCCTAATCATCTCTTAACCATGGTTTAATCCTTTACACTTAACCAAATGATCAAGTATCATCAAACATGATACAAATATGTGCACAAAAGTATATCACATATACTTCTTGCACATCAAGTGAGAAAATCCATTTAAAGTGAACCAATACTAGTTAATGCAAAGTAATATATCAAATATATAATTATACATTGAATCATTAAATCAACACTTGATTTAACGATCCGGTCATATCGCATATAACCGACTAGTATCCGATGTATCGGCTTATCGAATCAATCCTTTATTCGATATCTAAGTTATATCGCATATAACCAATCGATACATTCATCGCGAGAATGAAATACGGTATCACATACACGCATTATTCTCGCTTTCGCACATATCTCATATGCGCTCCTATTTCGTTTCGCTTGAGCCAGGAAACCTCTGTGTAGGACTCTAAAGACTCGTCAATACGCCGGTAGCAGATGATGATCATATCAAGCACCCACAAGCCGCAAGCGGTCTGCTAAACGTAACGGCCACCCGGGTATTGAGCGATCAGAAGATCGACGAGCTAGCCCGCTCACACTCCTGTGAATCCAAACAGTAACACTTACCGTACAGTCCGGTCTGTTCGTCTGATATGTCGCATATCAAGTCTAGGGGTGGTAAACGTCAGACCCCAATAACCGATAAGTCGTGCCGATGTGAGACTCATAACGGGTCGAGAAACTACTGGTAACACTTACCAGCAAATCTCTGATCAGCCCTGGCCAGGGACTTCCCTGTTACGGCCAATCGAGCACTGCGCAACATCAACCCCCAATACCGGGAGAGACGAAACCCCTCCTATCGCTCATTGCCTCCATATGACTCGGGACTGTATCCAAAGACCACCGTTTTGCACGCCCTCATGGACGTGGTAAGGTGGAGATCAAAGCACAGTGGGAATCACACAAGACTCTATGACGATCTCGGGTCTACAGACTAACCTGTACAAGTGTCACCTGAGAACTGCCATCTGACGTGAGGTATAATACCATCTGGGAGTTCTCGGCGAGTCCGTCCAGTGTACCCAATCTCCACTGAGCACCCGTATACCATCTCTGATGTCAAACACCAATGCATATGGGATCATCCATCGCCCATCTCATGGGTCGAGAGGCGTATACGCTAGTCTACTCTGGTATATCGATGCCCCGTCTCGATACACCCACGACTAGGGACCTTGAAGGATGTACTTATGGACTACCATGTCCCCACTAGTATGATCTGCATCATAGTCCAGGTAGTCAAGTACACATCCTAAGGGCTTTACCAACATGTAACTATAAGACGGTTTAAAGAGACAAGTGTACATGTTAAGATAAAGAGTAACCAGATAGCATACTATCATAACGAGCAAGAAAGTCATCTCTATATATGTCCAAGCATCCAATATAATATACATCATCTGTACAATACTGGCCTCTAGGGCATACATACAACTAACATCTTTTTGATACCATGCTAATAAACTAGATACGTTAATGATATATTGACGCTCAAGAAACGTGTTTAGGGAAAAGTGGTATCACCAATAAACTAATTAGCTTGATGATAGATTGACAATCTAGAAAACTAATTAGGCAAGGTAAGATGGAATTTTTATCAAAGAAGATCCAACCTAATTAAACTAGGATAATTTAGATTATTCCGATAATATAATCTAATTTGTAAATTGACAACTTATGGGTTATTTTGTAAAAGGGTAAAACTAAATTATTTTTAAGGTAATTAGAATAATAATGTTTAATTCTTTTGTTGCATGATGTTATGTGATTGATAGGGTAGATCTATAACGTATGAATTATGCTTTCATGTTTGATTGATATTTCATTGCGAAAATAGTTTATTTTATACTTTTATATAATTGATGATAAGGAAATAAAACATGAGAATTAGAAAAGAATAGAAATTATATAGAACACCAAGGTAGTTCAAAATCCTAGCTTGCTTTATTATTTGAAACTTCCTTTATTTCAAACTTGCACTTTTAATTTCTTTTATGCTTTTTAATTAGTTTATTTAAATCAATCAATCTTTTTGTTTAATTCGTTTTTAAAGTTAATTAGAATTCACACGCCTCCTTGTGGTACGATCCGTAAGTATTAACGAATTAACTGTGCACTTGTGGTTAAATTTGAGAGACTAATAAAATCTCCATCAAGAAGTTGCATGCAACTTGTATAGAACTTACATGCAACTACTTAGATGTTATATGCAAATAATTTGCCTGTAATATCTTGCCAACAACAAATGAAAATAAGCACTTGGTTGTAACATCTATGAAGTTACATGTAATTTGTAAACAGTTGCCTGTAACTTCTGATAGGCCACTTTGGTAGATGTTACATGAAACATTATCGATGTTTACAGGAAATGGTATAGATACTCACAATTTTTTTGAAAAAAAATAACTTCGAATTGCAATGTAAGATTAACCGTAAGGGTATGGATTTTACCTAATTTGTATCTCGGCCGCTGTCGATTACTCGGTCGTTGTCGACGTCGTTAACTCCAATTTTGAAGCCACTGATTTAGTCGACGCCTCTTTCGTCAATTTCAAGGCCTTATCATTTGATTTAGGCACCATGCTGCATGGAGTGCTAGGGTTTTCGACGAGAAGCGACGATGGGCGGGGGATTTACGAAAGGGGGATGACGACGACGACGACGTGGGTTCTCTGAGGAGCTCGAGTGACAGTGACCTCGAGTGACACAGAGAGAGAGGGAGAGGGAGATTTTTGAATGGGGGTATTTTCACCCCTCCATCAAATTATAATATCCAGGCCTTGGGCCAGGGGTTTTTTGACCAAGTTTTTGAACAGTAAGTCATTTCTCTCTATTTCGAAAATACCGGGGACTTTTTGACCCATTTTTCTTAGGTCCTGTGCTTTTCAACAATTTTCCTTTTATTGTTAACGAGGCCGGTTTGGTCCAGGATTCCCCCATGACAATTTACTCTTATTTTCATCTTGTTTATCTTTTATGCCCCTATCAAATTCGTATCCTTATCCTATCTACATCTATTTCCATATCTGTGACTATAAAATGAATACAGATATAATAATGCTTATGTCTGATCTGGATGTAACGATCTGGATGCAACGATCTGGATGCAACGCTAGTAAGGATTATTCAATTTCTGAGTCGAGAGAGGCCTCCATTTATAAAAAGGCAGAAGGCACGCAATGATAAAGAAAACGGTAGATAATCATTAAAAAAATCTATTATAATCGAGTATTACCAATGAGCAATAGCTCAGTTGGTATGGGCACTTCCCCTCTTAGGAAAAAGAGTGCGGATTTGAACCCAAGAGAGAAAGTGGCTACAAGTTAAAGCTTTCGGGACAAATTCGTAGATCCCCTTGGTGTCTGTGTGTGTTGTGTGCTTGTGTGTGGTGTGCGTCGGTGTGTGGATGCATAGGTTATGGCTTACGGGCCAGTGCAAAAAAAAAATCTAGTATTTAATTTAGGGTAAATTGTTAAAAAGCCCCTGGCCAATTTTCCCGTTGTCAAAAACGCCTGGTCCTTTTGGTTTTTGCATTAATTTATACCAAGGTGAATGGGTGTACTGCAACTTAAGATGTTTTTCCTTCTTCTGTAGGATGTATTTTGTTCATGAAGATGCAAGAGTTAGGAAAATTTTGGACAAAATAAAATAAATAAAAATATACCAATGGGGAACACACCAAAAAAACCATAAAATTGGTTTTGTTTCAATTCTAGGAGTGTTCAGAAGAAAAATAAAGAGAATAAAAACTGGGGATACCTCATATTTGATCAGAGCACATAATTTTATGCAATTCAATCAACTTTCAGCAAATTCTGGATTATAATTAAACAGCGCTTAAATAAGACATGCAAGGCATGAAGAACCATAAAAACAATGAACCAACAAGTTTTCTATAAATATTACATCAACTTAAGGGCAGTAAGCAGAGAATCACACTCAGATGTATATCATACAAGCATAATAATCATAAGCATCAACTATTTGAGAAAATTCACCTAATTTCTAGAACTATGATATCCTACAAAACTCATGCAATATTAGTCAAAAATATGTGTAGTATCCTCAATCTATATTTGTCACTATAGACTCCTGCAATTTTTTCAAAGTGCCACTAGAGTTGTCGGAAATGTCGACTGGCTACTGAATATCTTCTTCAAGAAAAGCCCTTTCAACTTTCTGAACTCAAACCGAGGATTTCGGTTCTTCGAATCTCTAATGAACTTCTTCAAGCTATCATTCTCTCCTTTCAAAATATCCAGAGACATAGAAAGTTGCCTGATGACCTCTCTTTTCTCTTCATCCTTCTTTTCTAGTTCAACCTTGAAACCTGAATTCTCCTCTATAAGCCTTTTCACTTCATTACTCAGCCGCGCTTTATCGTTAGGATGAAGAAAATTAGGATCCTTAACGAGCAGTTCAGACGGTTTTTCTACTCGTTCCGCCAGAGGGTGATTTGCTCGAATTTCCATAAAATTAGTTTCAAAATTTTCAATCATTGGGTTCACCGCAAATTTCTCACTTTTTACTTCTCTTTTCTCTTCATCCTTGTTTTCTACTTCGACCTTGCAACCCAAATTCTGCTCTTTCAGCCTTTCAACTTCACTACTTAGCTGCGCTTTATCGTTAGGATGAAGAGAATTTCGATCCTTAACGAGCGGTTCGTACAGTTTTTCTACTCTTGCCGCCAGAGGGTGATTTCCTTGAATTTCAATAAAATTAGTTTCAAAATTTTCAACCATTGGCTTCACCCCAAATCGCCTGCTTTTCTTGTCAGAATTTTTTTCCAACTTCAACTCAACTTGGGTTTCTTTTTCTTCAGGATGAACTTCATCAGAGAGCCCAGAATCAAAAGAATGTGCTGCTTTTGATTTGCGATACATAGGTTCGACTTTTTCAACCACGCGTATCTCTTTGCTCTTTTCAGAAAATTCTTCCAACTTAAACTCAAGTCGGGCTTCTTTTTCTTCTGGATAACTTTCGTTGGATAGCTCAGAATCAAAAGAATATTTGATAAATTCACACCTTTCTCTTTTGTTTCTCCTCACCTCCTTCAATTTACTCTCAACTTTTTCTATCATTGGCATTACCACACATATCTCCTCCTTGTTCAATTTACTCTCAACTTTTTCTATCATTGGCATTACCACACATATCTCCTCCTTGTTTTCATAACGTTGTTTGAAATTAAGCTCGGAATCAGAAGAATATGTGAAGATATCAGACCTTTCTCTGTTTTTACTCTCGACCTGTTCTTCCGGTGGATCATCGACTTCAGACTCGGAATCAAAGGTAACTGAGGATGAGTTGGATGATTTGTCGACAAAGCTCCATTCCTTTTGCAGTAAACCTCGGTTTGAGAAAGAGTTTCCTGACTCGAATTTGAGCTGATCATGTCGTTCTGCTAGAGAGCGATAAGATCGGTAGAAATCCTCGATCATGTTGATGAGCTCGGGTCTTTTCTTGTAATACATCTCTGCCCTCTGAGAAAATGTGTCGGCTTCGCCTTCGATTAGTTTTAGCATTCCTTTGGTTTTCTCTTCTAATTCTGTAAGATCAACAGACGAGATTATTAGTTCTATATGTAACCATGGCTATGAACTAATAAATTAGAGTGAAATCTTAAGGTAGTTTCTTATTTCTCTAACCATGTGATTGCTTACAAATGAAATTGTCCCAGAAAGATTTAACAAACCGCTTGACTAATATTAAGCTATTTTTCTTTTACTTTCAAAAACATTTATTAAAAGATTTTTTTATACAGATGGTTAGTCAATTAAAAAGCAACAAGAAAACTGATATTAAACTCAAGAGCTAAGAACAGGATTTTATATTAAAAAAATTTAAGAAAATGGATATTGAACTCATGAAGTAATAACCTATAGCTTAATGAAAAAGTTATCAAGTACACAGAACGACGTATGGAAAAATAAAATAAAATAAAATGGGTTATTTGCAACAAAAAAAACCATTGTAGTTTACCCCATGTGTACTACCCCCTTTAGGTGATTTGTAGCACAAATACCTCCTTTGATCATCGATCAAAACCCTCGAAAAAACACTCAAATTCAACTCTAGACAACTCAAGTGATGGACTAATTTAACTCTAGAACTTGTTTGTGCTTGTTTAGAGTAAAATTTGAGTGTTTTTAGGTTCTAGTCGATGAATTTTTTAAAACTTTTTTTTTGGGGGCGTGGGGGGGGTGGAGGGGGTTTGCAAACTAATAAATCACTTGAGAAGAATAAGTGTTATACCACATGAACGACAGGGACGTTTTTTGTGACTAACCAAATAAAATATATGAAAGGATGCAAATTTATTTATTGGAGCGAATGCCTACATTGTATTTCTAAGAAGCAACGATCAACCCATATAATTGTTGTTAGAGGAACAAGTCAAGGAACAATTCAGCACTATATATGCCAAAAAGATTTGGTAAATGGAGTTAGTTTAGAATTTGAAAGAAAAGCAAATGAAACTTTAGAGCTACACCCAAGAAAAGCCATAATAGAAAAAGGGGAGAAAGACTCTCTCTCCCCCCCTCCCTCCCTCCCCCCCCCCCCCCCTCTCCCCCTCCCCGTAACGAAAACAGTATTAAAAGAGTATTTGATATAAATTTAGAAGAACCATCACACCATTTCTTGTCTCACAATATATTTGCTGTATAAACACACAAAAATTAACTTGTGAAATCATGTTTGGGTACTTCTCATGACAATTCTATGTCGATGTTCATTACGATTTATTGCATTTTAAATATGACTCATTCTTAATCTTGTGTATATAAATAAGTGTTATTTGATCCGTATGTGCTACATAAGTGCAGGAAACAGGTATTAGAACAATTGACGAACGTTCAAGCCTAAAACGACACAAAACGTACATAGCCAACGTGTCTCCAATTCACTGAAGAGTTAAAAGACCTAGAAGAACACAGCATAAGGCCCAAGGCCCAAATCATCTATTTGGCCGCCAATTGGCCGCCAAATAGCCGGCTCAGAAGTTGGGGTTTGGGGTTATTTTTTAGGGCTTCCAGAATCCATAAGGTTTCCCCTAGAGGCTCTATTTATATCTCGGATCAACAGCTCAAGAAAAATATAGATGGAACTAGTCATAGGATCTTCTTCTCCTTCTTTCTTGAATGTTAGTCTCATGGCTCTCATCCTTGGATGAAGTTTGAAGCTTTATTTACTTGTATTTTCATTTTACTTATTGTAATTTACATTCTTGTAATTTCATTTTGCTTAATAAAATAGCCTCTTTTTCAATTGTGCTATTTCTTTCTTATTCTTAGCTTAGCTTAATCTAGTTGTAAGTTGTCATTAGCAAAGAGGGTTCCTTCTTTATTGAAGGAAGACCCCAAGAGCTAAGCAACCCTCATGTTTGTTTGTGATAGTTAGTTTGCATTTTATTTACTTGTAGTTTTCATTTTCTCTTTCTTCTTTTCTTTCATTTTCTTTACCATCATGTGTGAGTGTCATTTGTGCTTGCATGAGATTGAGGAGAGAACAGTACAAAGAAGGGTTAACATTTCTTTATCTCTCCTTTGTTCAAACTCATAAGAGTTGAACCCCAACCAAAGCGAGATAGACCTCTCAATTTGGGCACACTTTCCTTTCATGAATTTGCGACTCAATGTCGAGAATACTTTATGTTTAGGTTTGGTTAGGGGCTAGTGATTAAGGATATGGAACGGAAGAAACAAAGTGCATATTAGGGGACTTAGCGCATGGAAGGCCTAGCCAATACTCGCAAGTATCCTCTATAACGAACCATGATCCACGTTGCTTATCGTTACTCTAGTATCAACTCATTTGAGGAGCTCAAAGGATGAGAAAAGGGATGTTATCTTACTTGAACTATCTAATCCGCAACCCTAGCAAACATCTTCTCTTTCTTGTTCATTCACATAGTTAAAAACGAACCAAAACTCACTCGCGTTTGTTAACTCGTCTAAAGCTAAAATAATAACTAAACCGTTTCTCCATGGACGACCCGCATTCACCATCGGCTAGCTACCAAGCGACCCGTTATTTGATTGTGGTATCTTACACTTCACATTTTCCAACTTAATTAGTTGACATTTGCAGCATTTTTTTTACAAGAACCTAATAATTTTGGGGGGAAATTGAACCTGATAGAGTCGATTGTAGCCATTGAGAACGCTTTGAATTGTTGTGGCTCTCGAACAACCATAAATTTGATTCCTCCTTCTGAATAGTCATTCTTGCTTCCTTACCTGCACAAAACATCAATCTTTACTGAAATAAATGAAACTATTAATCGCTTGTCAATTCTAACTATGCTTTTGGTCCATAAAAGGTCGAGTTGATCAAATAAGGATTTACTAAGCTGCTTCGGGTTGAAATTCTTAAAAGGCACTGGATAAGCTAAAAAAAGTCCAATTCTGGCTACAAGATATACGACTATTCTGTGTGGTTAAACTTTACATGCAAATTATATCTATATCCAAGCGCAATCAATCAGAATGTAGAAACAGGTTTATGATTAAATGTTGTATAATACTATTAGATTGTAGCATTGAATCAAATATCGATCATATTGGCTGATATCATATCGGGATTTCCTCGCAATACAGTAGAGCCGATATATTTTTGCCGATTTATTGGCCGACATGGCAATATTGGCCGAGACAGCCATATATGATATAAGAAACACCTATCAGATACAATTCCGATATCTGCCGATATACGATGTTTAAGACTCATCTGCATCAAAATCTATGTAGATCTTTCAGATTAATTTGTCAAAAGTCAGATTGCTTAGTGATAAGTCATTAGATTAATAACAGTACTAGTGCATTGTCTTAAAAAAGGAAATAAATTAACCAAAATATTGCAAGTTTTACTTGCATCTTTCTTGCTAATTGATTGATAATTTCATTTTTTTTTAAACATTATTTAATAGAGTAAATTGTGATGATTCTTCCATTTCAAGCCTTGATCTTAATGCCAATCAAATCTATTTCTATTTCTATCTCCATTTATCAACTCCGAAAATATTATATAGAGTTAAAGGGGAGTGTATCTATGCAAAGGAAAACTCTGAATATGTCTACAAATACCAAACAATATCTACATTCTTGATATTTTTTGAAAGATGAGACAATAATAGTTTTGGATTTGTCTAGAATATCGCACAAATTGATTTCTCAATGATAGAGTAAGAATTTGCCCAAGAATTCCCTTTTTATCTAAGGAATTACCAAATCCTCAAATTTGGACATTTTTTTTTTGCAATGTTTAAAAATTGGAAATTTACCAGCATACTGTCGATGGCTAGAACCAGTACATCACTATAATGAAATAATTATAAATATTTAAAAAATTACATTAAAAACATTCTCTGTACTATAAAATATATATTTGTAATTAAATAATATTAGTACCCTAGTATAATACAGGATGACATATTGACTGATATACCTGAATGTAATATACCGGTTTCCTTGTTCCAAACATGATCACATCGGTATCCTAAACCCTCACATTATGATAAAACATATATCTATTCATATATGAAATAAGATACATTATTTGATGTGATTCCAATATCTGACATTTAAATCCGGTTTTCTTTAAATAATGCTCTCTTCTTAAAGAATTTAGCCATTCAACCGACCTAGTCTTTTTTTTATAGACCCCTTCGGGGATCGGACCAGCCTCCGCGTGAGCTATGCCCAATCGGTAACGGACAGACCTACTTTCTATGAAGTCGAACACAGCTAAATCGAAACCCTTGACTCCATTAGTGAAGAGGGGCCCACTTGCCTTCCGGCAACGAAACTGAATGTGTGTATTTCTTTTTCTAGACTTTCCTCCATGAAATTGCCAACTATCACCCAAACCCTTACTTTCGAAACACTAAAATTCCAGGTTATGTCTGGCCTCAACTTTTTCTCCCAAAATATAGTTAGAAGTAAACCCCTTTTTACTGCAGTTGAATAACTATTGTAAAAGGTTCATTGCTGCAAGTTTAGCTACAAAATATCAATTTTTCCTGTATTTTCTGAACAAATAAAAAGACCCAAATAAAATTTCTTAGAGAAAAATCTCAGCTACCCATTTTTCTTCATCTTTCTAGACTTGCTCAAAGTTCTTTTTTCCCTCCAATTTTTTTTTGTGCCCATCGAAAAAATTTAGACATTTGGGCTTCCTTGTCCATTGATTACGAACCCCAAAAAAAAAATTATCACAAAATCGAAGCTTAAAAAACATACCCATATGAGAAAAGGGGAAAAAAATACCTGCTGAAGTCTTTATCTTTCTTCTCCTCCTTGTTTGAAAAATGATTTTTTCCTCCTTTTTTCCCTCTCTTTTGAAAAAAGAAAGTAATTATTGCCGGTCCTTGGTGTAATCGTGGAACTTCCCTAAGAACCCGAGGCGCTTGCCAAACTTGCCACTCTCTCTCTCTCCCTCCTCTCTTCGAAAAATTGATGATGATGCTCTCAATTTATTATTAATTTTTTTGCTTTTGTCTCTTGTTCTTTTTATAAAGAATTCAATGTAAAAAGAATGTCTGCTATGTTGGAAATAATAGCACTCATTTATTTAGGAAATCTTAGTCACACATTCTATGTGCAAAGCACATAGGATGCGCCAATACCAAAGGCATTCTATTTCATACAAATCTCGACCGTGCATTTCTATGTTGGATGGATCTGGACCATTCAATTTAATAGCATGTATGTTGTTATTCTCATAATAGCAGCGGCTCCGAATCCAAATTCTACAGCCTTTGGATATGGGATGCTTGAAGGGCTTTTATTTCAAATGGATGTTCTTGACCCTGTTTGGTTCTTTATTTACAGGCTTGCCACTGGTGGGGATTTAACTTGGGATGCTGAAATCCTTCTTGTCTAATCTGTCCGGATCCGGAACATGTTTTTTGTGTCCATTTTACTTGTTATTTTGGAGAGAGAAAAACGCCCCGCTTCATTTCACGTTTTTTGAATAACGAGAAAATCATTAATGATAAAGATATCAATAAATGATACAATACCAAAAATAGCCTAGAAAATTAATTGCTGATATTAAAAAAGTGATAATACTTTTCTTAACAGTTGAGAACAGAAATGATATGAATTTTTTAGTGGTGATATGGCAGTAGATTAATTGCTGATATTAATAAAGTGATAATGATTTTCTTAATCGGTATGCATTGCTCTAAATCGACAAGTAAAAAGGGATGGAGGGAGTAGAAAATATAATAATTTGATTGTTTTTATTCTCTAATCATGTTTAGAGATTAAAGAAGATTTTCTGAGAATATATTGGATAAGCATTTTTTGTTTGTTGGTTTCTGAATAGGAAAAAGAAAAGCATCAGTTACAATGTTTATTTGGTTTGTAGTGCTTGACAATGATTAAAACGGCTATTTAGTAGAGCTTTTGGACTGAAAAACAAGAAAAGCATTTTTTGTTTGTTGGTTTCTCTTCTCTTGCATGAATCTAAAGTTCATCCAAACGCTTATTAAGGGTTTGTAGAGAAATCTCTCTATAAGTCCTTAAAGAGAAGGTTTTTCCGGTTTTAGGGAAAATGCATTTGATATCCGGACTCCGGATATCTATGAGTTATTTAAGTAAAGTAATATAAGATAATTTTATGAACCAAACATGTTTTGTGAACCAGAATAAGCTAATTTCATCAAGATTAAGAATTTTTCATCACATTAAATCAAAATACGGTATCATCATAAATCAAGATTAAGATGTGACACCTCCAAAACGTGCAATAATACGAAAATGCATGATAAATAGGTAATTAATTATTCTGTTTTTTCCCGCTGACCTCCATGTATTTCAGTATTTTTCTCTACCTCTATATTTAGTATTTACCTGTAACTCCCCCTAAACCTATAAGTTACTCATATTATGCCCTCAATTGATAAAAGGGTATCTTTTTAGAATATTTTGTTCACACCATTATGGATTAACCGCAGTACATTAGGAGGGGACATATATTACCCCAAAGACTATTTTATAAGTTTCAAAATATACTACATTAACCATTACATAACTTCCATACATTAACATTATTTTAACAAAAAACAATAAAACACAATTACATTTTCATGGCATTAACACACATAAAACGCAAAAGCAAATGTACAAATGCCTACAAAAAGCTTAATTTTTCCATTAATTGCTTAATTTTTCCATTAATTTGCCGGTTTCTACTTATTGCTTCCAACTTCCTCTCTAACATTTCCATTTTATTCATAATCAGCTCAAAATCCCATTTTAAAGCTTCAAAGTTCTCGTACTGATTTTTCCCTTCTTTTCGGAAAAAAATATCTTTAATTCAGAGGCTGATAATTCTTTTCGTCTCAAATGCAATGGAATTCTTGGTGAGGTTCTTCTCCCACACAACATAGCCACACCTCAGCCAATCAAATATGGACCCATGTAATTCTGTGCATAAGTTTGTGGAACTGAAATTTAAATTTATGGCCAATTCGGCGGAAAGGAAGCAAAGACCTAGATTAGAAAACCTTGATTTGGAATATTCAGAAATTAAGGATATTCCAACAAAGAAAATAGGATTTTGAGGTAATATATGTATATATATATATATATAATTTCGTTGATCACTAATGGTGTTAACGAAATATTATCAAAAGATTCTTATTAATTAAGAGGGTTAACAGGAGTAATTTATAAATTTAGAAAGGTTACAGATAAATACTAATCATGACGGGATAGAGAAAAATACCATTAGTTATTAATCAAATTTTTTTAATTGGAAGAAAAGTAACACAGGCCAAATCCAGGGCCATTATTGAGAATTTTAAATTTTACCTCGAAACCTGCAACGGTCAAGAGAGAATTAGAGTGGGGCCCACAAAAGGGTGAGTCCCACTTGGACAATTTGGGGGGAAAAAGAAAGGTCAAATCCATTGCACCTTTTTATTTGTTTGTTTGTTTTTTTTTATTTTTATTTTTATTTTGTACTGATATTCTTCTGCCTTCATCCTCTGCACTCCAACGGCTAGTTCCCAATTTCATGCCCATTGTCTTGGATCTTGTTATCATGAGAAAAAGAATGCGCGTTTGAATTTCTGTGCATATACATCTCCAATCTTTAGCTCATTTAAATAGAAATCTTAAGGATTTTAGACATTGTATCCAAAGATACTCTTTTTTGAACTTCCTCTTATTTTTGCAAAACTTGCTAAAGGTTTCGCCGTTGGTAAAATCTATCCAAAATGTGTAATCTTTACGGACTACTCAAAGTAACGGCCAACATCGACCAATGCTTGACGATGTTAACTCTGCATGTTAAATAACAGTTTTTTCTTTTAATAATTACAATTAATTTATTTAAAAAATCTAAATAATCGTTACTTAAATATCGAAGCTAATGGGTGGAAGAGGTGGCCGACGGCGGTGGCAAGACGAGGTGAAGGGCGGGAAGACAGGTGGTTGAGCAAGTGAAGATGGAGATGGTAGAGGCCATTAAAGATGTAATGGAGGAGGAGATGGACCAGATGGCGGAGGGAAAAGGGTGAAGATGGAGGCAGAGATGAAGGATGTTGAGAATGTGGTGGACATAGTTCTACATCGGGAAAATTGTGGGATGCATATGGGTATAAAATATAAGTTGAGATAAAACTCCATATGACTCAAGTCTTTTGGACAGAGTCGCACTATATTGAAGCCCATGTGTTGTGGGTCTAAACCGACTTTTGTAAAGTGTAAAGGAATGCGGATATGAGGGCAGGGCTGAGATGGGTCTGGAGAAAGGAATTAGAAGGTGACTTTGTTGGATTAGAATTTGAGCAAGAGTTTCTTGGAGACTAAGAAGAGGTAGAAATAGTTAAGATACAATTTCATGTAGGAGGCGGCTTCTGGTATAAGCCGCTGCTAGCGGCTTTGGCGTCAGGCAGTGATTAAGGTGCAGTGGTGCTGGGGTCTGATTAAGGTGTTAGGTCAGGGAGAGGAAAATAAAGCAGATGGTTCAGGAGATTTTTTCTGATTATTTTAAGGACATGGCAATTAAGCTGATTATGCATAGAGCCGACAGAGCTGAGTTGGTGCCGTTAGTCAGGATAGATTTTTACGTATTACAAACTTTTTTGTGGTTTCTTTCCAAATGCCAAAACCTTTGGGTTACGCTTGGTATATGAACGCATTTCCGAGAATAGGATGACCAGGTATCTAATTCTAAGGAATCATACATTAACGTGCTTGGTATATTTTAATCATTCCTAATAATATATATGTGTGCAACCAGCAGCAAGGTCGGAGGAAGGACGGTTGATGACGGCGAGACCGGCGACAAACGATTGACGGCGTGCCGGCGAGCTGCCCGCGGAGCCGGCCGGCGACCAACGTATGATCGGCGTAAGGCCGACCGATGAACGATCAGCGATGGCCAGTGTCCGGTCGGCACGGGTCGGCCGGTGAACAATCGGCGATGGCCGACGACCGGCCGGCAGTGAACGGTCGGCGATGACCGACGATGGACGACAGGGTCGACGGCGGATGGTCATGGCTTATTCTTGTTAGACGAGAATATTTCGTGGTAATCTAGAATAGACACGTGTTTTGGAGCGAATAGGATTACCATGAAATAGGGTTGTTTGATTACCACGGTAATCCTATATTCTCGGAAATATATTTTACATCTAAACAAGTAGGGTAATATTTTAGGGTAATTTAGAATTACCACTTAGCTTAACTTTTACTGAGCGCAAGAGTTTCTTGAAGAACAAGAAGAGAAAGAAACAACTAAGATATAGTATAATACCTAGCCCCTTTTATACCAAAATCTGTATTTTGTTACTTTAAAATTCTATTTATTCTTAATTATAATTTTATTTATTTTATTTATAAATTTATTTCTTCTAAACCCCATTTTTCTTTTATCAATAAAACTAAAATCCATTTTCTTTTATTCAACCCCAAGCCCATACTTCTAAATTCATTTTCTTTTCTTTTCTTCCAGCCCAGACTTTTCCCAGCCCGGCCCCATCCCTTTTTCTCATTTATTTTTTTGATTTTTCATTCAAATCCCCAGCCCACACTTTCCTCAGCCCACGAGGAAGAAAAATAGGGATTTAATAAAATAGCCTCGGCCCGGCCCATTTCCCTCATCACCGTAGCCCGTCTCATCCAAGCGCTACCCGACTCGCAGCACCCTACCCGACCTGCTTCGCTCCTCCTTCTTCCAACGGCTCTCTCTCTTTCCCGCTCACTAATCACGATCCGTTTTTCCCGCCGCACCTCGCGCCCACGCCCACGCCCATGCCCACGCGTTGCCGTTTCCTCTCGACTCGCGCGATCTACGCTGCCCACTCCACTCTCTAACACCTCTGTCACTCTCCCTCTCTCATTCTCTGTTCTCTTGAACCCATTGAGCATCGACCCCGCCGCCGGCCGACCCCATCATCACCGACGAGCCACATCTCCACCCGAGCTCCCCACTTCCTCTCTCCCTCGACCCAACCTTAACAACCGCTGCCTCCTTTCGTTCCACTCCCGCTCACTCGACCCACACCACACCGACGCTACACTCACCACCACCATCGCCTTCATCGCCTCCAGCATCCCTCCGACGACCTAACAACCCTCGCCTCCATCTCAAACCCCCACTCATCCACCCCCGCACCCGAGCTCCACCCCCTGCACACTCTCTGCTTTCTCTCTCCCCCTCTCTGCTTACCTCTCCCTCTCTCTACTCTTTCTCTCTGATCTCTCTCTCTCACTCTCTGTCTCTATCTCCCTCTACTCTCTCTTTCCCTCTGTCCTCTTTCTCTCACTCTCTGAAATTTCTCTCTCTCTACACTTCTCTCTCTCTCTCTCTCTCTCAACACTTCTCTCTCTAAACCTCTCCCTCTCTCTTGATCTCTCTCTCTCTATCTCTCTAACTCTCTCTATCTCAAAAACCCTCGAGCGAAGCCAACCCAACCGAGCTCACCCAACATCCGTGGCACTACTGGAGCTCTACCGCGATCGCACCATTGCCGCTGCCATACCGTCGTCAATACGTCTCCAGGCAAGTTCTCTACTTGCTACATGCTAAGTTATGCTTGTTACAAATTAAAGTCGTTTAGATTCTGTAGTTATTTTCCGAATAAATTATATGACGTACCTGTTCGATACGTGATCCCAATGAGAAAACTTATCTAATTTGACGGAACTGGATGGTTTATATTGGTCCCTATAGTGATGAATATCTTGTGCAAGTTTCGCTGGAAAATATGACCGTTAACGACTAAAACGACTACCCCAAGTTTACCTGTAAAACTGGAATTTTCTTGTACCTGAAAACCGTTAAAATCACCATAAATTATATACTTACTGGAATGATGCGTTCGTGGGCTTAAATCGAAGCCGACTCGACGAACTATAACCCTATGTATATTTATACTTGTTTCTGTACTTAAACTGTGACAATAATTGGATCGGAGTGCGACTCTGGACTTCAGTCCAGAGCGACTCTGTTTACTGTGTGCTGTCCCGTAATGGGTACCACCCTGTTTCCTTAACTTGTAGGTTGTGGAACTCCACTTTTTATTAAAGATGAATCTGTTATCTAGATAATACAGGTGGTTTCACCCTGTTTCGTCATCATTTGCTATTTAATCTGCAATTTAAAAGATCGGGACGCATAACAGTCCCAACAGAATCAGAATGGACATACTAGTATTAAACAGTGTATATCTTCTGACGTACAAACGCGATTGAAGATCCGTCTATTGCGTTGAAAACCTTACTGAAAACTCTAGATTTCATTCAACTGTAGCATCGCTAAAATCCGATCCCAATTGGGATTAAAATGCGTTGCGAAACGGACTTCTGATTCTGGAACCGGATTTCCAGCCGTGAACGCTTAAAATGAAATGGCTATAATTAATGATCCTGGAACCCGATTGGCATGAAACAGAATTCACTGAATAGACAACTGAACCTACTATTTATACCCCATTCATTGTTTCATTAAACTGTAAACATATGACTTGTGATAAATCGTGCAAGTGGTAGAATACTGTTTTATGACATCCTAATCATCCTTTACATACTGTTTACGCATCATATTACCTATGTCACTGCATTGATAACTTAGTGATAATGTGCATTACCCAATGCTAGGTATTAGTGACGATTGTGACAAGTACGTTAGTGTTCGTGTATATGTGAATAAGTGAAAGTGACACGTACTTATACACAATCAGTGAACCTTATTATTCTATTGCATTGTCGACGTCTGTGGGACGCGTGTACGTGTGATTATAAGTGGTATGGGACACTTATGGAAGCTCTTGCACGGGTGTCACAGATAAGGCACCAGACACTGCCATTTATCTTAGGTATTAGTCGGGACGTGCTTGATGGAGGTCCTGCCTCCAGTTCTCGCGCAGACTTGTCACAGACCGATTGGTATTTAGGATTATGGGTAGCGTTTGATGCAGACCACGGGGTGTGGGGTAGTTTGAGTGTGAGTTCAACAGAATCTCGGGAGTCCCATGCCGGCTTATATATTTAGGGAGATATATGGAGATTTACAGGGTATATGATTATTACCGTGATTTACATGTTGGGCCCGTGGTCCCTTGCCCTTGGGTTCTACCCTTGGGTGGAGGACACTCGCGAGTGGTTGACTCTCACACTTGGACTGACGATAGGTTTAGTGACCTGCACAGTGAGACTTAGAGACTAATAGGGATGATAGCATCGATATACATACCTACTGTGTTGACATACGTGGCATTTCATTATACTGCTTTTACTGTTCCGCTGCATTGATTACTGCATGTTCATACCTGTACCGTCATTAATTTACTGTTATATATATCTATTGCCACTGTTAGAGTTGTTACTTGTATATACTTATTATATTGCTATTGTGTCGCTCTGACGACCTGAGTATGCATGCTCAGTGTGAGGAGAAGATTTAGCCTGGACCAGGACTAGACGTACATCACGGACATCTTGATTAGCTATCCAGGGTTATACCTTTGTTTCCCATCAGGCCAGTTCTTTATACTGTTTTGTTCCAGTACTGCATTTCTCATTACCTGCGCATTATTTACTGATTACCATGTAAAGCTAGAAGCCGAAGTGTGACTACGGCAGGATATTTCCTTGACCGTAGGAGCATGGCTGGCCTTGTCAACCCCTCGTATTCCGTATTTTGGAAAGCGGGGCATGACATGGTTTAGTTGGTATCAGAGCCCAGGTTTTGCTTCGATTGGGATTGCAGTTTTCCGTGTAGAGTTTGACAATCTAAGACATCCCTCAGTCTGGATTGTAAACTTGATAACTTTGATCCATATTCACATTGAATGTTCTGCTATCCATTCGCTAGGCTTTCGGGTGACTTGGCAAGATTACGTGGTTGCAATTGCACTACTGTACTCTATTTAAGTGACTTAGAATCCTACAGTTGATTTCCACTTGTAATGAATTTCATCACATCTGATATTCTTGAATCTTTGTCCAATCCTTATTATATTTGATTCTTATAGCTTATGCTTTATATCATCTTCAAAATTATTGTTTCAGGATCA
Source organism: Agapanthus africanus (assembly GCA_030015575.1). Lineage (NCBI taxonomy): Eukaryota > Viridiplantae > Streptophyta > Magnoliopsida > Asparagales > Amaryllidaceae > Agapanthus > Agapanthus africanus. The sequence continues at coordinate 734,253,649 of CM057341.1, read as the reverse complement.
TGTCTTTCAACGACTCTTCCTCTATCTGCACTCCCCAGAATCAGATCGTTGAGATCCTGAGCGTACTGCAATGTTGGAAGGAAGCCCAGGAGCGAACAAACGACTTGTTAGCTGAAAGACTGAGAAGGCAGGTGAATCAGGCACCAGCGGGAGTCTCCAATCATAAAGGGATTCATGTTAGACGAGGAAAAGAGAAGAAGATGAAGCGCCAAATTGTTTCCCCGCGACAGAAGCAGCGGAAGACCCCACGTTGTGGGTACTGTAAGAGGCCAGGACACCTTCAGAGGGATTGTCGCCGCGCCCAAGGGAAATGTCTGATTTGCGGATCCAGCGGACATCTTATCAACGGTTGCCCAAAAAGGAAGGAAGTACAAGGAGGAGACTCATCCACACTCTCCACTTCGGCCAAGTGATGATTATTGCGTAGTTCAAACATCGAGGATAAGGCGGACCCAGCGCAGGATTCTGTAAGTGCACGGCGGCGCTCCGGCCGTCAATCCGACGGCCAAATGCGGAAGCGGTGATAAACTTTAATTTTTGCAAACTAGCAAACCGGCACCACCGCGCACTAAACACCCGGATCGAACCATTAACTAGTCCTAGGTAACTACAAGAAAGGGAATATAGATATACCGACAGATCCAAGTCCTCCGGTCTTCTCGTCGTCGTCCCGATCTCCCGCGGAATGCCTGTCTCCACCTCGTCGCCGGGAGTGCACCACATCGCCTACATCTTTTACGGGCTCCCACATCAATGCCGAGGCAACTCGGGCCGGCTAGTCGACGTGCCCAAGATTTGCTGTAGAATGTGTAGTACTCAAGTCTCATATGGGGTTGTGGGAATTGCCATTGGTGGAGGAAATGAACCATATATTTCTTTGGATGAACAAAGGGATTTTTGGCATGGGAATGAGACACAATTTTCTTCTCTCAAATTTTGGACAGCCCACTAAGGGGAATGGCCGGCCATGGCTTTGGAATGGTGAGAGAGAGAGAAAAACAAGTGGGGGAAAAAACTATCATCCAAAAAGGAGAGAGAGAAAGGATATGATGATCAAGAATCATTTTAACCAAAACCCCACTCCAAAAACCCATCAACTACAACCATGATTGCTCACAAAGTCAAGCAATCATGAACCAAGGAAAGTCAAGGTATGGTCCACCCATCATGATGCAACAAAATGCAAAAGACCCCCTTCCAAAATGCTTATTTGCACAAATGCAAATAAGCCCTCCTCCACCAATCTTCGGCCAATGAACGATACAAAGGAAATCGGCCGAAACGGAAAGCAAACTGGCAACTCCAGAAAACTGGTCCCGTAATAAATTACAGGAAAACCCCGCTACTATGCATACACACCCGTATTTGTATTCCGACCGAAATACAAATGCAATGAGACAAAATCTACACTGTACTATACTAGGATCCGGCTTAAACCAAAGCCGGCCAGTAATATCCGTTCGATCCTGATCCGTGCAATACCATACGTATCTGATCGAACCCTGCCATATATCCATACGGCCTCTAGTACTAACTGTCCGATCCTGATCCGTGCAATACCGCACGTATCTGATCGGACCTTGCCATATCTCCATACGGCCTCTACAGCTTTTCGCCTGAAAGCTTGAGTAACTGAATGTGGGGGACTCTAAAGACTCGTCAACACCTTGGTTGTGGATTTAACCAATGGCACGTCAGAGGTATAAGCCAATACGTAACGGGCTACCAGGTATTGACCAAAAGGGATGTCTGTGAGCGAACTCAGCCTGACACCCTACTGAGCCTGTCAGTGACAATATCCGTACAGTCCGGTCCGTTCGTCTATGAGCATCGCATGGCGGGCCTAGGGGGTTGGTAAAAGTCAGACCCCCAAAAGCAGTACAAGTCGTGTCGGAGTGTAGCCCAGAACACCCTGAGATACTACTTGAATACCTACCAGTAAATCTCCTTGCCTCGGCCGAGGGCTTCGTGTAATGGCTCTCCTAGACACAGCGCGACCTCACCCCCAATACCGGGAGAGACGAACCCCTGAAGATCCGCTCACTGCCTCCATGTGGCTCGGGACCGTACCCAACTAAAACCTGTTTGCACGACTCCTTTGAGCCGTGGTAGGGTAGTAATCAAAGTACAGTGGGAACTCACACGAGACAAATGACGATCCCCAGGTCGATGAACTAACCTGTACACATGTCACCAGGGAACTGCCGTCTGACGTCTGGTATATGACCAACTAGCATGTTCCCGGCGAGTCCTGTCCGGTGTACTCATAACCTAATGAGCACCTGTATACATCTTAGGTGATCCAACTGACACCAATGGCTTGTGAGACCGGCCACCGCCCCTCGTCGGGGTCTTGACTGTATACACTAGTCTACTCTGGAGTATCGATGCCCTGTCTCGAAACTCGCACGACTAGGGACCTTTTAAGGATGTGCTTATAGACCCCAGCTCCCACTTATATGATCGCCCTCATACTGCTGGTGGTCAAGCAAGAATCCTAGGGGCTCTATCAACGTTTAATAGCGACCTGTCAGGTCACCTAAGCAGTACACGATGATAAAGATAAACCAGATAGCATACTATCATCTCGAGTAAGACTGTCCTACCGGGATAGGTCCTCCCTCAATCATTGCAATCACGTACCTGTGACCCAATAATTGACTCTGAGGGCACTATCTCCAACAATCTCCCACTTGCACTCAAGGCTAATTATTGCGATGTCACATACTCACAGCCTGTGTGATACCGAACACCCAACTCCTCTACTTGTCAGTCTCACAAAGCTCGTTTGCGAAACTATTGCGTTCGAGGAATAGCCTCAGTGAGTGGATCCGCTTTGATGTTTCTTTCTATGTCTCTCTATATCTCAAGTTCGCGGAGAAAACCATCTCCCGAAATGAGCAATACCTGTCTTAGAATATGTCTGGATGTCTGATGGGACCTAGCTCATAAATGAACTCCAAATCCAAACTTCTTAGACTGTATCGTCAACTGAACTTAATCAGTATCCTGCGCCATGCCTCCCTCAGTATTGCCTTGGATCACCTGTCCAAAATACTGCCCCTCGTCAGAAGGAAAAACTATAACTCTGATAACCTCCTTGTCGTCCAGGTCACCTTGGAAGCCTGGAATGATAACTGTCTCCCGAAAGAGGCTGTCGTTATCATATCACTAGAACATCCACTTATGTTCTAAAACTGCTTCCGACTGTTTTTCTAGGATTGGATCAATATCAACTTATTGCATCTAATGCAAGAACAACATCTGGTGTGGTACTTGACATCTCATGATTGACTCAATTGCCTAAGCAAGTGATCTGCCAATCATGCACATCCCTCTCTACTTTAGTCTATAAGACACTTTTAGAGAGGGTGACTCCATCACCTGCAGGTACACTACCGTGCCAGGAGTCGTCCATTCTAAATGCTCTTAGATTGCTGTCTAAGTACCTTGATTGGGAAACCACCCAAATCTAGATCTACAACCATAGATCTAGTAACCAGTATGTCTGATATAATGTCCAAGTCCCATGTGGAGAAACCACCGTGTGACGACCAAAGTGTAACCGATTGTAGTATAGGAATATCACATCCTACTCTGTGTATGTCATCCAAATACCATGACATCACACCCTACTACCTTCTCAACAGATCCATCCCCTATTCTGATGAAGTCAAACCTATGACTGTCACATCAGAAATGGATGATCTCTTTCCGCTATATCTGCTTTAGTCCATAAATAGACATAAGCCACTTGTCCACCAATGCTTCCGCTGCTCCCACTGACTACGACAACCCTCTGGCAGAGTCATATAGACGTACACTTCTAAAGCAAGTTTAGAAGTACACTTCTAAAGCAAGTTTAGAATGACACTATACTCATCCTCCTGCCGGGTCTCGCAGCTTGGAACAATAGCAGTGGCAAGTCTGGGTAAACAAGAACTTCCCTGTCACGTCCTTGAGGCTACCGGAGTACCTCTCGGGTGCTTGAAGTTACCCACCTTATCTGCGGAGTGGCCAATGGAATGTCAAGCCAGATTGAATCTTTAGGTTCCTATGAAATCTTCAGTAATCGTTTGCGGTTCTGGAATCACTTCCAGTTCTACCATACTCCCACTACTGTTTTCTGAAAAAATCCATTTTTATTAAAACTGTGGCGAGTTAAAAACAATATCACTATTGATCTTCCAGATGGTAGAAAGTCAACCCTCGTCATAGCCTGGGTCAACCCACAAACAGCCATTACAGAAACATGCCTTGAGTTGTCCAGTGTCTGGTTTTAATCATAAGCCGGACAACTCCCCCTGCCTTAACATCGTTAAGATACGAACTGTTTTATATCCAATATAGGACCAGAGGCACTGATTTAATTGAACCAGATTCAAATCATGCAGCTGTCTCCAGTGCATGTGAACTAAATGGAAAGAGGCCGATCAGCGTTACTCAACTTAGGAATACTTCCAATTATGAGTAACCTGAAAGAGAAGCAAGTTCTCTTAACCATTACCATCAACTGAATACCATATACAAGTATCTACATCTTCGATCACTTTGAAGAATCCCGATACTTGCTACACCTGGTTCTCTACTCTATTCAAATACCTAAAACTTCTCAAAATTCGGACCCTGTGTTTCCACGAAACACCTGTCTAAAAACTAGAGAAGTTATAAGTAAACCGAATATAGTACGAGGACCAACCCCTCTGTCCTGATGGACCCTGGACAACATACAATACCCTGTATAAGTCCTTTGAGTCTGATAACTCATTCACTGTGTGTCGTAGGTTGAAAACTGTACTTATGGTTAAGAAGAATTACACCGCTGTTTAATGCTCCTTACCTAACCATCCACTGATATAGGTAAATGTCATAGACATAATTTCAAAAGGTATATCTCACTCTATGAAAATAGACGTACAGATATATCAATTTGAAATTGGCGCACAACAGCGGATATTCAAAACCAAATATTTGCCGTCTGGCAAACAACCCAGGTGACTTCCTCAAATATCATCGATTACAACGAATCCCGATATAATGAGGATGATCACCCAATTCCTAATAATTTACTCCCACTCATCATCTGTAAAACCATACAGATGTGAGAATCGTGCCTGGTAAATACATACCCTGGAGCAAGTGTCTAATCGGGAAATCAGTTTTCCTTTAACTGTACACAGTGAAACTGAAACATTGAAATATTTCGATGGGGTATCTGGGTATTCCTAGTAATGGCTCTTCCATTATCCAGATTCACAACTGTAACCGTGTGTTTCTTTGCCACCTCTCCAAATCCCTTTATATGTCTTTAGTCATTACCTTCTGCACACCCCTTAGGCCAAATGGTTTTCTTCCTTCCCTACCGTTCGGCACCAGCCTATGGTTTGGAAGAAGACTATCCAATAAGCATAATGGGTGTACTGTCCTAATCCTAGGAGCACTCACAATGCGAGAGAAGGTGAGGATAAAAGACAACCGAATAAACCTTATTCCTATTTCTCCTGAACCAGGATCCATCCCCGAACTGGAACAAGTTCCTTTCGAGTTCGTATATAACCATACGATGGATTATCCAATAAACTTGGGATCTTCGTAGTGATACGGAGTGTCCTGGAGAAATACAAAGGTGATTTAGGATTGGCAAAGAAATACTTGGTTTGGTCGTGAATATCAGTCACAATTTACTTTGCCCTCTTACTAATCCCTTGATATGTCTTTACTTAATACCTTCTGTACACCACTGTTAGGCTAATTGGTTTTCTTCATTCCCTACCGGTCGGCACCTGCCTATGGTTTGGAAGAAGACTATCCAATTTGCGTAATAGGTGTGCTATCTCCTAAACCAAGGAGTACTCGCAACCTGAGAGAAGGTAAAAGGAAAAGACAACTGAATACTCCTATCCGTTTTCTCCAGAACCTGAAACCATCCTCGAATAAATTCCTTCGAGTTCGTATATAACCATACGATGGTTTTGTCCAATGGAAGTGGACGTTCGTAGTAATACGGGGTGTCCTGGAAAAAAAGGGTAAAAGTAGGAGTGGCAATGAGGTTTGCAATCCTGACAATCCAAAAGCCAGTGTTTAAGAAAGTTCGGTTAATTTTGGTCTCTGAGTCATAGTCTTAGGGTCGGGTCAATGGTCGCTGCCAAAGAGAGAGAGAAAAGAAACACTCAGCGTGCACTCTAACCTAGATCAGAATGGTTACCAATTTATCTAATCTGGAAACCTCCCACTGTACAGTCAAATTCTCCTCCAAACCTGAAAGAAGAATTAGTCGGGGTCACCCTAGGAGTAAACTAACTCATCAGTGGGAATCGGGATCCAACTATCATCGCATGATAATGTGACGGAATCCGCTCACGGTATCACACTCCAGAAGGTATGCGCATATCTGGCAAGTTTCAGTTCTTTTGAAACTCCCGATGTGATTTTTACCCCATGCTCTTATGATCTTGACTTTGGCCAACATATCATATGTCACATGTCAAGTTCTACCCGTCATTCTCCAGGTTAATTTGAATCCACCCGTACCTACCCTTGACTTTGGCCAAAATGGCAGTACGACTGTCCCAAACCAACGCATCTATCTATGCTGCATATGAATACCCAATAGCTACCAATCACTGTGCCTTGACTTTGGCCAACATACACAGCTTGAATACTATTGACTATCCATATGAAATGACGGAGGGCTACGAATGGTTTCTGGCGAAAACCTTTAACGTAATGAACTTGATATCGTTGAAGGAACGGATAGCTTTTTAGAAAATATAGTGACGTAAACTTTTGCTAAAGAGGTCACTCCTGGTGAAGGGATCTCGGCTCTTTCCCCGTAGAATGAGGTGCAGGATATTCCAACTGAATACCACGATGCAAAGCAAAAGTAATCGGCTATAGTGAAGTTATTGCCCCGACGCAAACTTTTGTCCAAGGGGTCACTCCCGGTGAAGGGATCTCGGCCCTTGCCTCGTCGACTGAGGAGCAGGATATTCCAACTGAATACCACGATGCAAAACAAAAGTGAACGTCTTTGCAATAACAGCTTTTTGAAAAGTGTTCCAACAACATCAGATTAGGTTTGTTTTTAACTTGCATTGATCCGAATCAACGCAGTCCCATCAATTGATCACACCACAAAGAACGAAAATAATATGACGTACGTATATGCCATCCGCATTCGCCACTGGGTCCCGTCATTACCCGTTAGGTTAGCTAACTAACGACAGAGCGGGGACTGGACTAGCGCGGATGCAAAACATATACAACATCTACTAATATATATATCAATATATAAATTCGCTCAAGGCGTGATAAAAAATGCAACAACACAGAAATGTACAACATCACAGAACAATACAGACATCTGGGATCCCCGGGTTTCACAGAGCCGCTGAAACCCGACGTTCCCCTGGTCGTATGGATAGCCTGTGCAATGAAATCCTAGACCCCTACGGGCGCGGCAAGTCACCCGCCAAAACCTGAAGCGAGGCAGCCCCCTTCAGCTCCGTGAATGGACCACCCAGCACTTCACGGAATCCGGTAACTTGGGCACCCCTCCTGGGTCAACCTGTACCCCCTACGAGTGCGGCGAATAGCCCGTCAATTCTAGAGTGAAGCCCCTTCCGTCCCAATGCCATGAGATGCGGGCTCGTTGCCTTCTAGAACCCGGCTATCCGTGCACTCCTCTGCGGGGTAATCCTAGTACAGAAAGTAAAATATACATACAACGGGTACATCGACCGCAACCTGGTCGTGCCCCAAAATAATAATACAAACAGGCAGTGACGGCAGGCCACATGTCGGACGCTCGCCCCGCAATATCAAATGTACATAATACAACAAAAACTGTACTAGCATTGCAACCAGGCTATCCCCCACGACCGATCCGCAACATCACAGCAAAATCACAAAACATCAACGTGAATGTCACGTTCATAAATCCGTCTAACCGGGCTATAGCAGTTAGACAGGATTTACCGATCGAGTGACATTCACGGTCGCAGATATAATGTAAATACTGTGAAATAATGTGTTTAAAATATCCGATCGATCAAATTTTAACAAGTGGGCCCCAAAGTACTACTGTAGCACATCAAGAAATTCTGGGCCCAATATTAATATTCCAAAACCCCTAAAATCACCCCAGACAGTAACTGAAGAAAATTGACACAGTGATCTCATCATAGTGCGGCGGAACCGCGGCCCAAAGGGGGGTTTGGCCGCGGTTCCGCGCTCCCACTATTGAATTACTTTGTCGAATTTCTACAGTATCCTTATAATTTCCAGTACATCAATTTTCTACAACCTGAAAAAATTTTCGACTCCAAAAAATTTCAACAGAAAACTGATGTATGTGAAAAACGCTGATTTTGGAATTTTGGTCGATCGGAATGTAAACACACTAAACAAAGCTAGACTAAGTTAATGGCGAATCTCTGATACCACTGTAAGTGCACGGCGGCACCCCGGCCGTCAATCCGACGGCCAAATGCGGAAGCGGTGATAAACTTTAATTTTTGCAAACTAGCAAACCGGCACCACCGCGCACTAAACACCCGGACGAATCATTAACTAGTCCTAGCTAACTACAAGAAAGGGAATAGAGATATACCGACAGATCCGAGTCCTCCGGTCTTCTCGTCATCGTCCCGATCTCCCGCGGAATGCCTGTCTCCACCTCGTCGCCGGAAGTGCACCACATCGCCTACATCTTTTACGGGCTCCCACCTCAATGCCGAGGCAACTCGGGCACGAAGCCGGCTAGTCGACGTGCCCAAGATTTGCTGTAGAATGTGTAGTACTCAAGTCTCATATGGGGTTGTGGGAATTGCCATTGGTGGAGGAAATGAACCATATATTTCTTTGGATGAACAAAGGGATTTTTGGCATGGGAATGAGACACAATTTTCTTCTCTCAAATTTTGGACAGCCCACTAAGGGGAATGGCCGGCCATGGCTTTGGAATGGTGAGAGAGAGAGAAAAACAAGTGGGGGAAAAAACTATCATCCAAAAAGGAGAGAGAGAAAGGATATGATGATCAAGAATCATTTTAACCAAAACCCCACTCCAAAAACCCATCAACTACAACCATGATTGCTCACAAAGTCAAGCAATCATGAACCAAGGAAAGTCAAGGTATGGTCCACCCATCATGATGCAACAAAATGCAAAAGACCCCCTTCCAAAATGCTTATTTGCACAAATGCAAATAAGCCCTCCTCCACCAATCTTCGGCCAATGAACGATACAAAGGAAATTGGCCGAAACGGAAAGCAAACTGGCAACTCCAGAAAACTGGTCCCGTAATAAATTACAGGAAAACCCCGCTACTGTGCATACACACCCGCATTTGTATTCCGACCGAAATACAAATGCAATGAGACAAAATCTACACTGTACTATACTAGGATCCGGCTTAAACCAAAGCCGGCCAGTAATATCCGTTCGATCCTGATCCGTGCAATACCGCACGTATCTGATCGAACCCTGCCATATATCCATATGGCCTCTAGTACTAACTGTCCGATCCTGATCCGTGCAATACCGCACGTATCTGATCGGACCTTGCCATATCTCCATACGGCCTCTACAGCTTTTCGTCCGAAAGCTTGAGTAACTGAATGTGGGGGACTCTAAAGACTCGTCAACACCTTGGTTGTGGATTTAACCACTGGCACGTCAGAGGTATAAGCCAATACGTAACGGGCTACCAGGTATTGACCAAAAGGGATGTCTGTGAGCGAACTCAGCCTGACACCCTACTGAGCCTGTCAGTGACAATATCCATACAGTCCGGTCCGTTCGTCTATGAGCATCGCATGGCGGGCCTAGGAGGTTGGTAAAAGTCAGACCCCCAAAAGCGGTACAAGTCGTGTCGGAGTGTAGCCAAGAACATCCTGAGATACTACTGGAATACCTACCAGTAAATCTCCTTGCCTCGGGTAATGGCTCTCCTAGACACAGCGCGACCTCACCCCCAATACCGGGAGAGACGAACCCCTGAAGATCCGCTCACTGCCTCCATGTGGCTCGGGACTGTACCCAACTAAAACCTGTTTGCACGACTCCTTTGAGCCGTGGTAGGGTAGTAATCAAAGTACAGTGGGAACTCATACGAGACAAATGACGATCCCCAGGTCAATGAACTAACCTGTACACATGTCACCAGGGAACTGCCATCTGACGTCTGGTATATGACCAACTAGCATGTTCCCGGCGAGTCCTGTCCGGTGTACTCATAACCTAATGAGCACCTGTATACATCTTAGGTGATCCAACTGACACCAATGGCTTGTGAGACCGGCCACCGCCCCTCGTCGGGGTCTCGACTGTATACACTAGTCTACTCTGGAGTATCGATGCCCTGTCTCGAAACTCGCACGACTAGGGACCTTTTAAGGATGTGCTTATAGACCCCAGCTCCCACTTATATGATCGCCCTCATACTGCTGGTGGTCAAGCAAGAATCTTAGGGGCTCTATCAACGTGTAATAGCGACCTGTCAGGTCACCTAAGCAGTACACGATGATAAAGATAAACCAGATAGCATACTATCATCTCGAGTAAGACTGTCCTACCGGGATAGGTCCTCCCTCAATCATTGCAATCACGTACCTGTGACCCAATAATTGACTCTGAGGGCACTATCTCCAACAGATTCAACTCACGTGACGAGAATGCAACGTTCTAGTAGTCAAAGAAGAATTTTCATGTTTTCTACTTTCAGTAATAATGTTGTCATTCTCTTATGAATATTTCTTTCCGTTTGAAATCTTGTATCCGTTGAACTTTTAGTTGAATGCAATAAAACTTGAATCGTAATATATGTATCATTCTCTTGCTTTCTCCTTATTTATACTATTCATCATCACAGCATTTTAATCCTGATCTTTCAGTCCTGCCACCGCATATTTTCCTATACTTAGTACCCTGAGCTATTTTCTTGATGTATTTCACTGTCTCATCATGACTCTTTCTTTTCAGGCCATGGCCCACCCTGGAGCAGCGCCGCATCTAGATGAGGATGCACAGTCATGCGTTTCCCTAGACCGCACGCTGATGAGTTCTGATGATGAGATCCACGACCCCCAGGCCATTTTCGGGAACAACGATTCCGAAGACGAAGGAGCAGTCGCCCCAGAGTTTAACATGATAGGCGATTCCGACGAAGAGGAACGAGACTCTGAAGAGAACCCGATAGAGGAAGATCCCGAGGAAGACCCGATAGAAGAAAATCCAGTGGAGGAAAATCCCGTGGAAGAGAATCCAGAAGAAGAGAATCACATAGAATCAGAGCTCGATGAAGAAGCTCCAGCCGAGGAAGAAGGACCAGAAGGACAAGACCCTGCTGTGGAAGAACTCCCAATGGCGGACCCCGCGAGGCGCTATGGAAATGGACGCCCCTACCTGAGCGCGCGAGCTTACCGCAACCTGCTGAATCTCCACAACCGCGACTGACGGGGTTCCTTTTAGATGTTGTCTTATCTGGCCAAATAAAACTGTGTTTAGTTTAGGGCCACCTTTCGTCTTTGAGAATGGCTTGTTTGAAATCTTCTGGAATAAAATAAATTGTTGAGTTCATTAATCTTTTGATCTTCTTAGTTCACTTGATACTCGATTATTTCTTCTATACAATTATTTTTCCCTTTTGAGATCTGTCCGCCCCTATTCCTTACATTGTCTTAACCCTCACTTTGATTAACCAGTACCGCATCCGATCTTTTAGTAAGTCCACCCTTCATCCATCATCTGTGCCCCATTTGAGAATTCCTCTGGGCGGAGAACATTCCTTATGAAATTTCTGAGTTAACTAACCGTTCAAATTCTTGACCCATAGGATGTACCGACCATTATCCTCCCCATACTTTTTCCCTTGTAGTCCCTTGTTGCTCACCCTTACTCCCTGTGCTGACCCGATCCCAATCTCCTTGATCTTTAGCCTAAAACCGCCATACTCCAACCTTTGAATGATCCACACTTCCTTGTAATCCTTACCCTAGCTAGCCCTGTACATTTTGTGTGTTTTCCTATTACCCTATATATATTTAGGGACTGTATTATTCGAAATTTGGTTTTCATTATCTTGTATTTATCGAGGAGTGTGTTTTATCTACCATTCCCGTTTTACGCATTTCAAGTACTTCACCACTAGTTCTCCCATTATTTTTTCGATAGCGCAACCTTACATCGCGCATATTTTCGCTCCATGTTTCTTATTTTCACTATATGAGTTTTCTACGTTATTTGAACGATACATTATCCTAAAATGTTTTAACCTACCGACAAATCTTTCAGTACTTTATTGTCACTACTTTATTTCGGGTATTGTGTCTATGATTACTATTATAAATGGCTGTATCTTATACTTTTATTTCTGCGGTGCTACTTTTGATATACTGATACGTGCATATGTTTGAGTTCGATTTTATCGAGTACGCCTCGAATATCATTATTCGTTATTGTTGTTATTGCTATTCTCGTGTACATATAGGTTGCCTTTGTAGTGTTCCCGTCTTATACTTATTTAAACCTATATTTTTGTATGTTGTTCTTACATATTTAAACCTTCAAATTTCTTCATCCACCTATTTCAAGTAAATCTTTATGTGTTAGTTTGCAAAATAATAGCTTTCGCCTATGTTTGTATTACTTATCGTTTATTTTAAATTTTGAGGACGAAATTTTTGTAAGGGTGGTATGATGTAATACCTAGCCCCTTTTATACCAAAATCTGTATTTTGTTACTTTAAAATTCTATTTATTCTTAATTATAATTTTATTTATAAATTTATTTCTTCTAAACCCCATTTTTCTTTTATCAATAAAACTAAACTCCATTTTCTTTTATTCAACCCCAAGCCCATACTTCTAAATTCATTTTCTTTTCTTTTCTTCCAGCCCAAACTTTTCTCAGCCCGGCCCCATCCCTTTTTCTTATTTATTTTTTTGATTTTTCATTCAAATCCCCAGCCCACACTTTCCTCAGCCCACGAGAAAGAAAAATAAGGATTTAATAAAATAGCCTCGGCCCGGCCCATTTCCCTCATCACCGCAGCCCGTCTCATCCAAGCGCTACCCGACCCGCAGCACCTTACCCGACCCGCTTCGCTCCTCCTTCTTCCAACGGCTCTTTCTCTTTCCCGCTCACTAATCACGATCCGTTTTTCCCGCCGCACCTCGCGCCCACGCCCACGCCCATGCCCACGCGTTGCTGTTTCCTCTCGACTCGCGCGATCTACGCTGCCCACTCCACTCTCTAACACCTTTGTCACTCTCCCTCTCTCATTCTCTGTCCTCTTGAACCCATTTAGCATCGACCCCGTCGCCGGCCGACCCCATCATCACCGACGAGCCACTTCTCCACCCGAGCTCCCCACTTCCTCTCTCCCTTGACCCAACCCTAACAACCGCTGCCTCCTCTCGTTCCACTCCCGCTCACTCGACCCACACCACACCGACGCCACACTCACCTCCACCATCGCCTTCATCACCTCCAGCATCCTTCCGATGACCTAACAACCCTCGCCTCCATCTCAAACCCCCACTCATCCACCCCCGCACCCGAGCTCTACCCCCTGCACACTCTCTGCTTTCTCTCTCCCCCTCACTGCTTGCCTCTCCCTCTCTCTACTCTTTCTCTCTGATCTCTCTCTCTCTCACTCTCTGTCTCTGTCCCTATCTCCCTCTACTCTCTCTTTCCCTCTGTCCTCTCTCTCTCACTCTCTGAAATTTCTCTCTCTCTACACATCTCTCTCTCTCTCTCTCTCTCAACACCTCTCCCTCTCTTCCTCACTGTCTCTTCCTCACTCTTTCTCTCTCAATCACTCTCTAAACCTCTCCCTCTCTCTTGATCTCTCTCTCTCTCTCTCTAACTCTCTCTATCTCAAAAACCCTCGAGCAAAGCCAACCCAACCGAGCTCACCCAACATCCGTGGCACCACTGGAGCTCTACCGCGATCGCGCCATTGCCGCTGCCATACCGTCGTCAATACATCTCCAGGCAAGTTCTCTACTTGCTACATGCTAAGTTATGTTTGTTACAAATTAAAGTCGTTTAGATTCTGTAGTTATTTTCTGAATAAATTATATGACGTACCTGTTCGATACGTGATTCTAATGAGAAAACTTATCTAATTTGACGGAACTGGATGGTTTATATTGGCCCCTGTAGTGATGAATATCTTGTGCAAGTTTCGCTGGAAAATATGACCGTTAACGACTAAAACGACTACCCCAAGTTTACCTGTAAAACTGGAATTTTCTTGTACCTGAAAACCGTTAAAATCACCATAAATTATATACTTGCTGGAATGATGCGTTCGTGGGCTTAAATCGAAGCCGACTCGACGAACTATAACCCTATGTATATTTCTACTTGTTTCTATACTTAAACTGTGACAATAATTGGATCGGAGTGCGACTCTGGACTGCAGTCCAGAGCGACTCTGTTTACTGTGTGCTGTCCCGTAATGGGTACCACCCTGTTTCCTTAACTCGTAGGTTGCGGAACTCCGCTGTTTATTAAAGATGAATCTGTTATCTAGATAATACAGGTGGTTTCACCCTGTTTCGTCATCATTTGCTATTTAATCTCCAATTTAAAATATCGGGACGCATAACAGTCCCAACAGAATCAGAATGGACATACTAGTATTAAACAGTGTATATCTCCTGACGTACAGACGCGACTGAAGATCCTTCTGTTGCGTTGAAAACCTTACTGAAAACTCTAGATTTCATTCACTGTAGCGTTGCTAAAATCCGATCCCAATTGGGATTAAAATGCGTTGCGAAACGGACTTCCGATTCTGGAACCGGATTTCCAGCCGTGAACGCTTAAAATGAAATGGCTATAATTAATGATCCTGGAACCCGATTGGCATGAAACAGAATTCACTGAATAGACAACTGAACCTACTATTTATACCCTATTCATTGTTTCATTAAACTGTAAACATATGACTTGTGATAAATCGTGCAAGTGGTAGAATACTGTTTTATGACATCCTAATCATCCTTTACATACTGTTTACGCATCATATTACCTATGTCACTGCATTGATAACTTAGTGATAATGTGCATTACCCAGTGTTAGGTATTAGTGACGATTGTGGCAAGTACGTTAGTGTTCGTGTATACGTGAATAAGTGAAAGTGACACGTACTTGTACACAATCAGTGAACCTTATTATTCTATTGCATTGTCGATGTCTATGGGACGCGTGTACGTGTGACTATAAGTGGTATGGGACACTTATGGAAGCTCTTGCACGGGTGTCACAGATAAGGCACCAGACACTGCCATTTATCTTAGGTATTAGTCGGGACGTGCTTGATGGAGGTCCTGCCTCCAGTTCTCGCGCAGACTTGTCACAGACCGATTGGTATTTAGGATTATGGGTAGCGTTTGATGCAGACCACGGGGTGTGGGGTAGTTTGAGTGTGAGTTCAACAGAATCTCGGGATTCCCATGCCGGCTTATATATTTAGGGAGATATATGGAGATTTACAGGGTACATGATTATTACCGTGATTTACATGTCGGGCCCGTGGTCCCTTGCCCTTGGGTTCTACCCTTAGGTGGAGGACACTCGCGAGTGGTTGACTCTCACACTTGGACTGACGATAGGTTTAGTGACCTGCACAGTGAGACTTAGAGACTAATAGGGATGATAGCTATACATACCTACTGTGTTGACATACGTGGCATTTCATTATACTGCTTTTACTGTTCCGCTGCATTGATTACTGCATGTTCATACCTGTACCGTCATTAATTTACTGTTATATATATCTATTGCCACTGTTAGAGTTGTTACTTGTATATACTTATTATATTGCTATTGTGTCGCTCTGACGACCTGAGTATGCATGCTCAGTGTGAGGAGAAGATTTAGCCTGGACCAGGACTAGACGTACATCACGGACATCTTGATTAGCTATCCAGGATTATACCTTTGTTTCCCATCAGGTCAGTTCTTTATACTGTTTTATTCCAGTACTGCATTTCTCATTACCTGCGCATTATTTACTGATTACCATGTAAAGCTAGAAGCCGAAGTATGACTACGGCAGGATGTTTCCTTGACCGTAGGAGCATGGCCGGCCTTGTCAACCCCTCATATTCCGTATTTTGGGAAGCGGGGCGTGACATATAGTTTGATGTAGAGAAGAAGAAGATGATGATGATGGAAAAGGAGGAGGGTCCTGGTATAGGGCACCGCTGCCGGTTTTGGCGTCGGGCAGCGACAGCGGTAGAGGTGCTCGGGTTTGATAAAGGTTAGGTTAGGAAGATGAAAATGAAAAAGAAGAAACAGCTAAGATACAGTTTGATGTAGAGAAGATGATGATGATGATGATGGGAAAGGAGAAGAAGGCTCCTGGTATAGGGCACCGCTGACGGCTTTGACGTCGGGCAGTGACAGTGGCAGTGGCAGTGGTGCTGGGGTTTGATTAAGGTTAGGTCAGGGAGAGGAAAATGAAGAAGACGATTCATGAGATTTTTTCTAATTATTTTAAGGACATGAAAATTAAGCTGATTATGCGTAGAGCTGATTTGGCACCGTAAGTGCGCAGACGTGGTGCCGTTAGTCAGGATAGATTTTTTAGATATACAAACTTTTTTGTGGTTTCTTGCCAAACGCCAAAACTTTTGGGTTGCGCTTGGTACATGAAATTCTCACATTTCCGGGAATAGGATGACCGGGAATCTAATTCCAAGGAATCATGCATTAACTTTCTTGGTATATTTTAATCATTCACGATAATATATATGTGTGCAACCGGCAGCAAGGCCGGAGGAGGGCTAATTGACGACGGCGAGGTCGGCCGGCGACCAACGTCTGATCAGCGGCGGGCTGACCGATGAACGATTAGCGATGGCCGGTGTCCGGCCAGCGGTGGACCGCCCGGTGAACGATCGGCGACGGCCGACGGCCAACGATGGTCAACGGGACCGACTGGCCGGCCGGCGGGTGACGAGGGAGACCGGCGGCGGATGGTCTGTTTCCCCCAATCAGAGCAAAACTCTGTTCAAATTTCAAATTTTGAAATGAAGCAACGCTTCATAGCAGCGCTAAGAGCACTACATTATAAGCAGCGCACCACATGCAAAGCACGTATGCGCTAGCGCTAAGAGCGCTAGCGCTAAGAGCGCTGCACTTAAGCAGCGCACCACGTGCAAAGCACAGGTGAGCTAGCGCTGGAACTAAAAGCTCCCCACCGTCAGATCAAAGATCCTATAAAAATGATAAATCATCAATTAACCAGAATAAAATTCTGTTAAGGAAAGATTCCTTAAAATCTTTCCAAATAAGAAAATTGTGCTCTGTAAATCAGAGTACCGTTGGATCAATGATCCAAAGGTGATTAAAAATCACCGAAATACAGAATAAATTCTATATGGAAAAAATTTCCCAATCTTATTAAAAATAAGAAAATTGCCTTCTGTAAATCAGAAGCCCTTGGATCAAAAATCCAACGGTGGAGAAATCCCCAAATCAATTGGAGAAAAGATCTGCTTAACCAATTGAACAAATCAGCTTGCCCTATATAAAGGCCCCAAGACTTCAAGTCTCATACAGAGGAACCCCCCCAAACTTTGAGAAATCTCAGAAAGAAGAGCCAAGCTCTCGGTAGAAGAAGAAAATTTTCTTCAAGGTAAAAATAAGCAGAGAGATGAAATCATCTCATATTAAAAAGAAGAATTCACTTCTCTCTTTAAGATCATAGATCTACAAGACCAAGGTCTTTCACAAAAAAATTAAAGGATCTCATCATAAAATAAGAACAAGAATATAATTCTTCTCACAGATCATAGATCTATAAGACTAAGATCTTTTATACAAAGAGATTATGAACATCTCATTATAAAATAAAGGGGGGAGAATAAGTCAATTCTCTTAGGATTACAGATCCATAAAGACAAAGCCTTTCATCCAAATAAGAGATTGAAATATCTCCTACAAAATAAGAACTTTGTTCTTAGAACCTTGAGACAAAGTCTCTTCTAAACGAGAATTTATTTCTCAGATCATAAAGCTGATCAGATAGCGCTTTGCACTCATAAACTAGCGTTTTGCGCTCTTGGACTGGCGCTAAGCGCACCACGTGCTCCTCACGTGTGCGCCACTGAACAAACAGTGCTTTGCGCTCATCAAATAACGCTTTGCGCTCATAAACTGGCGCAATGCACCCATTATCTGGTGCTTAGCGCCAAGCGCGCCACGTGCTCCTCACGTGTGCGCTACCCAGCAGAAGCGCTCGGCGCTCTTTGACTGGCATAAAGCACCAAGCGCACCACGTGCTCCTCACATGTGCGCTAAGAGAACATAAATTGTTCTATAAAGCCCAGGGCTATGAGGAATGCTTAGCATTCAGTAAAAGACAAAAATATTGTCAGAACTTAAATCAATGCTCAGTATTGTCAAATGCTTAACATTTTAACTGAGTGGGCCGAGCCCAAGTTGGCCATAAACCCCTCATTCAAATTAATTGAGCCCATATGCTCATAAATTTCATATCTTAGTCCTAATTGGACTACAGATCTCCCAACCAATATTGGTTCAAGGGTACATCTCTTCACTCCTCTGATATTTGTCGTTGTAATCCTTCAACGTATTCACAGAGGTGACGGGTCCCGACAACCAGACATTCCATGGACTGTGGGGTCTTTACACCCATGAACTATGATGTCCCTAACCTCGGACTGTGGGGTACTTAAGCCCATAGACTATAATGTCCTTAACCTTGGACCGTAATGTCCTTAAACTAATTATGGACCGCAATATCCCTAAACTAAACAATAGAGCCAAAATGCTCTTTTGTTGGATCTAAATGATCCCGTTAAGTTGATCTTAGTTTAAAAATTAGACTAACGTATCCTTAACAAACGTTTAAGTTGATCTTAGTCTCAAATGAGACTAACATATGTTCCCTGATTAAAAATCAGGAGTTACCTCAATGAGGTATCACGTGTTCACACGTGACCAAAGGTCACGTGGTGATACGTGATGTCTTTACAGAATTAAATTCTGTCAAGCAAAAGCACAAACAAGCGGCTGAGAAAAGACTCTAATTGGGGGGTCACGTGCTCACACGTGACCAAGGGTCACGTGCCAGCACGTGACAAGCTTTGAAAGCCTTACAGTTTAATATAATTAAAATTCTAAATTTCTCTAAAAATCTTTCCAAATGGAAAAGGATTATGGGGAACCGTTGGATTAAAAATCCAGGGGTGATTAAATATCACCAATTGATGGAAAAATCTTAGACAAGGAAAGATTTCCCTAAATCTCACCGAAAATAACAAACAGAATATCTTTGGATTGAAAATCCAACGGTGAATAAAATTCACTGAATGATCTAAAAGATCATATTAATTATGAAAACAAACAAAATCT
This sequence comes from Agapanthus africanus, assembly GCA_030015575.1. Classification (NCBI taxonomy): domain Eukaryota; kingdom Viridiplantae; phylum Streptophyta; class Magnoliopsida; order Asparagales; family Amaryllidaceae; genus Agapanthus; species Agapanthus africanus. The sequence goes on along the minus strand of CM057341.1, from coordinate 734,234,248 downwards.
TTCAATGAAAGATTTATTAAACAAATTGATTCTTTTCCTTCTCCTATAAATAGGAGCCAAGAGGAGGAAAAGGGAGAGAATTTTGAAGATATAGAATTTTGGAATCTTGAAATTTCAGAGAGAAAAGAGAGGAGAATTTGATTCTCAACAAAGAAAACCCTAGGTGAGAAAAAGAAAGGGGATCAAATTTCACAAAGAGAATTTAATTCTTAAAATCTAAGAGTTTAACTCTTTTGCAAAGGAACTTAGTTCTTCCTCTGGTTGAAGATCTGCAGAATCAAATCTTCCCATAGGTTGAGAATTTAATTCTCATCGGGTTGAGATTTTGCCATGCAGATCTAAGAATTAGAGGGGGGATTGAGTTCAGAGAATTTAATTCTCCCAAATTTATAGGAATTTAATTCCTCCAAGATATATTAGGGTCTAAACCCTATCTGAGAATTTAATTCTCTCAAGATTTACAGGAATTTAATTCCTTCAAGATATGAAATTTGGGTTTAAACCCTATCTGAGAATTTAATTCTCCAAAAATTATAGGAATTTAATTCCTTCAAGATGGACATAACTAGGGTTTAACCCTAATTGAGAATTTAATTCTCTCAAATTCATAGGAATTTAATTCCTCCAAAATGAAATTAGGATTTAACCCTACATAAGAATTTAATTCTTTCACAATAGGAATTTAATTCCTCCAAAATCATAATTAGGGTTTAACCCTACAGAGAATTTAATTCTTAAAGATAAAGAGATCTTCACACATGCAAAAGAATTAAAGTCACGTGTCCCCACGTGACCCTTGAAAAGATCCCCAGAAATGAGAAGGAGGAAAGCTTTGAGGCAATACCTCACGTGCTCCCACGTGACTTACAAAACACAGAAAGAAAAAGCGAAGGAAAGCAAAGCTTTGAGCGCTCTCACGTGTCCCCACGTGACCCCTTAGCAAATGCTCTAATGATCAGTGCATAAATCCCCATCACGTGCCAACACGTGATGCTCAAAATAAAAATATAAAAAAAGTGTTCAACACTTATTTGCAAAGCAAAGTAAAAGAGATCTGGTCCCACCTCTGGGTGCCCTCACGTGGCCCCCACGTGACCCATTCCTATTTAGTGTTTAACACTAATTTAAAGAACTTATTCCCAGTGTTTAACACTGGTGTTTTCTAGTGTGTAACACTAATCTGACAACTTCATTTCCAGTGTTTAACACTGTTGTTTTTTAGTGTTTAACAATAGTTTGGGGATTATACTTCCAGTGTTTAACACTGTTACCTTCTAGTGTTTAACACTAATTTGAGAACTTTATTTCCAGTGTTTAACACTGTTGTTATCTAGTGTTTAACACTAGTTTTAACCAAATTAGTTAATTTTCCAGAGGCAAAGCCTTCCATTCAAAATTGAGTAAAAATCAGAGCTATAATGTCTACTGCTCAATCACAGATAAAAATGTTACCAAAGCCCTCAAACCCTTGTTTAGCATTGCTAAATAATGTGGGCTGAAACCAGACAAATGTCTAATGATCCAACAAAGGGCCAACATTTCGAATCTAATTGGACTTAGCCCAAGTTGGCCATAAGTCCTCAATTCAGACTTAACTGAGCCAATGTGCTCATAATATAATTAATTGGTCTTAGTTCCAAATTAGACTACAGATCATTTAATCCACCTTGGTTCAAGGGTGCATCTCTTCACTCCTTTGATATTGTCGTTGTAATTCCTCAACGTCTTCAAAGAGGTGACGGGTCCCGACAACCACACACTTCATAGACTATGACGTCTCTAAACAACGGACTGTGGGGTCCTTAAACTCATAGACTATGATGTCCTTAACCTCGACCGTGATGTCTTAAAACTAACATTAGACTGTGGGATCCTTAAATTCATGGACTATGATGTCCTTAACATCGACCGTGATGTCTTAAAACTAACAACGGACTGTGGAGTCCTTAAACCCACGGACTATGATGTCCTTAACCTCGACCACGATGTCTTTAAACTAACATTGGACCGTAATGTCCCTAAACTAATTATCGACCGCAATGTCACTAAACTAAACAATAGAGCCCAATTGCTCTCTTGTCGGATCTAAACGGTCCCGTTAAATTGATCTTAGTCTAAAATTAGACTAACGTATCCTTAACAAACGTTTAAGTTGATCTTAGTCTCAAATGAGGCTAACGTATCCTTAAATCCAAACCCCCCAAACCCAAAATCTAAGAAAGATACGGATTTGGACTAGTCCACGCCCTTTGGGCGACAACATAACTTAGTCTCCGTATACAATCCATGGGCAACCAAACACAAAACAAATACCCATGACGCGAAGTGACCATCTGGAGAAGGAGAAAGTTGTTACCGCGATGCGGTAGCGTAATTAACTGCAGGGAAGAGCGTCCCCACAATCAAAAACCCCTCAAACGAGGGGGAATCTGACGAAGTCTGCTACATCGGCCGCATCCGTTTAAACCTTCGATACATGGTGCCATAAATCAACTTGGCATCTTCGGAGAGGTGGACGGATAGCACCAATTAGCATCTGTCCCGAAATTCAGGCAAGACGTTCGCCGCGTCTTTCGGAGGGGAACATATTCTGGCACGCCTGGTGGGACCTTTTCCTCTTTCCACTCCACACTTCGTGTGTCGTGTTCGAGAGCGAATCGCGGTTTGCTAATGGTTGCCCTTGGGTTTCGAGATACTAAGATTTGGCGTTTTTCTTGGTGTAGAAAGCGAAGGATCAATGACGTCCACTTGTGCAAAGTGTTCCAACTGCAGCTGCAACCCCCGCTCCGCCTCATCTAGAGGCATAGCTTACGGGCCCCAAGCGGCTTCCTTGTTCACGATGCCGGTAGAACAGGTCACTCAAGCCACTACTGGATTATTTTTTGGGACCATGCTCCCACCGATGAGTTTCAGCACCCCTGTGCCAACACCGAAAGCTCCCAAGAAGTCGGTCTTTGACCGGCTTACAACTACTGCAGCCCCTCTCAACGGGTCGTCTAGCTCCAGCGCCTCGGTCTTCGCCAGATTGGGCCAAAGTTCCTATGAGCCTAGGATGAAGCCTGCGATTCAAGAGAAGGTTATTCCGAAAAGAGTAACCAATCCTGCCCCCAAAATCGTCAAGGCGGCTTCACCTGCCAAAGGGTCGGTCTTTACAAGACTGACTGTTCCGGCTCCCGCTCCGGCTCCCACTTCAGCTCCCATTCCCGCTCAAAGGTCTGTCTTTAACAGATTGGATACCGCTACTCAAAAGACGTCAGTCTTCAAGAGGCTGACATCGGCGGCGCCTCATCTGAACAGGGGGCAAGACAAAGCCATCCCCATCGCCAAACCAACCCCAACAGCTCGACACGCTCGACATCGCCACTGGCGCCGAGTAAGGAAGGATGGGGGCAACTCCCCCTCTGGGCTAACTCCACCAGCTCCAATAGTGGAAGTCAACGCTGCTGTTCTAACCGAGAACAGGTTTGAGCTGCTGAACAAGATGCGCAAGAACTCGCATACCGCCGTACTGAAAAGATCTCCTCCACCGGTGGAGACTGTCATAGAAGTAAAGCCGGAACAGCCCCCTCAACGGCTGTCTTCCAAAATTTACAAAGTCTGGCGACGGGTCCAGGAGTCAGTGATCGATCAAGATTATCCTCGCCGGCAGAAGAAGCCGAAGGACCGACAGGAAGAAGACCGTCCTGTTAAGCCACAGAAGGCTACGGCTACTTGGGTGCCCGCTGCAACGGCCCCCTCAACTTCGATCGCTCATAAGAGGAGAAGGTCGGAGAAAATCCCCATGTCTGTGACAAATGTCAAAGGCACTGAGCCCAAACGCCTTAAGTCTAGGGGCATGGTGGTGCATACCGTCTATATGGCATCCGGAAAAGAGGATTGCCGTATCTCCACAGGTCATCGACCGCTTACGCGATCCATGATAAAAGCCCAAGAGCAGCAGCAAAAGCTTCAGGAGATGATGACTGCGATGGCCGCACTCACCGGGCCAAAAGAAAGCCCGGAAACATCCGCGGAGCAGCGCCGTGAGCAGGAAACTGATGCCGAATTCCTTCGGAGAATGCTTGAGAAGAAGGACAAAGAGGCCGCGGAACAAGCGGCCAATATAAAGCAAATGGCCCTTCTATTCCAGGATATGGTGGGCATGATAATCCAGCCGGACCCTCTAGCTGAAGATCCTCCGGTAATAATTGAAGATGATAGAGGAGAAACATCAAACCCTCTGCCGGCTCTGTCAACAGCCAAGGAGGAAACTATTTCCAAGTCCACCCTGGATGATTACATCGCTCAGCAGATACGAGTTCACCAGGCGAATGAAGCGGCTGGGCAAATTGTTAGAACTGGGCGACCGTATCCAGGCTGGTATGATCAGATAAAGTACCCGCCGGGCTATACGATCCCCAAATTCCATGTGTACAAGGGGACAGGCAATCCCCATCAACATATCGCTCAGTTCAGGGCTCTTTGTGGCAACACCGGTGGCGATGATAAACTTTTGCTTCGCCAATTCGTCGGCAGCTTATCGGAGACGGCATTCGAGTGGTACTCCGAACTTCCAAACGACTCCGTCAAAACTTTCGCAGAAATGGAGTTGTTGTGCACCCAGCGATTCGCAAGTGCCAGTGAACGCACCCCAATAACGGCATTGATCAATGCCAGGGTGAAGCCGGGCGAGACATGGGTTTAGTACGCGATCTGATGGCGGAATCTGTGGTCAAAATGCGAGCAGCGCATCGAAGAAGCACCAGCTGTGGGCATGTTCGTGGGCACTCTAGACCCTCATGCAACTATTTCACAATTCATGATGTTTTTCAAACCGACCACATTCCAGGCTCTAATCGACAAGCTAGCCCAGATGGACCAGATGGAGGCATAGACCGTCTCCTCCGAAGCCGGAACCGCGAAACGAAAAGGGTAAAGGGAAGGCGACCTTCGTCGCAAATTCCCAACAACAGCCCAGTGCCTCAAAACTAACGGATTAGCTGGAAGAGAGACGGCGCTATTATAATAAGAAAATGAAGCGTCCTTACTCATTCCCACGGGACAAAACGAAGAGGCTCTTCGAGTTGGCGATGCGCAATAGGTTTATCAATTTGTCGAATCCAAAGCGACCATTGCAACCCGGTGAAACGAATAATCCCAATTATTGCCCTTACCACTAAACGGTAAGCCATCCAATCGAATATTGCTTCGTCTTTAAGGGATGGATCGAGGATCGGTACCAACAAGGCAAGTTTGCGTTGTCAGAGAAGTGGAAAATAAGCCCACCACAACCGCACACTCCTAAGAAGATGGACACACCGGGGGCAACGTGCTCTTTTGTTGAAGAAGCTCCATGGGAGGTCGTTCTTTCGGCCAAAACCAAAAGGATGCTGAATGATCTCCAGACATGCCCGGCGATCAGGTGGAAGAATCCGTTGGAACCTGAAATCATCAAAGGGATGCTGAAGCCGCGCCCGACTCCAAAAATCGATGGTGATAGCCAAAGCACATACACCCAGCCGCCGAAATCTTCGAAAAAGAAAAAGAAATCCAAAAAACCCGTGAAGCCTGACGACAAGCCCACAGACCTGCAGAAACAGATCGACGCGCTGGAAGAGTATAACCAGAAGGCGCGGACTCCAATCACGCTCCAAGAGTTTCTCGGCCACTTCCTTGAAGACGGAGATGATGAAGAAGACTCGTCAGATGAATCTGAGGATTACGTAGCAAGTTGCCATACGATCTCTCACTCGTCGACAGACGATAAAGAAGCTCCTTGCACCAAGAGACTGGGGGCAGGTCCTGAACCGGAACTTCCATGGCCATCAGACGAAATGATCGATGCATTCCTGAACGAAGCTCTTCTGAAAAGTAAAGCTGATCGGGAGCATGAGATGGCTATATTTGAAAAGGCCAAATGCCGGCGACTAGACGAAAGAGTCGAGATACTCCTGCCAAATCAAAGGACATCTGTCAAAGATAAAAACAAGTTCAAGATAAGGAAAAAGTTTGCGAAAGCCATATCAATGGGGACGAAGCTACCACCCTCCGAAGGAAACACTCTTGGTGAAGCAGAAATGCATCCTAGCTACTGCTTATATCATCGAAAGATTGCGCACCCCACCGAAGAGTGCAACGCCTTTAAAAGATGGTTGCAGGAATATGTTGCACACCGACAACATTTTAAACGAATGAAACGCAAAACTCATCGGGAGCGAAGAGGTACGACCGAAGAGCTTAGAAGGGCCACCGGCAACTGTCGCACAGTCAACGCCGGGGGATCGCAGGTTCTCACCTTCGGGAGCGACTCTGACGAAGAAATGACTCTTGGCCCTCTCTTCAAGGAATCCACCTCGGGTAAAAAGGAAGAGTTGAAGACCTGTGAAAATATCCAGCTGCGCAATCGTACGCTGCCCGAAAAGAATCTTGGACCCACAAATAGAAAAGATAAGGGAAAAGAAAAGGCCTCTGAGGATATCATCCTTGATGACCAAGCCGTTGAAAAGCTGACAGCCAAGGACCCACCAAAGAAAAGTATGGTGGACTACAACATTCTGGCGCACTTGAGGAAGTTACCCTCACAACTCAGTATTCTCGACGCCCTTTTACTATCAAAAGAGGCGAGAGATTTATTGATCAAGGCGCTACAAGAGCCAGACCAATTCCAGGCTTTCCTCGCCGAGGAAAAGATGAAGGACGAGCTAGAAGAAGTGAACACTGCCGATATCACCTTCGGCGATGAAGATCTCCTCCTCGGGACGTGTGAGCACAACCGTCCCCTATATGTCTCAGGATACTGTCACGATATCAAGATAGGCAAGATCCTGGTCGACAATGGGTCTTCCGTCAATCTCCTCAACGTGCGAGTGTTGAAGGAAATCTGCATGAGCGTCCAGCACCTCGCTCGTGATAAAATCACCATCTCCGGTTTTGACTCGGAGTCATCACGGACCCTCGGGTCTGTGATACTGACCTTACGCTTCGGGCTACTTGTCACGGATATTAAATTTCATGTCATCGACGCTAAGACCTGCTATAACGCTTTGCTCGGCCGGCCTTGGTTACACGAGTACAACATCATCCCTTCTACACAACATCAGTGTATGAAGTACTTCAAGGATGGTCTTGAGTACACCGTGACAGGGGAGTTGAACCCATTCTCCGTGAACCAAGTCCGAAAACACAAAGATGCAAAATACTTCTTACCAGATTTTGAGGACACGGAGAGGTGTCACAAACCGAAAGACAAAGCTATCACCACTATTCCAGTCTTCGGGAGTGATACCAAGGAGGAAGAAGAGATAGTTTATTCAGGCCCGCCTCAACGCAATAAACCGGGACCGTCCACCCCCATGTTGATCTTCGGCAGCGACTCGGAAGACGAGGTTAACGCTATATTTTCCGCTCGGCCATCAATACAAGTCTTCATTGGCGATAATCAGAGTTTGCAGATCACCATGGTTCCACAAGAGCATTACAAAGATCTCGATGCACTTAAAACTTATAGTGTGCAGGAACTACAGACATTCTACGTCCCTCCCAGGCGAAAAGGTGAGAAAGAGATCCTATTCTACCGATCTGGGGAAACCAAAGTGGCAAAAGAAGTTTGGCATGGCGCCGATTCTACGATCGACAGGCTCCACCCCATCCGTATGCCTAGATATTACATGGCAGGCTTGAAAAGGCTATTGAAGCGTCAAGGGGTACCCTTTAGACAAACCACTCGACAAGCTCGGTTCTACAACAGGATTTGGGACATCCCCGGGACTCAATGAAAGCTGCCCAACGGGAGAATGGAAATGGTGGGGCTCGGATACGTTCAATCCAAGAAACGGGAACGAGTCCATGGTAGCTACGTCATATATGACTTCGATGAAGAAGAGGACACCCTGTTAAAAGATGTTGATCCTGAACCAAAACAAGGTCCTGTCATCAAAGCGCCGAGACCATCATTTGAAGAATGAATGGACAAGCTGGTAACGGAAGCGGGTCAAAAGATCCGGGATGACCATAACCGCGAGATGGCCATTTACGAAAAAGCCAGGACACAGCGTCTCCTTCAACAGGCCGCAGAGAATGGCAAGGCTCTTCCTTATCAACCCGTCATAAAAAAGGCATGACGCAGAGGCAGAAACAAACCAAAGAACGAGAAAGTCGTTCGACGGCGACAAAGCGGGACCAAGAAGCTACGCGATCGGGAATCGAGCAATCCGGATTCGTCCCTTATAAAGAAGATGAGTCGAGCATACTCTTTTCCTCAGAACAAAACACGGAAGATACTTGATCTTACCATAAAACATCAAATGATTATGCTTCCGGAGTCCAAACACCCCGAGCAAGCCAACGAGATCTCTCACCCAGACTATTGCTCTTATCACCGAGCAATGGGACATCCTCTCGAAGACTGCTTCACCTTCAAGAATTGGGTCGAAGACCAATATCAGCTCGGCAGGTTTGCTCTATCCAGCAGTTGAAGGATAAATCCACCACAGAAGCACGAACCAAAAGCCGCGCATATAGCAAGAGTAGAACCAGATCAACATAGGTCTTGGAAGCGAGCTCGTACTTGTCATATGATAACGCTATCAAAACAAGAGCCCGAGGATATGGATGACTTCCCCTGGTGTTTCGAAAAAAAATGATGACGAGGTGATCTCAGAGTTTCCACCGGCGCCGAAAGAGCTGGAAGATGGAATACATACTACTGCAGATGATCTCAAGAAAATTGATTTGGGGACGACGAGTGATCCGCGGCCGACATTCGTCAGTGAGTTGCTGTCTGAAGAAAGGGTAGCTGCACTAAAAGACGTGCTTATGCAGCATAAAGATTGCTTTGCATGGAACTATTCCGAGATGCCAGGACTAGATCCAGAGGTTGTTGTCCACAAATTGGCAATATCCCCGGACGTCAAGCCAATCAAATAAGCGCCGAGAAGAATGTGGCTCGAGCTTGAGATGAGCATCAACGCAGAGGTCAAGAAGCTAATCGACTCTGGCTTCATCCAAGAGGTTCAGTATCCCGACTGGATCGCCAATATCATCCCAGTAATGAAGAAAAATGGGACAGTACGCATATGTGTGGATTTTCGGGATCTCAATAAAGCTTGCCCGAAAGACGACTTCCCAGTACCAGTCACTGAGCTGATGATAGACAATACGTCCACTCACGAGGTTTTCTCCTTCATGGACGGGTCATCAGGATACAATCAGATAAAGATGCATCCCTAAGACCAGAAGCATACCGCCTTCCGGACCCCTTTAGGCATATTCTGCTACAAGGTGATGCCTTTCGGTCTAAAGAACGCTGGCGCCACTTATCAGAGAGCTATGATGAAGATCTTCGATGACCTCATACATGAAATCGTCGAATGCTATATCGACGACCTCGTGGTGAAAAGCAAATCATACGAGGAACATCTAGAGCATCTGAGAATCATGTTCCAATGCCTCCGACAATACAACTTGAAGATGAACCCCCTCAAATGCGCGTTCGGAGTTTCCTCGGGCAAATTCCTAGGATTCATCATCCGACACTGAGGCATCGAGATAGATCCGTCGAAGATTAAGGCGATCATGGAAATGCCCCCGCCAAAGACTCTCAAATAATTGCGGTCTCTCCAAGAGAAGCTCGCGTATATCCGGCGATTTATAGTCAATCTTTCAGGGGAATGCCGTCCTTACAGCCACCTGATGAAGAAGGGAACCCCTTTCGTTTGGGATCGCAAATGCCAAAGCGTGCTGGACGAGATCAAACAGTACCTGCAGAACCCGCCAGTGCCGGCTGCTCCGGTCAAAGGAAAGCCTCTCATTTTGTATACAACCGCCCTTGAAGGTTCCTTAGGCGCATTATGGGCACAAGAGAACGACCAAGGGAAGGAGAGAGCCCTCTACTATTTGAGTCGAGTTCTACTGGGAACATAAAGCAATTATTCTCCTATCGAAAAACACTGCTTGGCATTGATCTTCGCGATAACAAAGCTTAGGCACTATGCGTTGGCGCATGAAGTCCGTCTCATATTGAAGGTGGATCCTCTCAAGTATTTGATGTCAAAGGCCATATTGACAGGGCGGCTCGCTAAATGGGCACTGCTTTTGATGGAGTTCTCAATAACCTATCAGCCTCTTAAGGCAGTGAAAGGCCAGGCCATCGCCGACTTCCTCGCTGAGCATTCGATACCCGCCGATTCTCCCCTGAATTGCGAATTGCCAGATGAACATGCGTTTGACACAATCAGCGGGGATGATACCCGGTGGGAACTTTACTTCGATGGAGCATCCTCCATGAAGAAGCGCAAACAAAACACCCCCATAATCAAATCAGGGGTAGGCCTCATCTTCGTAACTCCACAAAGAAGGATAATACGCTTTGCCTTCTCCTTAACAGAGCCGAGGACAAACAACGAAGCCGAGTATGAAGCTTTGATAGCAGGTCTCGAGATCGCCATCGACATGGGGATTGAGAACCTCCTCATATACGGAGACTCCCAACTGGTCGTTAGTCAAGTAAATGGCGACTATCAAACGTGCAAACCTGAGTTGGCGAAGTACGGCGAGAAAGTACAACAACAGCTGACTTAAATTCCTTCCTACACCTTGGAAAGCATACCGCGTGCGGAAAATAGCAAAGCGGATGCATTAACCAAGCTTGCTAAAGAATTGGCCGATGAGAACCTCGATAACGTAAGAATCGTGGTACAAAGTCGTCGGGTTCTTGCACCGGCAGAAATATCTCCAGAGTCGTCCGAGGAAAAGGGAGCGACCGAGCAAACGGCCCTACAAGTGAAAGATCAGGAAAAGGCTGAGGATTGGAGAGAAGTCTTTATAGACTACTTCAAATCCCGTCGAACGCCCGAAGATGCATCCTCAAAACATCAGCTCATGAAGCGAGCCCTGTCTTTCGCCTCCGTCAACGATACTCTGTACAAGAGATTGTTCCCCTCCGAAAGACGGCGCACAAGACCGCGATGTCCTAACGCTGAGATTCGGGGCAGATGCTATTTGGTTTTATCCGTCCACCTCTCCGAAGATGCCAAGTTGATTTATGGCACCGTGTATCGGAGGTTTAGACGGATGCGACCGATGTAGCAGACTTCGTCAGATTCCCCCTCGCTTGAGGGGTTTTTGATTGTGGGGATGCTCTTCCCTGCAGGCGCAAGCCCCTGCAGTTAATTACGCTACCGCATCGCGGTAACAACTTTCTCCTTCTCCAGAATTTCACTTCGTGTCGTGTGTGTTTGTTTTGTTTGTGGTTGCCCGTGGATTGTGTACGGAGACTGAGTAATGCCGTCGCCCGTAGGACATGGATTAGTCCAAATCCGTATTTACTTAGATTTGGGTTTGGTGTTTTTAGTTTAAGGATACGTTAGCCGTATTTGGGGCTAAGATCAACTTAAACGTTCGTTAAGGATACATTAGTCCTGTTTGAGACTAAGATCAACTTAACGTGGTAATCCATTTAATATCTGGCCATCGGGACTCGTCACCTCTCTAACGTCGTTGAAGGATTACAACGGCAGATGTCAGAGGAGTTCAGAGATGTACCCTTGAACCAAGGTTGATTTGGAGTTTTATCGTTCATTTGAGTGTTTAAGGATACATTAGCCGTGTTTGGGGCTAAGATCAACTTAAACGGGATCGTTTAGATCCGACAAAAGAGCATTTTGAAGGCTCTATTGTTCCAGTTTAGAGATGTAGTGGTCCGTGTTCCAGTTTAGGGACATGGGGGTCCATGCTCCAGTTTAGGGACGTGGTGGTCCATGTTCCAGTTTAGGGACGTTTCGGTCCAACATTAGTTTAAGGACGTTTCGGTCCAACATTAGTTTAAGGACGTTCCGGTCCTAACATTAGTTTAAGGACGTTCCGGTCCACGAGTTTAAGGACCCCGCAGTCCGTATTGATGTGTGGTCGTTGGGACCCGTCACCTCTCTGACGTCGTTGAAGGATTACAACGATGGGTGTCAGAGGAGTTCGGAGATGTACCCTCGAACCAAAGGTAAATTGATTTAAGAGAGCAATTTTGCTCAGTCAATTTAATTTGAGAATTTACGGCCAAAATTGGGCTAAGTCCAGTTTCAATGTTCAACATTTTATTTGCTTCTGCATTGCATTTCTTTTTTTATTTTTATTTGGGCTTTGCCCAGAAGGATGCAGAGCATCAATTTGTTTTGGGCTCTGCCCTTTATAAATGATGCAGAGCATCAATTTGTTTTGGACTCTGCCCTTTATAAATGATGCAGAGCATCAATTTTATTTGGGCTCTGCCCTTTTATTGCTTTGCAATTGATTTTGGCCTGCTTGGTCTTTTTGATTTAGGCCTGACCCTTTTAGGAAATGCATTGCATTTATCAGGCGCTTTGCGCCAATCAGAGAGCGCAAACGCTCGTAGTGATGACACATGCTATGCAGCGCAGTGCGCTGCGCTAATGCGCTACGCTTGCGCTGCTGACACGTGGCGCGTTCTGGTGAGTTGCGCCAGTCACAGAGAGCAAAGCTTTATTTCAAAAGCGCATAGCGCAAATGGTTCAGGCGCTGACACGTGGCGCTCTCTGGTGGCTTGCGCCAGCCCAAGAGCGCAACAGTGCAGATTTATAAGTGCAAAGCACTATTAATTTGAGAATCTTTTAGATTCAAGAACAGAAGTGCAAAGCACTGTTAGATTTCTTGATCTAATTTAGATTAAAGGAAAAGATAAGTTTTTTCTTATCTTAAAGAACCAAAGGTTCATGAAAAAGTGCAAAGCACTATTTTTATTTTTATTTATTCATTTCATTTAGTTATGTTTAAAGATCAATGATCTTGTTTTTAGATCAATGATCTTTTCATAAGAGAATTTTCTCTTCTTTCAAAGGTTTTTACCTTTTTTGTTCTTGAGGAGTTCTTCAGAGTCCTCTTTCTCTCTCTTTTTTTTAGAAAAATGTTCATGCCTTTGAATTGAGGCTTGGGGTCCTTTTTATAGTGCCCATAAATTAGTTAAAAAGATATTTCTCTAAGTGATTTGGGGAATTTTCCCCATCGTTGGATCTTTAATCCAAGGGCTTCTGTTTTACAGAAGAGAATCTTCTTGTTTTAACAAGAACAGAAAGATTTTATTAAAATCTTTATTCTGTTTTGGCGTAAATGCTCCAGCGCGTGACACGTGTCGCGCAGCGCATAGCGCAGCGCAACTGCGCTAGCGCAACTGCGCTGACACGTGTCGCGCAACGCAGCGCCTGCGCAAATGAAGCGTTGCTTCCTTTAATTTTGCTTAAAATAGAGCTTTGCTCTGATTGGGCGCGCCTTCTTGGGCGCTGCGCTGATGTATCAGCGCCTGACATGTGGCGCGTTGCGCCCGAGATTTGAAGCGTTGCTTCAAAATTTTGAATTTTGAATTTCAACAGAGCTTTGCTCTGATTGGGCGAAACAGAGATCATTTGATTCTTTATGGCTAAGATGCTTGGGACCTAAAGAAGCAAAAAGAGGCGTCCAAGAAACTCATGACGGACTCTGCGGTTCTCACCAAGCCGGGCCGAAGATGAAGCTGAAGATCAAACGAATGGGTTATTATTGGCCCACGATGATCCAGGACTGCCTCGAGTATGCGAAGCAATGCCACTCGTGCCAGATCCATGAGGATTTTATCCATCATCATCTAAATCCGCTACATCCAATGGTGGCTAGCTGGCCGTTCGAAATGTGGGGGACTGACATAATCGGCCCCATCGAACCAGCATCGTCCTGAGGACATCGATTCATTTTGGCGATAACTGATTACTTCTCCAAATAGGCAGAAGCAGTACCGCTGAGGGAAGTGAAGACGGAGAATATACTCCATTTCTTCAAGACGCATGTCATTTATCGATTCAGCACTCCGCGACGGATTATCTCCGATAACGGGCCAGCCTACAGAAGCCACAAAATCAGTCGCTTCGCACAACAACACAATATAGACTGGAGATACTCAACATTCTATAATCCCCGAACTAACGGTCTAGCTGAGGCTTTCAACAAGACCTTGACGAAGATCGTGAAAAAGACGGTGTCCCGAAATAAGAAAGACTGGCACGAGAGTCTGCATGAAGCTCTTTGGGCGTATCGAACTACGTTCAAGACGGTCACGAACACAACTCCATACGCATTGGTATTCAGTACAGAAGCGGTACTCCCCCTCAAGATAGAGTTACCCTCTCTACGAGTGGCAGTTCATTACGAGCTAATGGACGAAGAGAATGCTCACCTTCGGCTTGAGGAGCTCGATGCCCTTGATGAAACCCGGCTCATAGCGCAATAAAATCTAGAGGCTTATAAAGCAAAGATGATGCGCTCATACAAAAGATTGACTGGGCTGAGGATATTCCGCCAAGGCGAACTCGTGCTAGTGGTCAAAAGACCTATGATCCCCAATCGTGCCAAAGGGGGGAAATTCGAGCCGAACTATAAAGGCCCGTATATCATAGACAAGGTCTACCAGGGTGGGGCCTATCTACTTATGGACATGCATGGTGAAAGACCTTTCAGTCCAATAAACGGTCGCTTCCTGAAGAAGTACTACACTTAACGAGTCACGGCCTAGGTCAACGATAGATGACGACGCCCATGTCCGCTCGCTATCTTCCTAAGACTAAACTCTGTAAGTAGTAGCCGGCTTCCTTTACTACGGACCGAAACGTTCTTAAACTAACAACGGACTGAAATGTCCTTAAACTAACAACGGACCGAAACGTCCTTAAACTAACAATGGACCGAAACGTCCTTAAACTAACGACGGACCACTATGTCCTAAAACTAGCCGTTGACCGAGATGTCGATAAACTACGGTGGATTGCAGCATCCCAAAGCTGATACAAAAAAAGAATAAAAAAAAAGAAAGAAAAAAAGAAAACGGTATGTCCATAAGCAAAATGGGCACGGATGAAAACCTGAAAGAGCTCCGTGAGTAAAAACAGCAGGGCTACGTGCGAGTCTTGTGAAAACCCGAAAGGGCGCAACCTCGTTAGAATAAAAAAAAGAGAAAAAAACGGTATGTTCACAAGCAAAAAGGGCACGGATGAAAACCCAAAAGGGCTCCGTGAGTAAAAACAGCAGGGCTGCCGGCGAGTTTTGTGAAAACCCGAAAGGGCGCAATCTCGTTAAAAGACACTTGCAAGGTCCTTTCGACTTTGTAAGGAGAAAACACCTGCGTTAGATCCTTACGACTCACAAGGGAGCAACACACTTACGGATCCCCACGATTCCTAAGGAGAAATTACACTTGCGAGATCCTCACGACTCGTAAGGAGAACCCTCTTATGGGACCCTCATGGCTCATAAGATTCAAAAGTCTTAAGCTACAGGAATCTGAACCTGTTCTTAAGCAGCCCCCACAACCTCCGATACTGCCCTACAAGCGGCTCAATGCCGATCCTTGTATACAATCCTCGGGCGCGAATAAACATTTCCCTAACAAAGTTTCATCCGTGACTAGGGATATGTTTGCACAGTGAACAACCTTTGTAAGTCCTCTCGACTTATAAGGAGAACGCACTCTTGTAAGATCCTTACGACTTATAAGAGACCATGTACTTAGGAATCCTCATGATTCCTAAGGAGAAAACGCACCTACGAGATCCTCACGACTCGCAGGGAGAAATACCTTTATGAGACCCTTACGGCTCATGAAGTCAAAAGCCTTAGTCGACAGTATCTTAACCCTGTTTGCTAAGCCACCTTTGTTCGACATCGACAAAGGCATATGATGATTCGCTCATGGGAATATTCCAGTTGTAACGGTGCTGATACCGAAATCGGTGTCTAATCCCAAACTTGCAGTGAAAAGCCAGCAAGCCACACATGCATACGAAATAGCCGAATGGGGCAACTTGCAAATAAAAAGTCAGCAAGTAAAAATGTATGCATGCAAAATAGCCGAAATTATTGGACAACTCGCAATAAAAAACAGCGAGTAAAAATAAAACAAATAGCCGAAATGATTGGGCGCCGCGCAAAACAGTCGAAATGATTGGGTAATCGCGACCTTCGCGATATAAAAGCTGAAATGATAGAGCATCGCGGAAAGAAATAAAAAAAATGAAATTTATGCCCTACAGGTGATATCACATCAATCCCTGTATACAATCCAGGGGCGCAAACAAAGAAGGAATCATGCCTTTCCTCCCCAGGTTTCATTAGAAGAAGAAGCCAGATCTCAACGGTTCACAGATGGCCTGGATATCATCTCAACATTCGTCTCATCACAACAGACACAACATAAAGCAAAGTGGAACAGCGACAACTCCCAGTTCCATGACTCGGCAGTGCACAGATGACCGACGGTCAAACCCCAGCCCCGTGAAATGCTGATGAATTCAACCCTTCCTGGTTACGTGGAGCACGGCAATGACCCCGTGTGAAGCATCCATAACGGAGCTTGGTCCTCGCCGAACACGGAAGTGAACCCGTGGGAAGCATCCCGAGCAAAATTCCTGGCTACGTAGAACGCGGCTTATGTCAATCCTAACCCCGTGGGAAACGTCCAGAGTGGATCCTGGTCCTCGCAGAGCACGGCAATGACCCCGTGTGAAGCATCCAGAGCGGAGCCTGGTCCTCGCCGAATATGGCAGTGAACCCGTGGGAAGCATCCAGAGCAAAATTCCTGGCTACGTGGAATGCGGCTTATGTCAATCCTGACCCCATAGGAAACGTCCAGAGCGGATCCTGGTCCTCGCGGAGCACGGCAATGACCCCGTGTGAAGCATCCAGAGCGGAGCCTGGTCCTCGCCGAACACGGCAGTGAACCTGTGGGAAGCGTCCAGAGCAAAATTCCTGGCTACGTGGAACGTGGCTTATGTCAATCCTGACCCCGTGGGAAACGTCCAGAGCGGATCCTGGTCCTCGCAGAGCACGGCAATGACCCCGTGTGAAGCATCCAGAGTGGAGCTTGGTTCTCGCCGAACACGGCAGTGAACCCATGGGAAGCATCCAGAGCAAAATTCCTGGCTACGTGGAACGCGGCTTATGTCAATCCTGACCCTGTGGGAAACATCCAGAGCGGATCCTGGTCCTCGCAGAGCACGGAAATGACCCCGTGTGAAGCATCCAAAGCGGAGCCCAGTCCTTATCGAACACAGCAGTGAACCCGTAGGAAGCATCTAGAGCAAAATTTCTGGCTACGTGGAACGCGGCTTATGTCAATCCTGACCCCGTGGGAAACGTCCAGAGCGGATCCTGGTCCTCGCAGAGCACGGCAATGACCCCGTGTAAAGCATCCAGAGCGGAGCCTAGTACTCGCCGAACACGGCAGTGAACCCGTAGGAAGCATCTAGAACAAAATTCCTGGCTACGTGGAACGCGGCTTATGTCAATCCTGACCCCATGGGAAACGTCTAGAGCGGATCCTGGTCCTCGCAGAGCACGGCAATGGCCCAGTGTGAAGCATCCAGAGCGGAGCCTGGTCCTTGCCGAACACGGCAATGAACCCATAGGAAGCATCCAGAGCAAAATTCCTGGCTACGTGGAACGCGGCTTATGCCAATCCTGACCCCGTGGAAAACGTCCATAGCGGATCCTGGTCCTAGCAGAGCATGACAATGACCCCATGTGAAGCATCCAGAGCGGAGCCTAGTCCTCGCCGAACACGACAGTGAACCCGTAAGAAGCATCTAGAGCAAAATTTCTGGCTACGTGGAACGCAGCTTATGTCAATCCTGACCCCGTGGGAAACGTCCAGAGCGGATCCTGGTCCTCGCAGAGCACGGCAATGACCCCGTGTGAAGCATCCAGAGCAGAGCCTGGTCCTCGCCGAACATGGCAGTGAACCCGTGGGAAGCATCTAGAGCAAAATTCCTGGCTAAGTGGAACGCGGCTTATGTCAATCCTGACCCCATGGGAAACGTCCAGAGCGGATCCTGGTCCTCGCAGAGCACGGCAATGACCCCGTGTGAAGCATCCAGAGCGGAGCCTAGTCCTCGCCGAACACGGCAGTGAACCCGTGGGAAGCATCTAGAGCAAAATTCCTGGCCACGTGGAACACGGCTTATGTCAATCCTGACCCCGTGGGAAACATCCAGAGCGGATCCTGGTCCTCGCAGAGCACGGCAATGACCCCGTGTGAAGCATCCAGAGCGGAGCCTGGTCCTCGCCGAACATAGCAATGAACCCATGGGAAGCATCCAGAGCAAAATTCCTGGCTACGTGGAACGCGGCTTATGTCAATCCTGACCCCGTGGGAAACGTCCAGAGCGGATCCTGGTCCTCGCAGAGCACGGCAATGATCCCGTGTGAAGCATCCAGAGCGGAGCCTAGTCTTCGCCGAACACGGCAGTGAACCCATGGGAAGCATCTAGAGCAAAATTCCTGGCTATGTGGAACGCGGCTTATGTTAATCCTGACCCCGTGGGAAACGTCGAGAGCGGATCCTGGTCCTCGCAGAGCACGGCAATGACCCCGTATGAAGCATCCAGAGTGGAGCCCAGTACTCGCCGAACACGACAGTGAACCCGTGGGAAGCATCTAGAGCAAAATTCCTGGCTACGTGGAACGCGGCTTATGTCAATCCTGACCCCGTGGGAAATGTCCAGAGCGGATCCTGGTCCTCGCAGCGCACGGCAATGACCCCGTGTGAAGCATCCAGAGCGGAGTCTAGTCCTTACCGAACACGGTAGTGAACCCGTGGGAAGCATCTAGAGCAAAATTCCTGGTCACGTGGAACGCGGATAATGTCAACTCTGACCCTGTGGGAAACGTCCAGAGCGGAGCCTGGTCCTCGCAGAACACGGCAGTGAACCCGTGGGAAGCATCCAGAGCAACCCTTGACTCCGTGAAATGCAGATAAAGGCAACTTCACCCATTACTTGCGGGTCCTCACGACTCGTAAAGGAGCAAATTCTCTTATGAGATCCTTACGACTTTCAAGAGAAAACATGCACTTAGGAATCCTCACGATTCTTAAGGAGAAACCACACCTACGGGATCCTCTCGACCGGTAGGGAGAAAATTCTTTATGCGACCCTCACGTCTCATAAAGTTGAAAAGTCTTAGGAGGCAGACTTTAACCCTGAATCCTAAGCCATCGTTGTCCTGCAGAGAAATTGAGATAGACTATCCACAAAAGACATTCAGTCAAAGAGATACACCATCGTGAAAAAGAAATATGTCTTTTATTCATGAACCAAAATGAATACAAAGTACAATTCGTGGAAGAAACAAAAAAAATATACTCTTATTCAGGAGTATGTACAAAGGAAAAAAAATATCTACAAGTCTTCAAGTCGGCGGGCGATTTAGCAGATTGGTCAGCTCATCCCTCTTTCGCTGGGCCTCGCCTTCGTGATTCAATATCGCTAAAAGACGGGCCTCCGCCTGAGCTTGCTGGGCCTGATATGAGGCAAGCCGACCTTCGAGCTCTTTCTCGGTAGCTTTGTGAGCCTCAACCCTTTCATGAGTGAACACGGCGGCTTTGTCGATGGCCACCACATCCTTGATGGCCTCTTGAAGCACTCGCCAGAGTTCATACGCTTTTTTGGCTTTGGCCGTAAGGTTGGCTTGGAGCTCGTTCAGCGCCTTAGAAGCCAGCTCCCTCTCTGAAAATTTGCGGCCGAGCCTCTTCTTGCACGACACCATGTTCGCCGCGCGCCGCTCTATCGGACCCCGCAAGCCTGTCTTCGCAGCCACAGTCTCCGAAGAAAAGCGGGTACATTCAAGCACGTGCAAGCAAGCCTCCACCTGCCGGCAAAACTCAACCCGGACTTGCACCACTGCTTCGCTATGATAAGTGGCAAGAAAGGGAAGAGAGCCGTTAGCTTCAGCAGCAAATGCTTCGGCCGTAATTATGTTGCCAGCACGAAGCTCCTCGATCAAAGATGACAGAGAGGCGAGGCTTAGCTTGGCCATCCGTTCCGAGGCTCTCAGAACATAGAGGCCGGGTGGCATAGTGATGCGCGACTCCAACGCAGTAGGTACTGGCAGAGCTGTTCAGATTTATAAACAGTCAGCTGAATATGTAAGCAAAAGAACAAATGGAACAATGTTAGGACTTTACTTACCCACGGTCATGCAAGAAGGAGCTGAAGACTCCCCTGGCCCTTCAAGAACCTCAACCTCATCATCGGCCTCCATGACTGTAAAGGACATCAATGTCATTTTCCGAAATAATAGCAATGCTGTGAACAGAATGTAGACAACACTAACCTTGCCCAGAAGAAAGGACGATGCGCTGAGGAGATATTGCTTGTGGATCAGCCATCTCCAACAGGCGCTCAAAAAACTGCTTGGGAGACAAGTCGGCAATCGAAGCCGCCAACCCGCGCAATTCTGAAAAAACAAAAGAGTTCAGATAACGGAAAGATTACTAATTTAAAATGTAGAAGGTTACCTTCGACGCTCCTCCCATTCTTAGCTGGAGGGATAGCAGCTTCAATGGCCTCCACCGCAACCTCTGAGCCGCCCTCAGGGAGAGACATTGGGACAGCGATCACCAAAGGTGCCTCCCCCAAGGGAGAAAGTGCTTCGGGAGAAGGAGCCACCACAGGAGGCTCTATCACGAGAGGGACAGTTTCATCGACCCCCTCCACACTGAGCAGTGTTTCATTGGGGGTATCAACAGGCTCTACGGTCAGTGAACCTGTGGGAACCTCCCCCATCGCCGAAGTCTCTGCACAGTTCACACAAGGATAAGAATACATATATACGCACGCAGACAATATGAAGTATTACAAAGAAATATAGGAACATACCAATGCATAAGGAAGCTTTCAATATAGCTTGCTCAAGCCGACGCTCCTTCCCAAGGAGGTGTGCTCCACGAGGTCCGAGGGTGGACTCGTGGCCGCCGGTCCACAGTGAAAGCGCGTCCGCGGCATCCTCCGAAGCAGCCTGTTTAAGGGCCCGTTCACCCCATTCCTCCAGAGGGCCGATGAATCATCACCGGATCCACGGAGGGTCTTCATAAAAGACGACGGCGGGATAAGGCTTCTTTAGAATCCTTACGTTCTCCGACTCGTCTTGAGAACGTCTTATAGCCTCAGCCAATTGTGCGGCTTCCTCGGCAGTTGAATTTGGAAAAAGCAGGACAGCATCCGACTCTTACAGGGCCAATGGTTCGTCCTAAAGAATGGGCTCAAACTCTACTAAAGAATCGAGCAAGTTGGTAGCCACTTTCCTCCGCCGCTTGGATCCAGAGCCGACCACCGAGAACGACCGTTTCCTCCCCTGTAGAGCCTTGGCGCGACGCCGACCCACTACGCCTTCAACACCCTCACTCCCAACGCCCTCGCTTGGCACTGCGACTGAGGACGACATGGCCATTGTCGATGCCACGGGCGGTGGTACTGCTACCGGCGCCCTTTTACCCCTCGACTGAGCCCGGGTATCCAATGGCATATCAATTATGGGAGTGAGGTCCACCCCCGACTCCCCCGGAATGAGCGCAGCACTGGTGTCCTTCAGGGGAAAGCGGACCGGTGCGCGCGGTCGCAACGGAACTCCCGTGGCCTGAACCGGAGCAGGAGCGCCATATCCAAGAAGCACCCTCTTCTCCTCAGCAATAATCGGGCTGACCCGATGAAGGAACCAGCCCGTGAAGGACCCTACACATCGGGGAATATGGTCGGCTTCAGGAATCATGAAGCGGGAACCAGTATTCAGCCTCACGAAGTGATGAGCAGCATCACGAACGGCTTCGGGTGAAGGGACGGGCACGACTGTAAAAGCCTCGAACGGGACGCCCTGATCATATCCAAGCTGCCGGGCGAAGCGATGCGGATTGTATCGCATAAAGAGGGCCGCATTGTTCTGACGGAATACCAGATAACCTGGTCTGATCGTGTACAAGTGTGTGGCCTCCCGGGGCTTCAGAGAAGGCACCTCATCTTTCGACTAGTCGCAGAGTTGTTGAATTGGACCTGAAGGAGAAGATAGGGCCCGGTCAATGAACACCAGTCCGCCTGAGCTAGCGTAAGGAGTGATCAATACACGAATGGCCCCGAACTGAGTTGGGTCAGGAGCAGAAGCACCCACCAGCCGCATCAATCGCGGAAAAGTGTAAGCGTCATAAAATTTGGGTCTTTGGTGTGCAGCAAAGGCCCCCAACACGTGCATCTCAATCCAAGATGTGAAGTAATGAAGAGAAAAGTTTACCACATCCACACCTAGAGTTGAGGTATTAGCTGCGGTGCCTAACCCGTGATAAAGATGCGGCAGCGCTGGGATGCATACGGCCAACCGTGTTCCCTCAGCAATACGATGAGCCGGGTAGATAACTGAGACTCTCATAAAGCGGCGATGTATGGGGATGACGAACCAGCTGAGCCAGACGCTAATGAAACCCATAAAGAATGTCTCCTCATCCATGCCGAGAGCTGCAATCGATTCGAAAGATACCGGCGACATAATAGGAATGTAATATTGCGGTAAATCCTTTTCCTTAATCGGCCGCCTGTCCAGACCAAACCCAAAGGGGTCATTGATGTTCGCAAACTTCGGAGCCGTCTTTGATAAGACACCCTCGCGAAGGAGGCAAGCGATAAAGCTCTTAAAGGTGACGCCCTGCTCCTCCGACTCTGTGAACAGTTTGTCAAAGATGCCCAGGGCCTTGATCAAACTCGGGCGCTTGTGGCGGACGGCATTCTCAGTAGACAAGCCGTCGAGCATTGCGGGCTCAGTCTCAAAGACGTACTCGTCAGAATGCAGCAATTCCTTATAAAGTGTCCCCCTGATTGGCAGCCCCGAGATCTCGCGAAATTCTTCCAAAGAAACCGAAACTTCGTGGTCCCCTAGGAGAAAAGTGTTGGTGGGGAGATTCCACTGGTTCAAGAACGCCTTAACCCACCAGACGTGAGGGGATTGGTAGTGGAAGAGCGAGGCATATATTGCCTGATAAAGTTCGACCCTCTGCAGTCGCACGCGATGGGCGAACAGGATGTAGTGAGCCCAAAGAAGATAGCCCGTGGGGTGTCGAGGGGTGAGCCCTATTTTGTAAATCTGCCCCCACAGTTGGGCCTCGCCCTGGAAAATGCGGCGTCCCAGAATATCTATGGCCGGGATAGGATGATTCGGGATGCCCGTCGTCGAAGGCTCAAGTCGTCCCATCGGAGTCCAATTAGGCATCTCCACGGCAAAGACTGTCCTTGGAGGATCCGTCGGCAGGAACGGATAGGTAGGCTCCGTCGGTACTTCGCAAAGGAAATTTCGGCGACCCCGGATGATGTGACCGTACCAAGTCCCCCACAGAAGTAAGTTAGTGCGATTCGGGTCGTGAGCCCTGATCATTGCCATCACTTCCTCGTCAGATGGCGACTGGGGAAAAGCGGCCTCCGAGCGGGTGAAAGGGAAATATGTAACACACGCCATTATACCTAAAATAAAATAAGGGGAAACTGTTAAAGCGAAGCCAACAGTGTATATATATATATGATTATAAATATAAATATATATATATATATATATATATATAAAGACAGCGACAGAGGAATCATTTTTATGGGACCATTGGTTACAAAACATATGGGTCCCACAAAATCAAGATGGCGGCTGGCTAATGATGAGGCGAAGCAATTATAATGAGACGAAAGGAAGATTCTCATTAAATAAACAGTGGATTTCAAATGACCCTACACATTTCCCTAAGAGAAATCCATCTGGGACTCTTTGACAAATCAAACAGAATCAAGGGAATTAAATTCCTAGAAAAGCACCACTACAAACTTCTTCTTCTTGGTCGTGAAGAAGACAACTCAGGGCAAGAAAACCCAAGGAGTTCTATGGGAAGAACTGAGTTCTTCATAGGAATTAAATTCCTTGTTAAAAAAGGGGGGAATTAAATTCCCAGAGACATTTTTCAGAGCCAAAGTTTTTTTAGATGGAATTAAATTCCATGGAAAAGACAAACACCACTATTAGCCCCCTGAAGATCAGAGAAACCCTAAAGGGTCTGTTGATTAAAGATTGAATGGGTTTCTGAGTTTTTTCTTTAAAGAACTTAAAAATGGGTTCTTGATTAAAGGGGAAAATTCTTGATGTGGATTTAAAATCCAAAGAGTTTTGTATGTATGAAAGTTCTTCGATCATCCAAAGTTATTACCTGAAGAATGGGTCTTTCTTGAACAGAGTTAAACACTGAAAATATTCGAGGCAGAGAACTAAGCTCTGGAAAGGAGAATTAAATTCTCAAAAGAAAAAATTTGCAAGTAAGAAGATGAAACAGTGGAGGCGCTTCTGAACAGACCCCTGCATTTATAGGATGTGATGGAAACTTTTCATCTCCCCGATTCCCTAGAAGAATCCAACGGTCATAAAAGTGACAGTGTTGCACTCACATGCAGACACGTGAGAGCAACGCTGTGGGGGCATTTGTTCCCTGATTAAAAATCAGAAGTTACCTCAATGAGGTATCACGTGTTCACACGTGACCAAAGGTCACGTGGTGACACGTGATGTCTTTACAGAATTAAATTCTGTCAAGCAAAAGCACAAACAAGCGGCTGAGAAAAGACTCTAATTGGGGGGTCACGTGCTCCCACGTGACCAAGGGTCACGCGCTAGCACGTGACAGGCTTTGAAAGCCTTACAGTTTAATAGAATTAAAATTCTAAATTTCTCTAAAAATCTTTCCAAATGGAAAAGGATTATGGGGAATCGTTGGATTAAAAATCCAGGGGTGATTAAATATCACCAATTGATGGAAAAATTTTAGACAAGAAAAGATTTCCCTAAATCTCACCGAAAATAACAAACAGAATATCTTTGGATTGAAAATCCAACGGTGAATAAAATTCACTGAATGATCTAAAGGATCATATTAATTATGAAAACAAACAAAATATTTCAATGAAAGATTTATTAAACAAATTGATTCTTTTCCTCCTCATATAAATAGGAGCCAAGAGGAGGAAAAGGGAGAGAATTTTAGAGATATAGAATTTTAGAATCTTGAAATTTCAGAGATAAAAGAGAGGAGAATTTGATTCTCAACAAAAAAAACCCTAGGTGAGAAAAAGAAAGCGGATAAAATTTCACAAAGAGAATTTAATTCTCAAAATCTAAGAGTTTAACTCTTTTGCAAAGGAACTTAGTTCTTCCTCTGGTTGAAGATCTGCAGAAGCAAATCTCCCAATAGGTTGAGAATTTAATTCTCATCGGGTTAAGATTTTGCTATGCAGATCTAAGACTTAGAGTGAGAATTGAGTTCAGAGAATTTAATTCTCCCAAATTTATAGGAATTTAATTCCTCCAAGATATATTAGGGTTTAAACCATATCTGAGAATTTAATTCTCTCAAGATTTACAGGAATTTAATTCCTTCAAAATATGAAATTTGGGTTTAAACCCTATCTGAGAATTTAATTCTCCAAAAATTATAAGAATTCAATTCCTTCAAGATGGACAGAAATAGGGTTTAACCCTAATTGAGAATTTAATTCTCTCAAATTCACGGGAATTTAATTCCTCCAAAATGAAATTAGGATTTAACCCTACATAAGAATTTAATTCTTTCACAATAGGAATTTAATTCCTCCAAAATCATAATTAGGGTTTAACCCTACAGAGAATTTAATTCTTAAAGATAAAGAGATCTTCACGCATGCAAAAGAATTAAGGTCACGTGTCCCCACGTGACCCCTGAAGAGATCCCCAGAAATGAGAAGGAGGAAAGCTTTGAGGCAATGCCTCACGTGCTCCCACGTGACCTACAAAACACAGAAAGAAAAAGCGAAGGAAAGCAAAGCTTTGAGCGCTCTCACGTATCCCCACGTGACCCCTTAGCAAATGCTCTAATGATCAGTGCATAAATCCCCATCACGTGCCAACACGTGATGCTCAAAATAAAAATATAAAAAAAGTGTTCAACACTTATTTGCAAAGCAAAGTAAAAGGGATCTGATCCCACCTCTGGGTGCCCTCACGTGGCCCCCACGTGACCCATTCCTATTTAGTGTTTAACACTAATTTAAAGAACTTATTCCCAGTGTTTAACACTGGTGTTTTCTAGTGTGTAACACTAATCTGACAACTTCATTTCCAGTGTTTAACACTGTTGTTTTCTAGTGTTTAACACTAATTTGGGGATTATACTTCCAATGTTTAACACTGTTACCTTCTAGTGTTTAACACTAATTTGAGAACTTTATTTCCAGAGTTTAACACTGTTGTTATCTAGTGTTTAACACTAGTTTTAACCAAATTGGTTAATTTTCCAGAGGCAAAGCCTCCTATTCAAAATTGAGTAAAAATCAGAGCTATAATGTCTACTGCTCAATCACAGATAAAAATGTTACCAAAGCCCTCAAAATCTTGTTTAGCATTGCTAAATAATGTGGGCTGAAATCAGACAAATGTCTAATGATCCAACAAAGGGCCAACATTTCGAATCTAATTGGACTTAGCCTAAGTTGGCCATAAGTCCTCAATTCAAGCTTAACTGAGCCAATGTGCTCATAATATAATTAATTGGTCTTAGTTCCAAATTAGACTACAGATCATTTAATCCACCTTGGTTCAAGGGTGCATCTCTTCACTCCTTTGATATTTGTCGTTGTAATTCTTCAACGTCTTCAAAGAGGTGACGGGTCCCGACAATCACACATTTCATAGACTATGACGTCTCTAAACAACGAACTATGGGGTCCTTAAACTCATGGACTATGATGTCCTTAACCTCGACCGTGATGTCTTAAAACTAATATTGGACTGTGGGGTCCTTAAACTCATGGACTATGATGTCCTTAACCTTGACCGTGATGTCTTAAAACTAACAACGGACTGTGCAGTCCTTAAACCCAAGGACTATGATGTCCTAGACCTTGACCGCGATGTCTTTAAACTAACATTGGACCGTAATGTCCCTAAACTAATTATCGATCGCAATGTCACTAAACTAAACAATAGAGCCCAATTGCTCTCTTGTCGGATCTAAACGGTCCCGTTAAGTTGATCTTAGTCTCAAATGAGGCTAACGTATCCTTAAACCCAAACCCCCCAAACCCAAATCTAAGAAAGATACGGATTTGGACTAGTCCACGCCCTATGGGCGACAACATAACTTAGTCTCCGTATACAATCCACGGGAAACCAAACACAAAACAAACACCCACGACGCGAAGTGACTATCTGGAGAAGGAGAAAGTTGTTACCGTGATGCGGTAGCGTAATTAACTGCAGGGGCTTGCACCTGCAGTGAAGAGCGTCCCCACAATCAAAAACCCCTCAAACGAGGGGGAATCTGACGAAGTCTGCTACATCGGCCCATCCGTTTAAACCTTCGATACATGGTGCTATAAATCAACTTGGCATCTTCGGAGAGGTGGACGGATAGCACCAATTAGCATCTGCCCCGAAATTCAGGCAAGACGTTCGCCGCATCTTTCTAGCGTCTTTCGGAGGGGAACAACGTATCCTTAAACCCAAACCAAAAACCCAAATCTAAGAAAATACGGATTTGGACTAATCCACGTCCTACGGGCGACAACATAAATTAGTCTCCGTATACAATCCACGGGCAACAAAAAAACAAAACAAACACACATGACACGAAGTGACCATCTGGAGAAGGAGAAAGTGGTTACCGCGATGCGGTAGCGTAATTAACTGCAGGGGCTTGCGCCTGCAGGGAAGAGCGTCCCGACAATTAAAAACGCCTCAACGAGGGGGAATCTGACGAAGTCTGCTGCATCGGTCGCATCCGTTTAAACCTTCGATACATGGTGTCATAAATCAACTTGGCATCTTCGGAGAGCTGGACGGATAGCACCTAATAGCATCTGCCCTCGAAATTCAAGCAAGACGGACCTACATGGTCTCGTCCATGTGTTCGGCGGAGAACAGATTCTGGCATGCCTGGTGGGACCTTTTCCTCTTTCCACTCCACATTTCGTATGTCGTGTTTCACGAACGAATCACGGTTTGATATGGTTGTCTTTAGGTTCGAGGTACTAAAATTTGGTTTTGCTCTCGTGCAGAAAAAAGAACATCAATGGCCTCTAACTGCTCCAACTGCAACTGCAACTCCCATAACGCCTTATCTGGAGGAGTAACCTACGGGCCCCAAGCGGCCTCCCTTTTCACAATGCCTGTGGAACAGGTAACTCAGGCCACCACCGGGCTATTCTTCGGGACCATGCTCCCACTGATGAGCTTCAACCCACCTGTACCATTGCAAGAAGCTCAGAAGAAGTCAGTCTTTGATCGGCTTACCACTACTGCGGCCCCTTTTAACGGGTCGTCCAAACCAAGCGCCTCAGTTTTCATCAGACTAGGCCAAACCTCCAACGGGCCCGCGAAGAAGCCCGCAATACCAGAAGGCGTTATCCCGAAGCGGATAGCCATTCCTACTCCTGAAGTCACCAAGGCGGCTTCTTTGGCTAAGGGGTCGGTCTTCACAAGACTTGCTGTTTCAGCTCCCACTCCGGGTGAAGTAACCAAAGCCGTTTCCCCTGCACAAAAATCGGCCTTTTCAAGATTGGCCATTCCCTCTCAGCAAGCATCTGTCTTTGACAGGCTCGCGCCAACAGCAGACTCTCATCAGAACAAGGGGCATGGAAAAGCTGATCCAATAGCGGAGGTGATCCCGGCCCCACGACATGCTCGACGTCGCCTCTGGTGCCGAGTGAGGAAAGCTGGGGGCAATTCCCCTTCTGAACTGACTCCGCCAGCTCTAATGGTGGAAGTTGATGCTGCTGTTCCAACTGGGAACAGCTTTGAATTACTTAACAAGGTACGCAAGAATTTGCCAACTGCTGTGCTGAAAAGATCTCATCCACCTATGGAGAATGCCCCAAAGACGAAGTTGGAGCAGCCCCCTTAGCGCCTGTCCTCTAAAATTTATAAAGTTTGGCGACAGGTCCAGAACTCCGTGGTAGATCAAGATTACTCTTGCCGACAGAAAAAGATGAAGGTTCGGCAAGAAGAGGATCACCCTGTCAAACCACAGAAAGCGACAGCTACTTGGGTGCCCACTGCAAAGGCCCCCTCAACCTCGTCTGCTCACAAGAGGAGAAAGCTGGAGAAAATCCCGGTGTCTGCGATGAATCATAAGAACAATGAGTCTAAACGCCCTAAGTCTGGGGGCATGGTGGTGCACACCATCTATATGGCATTCGGAAAAGAGGATAGCCGTATCTCCACGGGTCATCGACCGCTTACGCGATCAGTGACTAAGGCTCAGGAGCAACAACAACAAAAGCTCTATAAGATGTTAACAGCTATGGCCGCACTCACAGGACCGAAAGCAAGCCCGGAGATATCCTCGGAGCAGTGCCATGAACAGGAAACTGATGCCGAATTCCTTCGGAGAATGCTTGAGAAGAAGGACAAAGAGGCCGCGGAACAAGCGGCCAATATAAAACAAATGGCCCTTCTATACCAAGATATGGTGGGCATGATGATCCAGCCGGACCCTCCAGCCGAAGATCCTCTAGTAATAATTGAAGATGATAGAGGATAGACGTCAAATCCTCTGCCGGCTCTGTCAGTAGCCAAGGAGGAGACCATCTCTAAAGCCATGCTCGATGATTATATAGCTCAACAAATACGAGCTCATCAAGCAAACGAAGCGGCTGGCCAAGTCGTCAGAACTGGACGGCCCTATCTGGGTTGGTATGATCAAATAAAGTACCCGTCAGGATATACGATTCCCAAATTCCATGTATACAAGGGGACAGGCAATCCCTATCAACATGTCGCCCAGTTCATGGCTCTCTGTGGCAACACTGGAGGGGATGATAAGCTACTGCTTCGCCAATTCGTCGGCAGCTTGGCGGAGACGGCGTTCGAATGGTATTCAGAGCTTCCCAACGACTTCGTCAAAACTTTTGCATAAATGGAGTTACTGTTCACACAAAGGTTCGCAAGCGCTACCGAGCGCACCCCCATCACAGCATTAATTAACGCCAGAGTGAAGCCAGGCGAAACATGTGTGCAATATACGATACTGTGGCGGAATCTATGGTCGAAGTGCGAACAACGCATCGAGGAAGCTCCTGCAGTAGGCATGTTCGTGGGTACTCTTGATCTGCAGGCGACAATATCTCAATTCATGATGTTCTTCAAGCCAACTACTTTTCAGGGCTTGATTGACAAGCTGGCTCAAATGGACCAGATGGGCCATAGACCGTCCTCTTCAAAGACGGATCTTCGGAATGAGAAGGGGAAAGGGAAAGTAACCTTCGTCGCCAACGCTCAACAACAACCGAGTGACCCGAGACCGGTTGTTCGCCAAAGCAACAAGCGGCAATCCCTCGATGAGAAGTTGAGACGTCCTTACTCATTTTCCCGGGATAAAACAAGGAGACTGTTCGAACTAGCAGTGCGCAACGGGATCATCACTCTACCGGAGCTGAGACACCCACTACAACCGAACGATGTCAACGATCCCAATTACTGCCCCTACCATCAAGTATTGGACCATCCACTCGAAGATTGCTACGCCTTCAAAAATTGGGTTGGAGACCAATACCAGCAGGGCAAGTTCGCGCTGTCCAAAAACTGGAAGGTAGATCCGCCATAACAGCACACTCCTAAAAGGGTGGACACACTGGGAGTATCGTGCTCTTTTATAGAAGAAGCTCCATGGGAGGTCGCTCTTTCAGCCAAAACGAAAAGAATGCTGAAAGATCTTCACACATGCCCGGCAATCAGGTGGAAAAGCCCGCTAGAGCCTGAGATCATTGAGGGAATGCTAAAACCACGCCCGACGCCGAGTATTGGTAGCGATGGTCAAAACACTCAGGCCCAGCCGTCAAAGTCTTCAAAAAAGAAGAAGAAGCCCGTGAAGTCTGACGAAAAGCGTACGGATCTACAAAAGCATATTGACGTGCTGGAAGAATACAACCAGAAGGCGCGAACCCCAGTCACGCTTCAAGAGTTTCTCAATCACATCCTTGAAGGTGAAAATAACGACAATGATGAGGGAGACGACTTGTCAGAGGAACCCGAAGATTACGTGGTAAGTTGCCACATGATCTCTCATTCGTTGCTAGGCAACAAAGAAGCTCACTCGGCGCTAGAAGATAACGTAGAGGAGCTGGGGGCAGAAGCAGTGCCAAAATCCTTGGATTAAGTGACAATGATTATCAAGGAGAAACCTACTTGTTCATAGAGCATCTGGCGAAACTCCTCCTCAAAGCTACTACGGACCGAAATGTCCCTAAACTAACAACGGACCGAAATGTCTCTAAACTAACAACGGACCGAAACGTCCCTAAACTAACGGTGGACCGCAATGTCGTAAAACTTGCAATTGATCGAGACATCTATAAACTACTACGGACCACAACATCCTAAGGCTGCCAAAAAAAAAACGGTATGTCCACAAGCAAAATGGGCACAGATGAAAACCCGAAAGGGCGCCGTGAGTAAAAACAGCAGGACTACCGGCGATGTTTGTGAAAACCCGAAAGGGCGCAGACTCGTAAAAAAAAGGTACGTCCACAAGCAAAATGGGCACGGATGAAAACCCGAAGGGGCTCCGTGAGTAAAAACAGCAGGACTACCGGCGAGTTTGTGAAAACCTGAAAGGGCGCAATCTCGTTAAAAGACACTTGCAAGGTCCTCTCGACCCTGTGAGGAGAAAATACCTGCGTGAGATCCTTACGACTCATAAGGGAGTAGCACACTTGGGATCCCCACGATTCCTAAGGAGAAATTACACTTACGAGATCCTCACGACTCGTAAGGAGAACTCTCTTATGAGACCCTCGCGGCTCATAAAATTCAAAAGCCTTAAGCTACAGGGATCTTAACCTGTTCTTAAGCCATCACATTTCTCAGTTTACCCTACAAGCGGTTCAATATTGACCTTTATATACAATCCACGGGCATGAATAAACATTTCCCTAACAGAGTCCCACCAGCGACTAGGGATATGCTCACTCAGTGAACAAACACTTGCAGGTCCTCTCGACATGCAAGGAGAAAACACTCTTATAAGATTCTTACGACTTATAAGAGAACACACACTTAAGAATCCTCACGATTCTTAAGGAGAAAACACACCTACGAGATCCTCATGACTCATAGGGAGAAACACCTTTATGAGACACTTACGGCTCATGAAGTCAAAAGCCTTAGTCGACAGGATTCTAACCCTGTTTGCTAAGCCATCTTTGTTTAAATCGACAAAGGCAAATGATGATTCGCTCCTGACAGTATCTCAGTTGTAGCGATGCTGATGCCCAAATCGGTATCAAATCCCAAGTCCTTTCAAGGCAAATGATGATTCGCTCCTGGCAATATCTCAGTTATAGCGATGTTGATGCTTAAATCAGTATCAAATCCCAAGTCTTTTCACGGCAAATGATGATTCGCTCTGGCAATATTCCAGTCGCAGTGATGCTGATGCTAAGACTGGCACCAGGTTCTAAGTTCCACACTCGCGATAAAAAAATCAGCGACCCAAAAATGCATATGCAATAGCCGAAATGATAGGGCAACTTGCAACAAAATCAGTAAGTAAAAATATATGCATACAAAATAGCCGAAATGATTGGGCAACTCGCAATAAAAAACAACGAGTAAAAAGAAAAAATTGCCGAAATGATTGGGCACCGCGAAAAATAGCTGAAATGATTGGGCAATCGCGACTTTCGCGATATAAAAAGCTGAAATGATAGAGCATCGCGGAAATAAATAAAAAAAATGAAATGAAACTTTTTGCCCTACAGGTAGTCCATACTGACCCATGTATCCTGTCAAAAGGGAAAGTTAGATCTTAACAGTAACAACTGCATCCCAGAAGATCAACAATGGCGTTCCCTCTTATGCCAGCAGGGCACGGAAGCGACACAACGAAACGGAGCCATGGCAAAGTCCCTAGTTCCAAATCTTAACAGCAACATCTACAGCCTAAAAAATCAGCAACGGTGATCCTCCTCATTCCAACAGGATTCGGACGCAACATCACCAAATAGAGCCACAGCAAAGTCCTTAGTTCCAAGACTCTACGGTCCACAGACAACCTAGAGTCAACCAATGACCTCCCCGCCGGATCAACGCTCCGTCTCGGAAACAAGTCAACCAACCCTAGGGAAATCAGCGTCCTTGGCAAAAACCTTGATTCAGGGAAATCCCTTGACGAGAGCATCTCGATTCGTGTCAACCCGCAGAGAAATCAGCGTCTTTGCAGGAATACCTCGATTCGTCTCAACCCCAGGGAAATCAGCGTCCTTGGCAAAAACTTCGATTCAGGGAAATCAGCGTCCTTGACGAGAGCATCTCGATTCGTGTCGACCCGCAGAGAAATCGGTGTCTGTGCAGGAATATCTCGATTCGTCTCAATCCCGAGGAAATCAGTGTCCTTGGAAAAAACCTCGACTCAGGAAAATCAGCGTCCTTGACGAGAGCATCTCGATTCGCGTCGATCCGCAGAGAAATCAGCGCCTTTGCAGGAATACCTCGATTCGGCTCAACCCTGAGGAAATCAGTGTCCTTGGCAAAAACCTCGATTCAGGGAAATCAGAGTCCTTGACGAGAGCATCTCGATTCGTGTCGACCTGCAGAGAAATCAGCATCTTTGCAGGAATACCTCGATTCGTCTCAACCCCTAGGGAAATCAGCATCCTTGACGAGAGCATCTCGATTCGCGTCGACCCGCAGAGAAATCAGTGTCTGTGCAGGAATACCTCGATTCGTCTCAACCCCGAGGAAATCAGTGCCCTTAGCAAAAACCTCGATTCAGGGAAATCAACGTCCTTGACGAGAGTATCTCGATTCGCGTCGACCCGCAGAGAAATCAGCGTCTTTGCAGGAATACCTCGATTCGTCTCAACCCCCGAGGAAATCAGTGTCCTTGAAAACAACCTCGATTCAGGGAAATCAGCGTCCTTGATGAGAGCATCTCAATTCACGTCGACCCGCAAGGAAATCAATGTCTTTGCAGGAATCTCTCGATTCGTCTCAAACCCGAGGAAATCAGTGTCCTTGGCAAAATCCTCAATTCATGGAAATCAGCGTCCTTGACGAGAGCATCTTGATTCGCGTCGATCCACAAGGAAATCAGCGTCTTTGCAGGAATCTCTCGATTCGTCTCAACCACAGGGAAATCAGCGTCCTTAGCAAAAACCTCGATTCAGGGAAATCAGCGTCCTTGACGAGAGCATCTCGATTCGCGTCGACCCGCAAGGAAATCAGTGTCTTTGCAGGAATCTCTCGATTTGTCTCAACCCCAGGGAAATCAGCGTCCTTGGCAAAAACCTCGATTCAGGGAAATCAGCGCCCTTGACGAGAGCATCTCGATTCACGTCGACCCGCAGAGAAATCAGTGTCTCTGCAGGAATACCTCGATTCGTCTCAACTCCGAGGAAATAAGTGTCCTTGGCAAATGCCTCGATTCAGGGAAATCAGCGTCCTTGGTAAATACCTCGATTCAGAAAAATTAGCGTCCTTGATGAGAACATCTCGACTCGCACAGACCCGCAGAGAAATCAGTGTCTCTACAGGAATATACGACGTCAGCAAAACAGAGCCATGGCAAAGTCCCTAGTTCCAAATCTCGACGGTTCACAAACAACCTAGAGACTACCTTGGAGCCATGGCAAAGTCCCTGGTTCCATATCTCGACGGTTCACAGAGAGCCTAGAGATCACCAACAACGTTCCTCTTCATTCCAGCAGGATTCAGACGCGACAATCAACCTTAGAGCCATGGCAAAATCCCTGTTCTAAATCTCGACGGTTCACAGACAGCCTATTGATCACCAACAGCGTTCCTCCTCATCCCAGCAGGATTCAGACGCGACAATCAACCTTGAAGCCATGGCAAAGTCCCTGTTCTAATTCTCGACGGTTCACAGACAGCCTAGAGATTACCAACAGTGTTCCTCCTTATTCCAGCAGGATTCAGACGCGACAATCAACCTTGGAGCCATGGTAAAGTCCCTGTTCCAAATCTCGACGGTTCACAGACAGTCTAGAGATCACCAACAGTGTTCCTTCTCATCCCAGCAAGATTCAAACACGACAATCAACCTTGGAGCCATGGAAAAGTCCCTGTTCCAAATCTCGACGGTTCACAGAAAACCTAGAGATCACCAACATCGTTCCTCCTCATTCCAACAGGATTCAGACGCGACAATCAACCTTGGAGCCATGGCAGAGTCCCTGTTCCAAACCTCGATGGTTCACAGACAACCGAGAGAGCACCTCCCGGTCCCGTAGAACACGGCTAATATCAATCCTGACCCCGTGGGAAATGCCCAAAGCACCTCCTGGTCCCGTAGAACACGGCTAAAGTCAACCCCTGACTCCGTGAATTGCGGATAAAGTCAACCCCTGACACCGTGAAATGAGGATGAAGTCAGCCTCTGACACCGTGAAATGCGGATGAGGCTGACACCGTGAAATGAGGATAAAGTCAACTCCTGACTCCGTGAAATACAGATAAAGTCAACCCCTGACTCCGTGAAATGCGGATAAAGTCAACCCTGACTCCGTGAAATGCGGATAAAGTCAACCCCTGACTCCGTGAAATGCGGATAAAGTCAACCCCTCCTGGTCCCGTGGAACACGGCCAAAGTCAATCCTGACTCCGTAGGAAACAGCCAGAGTAAACTCTCGAACTCCCCGTCAAAAGCAATTCTTTGACTCGGGAGCAGGTCAACGCAACAATCACTTACGAGTCCTCTCGACTTGTAAGGAGAAAATTTTCTTGTGAGATCCTTACGACTCTCAAGAGAGAACGCGCTTAGGAATCCTTACGATTTCTAAGGAGAAACCACACCTATGAGATCCTCTCGGCTCGTAGGGAGAAAAGTCTTTATGAGACCCTCACAGCTCATAAAATTGAAAAGTCTTAGGTGGCAGATCCTAATCCCGTCTCCCAAGCCATCATTGCCTCGCAAAGAGGTCAAGGTGGATTTTCTACAGGCCATACTCTCCCAAGCCGAATATCGATAATGAGGGGAACAACCACTTATGAGTCGTCTCGACTTATAGGAGAAAATTCTCTTGTGAGATCCTTACGACTCTCAAGAGAAAACGCCTTTAGGAATCCTCACGATTTCTAAGGAGAATATACACCTACGAGATCCTCTCGACTCACAGGGAGAAAAGTCTTTATGAGACCCTCACGGATCATAAAGTTGAAAAGTCTTAGGCAGCAGACCTGAACCTGCTTCCTAAGCCATCACTACCCTACAAGAAGGCTAAGATGAAATGTTCTCTATCATCTACAGGATACGCTTGCTAAAGTAACATGCCGACAACAAAGAAAAGAGAAGAAAGCGACAGTAAGGAGAACATTTGATTCGCATTCAGTTAAGCGTTCAAAGCATACCCATTCGTGCATGTGCGAAAAGGTTTAATGCATAAAATAAACACATGGAATGGAAAAGCTTGCTATTCATACTTCAGAAAATTCCTACATTGATGAAAATAGTAAACAAAAACGCCATTAAAATGTTTACAAAGGCAAAACATCAAATCCAGGACATGGATCGAGAAATTCAAAAGTGAGGCCATCCAAAATTTTTCGGGCCTCTCGGACCATCTTCGTGTGCATTTTTTCACGATCACAAGCGTCAGGATCCCCACTGATGTCCTCCACCCTTCGATAGGCAGCGAATATCGCCGCCTGCTGAAAAGCTTGATGCAGAATATCAACAAGGTTGTCTCGCCTTTTCTTAGAAATTAAGCCCATCAGATACACCGAGTGCACCTTATCTTCGGCGTTGTCCAATACCTTAAGCGGTATGCCGGCATAGAATAGAGGAAGTGCTCCCCAGATCGCTCTCACAATAAGCTTCAAGAGAGAGGAACGACGATGAAGCAGTCGACCATTGTATGCACCAAAACGACCCATAATTTCAGCACACTGGGCATTTGTGAATTCTTGGTTTTGAGAACGACCAATTGCGCGAATGTCTCCTTAAGAAATAATTTCGTCGAGATCATACATATGAGCGTCCACAACGTCTGAAAAAAATCAGCAGGAGTTAGTGGACAGACCGATTAAGAGAATCCTTATTAAAAACAGACACAAGGATTTAAACGACTCTTGATATCCCCATCAAGAAAACAAGTTCTGGTTATGACACCTAACAAATTTAAATTTGTGTAAATAAAAAAAAAGAAATCCTAAAGAAAGATTCTCATTTAATGAGAGGCTCCTCGAGTCTAGGAGTTAAACTCCTCGAGAGCAATACTCTACAGATAGGAATGACACCTGTCAAAGTCAATTATGAGGGGAATTGAAAATTCCCCGAGAATTCTAAGAGCCGTGTTCTGTAAGAATGATGGAATAACCCATCAGAAAAATTGAAGTAAAATTCTTGATGAATTAAAATTCTATGATCTTCAAGATCTATGAACAAACTCTTAAGAGTTCTTTATGAAAGATTAATAAATCTATATGATTTGAAAAGAGCAAAGCTCTGTTAATGGGTTAAGAAACCCTGAAAAGGATCTCTTAAGATCTAAGATCTAACAAGAGTAAAACTCTGTTGAGAAACCCTACAAAGGTTTTCTTGAAGATCTATGTTCTCAGTAGAGCAAAAGCTCCATTAATGAGTTAAGAAACCCCAAGAAAGATCTCTGTAGATGTACGATTCTAAGAGAGCAAAGCTCTATTGATGAAACCCTAAAAGAGTTTTCTTTAGATCAAAGATCTATGAAGAGAAAAGCTCTGTTAATGAGTGAAACCCTAGATTATTAAAAGATCCTTTAAAAGATTTAATCTTTACCTAAATTTTGACAGAGTTCTGTCCTTAAGAAAGTTCTTAAAATAGAAAGCTATGCTCTAAAAGAGAATTAATTCTCAGGAAAAAATAAGGTAGGAGATGAACAGAAATCATCTCAAGAGCCAAGGGTCCTATTTATAGGCACTGAGATGTCGTTTTAACTTCTGAGTTGATCCAAGGGTGCAGATGTTGCCACCACTGCACTCACATGTGAGCTACGTGAGAGCAAAGGTAGGGGGCATTTGTTTCCCCCAATCAGAGCAAAACTCTGTTCAAATTTCAAATTTTGAAATGAAGCAACGCTTCATAGCAGTGCCAAGTGCGCTGCGCCTTAAGCAGTGCACCACGTGCAAAGCACGTGTGCGCTAGCGCTAAGAGCGCTGCACTATAAGCAGCGCACCACGTGCAAAGCACGTGTGCGCTAGCGCTAAGAGCGCTGCACTATAAGCAGCGCACCACGTGCAAAGCACGTGTGCGCTAGCGCTGGAACTAAAAGCTCCCCACGTTCAGATCAAAGATCCAATAAAGATGATAAATCATCAATTAACCAGAATAAAATTCTGTTAAGGAAAAATTCCTTAAAATCTTTCCAAACAAGAAAATTGTGCTCTGTAAATCAGAGCACCGTTGGATCAATGATCCAAAGGTGATTAAAAATCACCGAAATACAGAATAAATTCTGTATGGAAAAGATTTACCAATCTTGTTAAAAACAAGAAAATTGTCTTCTGTAAATCAGAAACCCTTGGATCAAAAATCCAACGGTGGGGAAATCCCCAAATCAATTGGAGAAAAGATCTCCTTAACCGATTGAACAAATCAGCTTGCCCTATATAAAGGCCTCAAGACTTCAAGTCTCATACAAAGGAACCCCCCACAAATTTTGAGAAATCTCAGAAAGAAGAGCCAAGCTCTCTGTAGAAAAAGAAGATTTTCTTCAAGGTAAAAATAAACAGAAAGATGAAATCATCTCATATTAAAAAGAAGAATTCACTTCTCTATTTAATATCATAGATCTACAAGACCAAGGTCTTTCACAAAGAGATTAAAGGATCTCATCATAAAATAAGAAGAAGAACATAATTCTTCTCACAGATCATAGACTAAGGTCTTTTATACAAAGAGATCATGAACATCTCATTATAAAATAAAGGTGGGGAGAATAAGTCAATTCTCTTAGGATTACAGATTCATAAAGGCAAAGACTTTCATCCAAATAAGAGATTGAAACATCTCCTACAAAATAAGAACTTTGTTCTTAGAATCTTGAGACAAAGTCTCTTCAAAACGAGAATTTATTTCTCAGATCATAAAGCTGATCAGATAGCGCTTTGCGCTCATAAACTAGCGCTTTGCGCTCTTGGACTGGCGCTAAGCGCTAAGCGCAACACGTGCTCCTCACATGTGGGCTACTGAACAAACAGCACTTTGCGCTCATCAAATAGCGCTTTGCGCTCATAAACTGGCGCAATGTGTCCATTATCTGGCGCTTAGCGCCAAGGGCGCCACTTGCTCTTCACGTGTGCGCTACCTAGCAGAAGCGCTCTGCACTCTTTGACTGGCGCAAAACGCCAAGCGCACCACGTGCTCCTCACGTGCGCGCTAAGAGAACATAAATTGTTCTATAAAGGCCATGGCTATGAGGAATGCTTAGCATTCAGTAAAAGACAAAAATATTGTCAGAACTCAAATCAATGCTCAGCATTATCAAATGTTTAATATTTTAACTGAGTGGGCCGAGCCCAAGTTGGCCATAAACCCCTCATTCAAATTAATTGTGCCCATATGCTCATAAATTTCAGATCTTAGTCCCAATTGGACTACAGATCTTCCAACCAATATTGGTTCAAGGGTACATCTCTTCACTCCTCTGATATTTTTCGTTGTAATCCTTCAACGTCTTCAGAGAGATGACGGGTCCCGACAACCAGACATTCCATGGACTGTGGGGTCCTTAAACCCATGGACTATGATGTCCTTAACCTCGGACTGTGGGGTCCTTAAACCCATGGACTATGATGTCCTTAACCTTAGACCGTAATGTTCTTAAACTAATTATGGACCGCAATGTTCCTAAACTAAACAATAGATCCCCAATACTCGTTTGTTGGATCTAAATGATCCCGTTAAGTTGATCTTAGTCTAAAAATTAGACTAACGTATCAATAACAAACGTTTAAGTTGATCTTAGTCTCAAATGAGACTAACGTATCCTTAAACCCAAACCAAAAACCCAAATCTAAGAAAATACGGATTTGGACTAATCCACGCCCTACGGGCGACAACATAAATTAGTCTCCGTATACAATCCACGGGCAACCAAAAAACAAAACAAACACACACGACACGAAGTGACCATCTGGAGAAGGAGAAGTGGTTACCGCGATGCGGTAGCATAATTGTAAGTCTACGGTAGCGCCCCGGCCAATAATCCAAGACCAAACGCGGAATAAAAACTTTTTCATAAACTGGCGCTAGCATAGATTGTAATCCGGATCGTGCCATTAACACTAAACCAGCAAACTGTAAAATGATAGAATGGCTATACCGATCGATCCGTGTCCTTCGATTTTTATCCATCATCCCACGCTTCTCGCGGCATCTGCAATCTCGCTCGATCTCCGGTCTCCTTGTCGAGGTGGCACCACGTCAATGGATCTTTATACGGGCTCCTGCCTCTAAACTGAAGCAACTCGGATATGAAGTTTGCTAGCCGACATGTCCAAAATTGATGTAGAGAGAGTGTAGAATACTTTGTCTCAAGGTAAATGAAGTTTCCTTTTGAGTTGTGATGGAAATGAGCTCAAGGATTTTGCAAAGGAATTTTTTTGTCCATGCAAAGAAAAATTCAGCCATCACAAAAATTGAGCCATCCCCACCAAATTGCTCTCGACTAAATCCTGCACATGATGTGCTTGGCCACTAATGAAAAGAGTTCCCTGGAAAAATAGATGGGGGTGAGCACAAGAAAAGATGTGGTGACATTAATCCAAATATCAACACAAATAATATCCTAAGCATTACAAGAATCAATAAATGCTTAAGCCACCTTGCAAATGAAACCATGCTTCACTAGAAGCAAACCAAGTGACTCATCAAATGACTCACCCTCAAAATGCCACCTCACCAAATCACTCATCCAAATAAAGATTTCGGCCATGAAGGAAAATATGGCAAAAAAGATACATTCACATGAAACAATAATTAAACATTAAAACTAATGTTTAATCGGGAGGAGAAAAACTGGAAACTTCAAAAGTAATCCCGTAACGAATTACATGATTACTCCACAACTGTATATACATACCCGCATTTGTATTCCGACCGAATACGAATGCAAAGAGACATAAAATATTCCTACACAATATAATACTAGGTCCGGCTTAAACCAAAGCCCACCAGTATTATCTGTCCGAACCATGACACGTGCACAAGTGCACGTGCATGTTCGAACTCTGCCATAAAACTATACAGCCTCTACAACGTTTCGCCCGAACTTGGGAAACTATCTGTTGGGGACTCTAAAGACTCGTCAATACTCTGGCAGTGGGTTTAACCACAAGCCGTCAGTGGTACTAGCTGTACGTAACGGCTGCCCATATATTGACTGAAAGAGAAGCCGATGAGCGAACTCATCCTGGAACCCTACTGAGCCTATCAGTGACAATATCCGTACAGTCCGGTCCATTCGTCTATGAGCATCGCATATCGGGCCTGGGGGGCTGGTAACGTCAGACCACCAATAGAGGTATAAGTCGTGTCAGAATGTAGCCCAGAACACCCTGAGATACTACTGGAGTACCTACCAGTAAATCTCCTGCCTCGGCCGAGGGCTTTGTGTAATGGCTCTCCTAGACACAGCGTGATCTCACCCCCAATACTGGGAGAGACGAATCCTCTGCCGATCCGCTCACTTGCCTCCATGTGGCTCGGGACTGTACCCAACTAAAACCTGTTTGCATGACTCCTTTGAGCCGTGGTAATGTAGTAATCTAAGCATGGTGAGAACTCACACGAGACAAATGACGACCTCAGGTCGATGAACTAACCTGTACACATGTAATCAGGGAACTGCTATCTGACGCTAGGTATAATACCAACTAGCAGGTTCTCGGCGAGTCCTGTCCGGTGCACTCATAACCTAATGAGCACCTGTATACATCTTAGGTGAATTAACTGACACTAATGGCTTGTGAGACCGGCCACCGCCCCTGTCACGCCCCGCTTTCCAAAATACAGAATACGAGGGGTTGATAAGGCCAGCTATGCTCCTACGGTCGAGAAAATTTCCCTCCGTAGTCACACTTCGGCTTCTAGCTTTACGTAGTAATCAGTAATCAATGCACAGGTAATGAGAAATGCAGTCACTAAATCAAAACAAATACAAAAGAACTAACCAGATGGAGATCAAGAAAGTATAGCTCTGGGTCGCTGATCAAGATGTCCGCGATGACCTCGGGGTACGTCAGGTCCTGGTCCAAGCTAGATCCACTTCTCACTCTGAGCATGCATACTCAGGTCGTCAGAGCGACACGATAGCAATATATATATATATATATATATATATATATATACAAATGTGAACTCGTGCAATAATAATGAGCATGAAACAGTAATCATGGAATAATGACGTGAACATGAAGTAGCCAATGCAGGTAGCTAATAGAGCAGGAAAACAGTAAAGCAGTAAACAGTATGGCAGGTATGTTGAATCAGTAAGCAATGCATGTCAATGCCACTAACCCTATCAGTCTCTATGTCTCACTGTACAGGTCACTAAGCCTATCGTCAGTCCAAGTGTGAGAGTCAACCACTCGTGAGTATCCTCCACCCAAGGGTAGGACCTAAGGACAAGGGAACACGGGCCCGAGTCGCTCGCTAATAATCAGTAATATCCCCATATATTTCCAGAGTCGCTGTATGTGCCGGCAATGGGACTCCCGAGATTCTGTTGAACTCACACCCAAACTACCCCACACCCCGTGGTCTACATCAAACGCCAACCATAAACTCAAATACCAGTCGGTCCATGACGAGTCTACTCGAGAACTTGAGACAGGATCTCCATCAAGCATGTCTCGACTGATACCCAAGACAAATGGACAGTGTTTGGTGCCTTACCTATGACACCCATGTAAGTGCTTCCATAATCGTCCCATACCAATTATAGTCACACTTATACACGTCCCATAGATGTCGACAATGCAATATATCAACAGGGTCCGCTGATTGTGTACAAGTACGTGTCACTTCCACTTATTCATTCACGCTTAAACAATAACGTACTTGCCACAATCAGACCACTAATACCTAACACTGAGTAATGCACATGATCACTAGGTTACCAATGCAATGGCTTCTACACGATATGATGAGAATACTATAATTACCATATGAATGGAATATCATCAGTCAGTGTCCGATCACTTGTATAATTCGCTATGAGTTATGCGTGCAGAATTAAGCGAAACAATGAAAAAGGGGTAAACAGTGTATTGAATTATCTATCCATAAAAATTGGTTTCGCGCCAATCGGGTTTCAGGTTTGCTAGTTATGACCATTTCAATTTAAGTGTACGGCTGGAAATCCGGTTTCAGAATCGGAAGTCCATTTCGTAACACACTTTAATCCCAGTTGGAATCGTAATTAGGCGATGCTATAGTTGAACAATGTTTAGGGTTATCAGTTAGGTTTCCACCGCAATTGTCAGATCAGCAATATACTATATCGACAGGGAGTTATGGACAGGTTATGTTCGATGTGTAAAATCTGCCTCTGCAGAATTCAGCAAAACGTATCGACATTATAAAATGAGTTAAAAATATCAAAAGGTCGTGAAATCCAGCGAGACCAGTGGAGTGAGAAAGCTAACTCAATTTTCTACGTAACGATATAGGGTTCCGCACATTCTCATATTTGAACAGGAATATACAGGGGTTAGAAAAAGGGGTTAACTGGGATTTCCGTTCTGGACTGCAGTCCAGAATCTTAATCCTCCTCAATTATCTCTATCATAATTTGTTAAAATTCAGTGACCAACTATAGAATGCAGTAGGTTAACCAGTCATCTTCGATACGAGTCATGGAACGCTAAAAT
The DNA here is from genome assembly GCA_030015575.1 of Agapanthus africanus. NCBI lineage: Eukaryota > Viridiplantae > Streptophyta > Magnoliopsida > Asparagales > Amaryllidaceae > Agapanthus > Agapanthus africanus. Next base: position 734,190,559 of record CM057341.1, on the reverse strand, counting down.
TCGATTTGTACATAATTTATTATGAATTTTACGGTTTAGCATGCACGAAAGTTTTCAGGTTTTACGACAGAAATTGGGACGTCATTTTACGTGAGAAAACGACATCGTATTGTAACCAAAGTCTTAAGGGACAATCATTATAACTCGGGCCATCCAATGTTATTTGTTGTCGTTAATTTAACGGGGTTTGTAGGTCATGGTTTACGTCGAACACCTATAATAGTATCAAATCGCAATCGAAATGAATAAATGTAGCATGAAGCAAGCATTAAAACTTGCCTGACGACGATCGATGGTCACGAAGGCGGTGATGGCGGCAGCCTGCAGCGACGGCACGGTTAGCACAGCGACTTGCATACGACACGGCAGTAAAATGGCCAGGTTTGAGCTTGGCTAGGCTTTGGTGAAGCAGACGGAGCTTGGAGGCGACGGTAACCGGAGGTGACGGTTAAGGCCGTGACGATGATAAGCCCAGCAGCAACGACGGTGAGAGATCACGTACGGGTCCGGCCCGGCACCAGCAGCGGCGACGGCAGCGAGCTCAGGGGTGAGCCCTGTAGTGATGAAGATGGTGTCGGGGAGGTCATATGGTGGTCGGAGGCTGTAGGCGGCCATGGAGTGGTTCGTTGATGGTAGCGGCTCGGCGATGCACGAGGGTCTCGTCGTGGTGGTGTGGCGTACGTCGGCAGTGGGGGAAAACTCCGGTGCGGGAGTAGAGAGTAAAGGAGAGAAGGGAGCGAGATGAAGACGGGGTCGAGAGAGGCTTCGAGAGCGCGCGCGCGCACGTGTCGTAGGGACGTGGGGCGCGAGGGAGTCGGGCGTGACGTGGGAGGAAGGGAGGAAAGAAGCGGGAAAGAAGTACGAAGGAAGAAGAAAGGGAGGGAGCGGGTCGGGTCGGGTCGGGGGAGTTGGGCCGGGCTCGGAGGAGTTAAAATTAAATGGGAAGGGAGAGAGGGATGGGCCGGGTCGGAAGAAAGATAAAAGAGAAATAGAGAGAGCGGGCAAGGCTGGGGAATAGAAAATAAAAGGAAATAAGGTTTGGGTTTGGGTTAGGAGTTTAAAAGGATTTAAAGGAATTGGAAAGGGAGTGGGCTAATGGATTGGCTAAAATTTGGGAAAATAAATATAAGGGGTTAGGGTTTTAAAATAAATAAAATGCTTAAAAATATAAATAAGCAATTTTGCAAGTAACAAAAATACGGGTATTGGTGTATAAAAGAACTGGGTATTACAGCCCCTCGTCGGGGTCTCGACTGTATACACTAGTCTACTCCGGAGTATCGATGTCCTGTCTCGAAACTCTCACGACTAAGGACCACTTTTAAGGATGTGCTTATAGACTACCCAACTCTCACGTATATGATCACTATCATACTGTTGGTAGTCAAGCAGGATCCTAGGGCTCTATCAACGTGTAATAGTGATCAGTAATGTCACTTAAAGCAGTACACGATAATAAAGACAAACCAGATAGCATACTATCATCTTGAGTAAGACTGTCCTACCGATATAGGTCCTCTCTCAATCATTGCAATCACGTACCTGCGATCCAATAATTGACTTTGAGGGCACTATATCCAACAATCTCCCACTTGCACTTAAGGCTAATTATTGCGATGTCGCATACTCACAGCCCGTGTGATACCGAACATCCAACTCCTCTACTAATCAGTTTCATAAAGCTCGTTTATAAAACTATTGTGTTCGAGAAATAGCCTCAATGAGTGGATCCGTCTTGATATTTCTTTCTATGTCTCTCTTAATCTCAAGTTTGCGGAAAAAGCCATCTCCCAAATTGAGCAATACATGTCTTAGAATATGTCTGGATATCTGATGGGACCTAGTTCATAAATGAACTCCAAATCCAAACTTCTTAGACTGTATCATCAACTGAACCTAATCAGTATCCTGCGCCATGCCTTCCTCAGTATCCGCCTGGACCACCTGTCTAAACTACTGCCCCTCGTCAGAGGGAAAACTATAACTCTGACAATCACTCTGTCATCTATGTCACCTTGGAAGCCTGGAATGATAACCGTCTCCCGAAAGGAGGCTGCCGTTATCAAATCCCTAGAACATCCACTTATGTTCTAAAACTGCTTCCCAACGTTTCTCCAGGATTGGATTAATATCAACCTATTGCATCTAGTGCAAAAACAACATCTGGTGTGGTACTTGACATCTGATGATCAACTCAATTGCCTAAGCAAGTGATATGTTAATCATGCACATCCCTCTCCCCTTTAGTCTGTAAGACACCTTTAGAGAGGATGACTCCATCACCTGCAGGTATACCACCATGCCAGGAGTCATCTATTCTAAATACCTTTAGAATACTGTCTAAGTACCCAGATTGGGAAACTACCCAAATCTAAATCTAAAACCATAGATCTAGTTACCAGAATGTCTGATATTATATCCATATCCTGTGTGGAGAAACAACTGTGTGACAACCACAGTATAACCGATCGTAGGATAGGAATCTCACTTCCTACAAAGTGCATGTCATCCAAATACAAGGACATCACACCCTACTACCTTCTTAACAGATCCATCCCTTATTCTGATGAAGTCAAAGCCCATGACTGTCACATCAAAAATAGATGATCTATCTCCGCTATATCCGCTTTAGTCTATAAATAGACATAAGCTACTTGTCCACTATACTTCCGTTGCTCCCACTGACCACAACAACCCTCTAGCAGAATAATATATACGTGCACTTCTAAAGCTAGTTTAGAACGACGCTATACTCATCCTCCTGCCGGGTCTCATAGCCTGGAACAACAGTAGTGTCAAGTCTGGGTAAACAAGAACCTCCCTGTCACCGTCCTTGAGGCTACCGGAGTACCTCTCGGGTGTCTAAGGTTACCCACCATATCTGCGGAGTGGCTAATGGAATATCAAACCTGATTGAATTTTTAGGTTCTATTAAATTTTCCGTAATCGTCTGTGGTTCTGGAATCTCTTCCAGTTCTACCATACTCCCACTACTGTTTTCTGAAAAAATCCATTTTACTAAAACCGTGGCGAGTCAAGAACAATATCACCATTGATCTTCCAGATGGTAGAAAGTCAACCCTCGTCATAGCCAGGCCAACCCACAAACTGTCATTACAAAAACGTGCCTTGAGTTATCCAGAGTCTGGTTTTAAGTATAAGCCGGACAACTCCCCGTACCTTAACATCGTTAAGATATGAACCATTCTATATCCAATATAGAAACTTTGGCACTGATTTAATTGTAACCAGATTCAAACTATGCAGCAGTCTCCAGTGCATGTCAACAAAATGGAGAGAGGCCGATCAGTATTACTCAACTTAGGAGTGCATCCAATTATGAGTAATCTGAAAGAGAAACAAGTTTCTCAAAATCATTACTATCGACTGAATACCCAACACAAGTATCTACATCTTCGATCACCTTGAAGAATCTCGATACTTGCGATACTTGGTTCTCTACTTTATTCTTATACCTATAACTTCTCAAACTTAGACCTTGTATTTCTACGAAACACATGTCTAAAACTTGAGAAGTCACAAATAAATAGAATATAGTACGAGGACCAACCCCTCTGTCCTGATGGACACTGGACAACATACAATACTCTGTATGAGTCCCCTGAGTCGAATAACTCAAACCCTGTGCGTCATAGGTTGAAAAATGTACCATGGTTAAGAACTATACGGCTGTTAAATGCTCCTTACCTAACCATCAACTGATGTAGGTAAATGTCATCGACATAATTTCAAAAGGTTATATCTCACTTTATAAAAATAAACGTACAGATATATCAATTTGAAATTGGTGCATAACAACGGATATTCAAAACCAAATACTTGCCGTCAGGCAAAAACCCAAGCGATTTCCTCAAATATCACTAATTACAACGAATTCCGATATAATGAGGATGATCACCTTATTCCCAATAACCTACTCCCACTCATCATCTGTAAAACCATACAAATGTGAGAATCATACCTGGTAAATACATACCCTGGAGTAAGTATCTAATCGGGAAATCAGTTTTCCTTTAACAACACACAGTGAAACTGAAACATGAAAATGTTTTGAAGGGGTATCCTGGTATTCCTAGTAATGCCTCTTCTATCATCCAGATTCATGACTGTAACCGTATAATTCGTTGCCATCTCTCCAAATTCCTTTATTTGTCTTTAGTCGTTACCTTCTGTACGCCATCGTTAGGCTAAATGGTTTTCTTCCTTCCCTACCGTTCGTCACCAGCCTATGGTTTGGAAGAAGACTATCCAATAAGCATAATAGGTGTACTCTCCTAATACTAGAAGTACTCGCAATCTGAGAGAAGGTGATGATAAAAGACAGCTGAATAAAACCTTATTCTAATCCTCTTCAACTAGAGAAAAGCAAAGGTGAAATAGGAGTGGCGATGAACTACGCGGTTTGGTCGTGAATGATAGCAGTCACAATTTACTTTGCCCTCTTTCTAATTGTAAGTCTACGGTGGCACCCCGACCGTCAATCCGAGGCCAAATGCGGAAACAAAAACTTTTTAGGAAACCGGCGCTATCGTAGTCTTTGACCCGGATCGAACCATTAACGCTAAACTAGCTAACTACTAAGAAGTGAGAGTGGCTATACCGATCGATCCGTGTCCTTCAGTCTTTGGCCACCATCCCAAGCTCCTCGCGGCATCTTCGATCTCCGGTCTCTTCGTCGGAAGGGCACCACATCAATGAGTCTTTTTACAGGCTCCCACTTCATCCGAAACAACTCGAATACGAAGTTTGCTAGCCGATATGTCCAAGGTGACGTAGAGAATGTGTGTGATAACTTTGTCTCAACCATCCATTAATTCTCAACACATGAGAGTGTATGGATGGAGGTTGGAGATGATGCCATTGGTGGAAGTTATGAGTTAGAGGAAGAAGAAGAAGAAGAGTTTTTCTTTTCTTGTGTGAGATGATAAAATGAGAGAGGCTAGAATAAATCAAGAGTAACCCCAAGCCTAACATGGCTGCCCCCCCTCTCTCTCTCCAAGCATCATATCAACACAATAATCAATCATAAAATGTGACATTTGCACAAATAATGATACCATGAGTCACTAGATTGCATATGCCACATTTAATGCACCTCATGATGAATTCCACTCACAATTTCCACAAGCAAACATTAATCCAAATGTTTGCAACAATAAAAAGAACGGTATCATCTAAAGTAAACTCGTGACGGATCACAAGAATACCCCTCACCTTTATATACATACCTGCATCCGCATTCCGACTGAATGCAAATGCGATGAGACGAAAGTAATCCAACAAATCTAATACTAGGATCCGGCTTAAACCAAAGCCCACTAGTATGATCCGTACGATCATGATCCGTGCACAAGTGCACGTATATGATCGAACCCTGCCATAATACCATACGGCCTCTACAACGTTTCGCCCGAAACTTGAGAAACTGTCTGTGGGGGACTCTGAAGAGTCGTCAATACTTTGGCTGTGAATTTAACCACTAGCACGTCAGTGGTACTAGCTGTACGTAATGGGCTACCAGGTATTGACCGAAAGGGAGGTCGATGAGCGAACTCATCCTGACACCCTACTGAGCCAGTCAGTGACAATATCCGTACAGTCCAGTCCGTTCGTCTATGAGCATCGCATGTCGGGCCTACGGGGTTGGTAAAAGTCAGACCCCCAAAAGCGGTACAAGTCATGTCGGAGTGTAGCCTAGAACACCCTGAGATACTAATGGAATACCAACCAGTAAATCTTCTGCCTTGGCCAAGGACTTCGTGTAATGGCTCTCATAGACATAGCGTGATCTCACCCCCAATACCGGGAGAGACGAAACCCCTGCCGATCTGCTCACTGCCTCCATGTGGCTCGGGACTGTACCCAACTAAAACCTGTTTGCACGACTCCTTTGAGCCGTGGTAGGGTAGTAATCAAAGCACAGTGGGAACTTACACAAGACAAATGACGATCTCAGGTCGATGAACTAACCTGTACACATGTCACCAGGGAACTGCTATCTGACGTTAGGTATAATACCAACTAGCATGTTCCCGGCGAGTCCTGTCCGGTGTACTCATAACCCAATGAGCACCTGTATATATCTTAGGTGATCCAACTGACACCAATGGCTTGTGAGACCGGCCACCGCCCCTCGTCGGGGTCTCGACTGTATACACTAGTCTACTAATGAAGTATCGATGCCCAGTCTCGAAACTCCCATGACTAGGGACCACTTTAAGGATGCGCTTATAGACTACCCAACTCTCACGTATATGATCGCCATCATACTGCTGGTAGTCAAGCAAGAATCGTAAGGGCTCTATCAATGTGTAATAGTGATCTGTAAGGTCACCTAAAGCTGTACACGATAATAAAGATAAACCAAATAACATACTATCATCTTAAGTAAGACTGTCCTACCGGCATAGGTCCTCCCTCAATCATTGCAATCACGTGCCTGCGATCCAATAATTGACTTTGAGGGCACTATATCCAACAATCTCCCACTTGCACTCAAGGATAATTATTACGATGTCGCATACTCACAACCCGTGTGATACTGAACACCCAACTCCTCTACTGATCAGTCTCACAAAGCCCGTTTGTGAAACTATTGCGTTCGAGAAATAGCCTCAGTGAGTGGATCCGCCCTGATGTTTCTTTCTTTGTCTCTCTTTATTTCAAGTCCGTGGAGAAAGCCATCTCCCGAAATGAGCAATACCTGTCTTAGAATATGTTTGGATATCTGATGGGACCTAGTTCATAAATGAACTCCAATTCCAAACTTCTTAGACTGTATCGTCAACTGAACTTAATCAGTATCCTGCGCCATGCCTCCCTCAGTATCCGCTTGGACCTCCTATCCACACTACTGCCCCTCGTCAGAGGGAAAACTATAACTCTGACAGTCACTCTGTCATCCAGGTCACCTTGGAAGCCTGAAATGATAACCGTCTCCCGAAGGAGGCTGTCGTTATCATATCCCTAGAACATCCACTTATGTTCTAAAACTGCTTCCGAATGTTTCTCCAGGATTGGATTAATATCTGAACTTATTGCAGCTAGAGCAAAACAACATCTGGTATGGTACTTGACATCTCATGATTGACTCAATTGCCTAAGCAAGTGATATGTCAATCATGCACATCCCTCTCACCTTTAGTCTGTAAGACACCTTTAGAGAGGATGACTCCATCACCTGCAGGTATACTACCGTGCCAGGAGTCGTCTATTCTAAAATACCTGTAGAATGCTGTCTAAGTACCCAGATTGGGAAACTACCCAAATCTAGATCTAAAACCATAGATTTAGTAACCAGAATGTCTGATATTATATCTATATCCTATGTGGAGAAACCACTGTGTGACAACCAAAGTATAACCGATCGTAGTATAGGAATTTCACTTCCTACTCTGTGTATGTCATCCAAATACCAGGACATCACACACTACTACCTTCTTAACAGATCCATCTCCTATTCTGATAAAGTCAAAGTCCAAGACTGTCACATCAAAAATAGATGATCTATCTCCGCTATATCTGCTTTAGTCCATAGACATAAGCTACTTGTCCACTATGCTTCCGCTGCTCCCACTGACTATGACAACCCTCTGGAAGAGTCATATATACGTGCACTTCTAAAGCTAGTTTAGAACGACGCTATACTTATCCTCCTGCCGGGTCTCATAGCCTGGAACAACAGTAGTGTCAAGTCTGGGTAAACAAGAACCTCCCTGTCACCATCCTTAAGGCCATTGGAGTACCTCTCGGGTGCCTGAGCTTACCCACCATATCTGCGGAGTGGCTAATGAAATGTCAATCCTGATTGAATCCTTAGATCCCTATTAAATTGTCAGTAATCGTCTGTAGTTCTGGAATCACTTCCAGTTCTACCATACTCCCACTACTGTTTTATGAAAAAATCCATTTTTATCAAAACTGTGGCGAGTCTAGAACAATATCACTATTGATCTTCCAGATGGTAGAAAGTCAACCCTCGTCATAGCCCGGGTCAACCCACAAACAGCCATTACAGAAACGTGCCTTGAGTTAGCCAGAGTCTGGTTTTAAGCATAAGCCGGACAACTCCATATACCTTAACATCGTTAAGATATGAGCCATTCTATATCTAATATAGAAACAGAGGCACTGATTTAATTGGAACCAGATTCAAATCATGCAGCTGTCTCCAGTACATGTCAACTAAATGGAGAGAGGCCAATCAGTATTACTCAACTTAGGAATACATCCAGATATGAGTAATCTGAAAGAGAAGCAAGTTCTCAAAACCATTACTATCAATTGAATACCATACACAAGTATCTACATCTTCGATTATCTTGAAGAATTTTGATACTTGCAACACGTGGTTCTCTACTTTACTCTTATACCTATAACTTCTCAAAACTTAGACCTTATATTTCTACGAAACACTTGTCTAAAAACTAGAGAAGTCATAAGTAAACAGAATATAGTACAAGGACCAACCCCTCTTTCCTTATGGACACTGGATAATATACAATACTCTGTATAAGTCTACTGAGTTGAATAACTCAAACCCTGTGCGTCGTAGGTTGAAAACTGTACTATGGTTATGAAGAATTACACCGCTGTTGAATGCTCCTTACCTAACCATCAACTGATATAGGTAAATGTCATGGACATAATTTCAAAAAGTTATATCTCACTTTATAAAAATAAACGTATAGATATATCAATTTGAAATTGTGCATAACAACGGATATTCAAAACCAAATATTTGCCGTCCGGCAAACAACCCAGGCGATTTCCTCAAATATCACCAATTACAACGAATCCCGATATAATGAGGATGGTCACCTAATTCCCAATAACTTACTCCCACTCATCATCTGTAAAACCATACAGATGTGAGAATCATACCTGGTAAATACATACCCTGGAGTAAGAGCTTATAGGAAAATCAGTTTTCTTTTAACAATACACAGTGAGACCGAAACATGAAAATGTTTCGAAGGGGTATCCTGGTATTCCTAGTAATGCCTCTTCCATTATCCAGATTCATGACTGTAACCGTGTATTTCTCTGCCATCTCTCCAAATCCCTTTATATGTCTTTAGTCATTACCTTATGTACACCACCTTTAGGCCAAATAGTTTTCTTCCTTCCCTACCGTTCGGCACCAGCCTATGGTTTGGAAGAAGACTATCCAATAAGCATAATGGGTGTACTCTCCTAATCCTAGGAGCACTCGCAACGCGAGAGAAGGTAAAGATAAAAGACAACCGAATAAACCTTATTCCTATTTCTCCTGAACCAGAATCCATCCCTAAACCGGAACAAGTTCCTTCGAGTTCGTATATAACCATACGATGGATTATCTAAATAACTGTGGATCTTCGTAGTGATACGGGGTGTTCTGGAGAAATACAAAGATGAACTAGGAGTGGCGATGAAATACTTGGTTTGGTCGTGAATAGCAGTTGCAATTTACTTTGCCCTCTTTCTAATCCCTTTACTTGTCTTTGCTTATTACCTTCTGTACACCTTACTTAGGCTAATCGGTTTTCTTCATTTCCTACCTTTCGGCACCTGCCTATGGTTTGGATGAAGACAATCCAATTAGCGTAATAAGTGTACCGTCCTAATCCAAGGAGCACTCGCAAACTTAGAGAAGGTAAAAGGAAAAGACAACTGAATAGTTCTATTCATTTTCTCCAGAACCGGAAACCATCATCGAATCTGGAACGAGTTCCTTCGAGTTCGTATATAACCATACGATGGTTTTATCCAATAGAAGTGGATGTTCGTAGTGATACGAAATGTTCCGGAGAAAAAGGGTAAAAGTAGGAGTGGCAATGATCTATGCAACTAAGACAATCCAAAAGCCAGTGTTTTAAGAAGGTTCGGTTAACTTGGTCACTGAGTTACAGTCTAGGGTCGGGACATGGTCGCTGCCAAAGAGAGAGAGAAAAGAAACACTCTGCGTGCACTCTAATCTAGATCAGAATGGTTATCAATTTATCTAATCAGGAAACCTCCTACTGTAACCTCAAATTCTCCTCCAAACCTGAAAGAAGAATTAGTCGGGATCACCCGAGGAGTAAACCAACTCATCAGTGAGAATCGGGATCCAACTATCATCGCATGATAACGTGATGGAATCCACTCACGTTATCACACTCCAGAAGGTATGCGCATATCTGGAAAGTTTCAGATTCTTTAGAAACCCCCGATGTGATTTTTACCCCATGCTTTATGACCTTGATGAAGGTCAACAAATCATAAGTCACATGTCAAGTTCTACCCTTCATTGTCCAGGTTAATTTGAACCCACTCGTACAAGCCCTTGACGAAGGTCAACAAGGCTATACGACTGTCCCAAACCAACACATCTATCTATGCAACAGAAAGGTAACAAGCAGCTACCATTCACTATGCCTTGACGAAGGTCAACAAATATAGCATGAATACTAAGTGCTACCAGTCTGAAATGACGGAGGGCTACGAATGGTTTTTGGCGAAAAACGTTTAACGTAATGAACTTGATATCGTTGAAGGAACCAGATAGCTTTTTATAAAAATATAGTGGCGAAAACCTTTGCTAAAGAGGTCACTCCCGGTGAAAGGATCTCGGCTCTTTCCCCGTAGAATGAGGTGCAGGATATTCCAACTGAATACCACGATGCAAAGCAAAAAGTAATCGACTATAGTGAAGTTATTACCCTGACGCAAACTTCTGCCCAAGGGGTCACTCCCGGTGAAGGGATCTTGGCCCTTGCCTCGTCGAGTGAGGTGTTGGATATTCATAACCGAATACCACTATGCAAAGAAAAAGAGAACGTCCTTGTAATAACAACTTTTTGAAAAATTGTTTCAACAATATCAAACAGGTTTGTTTAGCTTGCATTGATCCGAATCAATGCAGTCCCATCAGTTGATCACACCAATAAAGAACGAAAATATGATGTACGTATATGCCATCCGCATTCGCCACTGGGTCCCGTCATCACCCATTAAGTTACTTAACTAACGACAGAGCGGGGACTGGACTAGCGCGGGTGTACAACATATACAACATCTACTAATATATATATCAATATATAATAATCGCTCCAGGCGTGATAAATGCAACATCACAGAAATGTAATAAGTATCACAGAACAATACAGATAATATGGGATTCCCGGGTTTCCTTTGAGCCGCAAGTGAAACCCGACGTTCTCCTGATCGTATGGATAGCCTGTGCAATGAAAACCTAGACCCCTACGGGTGCGGCAAGTTACCCACCAAAACCTGAAGCGAGGCATCCCCCTTCAGCAAAGTGAATGGACCACCCAGCACTTCACGGAATCCGGTAACTTGAGCACCCATTCTTGGGTCAACCTATACCCCCTACGAGTGCAACGAATAGCCCGCCAATTCTAGAGTGAAGCCCCCTCCGTCTCAAATCCATGAGATGCGGGCCCGTTGCCCCCTAGAACCCGGCTATCCGTGCACCCCACCGTGGGGTAATCCTAATACAGAAAAGAAAAATATGTACAACGGGTGCATCGACCTCAACCCGGTCGTGCCCCAAAAGAATAATATACAAACAGACAGTGACGGCAGTCCACATGTCGGACGCTCGCCCCGCAATATCAAATGTACAAATAATACCAAACTGTACTAACATTGCACCAAGCTATCCACCACGACAAATCCGCAACATCACAGCACAACACAGAACATCAATGTGAATGTCACGTTCACAAATCCGTCTAAAAGGACTATAGCAATTAGACAAGATTTACCGCTCTAGTGACATTCACGGTCGCAGATATAAAGTAAGCACTGTGAACTAATTTATTTAAAATTTTCGATCGACAAAATTTCCCGAAGTGGGCCCCAAGTACAAATCCCAGTACTCAAAATAATCTGGGCCATAACAAAAAATTCCAGAAACCCCAATTCCATGTTAAAGACCCAAAGGAAAAATTTAGTGCACTGAAACACCAACACGGGAGCGGAACCGCGGCCAAAACGTGGGAACGGCCGCGTTTCCGTGGCGCTACAGAGGGATCATGCTACAAAATTTTTACAGTGGTCTTAGAAAAGCCTGCCTGATTTTCTGAAACACTCAAAATAATTTTTTGACGACATTTAAAATTCGGCAGAAACATAGAAAATGGAATTGTGGTTTTGGAAATTTCGTTCAATCGATCTTTTAAACATGTTAGAACAAACTAGTAAAGGTTAATGGCGTGTCTCTGATACCATGTAAGTCTACGGTAGCGCCCTGGCCGTCAATCCTAGGCCAAATGCGGAAACAAAAACTTTTTAGGAAACCGGCTCTATCGTAGTCTTTGACCCGGATCGAACCATTAACGCTAAACTAGCAAAGTACTAAGAAGTGAGAGTGGCTATACCGATCGATCCGTATCCTTCGGTCTTTGGCCACCATCCCAAGCTCCTCGCGGCATCTTCGATCTCCGGTCTCCTCGTCGGAAGAGCACCACATCAATGAGTCTTTTTACGGGCTCCCGCTTCATCCGAAACAACTCGAACATGAAGTTTGCTAGCCGACATGTCCAAGGTGAAGTAGAGAATGTGTGTGATAATTTTGTCTCAAGCATCCATTGATTCTCAACACATGAGAGTGTATGGATGGTGGTTGGAGATGATGCCATTGGTGGAAGTTATGAGCTAGAGGAAGAAGAAGAAGAGTTTTTCTTTTCTTGTGTGAGATGATAAAATGAGAGAGGCTAGAATAAATCAAGAGCAACCCCAAGCCTAACATGGATGCCCTCTCTCTCTCTCCAAGCATCATATCAACATAATAATCAATCATAAAATGTGACATTTGCACAAATAATGATACCATGAGTCACTAGATTGCATATGCCACATTTAATGCACCTCATGATGAATTCCACTCACAATTTCCACAAGCAAACATTAATCCAAATGTTTGCAGCAATAAAAAGAACGACATCATCTAAAGTAAACTCGTGACGGATCACAAGAATACCCATCACCTGTATATACATACCTGCATCCGCATTCCGACTGAATGCAAATGCGATGAGACGAAAGTAATCCAACAAATCTAATACTAGGATCCGGCTTAAACCAAAGCCCACTAGTATGATCCGTCCGATCATGATCCGTGTGCAAGTGCACGTATATGATCGAACCCTGCCATAATACCATACGGCCTCTGCAACGTTTTGCCCGAAACTTGAGAAACTGTCTGTGGGGGACTCTAAAGACTCGTCAATACTTTGGATATGGATTTAACCACTAGCACGTCAGTGGTACTAGCTGTACGTAACGGGCTACCAGGTATTGACCAAAAGGGAGGTCGATGAGCGAACTCATCCTGACACCCTACCGAGCCTGTCAGTGACAATTTCCGTACAGTCCGGTCCGTTCGTCTATGAGTATCGCATGTCGGGCCTACGGGGTTGGTAAAAGTCAGACCCCCAAAAGCGGTACAAGTCGTGTCGGGGTGTAGCCCAGAACACCCTGAGATACTACTGGAATACCTATCAGTAAATCTTCTGCCTTGGCTAAGGACTTCGTGTAATGGCTCTCATAGACATAGCGCGATCTCACCCCCAATACCGGGAGAGACGAAACCCCTGCCGATCCGCTCATTGCCTCCATATGGTTCGGGACTGTACCCAACTAAAACCTGTTTGCACGACTCCTTTAAGCCGTGGTAGGGTAGTAATTAAAGCACAGTGGGAACTCATACGAGACAAATGATGATCTCAGGTCGATGAACTAACTTGTACATATGTCACCAGGGAACTGCTATCTGACGTCAGATATAATACCAACCAGCATGTTCCCGGCGAGTCCTGTCTGGTGTACTCATAACCCAATGAGCACCTGTATACATCTTAGGTGATCCAACTGACACCAATGGCTTGTGAGATTGGCCACCGCCCCTCATCGGGGTCTCGACTGTATACACTAGTCTACTAATGAAGTATCGATGCCCAGTCTCGAAACTCCCATGACTAGGGACCACTTTAAGGATGCGCTTATAGACTACCCAACTCTCACGTATATGATCGCCATCATACTGCTGGTAGTTAAGCAAGAGTCGTAAGGGCTCTATAAATGTGTAATAGTGATATGTAAGGTCACCTAAAGCTGTACACGATGATAAAGATAAACCAGATAGCATACCATCATCTTGAGTAAGACTGTCCTACCGGCATAGGTCCTCTCTCAATCATTGCAATCAGTGCCTGCGATCCAATAATTGACTTTGATGGCACTATATCTAACATTAATCCCTTCATATGTTTTTACTTATTACCTTCTGCACACCCTACTTAAGCTAATTGGTTTTCTCCTTTCCCTACCTTTCGGCACCTGCCTATGGTTTGGAAGAAGACTATCCAATAAGCATAATAGGTGTACTCTCCTAAACCAAGGAGCCCTCGCAACCTGAGAGAAGGTGATGATAAAAGACAACTGAATAAACCAATTCAATATCTCATGAATCCATCTGTTCCCCTCCGAAAGACGGCGCGACACCGCGTCTTGTCTGAGATTCGGGGCAGATGCTAATTGGTGCTATCCGTCCACCTCTTCGAAGATGCCAAGTTGATTTATGGCACCACGTATCGAAGGTTTAGACGGATGCGTCCGATGTAGCAGACTTCGTCAGATTCCCCCTCGTTTGAGGGGTTTTTGATTGTGGGGACGCTCTTCCCTGCAGGCGCAAGCCCCTGCAGTTAATTACGCTACCGCATTGCGGTAACAACTTTCTCCTTCTCCAGATGGTCACTTCGTGTCGTGGGTGTCTGTTTTGTATTTTGTTGCCCGTGGATTGTTTACGGAGACTGAGTTATGTCGTCGCCCGTAGGGCGTGGACTAGTCCAAATCCGTATTATCTTAGATTTGGGTTTGGGGGGGTTTGGTTTGAGGATACGTCAGCCATACTTGAGGCTAAGATCAACTCAAACGTTTGTTAAGGATACGTTAGTCTAACTTTGTGACTAAGATCAACTTAACGGGATCGTTTAGATCCGACAAAAGAGTGTTTGGACTCTAATGTTCCAGTTTAGGGACATAGTGGTCCATCGTCTGTATGGCTGTCGGGACCCATCACCTCTCTGACGACGTTGAAGGATTACAACGACAGATGTCAGAGGAGTTCAGAGATGTACCCTTGAGCCGGAGTTAATTTGGGGGATTCGTAGTCCAGTATGTTTGAGGGTTTAAGGACGCGTTAGCCATCTTCGAGGCTAAGATCAACTTAAACGGGACCGTTTAGGTCCGACAAAAGAGCATATGAAGGGCTCTATTGTTCTAGTTTAGGGACGTTGCGGTCCGTGGGTAGTTTAAGGACATTGCGGTCCGTGGGTAGTTTAAGGACATTGCGGTCCGTTGTTAGTTTTAAGACATCTCGGTCAAGGTTAAGGACGTCGTAGTCCATGGGTTTAAGGACCCCACAGTCCGGTATGTGCTCTGGATGCTTCACACGGGTTCACTGCCGTGCTTAGCGAGGACCAGGCTCCGCTCTGGACGTTTTCCGTGGGGTCAAAAGTGACGTTATCCACGTTCCGCGTGACCAGGAATTTGTATGAGTTTAAGGACCCCACAGTCCATATCATGGGTGGTCGTCGGGACCCGTCACCTCTTTGAAGACATTGAGGGATTACAATGCCAAGTATCAAAGGAGTGAAGAGATGTACCCTAGAACCGGAGTGGCTTGAGCAGTCCCTGGCCCAATTTGAGGTCAGGACTGATTAATTATGTTATGAGCCCATTGGCCCAATTAGTCACGAATTGAGGACTTATGGCCAGCTTGGGCTAAGTCCCATCATGTCTGGAATATTGATTCCTTGTGAGTCCATCGAGGGAGAAGCTTTGCCTCTATCCTTTTAGCCAATTGGGCTATAGACTAGTGTTAAACACTTCAAAGCAATCAGTGTTGAACACTGGGAATGAGTTTGACAAGTTAGTGTTTAACACTAGAAGAATAATTGGTGTTAAACACCAGCAACAAGGCCTTGAAATGATCATAAGCACTAAAACAGCTCAGTGTTGAACACTGGCAATGGGGATCTCAAATTAGTGCCGAATATTAAAACAATTAGTATTGAACACTACGAACAAAGTTCTTTAATTAGTGTTGAACACTAAGGCCCGATAGCATTTCAATACTGGATTCGAGGGTTTTAACTTAGTGTTAAACACTACAGCAAGAACGGTCACGTGGCCCCACGTGAGAGTGCCTTCCCTTCAATGATTCTGCCGAAATTACTGTGTCTTTGATAGCGTCACGTGTCAGCACGTGACGGGCATTCAAATGCCTATGTGTTAAGGCTTCTGCTGAAAGTCACGTGGGTCACGTGGGGTGCTGCCTCAAAGGGGCTTTCTGTAGGGCTTTTGGGGGGTCACGTGGTGACACGTGACCCTGCCTCAATGTTTTTTTTTTTTTTTGGAGGATCTGTTACTCCTCTTTCAGGAATTAAATTCCTCGAACTTTTAATTTCAGAGGAATTAAATTCCTATTTCCTTTTGAAGGCTTATATTCTGGAATAGAGTTTAAATCTGAGTTTTCTGTGGGAATTAAATTCCTTGTTTATGCGAAGAACCGAATAGGGTTAAACCCTAACAAAAGCTTTTAAGGAATTAAACTCCCCTTTTCTGAGGATTATGATTAAAGGAATTAAATTCCCACCGTTTCAACAGAACTATGTTCTTAATTAGGGTTCAACCCTGTTTCTTTTTGTTTTGAAGGAATTAAATTCCCATGATACAGGGTCGAACCCTGACTTTATTTTGGAGGAATTAAATTCCTATAGTTCTATGAGAGTTAAATTCTCATGCTTGCATTCCTTCTTTATGTTTTGGATCTGCATGGCAGGATCTCGACCCATTGAGAATTAAATTCTCAACCTTAAGGGGAGATGTGCACTTTGCAGATCCTCTATCAAAGAGGGAGGAGATATGCTCTCTCGTTTTATGCCTCAGAGTTAAACTCTGTTGAGAATTAAATTCTTTTTCTTTCCAAAAGGCTTTCCCTTTCTTACCTAGGGTTTTTTGCAGAAGATCTGAGTCTTTTCAAAATATCAAAGCTCTTCTCCTTTCTCTTTTCTTCTCTGCGTATCTCCCTTGTTTTTGTGTCCCTTGGCTCCTATTTATAGGAGAAGCAGCCGAATCAATCAGTCTTTTGTGAATCTTCATTGAGAGATTTGATTTGCGTCCATCATTCATTTTGGGCCTTTGGATTATCAGGTGAATTTTATTCACCATTGGATTTTAAATCCAGAGATTTTCCTTTGTTATTTTGGTTAGATTTTTAAGGGGGAAATCTTTCCAAACCCGAGATTTTCCATAGATAGATGATATTTAATCATCTCTGGATGTTTAATTTGATTGGTCCCAAATAATTACTTTCCTTTGGAAAGATTCGAATTTCCTTCAGAATTTAATTCTGTCGTCAAAAATGGGCTTTGAAAGCCGGTCACGTGTGACCACGTGACCCATGGTCACGTGTAGACACGTGACCCTCTTTGGAATGAAGAATCCTCTTCCTTTCTGCGCTATCTTCCGGTTGCTGTTGTAGCCATCACGTGCTACCACGTGACGCCTGGTCACGTGTGAGCACGTGACCCCTGTCTGGCACTTCTTTCTTTGGTTCAATTGGAGAGCGAGTTTGCTGCTTTGAACGTCACGTGTCGACACGTGACCCTGGTCACGTGGGAGCATGTGACCTCTTCTGAAGCTCTTTTCCTTGACTTGATCAGCGAATCAAAGTGCGCTTTTTCTGTATTTTATAGGTCACGTGTCAACACGTGACTGCTGTCACGTGTAAGCACGTGGCCTCTTTTGAAGCTTTTCCCAGAAGCTTTCTTGATTTTAAATCAGGAAACAAATGCCCCCACAGCGTTGTTCTCACGTGTCAGCACGTGAGTTCAACGCTGTCACCTCTCGCGACCGTTGGATTCCTTTAGGGATCTGGGGAGATGAAACGTTTTCACTATCTTCTATAAATAGCTCTGTCTCTTCATAGGAGCCTTCACCTTGTTCGTCTTCTTCCTCTGAGAATTTCTTCTTTGAGAATTTAATTCTCACTTCCAGAGCTTAGTTCTCTGTCTTGATCATTTCCCAGAGTTTAACTCTGTTGACGGATCCTTTCCCTCAGGTAAGAATGTTAAACGGCCAAAGCGCCTTTGTCTTTAAAAGAACTCTTTGGATTTCAAATCTATATTAAGGGTTTCGCCAAGAACCCATTTTTCTTCACGTTTCTCCATAAGAACAGGGAGCCTTCGAACTGTAGATCTCTTAGGTTTTAGGTGACTTTTGGGGAGATGATGACAACGTTTCAACTCCATGGACTTTAATTCCATCAAAATTATTTCTGGGAATTTAATTCCCTTTTTTCTAATAAGGAATTTAATTCCTATGAAGAACTCAATCTCTTCACACAGAGGCTCCCTGGGGTCTCTTGGCCCGAGGCTGTTCTTCTGCAATTAATGCGATGGGGATTTTGTAATGATGCTAGTGACTTTTATTTCAGGTATCATGGACGCCCATCTGTATCGTCTTGACGAGATCATTTCCTATGGGAACATTCGTGCGCTGGGCCGCAGTCAGGACCAGGAGTTCACTGATGCCCAGTGCGCCGAGATCATGAGCCGCTTTGATGAGTACAACCATCGACTACTTCCCCGTCGCTCTTCTCTTCTGAGGCTGATCGTGCTGGCGATCCGGGAGGCCCTTCCTCTCTTTTGCGCCGGCATACCACTCGGGGACTTAGATGCTGCCGAGGATAAGGTGCATTCAGTGTACCTTATGGGCTTGATCTCAAAGAGGAGGCGGGATGATCTCACTGATCTTCTTCATCAGCTTTTTCAACAATCAGCCATACTGGGCGCCTATCGGAGGGTAGAGGACATCCGTGGGGACCCCGATGCTTGTGACCGTGAGCGAAAGCATACTCGGGAAGTTCGCAACGTTTGGAAGGTTTTGGATAAAGTTAATTTTGAGTTTCTCAACCCATGCCCCGCATCTGAAGTGTTTCCATTGTAAATGTGTCCTCGATATTTTGTATGAACCTCTCGAAGTATGAGTGGCTAGTTTTATTGTGTTCTCTCATGTTTGCACGCCTTTTTCCTGGAATTTTATCATTTCACTATTGTTGTTGCTGATGCCTTTAATATGCATGGTGCTATTCTATTTTCTAGTGCACGTCAAATTTGGGTCTCACACGTTCCGCACGTGGGACCATTTGATGGGGACTGTTCACAAAATTTTGCATGCCGCATTTCTAGCGCGCAGTATCGGATGCATAAAAAAAAGCCTTGGAAATAGTTATTTCTCCTTGATTTTCGATGCCTTTCCTTTTTGAGCCTTGGAAACATCTTTCGCATGCAAGATTTTCCGCGCATGGCACTTAATGCACCTCTTTATATTCTTGAGGCCATAGCCTATTTTCTCCTTACAGAGAAATTCATTCCCATATCGACGTGATTTAATTTAAGGAGTATCTGAGCGTTATGGCCTGCAACCGTCCACACGCTCGTCGGCAGCCATGGGAAGTGCCCATCGAGGAGATGATCCCCCGCTTTGCCGCTCGGCTAGTGGATCCACTTCTTACTGATGACGAATGCGACTTAGCCATGCATGAACTCTCGATCCGTAGGGGGTCTCCCCTCCCGATGGGTTCTCTCTGGCTCTGGATGATCCTCTCGGCCGTGCTTGCCGATGTTCCTCCTCACCCGGCAGAGATGACCCTGGCGATGCTTGATGCGGCGGAGGAAAAACTCGAGGGCTTTCATGAAGCCTGCCTGATTACTCAGGCTCTGAGGGACTGCTCAATTCATCTACTGAGCGAGATAAAGGCCCAGCGAGCCATTATGTTTGCATTCGCGGACGAACACGGCACCAACCGATGGGGAGCGACTCCTCGCGAGAATCGTCGCTTCGATGTGCTGGAGAAAGCGGAGAGAGAGATGGAGAATCTTGTCCTTTGCTTCATCAACCCCTGTGCCGTTGATCCTGTGTTTGGTGATCTTTTTCGTTAGTGTAGAACCCCCTTTTTTTTTTGTACATACTCATGAATAAGAGTATCTGCCCTTTTTTTTGTTTTGAATTGTATTTTGTATCCATTTTGGTTTATGAATAAAAGATACAATTTTCCTCTCAGTGATGTGTCCCCTTTTCATTGAATGCATTCTGCGGATATTCTATCTTAATCTTCTTGCAGGACGGCCGTGGCTTAGGATTCAGGGTTAGGATCTGTTTCCTGAGGCCTTTGCATCTTATGAGCCACGAGGGTCTCATAAGGAGTCTTTCTCCCTATAGGTCGAGAGGATCCCATAGGTGTGAGTTCTTCTTAAAGATCGTGAGGATCCTTAAGCGGGTTTTCCCTTGAGAGTCGTAAGGATCTCACAAGAGAGTTTTTCTTCCTTACAGGTCGTGAGGGCCTGCAAGTGCCGGGTGTGATCACCTCTTTCCGTGTTTCACGGGGTTAGGGATCTCTCAAGGTATCGTAGTTTAAAGACGTCGCGGTCAAGGTTAAGGACCTCATAGTCCGTGGATTTAAGGACTCCACAGTCCGATGTTAGTTTTAAGACATCACGGTCAAGGTTAAGGACCTCATAGTCCGTGGATTTAGGGACTCCACAGTCCGGTGTTTGGTTGCAGGGACCCGCCACCTCTTTGAAGACGTTGAGGAATTACAACGCCAGGTATCAAAGGAGTGAAGAGATGTACCCTTAAACCAAGGCGAAATCCGTAGGGAATCGGGGGGGTTGATCGTTAGTTTTAAGACATCACGGTCGAGGTTAAGGACGTCATAGTCCGTGGATTTTAAGGACTCCACAGTCCGGTGTTTGCTCTGGATGCTTCACACGGGTTCACTGCCGTGCTTGGCGAGGACCAGGCTCCGCTCTGGACGTTTTCCACGGGGTCAAAGAGTGACGTTATCCGCGTTCCACGTAACCAGGAAGTTTGCACTAGATGCTTCACACGGGTTCACTGCCGCGTTAGGCGAGGACTAGGCTCCGCTCTGGATGCTTCGCATGGGTTCACTGCCGTGCTCTGCGAGGACCAGGATCCGCTCTGGACGTTTTCCACGGGGTCAAAGAGTGACGTTATCCGCTTTCCACGTAACCAGGAAGTTTGCACTAGATGCTTCACACGGGTTCACTGCCGCGTTAGGCGAGGACTAGGCTCCGCTCTGGATGCTTCGCACGGGTTCACTGCCATGCTCTGCGAGGACCAGGATCCGCTCTGGACGTTTTCCACGGGGTCAAAGAGTGACGTTATCCGCATTCCACGTGACCAGGAAGTTTGCACTAGATGCTTCACACGGGTTCACTGCCGCGTTAGGCGAGGACTAGGCTCCGCTCTGGATGCTTTGCACGAGTTCACTGCCATGCTCTGCGAGGACCAGGATCCGCTCTGGACGTTTTCCACGGGGTCAAAGAGTGACGTTATCCGCGTTCCACGTGACCAGGAAGTTTGCACTAGATGCTTCACACGGGTTCACTGCCGTGTTAGGCGAGGACTAGGCTCCGCTCTGGATGCTTCGCACGGGTTCATTGCCATGCTCTGCGAGGACCAGGATCCGCTCTGGACGTTTTCCACGGGGTCAAAGAGTGACGTTATCCGCGTTCCACGTGACCAAGAAGTTTGCACTAGATGCTTCACATGGGTTCACTGCCGCGTTAGGCGAGGACTAGGCTCCGCTCTGGATGCTTCGCACGGGTTCACTGCCATGCTCTGCGAGGACCAGGATCCGCTCTGGACGTTTTCCACAGGGTCAAAGAGTGACGTTATCCGCGTTCCACGTGACCAGGAAGTTTGCACTAGATGCTTCACACGGGTTCACTGCCGCGTTAGGCGAGGACTAGGCTCCGCTCTGGATGCTTCGCACGGGTTCACTGCCATGCTCTGCGAGGACCAGGATCCGCTCTGGACGTTTTCCACGGGGTCAAAGAGTGACGTTATCCGCGTTCCACGTGACCAGGAAGTTTGCACTAGATGCTTCACACGGGTTCACTGCCGCGTTAGGCGAGGACTAGGCTCCGCTCTGGATGCTTCGCACGGGTTCACTGCCATGCTCTGCGAGGACCAGGATCCGCTCTGGACGTTTTCCACGGGGTCAAAGAGTGACGTTATCCACGTTCCACGTGACCAGGAAGTTTGTACTGATTGTATCCGCATTTCGCGGGATGGAGGCTTGACTGTTGGCGATGTGTATACCACCGAGCCATGGAACTGGGAGCTGCCGCTGCTCTGCTTTGTTTGAAGTCATGTCCGTTGTTACGAGACGAGTGTTTGGATGATCTCTAGGTCGCTTGTGGCCCGTCGAGACCTGGCTTCTTTTTCTGATGAAACCTGGGGGAGAAGTATGATCCCTTTTTTGTTTACGCCCTTGGATTGTGTACAGGGTGTGATGGAATATCACCTGTAGGGCATAAATTTTATTTTTATTTTATTTCTTCTTCCGCGATGCTCTATCATTTCAGCTTTTATATCGCGAAAATCGCGATTGCCCAATCATTTCGGCTATTTTTCGCGGTGCCCAATCATTTCGGCTATTTATTTATTTTCTGCTCGCTGCTTTTTATTGCGAGTTGCCCCATCATTTCGGCTATTTTTCATGCCTTCATTTTTACTTGCTGCTTTTTATTGCAAGTTGCCCCATCATTTCGGCTATTTTGTAGGCATGTGTGGCTTGCTAGCTTTTCGTTACAAGCCTGGGTTTTAGGCACCGATTTTGGCATCAGCACCGCTACAACTGGAACGTTGCCAGGAGCGAATCATCATTTGCTTTTGTCGATGACGAACAAAGGTGGCTCAGCAAACAGGGTTAAGGGTCCTGTCGACCAAGGCTTTTGACTTCATGAGCCGTAAGGGTCTCACAAAGGTATTTCTTCCTACAAGTCGTGACGATCTTGCAGGTGTATTTTCTCCTTAGGGATCGTGAGGATTCCTAAGTGTGTGCTCCTCTGTAAGTCGTAAGGATCCTACAAGAGGTCTTTCTCCTTATGGATCGAGAGGACCTACAAGGGTTGGACTTTGCTGGGGAAATGTTTATTCGCGCCCGTGGATTGTATACAAGGGTCAGTATGGAGCAGCTTGTAGGGCAGTATTGGAGGTTGTGGAGGATTTTGCTTAAGAACAGGTTCAGGTTTCTGTAACTTAAGACTTTCAAATCTTATGAGCCGGGAGGGTCCCATAAGAGAATTCTCCTTACGAGTCGTGAGGATCTCGTAAGTGTATTTTCTCCTTAGGAATCGTGAGGATCCCTAAGTGTGCTGCTCCTTTGTGAGTCGTAAGGATCTCACGCAGGTGGTTTCTCCTTACAAGGTCGAGAGGACTCTGTAAGTGTCCTTTAACGAGGTTGCGCCTTTTCGGGTTTTCACAAACACTCGCCGGTAGTCCTGCTGTTTTTACTCACGGAGCCCTTTCGGGTTTTCATCCGTGCCCATTTTGCTTATGGACATACCGTTTTTTTTTATTCTTTTTCACTTTTTTTTTTACAAGGTCGCGCCCTTTCGGGTTTTCACGAACACTTGCCGGCAGCCCTGCTGTTTTTACTCACGGAGCCCTTTCGGGTTTTCCATCCGTGCCCATTTTGCTTATGGACATACCGTTTTTTTTTTTATTCTTTTTCATATATTTTTTTTTTCTTTTCTCTCTTTCCTTTTTTTTTTTTTCGTCAGCCTAAAGATGCTGCGGTAGTAGTTTTAGGGACGTTTTCGGTCCGTCGTTAGTTTAAGGACGTTTCGGTCCGCCGTTAGTTTAAGGACGTTTCGGTCCGGCATTAGTTTAAGGACGTTTCGGTCCGTCGCTAGTTTAAGGACGTTTCGGTCCGTCGTTATAGGAAGGCCGGCTGCTGCTTGTAAAGTCTGAGCCTGGGAAGATAGCGAGCGGACATAGTCGTCGTCATCTATCATTGACCTAGGCTGCAGCTTATTAAGCATGGTATTTCTTCAAGAAGCGGCCGTTTACTGGCCTGAAAGGCCTTTCACCGTGCATGTCCATGAGTAGATAGGCTCCACCCTGGTAGACCTTGTCTATGATGTACGGGCCTTCATAGTTTGGCTCAAATTTTCCTCGCTTGGCGCGATTGGGGATCATAGGTCTTTTGACCACTAGTACGAGTTCGCCTTGGCGGAATGTCCTCGGCCTGGTCAATCTTTCGTACGAGCGCGTCATCTTTGCTTTGTAGGCCTCTAGATGTTGTTGCGCTATGAGCCGGGTTTCGTCGAGGGCATCAAGCTCCTCAAGCCGAAGGTGAGCATTTTCTTCGTTCGTCAGCTCGTGGTGGACTGCTACTCGTAGAGAGGGTAACTCTATCTCGAGGGGGAGAACTGCTTCCGTCCCAAATACCAACGCGTACGGCGTTGTGTTCGTGGCCGTCTTGAATGTAGTTCGATAAGCCCAAAGGGCTTCTTGCAGCCTTTCGTGCCAGTCTCTCTTATTCCTGGAGACGGTCTTTTTTATGATCTTCGTCAAGGTCTTATTGAAAGCCTCGGCCAGACCGTTAGTTCGTGGGTTGTAAACTGAAGAATATCTCCAGTCTATATTGTGCTGCTGTGCGAAGCGGCTAATCTTATGGCTTCGGTAGGCCGGCCCATTATCGGAGATAATCCGTCGTGGAGTTCCGAACCGATAGATGACGTGCGTCTTGAAGAAATGGAGGATATTCTCCGTCTTCACTTCCTTCAGTGGTACTGCTTCTGCCCATTTGGAGAAGTAATCAGTTGTCGCCAGGATAAAGCGGTGTCCCCGGGATGATGCTGGCTCAATGGGGCCGACTATGTCAGTCCCCCACATTTCGAATGGCCAACTAGCCAGCGTCGGGTGCAGTGGATTCGGATGTTGGTGGATGAAGTCTCCATAGATCTGGCATGAGTGGCATTGCTTCGCATACTCGAGGCAGTCCTGGATCATCGTGGGCCAGTAGTAACCCATCCGTTTAATTTTTAACTTCATCTTTGGGCCCGCTTGATGAGAACCGCAAAGCCCGTCGTGAACTTCTTGAACGACTCTTTCTGCTTCGTCAGGTCCCAAGCATCTCAGCCATAGAAAATCAAACGATCTCTTGTACAGGGTATCGTTGACGAAAGCGAAGGATAGAGCTCGTTTCATAAGCTGATGTCTTGAGGACGCTTCTTCGGGCATTCGGTGGGACTTAAAGTAGTCTATGAAGACTTCCCTCCAGTCCTCAGCCTTCTCACGGTCTTTTATTTGTAGGGTCGCTTGCTCAGTCGCTCCCTTTTCTTTATACAATTCCGGAGGTATTTCTGCCGGGGCGAGCACTCGACGGCTTTGTACCACGATTCTGACGTCATCGAGGTTCTCGTCGGCCAGTTCTTTAGCGAGTTTGGCCAACGCGTCTGCTTTGCTGTTCTCCGCGCGCGGTATGTTCTCTAGAATATAGAAGGGGATCTGGGCCAACAGTTGTTGCACCTTTTCGCCGTACTTCACCAATTCTGGTTTGCACGTTTGGTAGTCACCATTTACTTGGCTAACGACCAGCTGAGAATCCCCGTATATGAGGAGGTCTTCAATTCCCATGTTGATGGCGATTTTGAGGCCTGCTATCAGGGCTTCGTATTCGGCTTCATTGTTTGTCCTTGACTCTGTTAAGGAGAAGGCGAAGCGCATTATCCCTCCTTGTGGAGTTGCAAAGATAAGGCCTATCCCCGATTTGATGATCGGGCTACCCTGTTTCTGTTTCTTTATGGAGGACGCTCCATCGAAATAGAGTTCCCATCGTGTGCTTCCACCGCCAATTGCGTCAAATGCATGCTCGTCCGGCAAATCACAATTCAGAGGAGAGTCGGCCGGTATCGGGTGTTCAGCGAGGAAGTCGGCAATGGCCTGGCCTTTCACTGCCTTGAGGGGTTGATATGTTATCGAGAACTCCATCAAGAGCAAGGCCCATTTAGCGAGTCGTCCCGTCAATATAGCCTTTGACATCAGGTATTTAAGGGGGTCCACCTTCGAAATGAGACGGACTTCATGCGCCAACGCATAGTGCCTGAGCTTCGTTATTGCAAAGATTAATGCCAAGCAATGTTTTTCGATGGGCGAGTAATTGCTTTCTGCCCCCAGCAGCACTCGACTTAAGTAGTAAAGTGCTCTTTCTTTCCCCTGATCGTTCTCCTGTGCCCATAATGCGCCCAAAGAACCTTCAAGGGCGGCCGTGTAAAGAATGAGAGGCTTTCCTTTCACTGGGGCAGCCAACACCGGAGGATTTTGCAAGTATTGTTTGATCTCGTCTAGTGCATCTTGACATTTGTGATTCCAAACGAACGGGGTTCCCTTTTTCATCAGGTGGCTGTAAGGACGGCATTTGCCCGAAAGATTAGCGATAAACCGCCGGATGTATGCGAGCTTCCCTTGGAGAGACCGCAACTGCTTGAGGGTTCTTGGCGGAGGCATTTCCATAATCGCTTTAATCTTTGACGGATCTATTTCAATACCTCGGTGTCGAACGATGAATCCCAGGAATTTACCCGAGGAGACTCCAAACGCGCATTTGAGGGGATTCATTTTCAAATTGTATTGCCGAAGGCGTTGAAATACGGTTTCGAGATGCTTTAAATGCTCTTCGTATGACATGCTCTTCACTACGAGGTCATCGATATAGCATTCGACGATGTCGTGTATGAGATCGTCGAAGATTTTTGTCATGGCCCTTTGATAGGTGGCGCCAGCGTTCTTTAGACCAAAGGGCATAACCCTGTAGCAGAATATGCCCAAAGGAGTCCGGAAAGCGGTGTGCTTCTGGTCTTCGGGATGCATCTTTATCTGATTGTATCCTGATGAACCATCCATAAAGGAGAAGACCTCGTGAGTGGATGTGTTATCTATCATTAGCTCGGTTACCGGCACCGGGAAATCGTCCTTTGGGCATGCTTTATTGAGATCCCTGAAATCCACGCATATGCGCACCGTTCCATTCTTCTTCATTACCGGGACGATGTTGGCAATCCAGTCGGGATATTGGACTTCCTGGATAAATCCGGAATCGATCAACTTCTTGACTTCGGCGTTGATGCTCATCTCCAGCTCAAGTCGCATCCTTCTTGGCGCCTGCTTGACTGGCTTGATATCTGGGGATATTGCTAATCTATGCACCGCAATCTCCGGATCCAATCCTGGCATCTCAGAGTAGTTCCACGCGAAGCAGTTTTTATGCCGTAGGAGCACGTTCTTTAACGCGGCCACCTTTTCCTCGGATAACAGCTCGCTGACAAATGTCGGTCGCGGGTCGTCTGCCGATCCCAGCTCGATCTTCTTGAGGTTATCTGCGGTAGTATGTATACCGTCTTCCAGTTCTTTCGGAGCGGGCGGAAATTCCGAGATCAACTCATCATCGCTGTTCTCGAAGCACCGGGGAAGGTCATCTTCGTTCTCGGTCTCTTCTTTTAATATCGTAATCATATAACAGGTGCGAACCCGCTCCCAAGACTGAGGTGGATCCGGTTCTGCTCTTGTGGCTTTGGGCTCGTGCTTTTGCGGCGGCGTTACTTTCCAACCGTCGGATAAAGCGAATCTACCCCGTCGGTACTGGTCCTCGACCCAGTTCTTGAAGGTGAAGCAGTCTTCGGTAGGATGTCCTATGGCTCGGTGATAAGAGCAATAACTCGGATGAGAGACCTTGCTAGCTTGCTCAGGATGCCTAGAATCTGGAAGCGTGATCATCTGATGTTTTAGGGCGAGCTTGAGCAACCGTTCCGTCTTGTCTCGGGGGAAGGAGTATGCTCGACTCATCTTTTCCACGAGGGACGAATCCGAGCCGCGCAGTACCCGTAACCCTCTAATCCTGCGTCGTTGTTGTCGGCTTCTTTTCCCGTTTCTTAATTTATTTCCGTCCCCGCATCGGGCCTTTCGTATGACGGGTTGACAATGGTGAACATCTTTATCTTTTGCAGCCTGTGCAGTCTGTTGGAATAGACGTTGCGTCCTGGCCTTCTCATAGATGGCCACTTCGTGGTTGTGGTCTTCCCGAATTTTCTGATCCGCTTTCGTGGTAGGCTTGCCCATTCGTCCTTTAAACAACGGGTTTGGCGCTTCGATCGCGGGGTTTAGTTTTGATGAGGGATTGGCCTCTCCTGACAGGGCGCCTTCTTCTTCATCAGAGGTATATATGGCGTAGCTGCCGTGGGCTCGCTCCCGTTTTCCGGTTCTCGCGTACCCAAGCCCAAGTGTTTCCATTTTCCCATTGAGCAATTTGCGCTGAGTCCCGGGGACATCCCAAATCCTGTTGTAGAACCGAGCCTGCCGCACCGTCTGTTTTAAGGGTACTCCTTGGCGCTTCAATAACTTCTTCAATCCATTTGTATAGTATCTAGGCAGACGGATGGGTTGGAGCCTGTCAAGTGTAACATCCGCGCCGTGCCAGATCTCTTTCTCCACCTTCGACTCTGAGGATTGGTAGAATAGGATCACCTTCTCACCCCTTCGCCTGGGAGGGACGTAAAATGTTTGCAGGTCCTGCACGCTGTGAGCTTGAAGCGCGTCGAGATCCTTATAGTGTTCTTGCGGTACCATGGTGATTTGCAGACTATGGTCCTCGCAAAGGGATGCCTGTATTGACAGCCGACTGGAGAATACGGCGTTAACCTCGTCCTCCGAATCACTCCCGAAGACCGGTATGGGGGTGGGCGCCCCCAGGTTGTTGCGTTGGGATGGCCCTGTATACACTATTTCCTCCTCTTCTTCGGTATCGCTCCCAAAAACGGGAATGGTGGCGGCGGCTTTGTCCTCTGGGTCGCGACACCTTTCTGTATCTTCGAAATCTGGCAAAAAGTATTTCGCGTCTTCGTATTTGCGAACTTCGTTTACAGAAAACGGGTTCAACTCGCCTGTTACGGTGTACTCGAAACCATCCTTGAAGTACTTCATACACTGATGTTGCGTAGAAGGGATGATGTTGTACTCGTGTAGCCAAGGACGACCGAGCAAGGCGTTGTAGCAGGTCTTGGCGTCAATGACATGGAATTTGATGTCTGTGACGAGAAGTCCGAAGCGTAACGTCAGTATTACAGATCCGAGAGTCCGTGACGATTGAGAGTCGAAACCGGAGATAGTAATTTTGTCACGAGCGAGGTGTTGCACACTCATGCAGATTTCCTTCAACACCCGAACATTAAGGAGGTTGACGGAGGATCCATTATCCACCAGGATCTTGCCTATCTTGATGTCATGGCAGTATCCAGAGACATATAGGGGGCGGTTGTGGTCGCACGTCCCGAGAAGGAGGTCTTCATCACCGAAAGTGACATCGGCCGTGTGCACTTCCTCCAGTTCATCCTTCATCCTTTCAGTGGCGAGAAAGGCTTGGAATTGTTCAGGCTCTTGCAACGCCTTAACTAGTGAGTCTCGTGCTTCCTTTGATAATAGAAGGGCATCAAGAATGCTAAGCTGAGAGGGTAGCTTCCTTAAGTGCGCGAGGATGTTATAGTCCACCTTACCCTTTTTGGGAGGGTCTTTGGTAGTTAGCTCTTTTGTGACCTGGTCATCTAAAGTGATATCTTCAATGACCTTTTCCTTTCCCTTATCTTTTCGGCCGACGGGCCCGAGATTCTTTTCTGGGAGTGTGCGATTGCGCAGCTGAATGTTCTCGCAGGCCTCCGATTCCTCCTCTTTCCCTAGAACGGATTCTGTAAAGAGAGGGCCCAGAGCCATTTCTTCATCAGAGTTGCTCCCGAAGGTGAGAACTTGTGACCCTCTGGCGTCAGCCATGTAACAGCTGCCAGTAGTCTTGTTGTGCCCTCCGACAGTACTTCTTCGCTCCCGACGGCTCTTGCGTTTCATGCGCTTAAAATGTTGCTGACGAATAACATATCCTTGCCACCATATTTTAAAGGCGTCGCACTCCTCCGTGGGGTGTGAGATCTTCCGGTGATATGTGCAGTAGTCAGGGTGCCCTTCCGCCCCATTGTGCCTATTTCCTTCCGAAGGTGGTAGCTTCATTCCCATTGACATGGCTTTGGCGAACCTTTTCCTTGTCTTGAATATTTTCTTGTCTGCTTCGGATGCCTTATGTTCCGGCAGGGGTAGTTCAACTCTTTCGTTCGGTTGCCCGCATTTGGCTCCTTCCGATGTGGCCATCTCACGCTCCTGGTCCGCTTTACATTTTAGACGAATCTCGTCTAGAAAAGCGTCGATCATTTCATTTGTTGGCCATGCATGCTCTGGTTCGGGCTCCGTCTCCAACTTCCTAGCGCTAGGAGTTTTCTCATCATCGGTAAACGAATGGGAGATCACGTTGCAACTCGCCACATATCCCTCGGATTCATCCGACGAGCTCTCTCCATCATCGTCCTCTTGAAAGATGTGGCGGAGGAACTCTTGCAGTGTGACGGGAGTTCGCGCCTTTTGATTGTATTCTTCTAGCGTGTCGATTTGCTTCTGCAAGTTTGTTCGCTCGTCTCCAAGCTTCGCGGGCTTCTTGGCTTTCTTCTTCTTTTTCTTTGAAGATTTTGACGGTTGGGCATGAGTATTTGGGCCCTTATCACGAGTCTTTGCAATGGTGCGGGGCTTCAACATCCCTTCGATAATTTGAGGTTCAAGAGGGTCCTTCCATTCGATCGCAGGGCATGCATGGAGGTCTCTCAGCATTCTTTTGGTCTTCGTTGATAGCACGACCTCCCATGGAGCTTCTTCGATAAAGGAGCAGGTTGCCCCCGGTGTATCGGCCTTTTTAGGAGTATGTGGTTGTGGTGGGTTCACCTTCCACTTTTCGGACAGTACAAACTTCCCTTGGAGGTATTGATCTTCGATCCATCCTTTGAAGACGAAGCAATCTTCAATCGGATGACTTACCGTCTGATGGTAAGGACAGTAGTTGGAGTCATTCACCTCGGTGGGTTGTGGCGGTCGCCTTGGATTTGGTAGGTTTATAAGCCTGTTGCGTATCGCCAGCTCGAATAACCGCTTCGTCTTGTCTCGTGGGAACGAGTAGGGACGCTTCATTTTCTCATTATAGTACCGGCGTCTTTCCTCCAGTTGATTCGCCGATTTCGGGGCGTTAGGTTTGCTGTTGGGCATTCGCGATGAAGGTTGCCCTTCCTTTACCCTTGTCATTCCGCGGTTCTGACTTCGGGGGAGATGGTCTATGACCCATCTGGTCCATCTGAGCCAACTTGTCGATTAAAGCCTGGAATGTGGTTGGCTTAAAGAACATCATAAACTGGGAGATAGTTGCGTGGGGGTCTAGGGTTCCCACGAACATGCCCACCGCAGGTGCTTCCTCGATGCGTTGCTCACATCTCGACCACAAGTTCCGCCAGCGTATAGCGTACTGGACCCAGGTTTCGCCCGGTTTTACCCTGGCGTTAATAAGTGCGGTTATTGGAGTGCGTTCGCTGGCACTTGCAAATCGCTAAGTGAACAACAACTCCATTTCAGCGAACGTTTTGATGGAATCGTTCGGGAGTTCTGAATACCATTCGAACGCTGTTTCTAATAAGCTGCCCACGAACTGGCGAAGCAACAATTTATCGTCACCGCCGGTGTTACCGCAGAGGGCCCGGAACTGGGCAACATGTTGATGGGGATTGCCGGTCCCCTTATACACATGGAATTTCGGTATCGTATAGCCTTGCGGGTATTTGATTTGATCGTACCAGCTCGGATACGGCCGCCCCGTTTTCACGACTTGACCAGCTGCCTCAGTCGCATGATGAACTCGGATTTGCTGGGCTATGTAGTCAGCCAAGTCAGCCTTAGAGATTGCATCCTCCTTGGCCGTTGAGAGGGTTGGTGTTGGATTTGACGTTTCTCCTCGGTCGTCTTCAAGAACGATCGGGGGATCCTCGGCGGGTAGGTCCTGCTGGATCATCATTCCTATCACATCTTGGAAGAGAAGGCCCATCCGTTGTATGTTGGCTGCTTGTTCAGCAGCCTCTTTGTCCCTTTTCTCCAGTGTCCGGCGAAGGAATTCAGCATCGGTTTCTTCCTCTCGGCGTGCGTCTGAGGACGTTTCTGGGTTTTCTTTTGGCCCGGTGAGCGCGGCCATAGCATTCATCATTTCTTGCAGCTTCTGTTGCTGCTCCTGGGCTTTCGTCACGGATCGGGTTAGGGGTCGGTGGCCCGTAGAAGTGCGGCTTTCCTCTTTCCCAAAGGCCATGTAAACAGTGTGCACCACCATGCCCCCAGACTTAGGGCGCCTGGGCTTAGTGCTTTCAGTCGTCGCTGCATGCTGTGAGGTCCTCTCTGGCCTCCTCCTTTTGTGAGTCAGTTGATCACCAGCTTTTTGGGGTTTAGCCTGGTGACCGGCTTCAGGTTGGATTTTCAGCTTCTTGTGCTGGCGGGAGAAGTTTGGATCGATGATCGAGTCTCGGGCCTGCCGCCAAGCCTTATAGATTTTGGAAGACAGCCGTTGAGGAGATCGGGGCTGTTCGGGTTTTGTTTCCACAACCTTTTTCAATGAGGGAGGAGACCTCTTCAGTACTGCCGTGGGGGAATTCCTTCGCACCTTATTTAGCATTTCAAAGCTGTTCCCAGTTGGAACAGCAGCATTGACCTCTGCCACCGGGGCCGCTGGAGTCAACCCGGAGGGAGAGTTGCCCCCAGCCTTCCTTACTCGGCGCCAATGGCGACGTCGAGCGCGTCGAGCGGGCGGCGTTGGGTTAGCAGTAAGAATGGTTCCTTCTTGCCCCCTGTGTGGATGGGGGGTTGTTGTTGGCGTTAGCCTATCGAAGACCGATGTCCTCTGGGAAGCGGGAGCAAAGGCCGGAGCCGTCAATCTTGTAAAGACTGACTTTTTGGCTGGAGAGGTCGCCTTGGCGATTTCGGGAACGGGAACGGCCACTTTCTTAAAAGCAGCCTTCTCTGAGATTGTAGGTCCTGTGATGGGTTTGCAGGATTTCTGGCCCAATCTAGAGAAGACCGAGGCGTTGACGTTGGGCGACTCGTTGAGAGGAGCCGCGGCAGGGGTAAGTCGATCAAAGACCGACTTCTTGGGAGCCTCCGTTGTCAGCACTGGAGCGGCAAAGTTTGTCGGCGGGACCATGGTCCCAAAGAACAATCCTGTGGTGGCGCGAGTGACCTGTTCCACGGGCATTGTGAATAGCGAGGCAGCTTGGGGTCCGTAGGCTATACCTCCTGGCGAGGCAGAGCGTCGGCTGCAATTGCCGTCTGAGCAGTTGGAGGATTTCGCAGGGGTGGAAGCCATCGATCCTTTGCTTTCTGCAATAAGCGAGATGCCAATTCTCAGTACCTTGAAACCCGAGGGCAACTATTAGCGAACCGCGATTGGTTCGCGAATCACGACACACGAAGTATGGAGTGGAAAGAGGAAAAGGTCCCACCGGGCGTGCCAGAATCTGTTCCCCTCCGAAAGACGGCGCGACACCGCGTCTTGCCTGAGATTCGGGGCAGATGCTAATTGGTGCTATCCGTCCACCTCTTCGAAGATGCCAAGTTGATTTATGGCACTACGTATCGAAGGTTTAGACGGATGCGTCCGATGTAGGAGACTTCGTCAGATTCCCCCTCGTTTGAGGGGTTTTTGATTGTGGGGACGCTCTTCCCTGCAGGCGCAAGCCCCTGCAGTTAATTACGCTACCGCATTGCGGTAACAACTTTCTCCTTCTCCAGATGGTCACTTCGTGTCGTGGGTGTCTGTTTTGTATTTTGTTGCCCGTGGATTGTTTACGGAGACTGAGTTATGTCGTCGCCCGTAGGGCGTGGACTAGTCCAAATCCGTATTATCTTAGATTTGGGTTTGGGGGGGTTTGGTTTGAGGATACGTCAGCCATACTTGAGGCTAAGATCAACTCAAACGTTTGTTAAGGATACGTTAGTCTAACTTTGTGACTAAGATCAACTTAACGGGATCGTTTAGATCCGACAAAAGAGTGTTTGGACTCTAATGTTCCAGTTTAGGGACATAGTGGTCCATCGTCTGTATGGCTGTCGGGACCCATCACCTCTCTGACGACGTTGAAGGATTACAACGACAGATGTCAGAGGAGTTCAGAGATGTACCCTTGAGCCGGAGTTAATTTGGGGGATTCGTAGTCCAGTATGTTTGAGGGTTTAAGGACGCGTTAGCCATCTTCGAGGCTAAGATCAACTTAAACGGGACCGTTTAGGTCCGACAAAAGAGCATATGAAGGGCTCTATTGTTCTAGTTTAGGGACGTTGCGGTCCGTGGGTAGTTTAAGGACATTGCGGTCCGTGGGTAGTTTAAGGACATTGCGGTCCGTTGTTAGTTTTAAGACATCTCGGTCAAGGTTAAGGACGTCGTAGTCCATGGGTTTAAGGACCCCACAGTCCGGTATGTGCTCTGGATGCTTCACACGGGTTCACTGCCGTGCTTAGCGAGGACCAGGCTCCGCTCTGGACGTTTTCCGTGGGGTCAAAAGTGACGTTATCCACGTTCCGCGTGACCAGGAATTTGTATGAGTTTAAGGACCCCACAGTCCATATCATGGGTGGTCGTCGGGACCCGTCACCTCTTTGAAGACATTGAGGGATTACAATGCCAAGTATCAAAGGAGTGAAGAGATGTACCCTAGAACCGGAGTGGCTTGAGCAGTCCCTGGCCCAATTTGAGGTCAGGACTGATTAATTATGTTATGAGCCCATTGGCCCAATTAGTCACGAATTGAGGACTTATGGCCAGCTTGGGCTAAGTCCCATCATGTCTGGAATATTGATTCCTTGTGAGTCCATCGAGGGAGAAGCTTTGCCTCTATCCTTTTAGCCAATTGGGCTATAGACTAGTGTTAAACACTTCAAAGCAATCAGTGTTGAACACTGGGAATGAGTTTGACAAGTTAGTGTTTAACACTAGAAGAATAATTGGTGTTAAACACCAGCAACAAGGCCTTGAAATGATCATAAGCACTAAAACAGCTCAGTGTTGAACACTGGCAATGGGGATCTCAAATTAGTGCCGAATATTAAAACAATTAGTATTGAACACTACGAACAAAGTTCTTTAATTAGTGTTGAACACTAAGGCCCGATAGCATTTCAATACTGGATTCGAGGGTTTTAACTTAGTGTTAAACACTACAGCAAGAACGGTCACGTGGCCCCACGTGAGAGTGCCTTCCCTTCAATGATTCTGCCGAAATTACTGTGTCTTTGATAGCGTCACGTGTCAGCACGTGATGGGCATTCAAATGCCTATGTGTTAAGGCTTCTGCTGAAAGTCACGTGGGTCACGTGGGGTGCTGCCTCAAAGGGGCTTTCTGTAGGGCTTTTGGGGGGTCACGTGGTGACACGTGACCCTGCCTCAATGTTGTTTTTTTTTTTTTTGGAGGATCTGTTACTCCTCTTTCAGGAATTAAATTCCTCGAACTTTTAATTTCAGAGGAATTAAATTCCTATTTCCTTTTGAAGGCTTATATTCTGGAATAGAGTTTAAATCTGAGTTTTCTGTGGGAATTAAATTCCTTGTTTATGCGAAGAACCGAATAGGGTTAAACCCTAACAAAAGCTTTTAAGGAATTAAACTCCCCTTTTCTGAGGATTATGATTAAAGGAATTAAATTCCCACCGTTTCAACAGAACTATGTTCTTAATTAGGGTTCAACCCTGTTTCTTTTTGTTTTGAAGGAATTAAATTCCCATGATACAGGGTCGAACCCTGACTTTATTTTGGAGGAATTAAATTCCTATAGTTCTATGAGAGTTAAATTCTCATGCTTGCATTCCTTCTTTATGTTTTGGATCTGCATGGCAGGATCTCGACCCATTGAGAATTAAATTCTCAACCTTAAGGGGAGATGTGCACTTTGCAGATCCTCTATCAAAGAGGGAGGAGATATGCTCTCTCGTTTTATGCCTCAGAGTTAAACTCTGTTGAGAATTAAATTCTTTTTCTTTCCAAAAGGCTTTCCCTTTCTTACCTAGGGTTTTTTGCAGAAGATCTGAGTCTTTTCAAAATATCAAAGCTCTTCTCCTTTCTCTTTTCTTCTCTGCGTATCTCCCTTGTTTTTGTGTCCCTTGGCTCCTATTTATAGGAGAAGCAGCCGAATCAATCAGTCTTTTGTGAATCTTCATTGAGAGATTTGATTTGCGTCCATCATTCATTTTGGGCCTTTGGATTATCAGGTGAATTTTATTCACCATTGGATTTTAAATCCAGAGATTTTCCTTTGTTATTTTGGTTAGATTTTTAAGGGGGAAATCTTTCCAAACCCGAGATTTTCCATAGATAGATGATATTTAATCATCTCTGGATCTTTAATTTGATTGGTCCCAAATAATTACTTTCCTTTGGAAAGATTCGAATTTCCTTCAGAATTTAATTCTGTCGTCAAAAATGGGCTTTGAAAGCCGGTCACGTGTGACCACGTGACCCATGGTCACGTGTAGACACGTGACCCTCTTTGGAATGAAGAATCCTCTTCCTTTCTGCGCTATCTTCCGGTTGCTGTTGTAGCCATCACGTGCTACCACGTGACGCCTGGTCACGTGTGAGCACGTGACCCCTGTCTGGCACTTCTTTCTTTGGTTCAATTGGAGAGCGAGTTTGCTGCTTTGAACGTCACGTGTCGACACGTGACCCTGGTCACGTGGGAGCACGTGACCTCTTCTGAAGCTCTTTTCCTTGACTTGATCAGCGAATCAAAGTGCGCTTTTTCTGTATTTTATAGGTCACGTGTCAACACGTGACTGCTGTCACGTGTAAGCACGTGGCCTCTTTTGAAGCTTTTCCCAGAAGCTTTCCTGATTTTAAATCAGGAAACACCATCCTCGAAGAAGTCCCTTCGAGTTCGTATATAACCATACGATAGATTTATCCAATGGAAGTGGATGTTCGTAGTAATACGAGGTGTTCTGTAGAAATGCAAAGGGTAAAAGAAGGAGCGGCAATGACTTATGCAACTCAGACAATCCAAAAACCAGTATTTTAAGAAAGTTCGGTCGACTTGGTTACTGAGTCATAGTCTAGGGTCGGGCCATGGTCGCTGCCAAAGAGAGAGAGAAAAGAAACACTCTGCGTGCACTCTAACCTAGATCAGAATGGTTATCACTTTATCTAATCAGGAAACCTCCCACTGTATAGTCAAATTCTCCCCTAAACCTGAAGAAGAATTAGTCGGGATCGCCCGAAGAGTAAACCAACTCATCAGTGGGAATCGGGATCCAACTCTCATCGCATGATAACGTGAAGGAATCCACTCACATTATCACACTCCAGAAGGTATGCGCATGCCTGGCAAGTTTCAGTTTCTTTAGAAACTCCCGATATGGATTTTTACCCCATGCTCTTATGACCTTGACGTTGGCCAAAATATCATAAGTCACGTGTCAAAATGCCCATCATTATCTTGTTAATTTGAACCCACTCGTACGTACCCCTGACGTTGGCCAAATAGCAGTACGACTGTCCCAAACCAACTCATCTATCTATGCAACAGATGAATACCCAGCAGCTACCAAACACTATGCCTTGGCGTTGGTCAAAATACATAGCTTGAATACTACTGAATACCCAACTGAAATGACGGAAGGCTACAGCTGGTTTTTGGCGAAAAACCTTTAACGTAACGAACTTGATATCGCTGAAGGAACCTGATAGCTTTTTACAAAAATATAGTGGCGAAAACCTTTGCTAAAGAGGTCACTCCCGGTGAAGGGATCTCGGCTTTTTCCTCGTGGAATGAGGTGCAGGATATTCCAACTGAATACCGCGATGCAAAGCAACAAGTAATCGACTATAGTGAAATTATTACCCTGACGTAAAATTCTGCCCAAGGGGTCACTCCCGGTGAAGGGATCTCGGCCCTTGCCTCGTTGAATGAGGTGCAGGATATTCCAACCGAATACCACTGTGCAAAACAAAAGAAAACGACCTTATAATAACACTTTTGAAAACTGTTCCAACAACGTCAAACATGTTTGTTTTCCTTTGCATTGATCAGAATCAACGCAGTCCCATCAATTAATCACATCAGAAAAGAACGAAAATAAAATGTACGTATATGCCATCCGCATTCATCACCGGGTCCCGTCATCACCCGTTAGGTTACTTAACTAACGACAGAGCGGGGACTGGACTAGCGCGAGTGTAAAATATATACAACATCTACTAGTATATATACCGATATACAATAATCGCTCCAGGCGTGATAAATGCAACATTACAGAAAAGTAATAGGCATCACAGAACAATACAGATAATCTGGGATCTCCGGGTTTCACAGAGCCGCTAATGAAACCCGACGTTCCCCTGGTCATGTGGATAGCCTGTGCAATAAAAACCTAGACCCCTACAGGTGCGACAAGTCACCCGCCAAAACCTGGAGCGAGACAGCCCCTTTCAGTAAAGTGAATGAACCACCCGACACTTCACGGAATCCGGTAACTTGAGCACCCCTCCTGGGGTCAACCTGTACCCCCTACGAGTGCGACGAATAGTGCCAATTCTAGAGTGAGGCCCCCTGCCTCTCAAAGCCATGAGATGCGGACCCGTTGCCCTCCAGAACCCGGCTATCCATGCACTCCGTCGCGGGGTAAACCTAGTACAGAAATGAAAATATGTACAACGGGTACATCGACCTTAATCAGGCCGTGCTCCAAAAGAATAATATACAAACAGGCAGCGACGGCAGTCCACATGTCGGACGCTCGCCCCGCGATATCAAATGTACAAATAAATCCAAACTGCACTAACATTGCACCAAGTTATCCACCACGACAAATCCGCAACATCACAGCACAACACAGAACATCAACGCGAATGTCACGTTCGTAAACCCGTCTAAAAGGACTATAGCAATTAGACAAGATTTACCGCTCGAATGACATTCATGGTCACAGATATAATGTAAGCACTGTGAACTAATATATTTAAAATCTCGATCGACAAAATTTCCCGAAGTGGGCCCCAAGTACAAATCCAGTACTCAAACAAATCTGGGCCCAAACAAAATATTCCAGAAATCACAATTCCATATGAAAGACACCCAGAAGAAAAACGGTGAACTGAAGCCCCAAAACGACGGCGGAACTGCGGCAAACCCATGGGTTTTGCGGCGGTTCCGCGGCGGTTTTGTGGGATCAGTCTACCAAATTTCTTCTGCAGTCTTAGAAAAGCCTGCTCGATTTTCTGACATACTCAAAATAATCTTTAGACGACAAAAAAATTTCAACAGAAACTTAAAATTTGGAATTGCAGTTTTGGAAATTTCGTTCGACCGATATTTTAAACATGTTAGAACAAGCTAGTAAAGGTTAATGGCGTGGCTCTGATGCCATGCAAGTCTACGGTAACGCCCCGGTCAATAATCCGAGGCCGAACGCGGAATAAAAACTTTTTCATAAACTGGCGCTAGCATAGACTGTAACCCGGATCGTGCCATTAACACTAAACTAGCAAACTGTAAAATGATAGAATGGCTATACCGATCGATCCGTGTCCTTCGGTGTTTAGCCATCATCCCACGCTCCTCGCGGCATCTGCGATCTCGCTCGATCTCCGGTCTCCTTGTCGAAGTGGCACCACGTCAACGGATCTTTATACGGGCTCCCGCCTCTAAACCGAGGCAACTCGGACATGAAGTTTACTAGCCAACATGTCCAAGATTGATATAGAGAGAGTGTAGAATATTTTGTCTCAAGGTAAATGAAGTTGCCTTTTGAGTTGTGATGGAAATGAGCTAAAGAAATTTTTTTGTGCATGCAAAGAAAAATTCAGCCATCACAAAAATTCAGCCATCCCCACCAAATTGCTCTCGGCCAAATCCTGCACATGATGTGCTCGGCCACTAATGAAAAGAGTTCCCTGGAAAAATAGATGGGGGTGAGCACAAGAAAAGATGCGGCGACATTAAGCCAAATATCAACACAAATAATATCCTAGGCATTACAAGAATCAATAAATGCTTAAGCCACCTTGCAAATGAAACCATGCTTCACTATAAGCAAACCAAGTGACTACTCACCCTCAAAATGCCACCTCACCAAATCACTCATCCAAATAAAGATTTCGGCCATGAAGGAAAATGTGGCAAAAAAGATACACTCACATGAAGCAATAATTAAACATTAAAACTAATGTTTAATCGGGAGGAGAAAAACTGGAAACTTTAAAAGTAATCCCGTAACGAATTATAGGATTACCCCACAACTGTATATACATACTCGCATTTGTATTCCGACCGAATACGAATGCAAAGAGACAGAAAATATTCCTACACAATATAATACTAGGTCCGGCTTAAACCAAAGCCCACCAGTATTGTCTGTCCGAACCATGACACGTGCACAAGTGCACGTGCATGTTTGAACCCTACCATAAAACCATACGGGCTCTACAACGTTTCGCCCGAACTTGGGAAACTATTTGTGGGGGACTCTAAAGACTCGTCAATACTCTGGCAGTGGGTTTAACCACAAGTCGTCAGTGGTACTAGCTGTACGTAACGGTTGCCCATGTATTGACTGAAAGGGAAGCCGATGAGCGAACTCGTCCTGAAACCCTATTGAGCCTATCAGTGACAATATCCATACAGTCCAGTCCGTTCGTCTATGAGCATCACATATCGGGCCTAAGGGGCTAGTAACGTCAGACCCCCAACAGCGGTATAAGTCGTGTCAGAGTGTAGCCCAGAACACCCTGAGATACTACTGGAGTACCTACCAGTAAATCTCCTGCCTCGGCCGAGGGCTTTGTGTAATGGCTCTCCTAGACACAGCGCGATCTCACCCCCAATACCGGGAGAGACGAATCCCCTGCCGATCCGCTCAATTGCCTCCATGTGGCTCGGGACTGTACCCAACTAAAACCCGTTTGCACGACTCTTTTGAGCCGTGGTAGGGTAGTAATCTAAGCACAGTGGGAACTCACACGAGACAAATGACGACCTCAGGTCGATGAACTAACCCGTACACATGTCACCAGGGAACTCCTATCTGATGCTAGATATAATACCAACTAGCAGGTTCCCGGCGAGTCCTGTCCGGTGCACTCATAACCCAATGAGCACCTGTATACATCTTAGATGAATCAACTGATATCAATGGCTTGTGAGACCGGCCACCGCCCCTCGTCGGGGTCTCGACTGTATACACTAGTCTACTCCGGAGTATCGATACCCTGTTTCGAAACTTCCACGACTACGGACCACTTTTAAGGATGTGCTTATAGACTACCCAACTCTCACGTATATGATCGCCATCATACTGTTGGTAGTCAAGCAAGATCCTAGGAGCTCTATCAACGTGTAATAGTGATCAGTAATGTCACCTAAAGCAGCACACGATGATAAAGACAAACCAGATAGCATACTATCATTTCGAGTAAGACTGTCCAACCGGTATATGTCCTCCCTCAATCATTGCAATTACGTACTTGCGATCCAATAATTGATTTTGAGGGCACTATATCCAACAGTAATTTACTGCAGGGGCTTGCGCCTGCAGGGAAGAGCGTCCCCACAATCAAAAACCCCTCAACGAGGGGGAATCTGACGAAGTCTGCTATATCGGCTGCATCCGTTTAAACCTTCGATACATGGTATCATAAATCAACTTGGTATCTTCGGAGAGGTGGATGGATAGCACTTAATAGCATCTGCCCTCGAAATTCAGGCAAGACGGACCTACATGGTCTCGTCCTGTGTTCGGCGGAGAACATGGTCATGGCTTATTCATGTTAGGCAGGAATATTTCGTGGTAATGTAGGATAGGTACTGGAGGGAATATGATTATCATGAAATGATGTCATTTGATT
Source organism: Agapanthus africanus (assembly GCA_030015575.1). Lineage (NCBI taxonomy): Eukaryota > Viridiplantae > Streptophyta > Magnoliopsida > Asparagales > Amaryllidaceae > Agapanthus > Agapanthus africanus. Next base: position 734,148,891 of record CM057341.1, on the reverse strand, counting down.
ACTAATCCTATATTCCTGGAAATATCTTTTACACCTAAACAAATATGGTAATATTTCATAGTAAGTTAGGATTACCACTTAGATTACCTCCTACCCAGCGCACCTCCTAAAGTTCTTCAAACTTGAACCTGTAAAATACAGATAATACCCCAATATGTTTCCACATGGTTGCACCAATATATTTTTTCATTTTTTATTTGCACTTTAATATCTTAATTGTTTTTCGACCTTCACTTGGCTACCCAAAATAACTTTCCACCTTTGTCTGGTCGAGAAAAAGGTGTTTTTTCCCTCTCAATAATTAATTATGACACTTATTCTTGAATATCTCAAGCGCATAAAGATAATTGCAGAAGTCAAACAACTATGTCGACGTTTTGCACCAAGAGTTTAATTTATTGCACGTGCGTGCGATGCTTGTGAATGGATAGTAGCATTGTACGTTTACAAACAAGTCTCATGTGATTTAAATATTAAAATTTTATAATGAAATTCTAGAGATATCTTTATGACTTTATATGTTAGTGTACAGAGAGAAAGAGATTGAAATTTGCATTTACATAAAAACAATTAAAATAATTATATGGGATGATAATATAGATGGACAACTTGAAATATTCTAAATGCACATGTCAGCAGATCCGTATACAACTTCTTCAACGCATTTTTTAACCGCAGCATAAAACTTCCAGCGGAACAAGCAGGACGGCAAGTAATTTTATTTAGGTTTAATTGCACAAAACACCCTGCAGTTTACCCAAGTAGCACTTACGAACCCCTCAAGCAAACTATGAGCACAAACACCCCCTCTTTTCATCTACAAAACCCTAAATAAATACTCACTTTAGACGACACAGACAAGTTCTAGAGTTACCTTAGACGAAGATTTGAGCTAACTGTTTTCAAGGGGATTTGGTTGTAAGGAGTGTGGGTGTTTGTGCCAATAAGCTCCGAGAAAGAGTACAAGCGCTATCTAGGCTGAACAAATGGGTGTTTTGTGCCATTAACCCTATTATTTATTCATAAACCATCAAAGGTGCTTATATAAAGTTCCGATTGCGGTGCCAACATTCCTCCGGTCATAAGAGGGCGAAAGCTAAGGTTTTCAATTTCGAAACATGGGCATTTATCAACTCAATTCCAAAACCACAAGAAGTTCAACATCATGAAACATACTGAAAAAACACATAATGCAGCAGTTGTACCACTAAAATCTCACAACAGACAGAAAAGAAAAGCTCTATTTCCCCTATTATTCATCGAAAACTTCACTTGGAATCGACGAGTCTCTCAATCAAATCAGCAGCATCCTGCACGGTGGCGATGCTCGACGCACTTTCTTCCTCCACACTGATGCCGAATGCCTCCTCGAGACCCATCACAATCTCAACCTACACATAAATTCCAAATTCCAAGAGTTCTATTATACTCATGTTTTGGGACGTGCCATGCAAATTATAATTTTAACCATACAAGTACATCTGAAGAAAATGTACTTGTACTCATCACAGACCTCAAGTGTCTTTTTTCTGGGAGGGGCTGAATTTGTCGGCTGCTTTTTTTGTTTTGGGGTATAACTCTGAATTGTGCTAGTAACTTTTTTTATTTCATTCTTTCATTCAAACATTTTATCTACCTAGGGTCATAGGTTATCTATCCGCAATCCTCAAAAAATTATATTTGTATGCAACGAGGAATATATTTTGAAGTGCAATGCTTTTTTGTGGAGCCTAGTGAGGTTGAATCCAAATAGATAGCCTTATGGCATTCAAAAGGATAAATATGATTATGAGATAGATGGTAATATGCAGACCATACTTGCCATCTGCATTATAGTTGTAGACAGAGAGAGATGATGTATATGATAGTGTATGATATTTAATTATGTGGAATTGAATGTTCAGGTTTGAACTGAGACTTGGAAGGAAAGAAGTAAGCTGAGTATAGTACCGTGTCAAGTGAATCAGCACCAAAATCAGTGAATTTGGATTCGCCAGAGATGGAAGTGGTTTCAGGGAGTGCAAGCTGCTTCTTTACTATACCACAAACCTTCTCCAATGTCTCTGGTTTGGCCTGTTCAACAAATTAGCCTTGAGAATCAACCAAAAATATATGATCATTTTGACACAAGGATAAACTGAAAGAAGATATAATTCAAAAATGAAAAGATGAACAATGTATTGAAAGAACTGTGTTTGATGAATTTCCCAATGTCTAGAAAACTATTAAAGTTGTTATCTGAGGTGATGATTCAAGACATGACATTGCGTGTAACTGTGCAAGACAGTTTTCCAAATTTCAGATATAAAGACATAGCTATAAAAGTTTTATATTGAATATATGTAAATACCAATTACCTATGTTACATTAAAAAAAAAACTCAAGGGCATTTCGACCGAGGGATCATCAAAATTTCTTAAGCTAACATAATCCGTTTAAATCGAAATTTATGTACATAATTTTGTGTTCATAAAATTTACTCTAAATTATAGGTACCCTTCATTTCTATGCTAGGCTGGTTTCCCTACAGCATAATCCCACGATTTTGGACCGTCAAACTAGCTCAAGCTGCTCTGCATTCAGTAACTCGTTCTGATGGAAATCACCACACATAATGTCGTCATTGTCATCACCCTCACAATCTAGCCTTTTCCATGAAAAAATAGGGTCACCTATGGGGTAAGACTCCATACACTATTTGAGAAAGTTTTACAACTAGCAGCAGACTCGACACCAACACACTTAATTAGTGTCAAACGTCTGGCCAAGGAAACCATAGACTTATAGGCTTGAAACAGTCCTAAAAGTAAAACAATTACACATAACACCTGATGCCTACCTTTGCTGTCCGTGAAACTAAGGTGATATCCATAGAGAATTAAGAAAATTAAGGAATATATTATGGAGAATAAATAAAGTATTTCATAGAACTTCACAACCAAAGATCATGCCTGCTGAGTTTCTGTATTAAACATCGCCGGTAACATTGAAAGAAAAGATAGCATAATGAAATTGGAACAATATGAGATGAGGAGTCAGAGAACCATACAGCACAGGAGATCCGGAGGCGAGTTGGTTGCATCCATACAGATGGGAAGCTTTTCCTAAGACTGGAGAAAGAAACTGAATTCTGAGCAGAGAAGCCAATAGCTACCTGCAAAATATCCAATACCAAGGGCTTATCTTAGTTAAATCAGCCTCTGCATGCTAGGGGCAGGACACCAAATCTTATTGCATAGTAACTACGGCTTAAATGTCCTGAACCTTAGAGAGAAAATAGACCAAATTTAATTTCCCATAAAATTTATATGTAAAAGCTTGTTGTTTGTGTTACAAGCTCTTCTTATATGCAGTTTTTGTTTGTTCATCCATTACATCGTCAATAATAAAATATTGATAAAAGCAAAATATACCATCATTGACATGAATACGAAAACAATTTTCCCTGAGAGAAAAATAACAGTACAACATGAATTCTACAAGGATCCCTATGAATTTTTTCGTTGAGCCTTGAGGTATCTACAAATACTATGGACAAACTTTATGAAAGCGATGCTTTGTTCGAAGTATGCCAAACAATTAAAATAGAATGGTAATTGTAATCATGATGTAATTTAGGCAAGCCAATAGGCAACCCCGCAACCATACAACAGCACATGAAATTTAGAATACTTCATATTTGTTATGATCTTCATCTAGATTTAAGAATCCAACGTCTCAGGTTGTTTCTAGTCCACTGCAGCATCAAACGCTAGAAAAATCATGACTAGCTTCGTCATTACTATTTGCAGAAAGTTCATTTGCAGCCCATATCTTTGAACTTCTTATTATATCCTACAAATTTGTTACCTATATATCATGATATCTTATATCCAACTAATTATCTCATAACTAATAAATAATCAGTGAACATGAAAGTGTACATTAAATATTAAATATTATCATAATCAGAGATAACAGCTAACTCCTAAAGTTTTATTATGGCTGTGTCAATATTAACAGCCCAATGCAACCCAAAATTATGGCTATGTCAATACTATCATGAATTATCATTACACGAGATCCTTATCAATAATCCAACAACCATCCATTGTGATAATCATCTACTATCAAGAGGCATTCCTCAAAATGGGGAGGAAATTCAAGCTTTGCTTACAATTCCTCTCCAATTTACACTTGAAATAAACAAAAGACAAATCCTGCATTATTATTCCCAAACAGGCCAAATCTAATGCCATCGCCAACTAATATCGACACATTCAGTAGAATCTACAAAAAATCTACTCAAATTTCACGCTAATCGAAGGTCAAGCATGACGAATCATGAACGAATTGGCTCAAATCTTTAAAAATGAAACGGATCATCAACAGATCGTAACTACAAGCTAAGCAGCATGATGAAACCCTAGATCAAAGATCAAGAAGCCAAAACATCAACTGAAAGAGGGCGATCGAGCTCAAAGGAGAAGATCGACGATCGATACCTTGCTCTGCTGCAAGTGGCGAGGCCCCGCCGCGATCCTGACCGCAGATCCGGTGATGGACGCCATCGATCGAATCGAAGGAGCTCCTTTTTTTTAAGAGAGAGAAAGCGATATCTTAGAGAAAGAAAGAGCGAGAGGCGTGTTTAAAGAAAGAGGGACGCTTTGAGAGTATCGAGCTAATAGTGACACGGGGCGACGAAAAGACGATTCTACCCTTCTTGTTTGTAGGAACTGAAGGTAATGGATGGGGTATTTTGGTCATTTGGAATTAAGAGGGTGAAGATTTGGGTTAGGTAGATTTGGTGGATTTAGGTTTGGAGAAATAAGCGAGTGAGGTCCGTGGCAGTTCATCGATATTGACGGTAAATAAAGACCAAATATTTTTTTTAAGTAATCATTGTTGAAATTTGGAAAGGGACGCATCGGACCTAAACTCCGTCGGTGTCTAACAAATGGGTCGTGTTTTTCATCTAGACAGATCTTGATAGGTTTTTAAGCCCGGTAGGTTAAGCTTTTTTCGGTGTATCTGTCACTCAAGTTATTTATTTTTAAGAAAATTCAATTCTTTCTTCTTTCTGTCGAATATAGTTTCAAAAGCAGAGTGGCTCACAGCACCAAAAAAGGGTAAACCAATGTGATTATGCAACATAGAGTGTCTGGATTCGATACCCCTTCCCATTCTATTACAATTCGACAGTGAGAGTTAGGTGTAAAACATAAGGGCCCGTTTAGATTATTTGATCTATGACGAGGAGCCGATATCTTTGAACTTCTTATTATATCCTACAAATTTGTTGCCTATATATCATGATATCTTATATCCAACTAATTATCTCATAACTAATAAATAATCAGTGAACATGAAAGTGTACATTAAATATTAAATATTATCATAATCAGAGATAACAGCTAACTTCCTAAAGTTTTATTATGGCTGTGTCAATATTAACAGCCCAATGCAACCCAAAATTATGGCTATGTCAATACTATCATGAATTATCATTACACGAGATCCTTATCAATAATCCAACAACCATCCATTGTGATAATCATCTACTATCAAGAGGCATTCCTCAAAATGGGGAGGAAATTTGCGCTTTGCTTACAATTCCTCTCCAATTTACACTTGAAATAAACAAAAGAAAAATCCTGCATTATTATGCCCAAACAGGCCAAATCTAATGCCATCGCCAACTAATATCGACACATTCAGCAGAATCTACAAAAAATCTACTCAAATTTCACGCCAATCGAAGGTCAAGCATGACGAATCATGAACGAATTGGCTCAAATCTTTAAAAATGAAACGGATCATCAACAGATCGTAACTACAAGCTAAGCAGCATGATGAAACCCTAGATCAAAGATCAAGAAGCCAAAACATCAACAGAAAGAGGGAGATCGAGCTCAAAGGAGAAGATCGACGATCGATACCTTGCTCTGCTGCGAGTGGCGAGGCCCCGCCGCGATCCTGACCGCAGATCCGGTGATGGACGCCATCGATCGATCGAAGGAGCTCCTTTTTTTTTAAGGGAGAGAAAGCGATATCTTATAGAAAGAAAGAGCGAGAGGCGTATTTAAAGAGAGAGAGGGACGCTTTGAGAGTATCGAGCTAATAGTGACAGGGGACGACGAAAAGACGATTATACCCTTCTTGTTTGTAGGAACTGAAGGTAATGGATGGGGTATTTTGGTCATTTGGAATTAAGAGGGTGGAGATTTGGGTTAGGTAATTTTGGTGGATTTAGGTTTGGAGAAATAAGCGAGTGAGGTCCGTGGCAGTTCATCGATATTGACGGTAAATAAAGACCAAATATTTTTTTTAAGTAATCATTGTTGAAATTTGGAAAGGGACACATCGGACCTAAACTCCGTCGGTGTCGAACAAATGGGTTGTGTTTTCCATCTAGATAGATCTTGGTAGGTTTTTAAGCCCAGTAGCGATGGAGCTTCTTTTCGGGCCTCCGTCAGATGTTGTCTTCCGTTGATCTCGCGGTGGACTTAGTTGATTATCTTCCTTCGCGTGCGGGTCTCAATGGGTCTTTGGAGGAAGAGGTGAGGTGAGGGAGGTGTTGCCGAGTACCTGCAAAGAAGTTCCGGGATGGTTTGGTACCATCAAGGACCCTCCGACGCTCAAGTTAGTGATGAGATCCGAGCAGAGTAACAGCATAAAAGTGTAAAAAATGGCTTACTTGACCCCTCTGTGATGGAGGGTTATATAGCGGTGGCGGCATGCAGCAGCAGGCGCGAGAATCTCGCCGGCAGTTACGCTTCCGACGTCACGCCCGCGTAAAGAGCGGATCGCCCGTTAATGGGGATCGTGATGGCGTGGAACGTGGGATGTTGCCGGCGGAGAATCTGTGCATGGCGAGATTTGCGGAGCGGCGGTTACGCCTGTGAGTGGTGGAGTTGGTCGGTCGGAGGGACCGAGGAAGATGGTCTCGGCGGGAGAGCTCGGGAACGAACGAGAGGGCCGAGGTATCTTGGTCCTGCGGTAGCTCGGAGGCGAGCTGAGAGACCGAGGAGGCCAATTTGCAAGGGCCCTGAGGTGAGCCAGCTTTGTGCTTGTAGGTCGGGCCTGATCGGCCCCTGTGGGCCCTTTCTTCTGAGTTCTGGGACACGTCATCTGCTACGTGTCCGATCTGAAAGGTCGCCAATATTGAGCATCATCATTAGCCCCCCACTCTTGTCCCGACCAGCTAGTGGGTCGGGTCAAGAGTGGACTGCCGGGCCGTCTGGGGTAAGCTCCCTCCTAAGGTTTCGTCGGGACGCGTCGCCGGGCTGTCAGCTGTCTTTTCTGCCAGCTTATCGGGGCGAGATCTCTGCATTTAGGGAAGGTGCGCCAGTTCGAGCGTCCTGCCACTGAAGTGACGGTCCACGTGTCGAGCGCCGGTTGGCCGACACGACGTGTGCAGACCTATGGACTGATGGGACGTAGCCCAGTGTGGACGTGACGTGTAGAGCGATCGGTCGTCGAGTTGATTTCGATCACTTGCCGAGTGTGCCAAGCGCTGCTGAGAAGGAGGCATCTCCATGGCCCCGAAGTCAAGGGGGGATTGCTCAGACTTGGATAGACCTGATGTCTCTTGTTGGGGCTTCGGATCCGCTGCATGTGATGGGCTCACTGGCATCGTTATGAGGACTACAAACCAGCAGCGTCTGTTGGGCAGGAGGATGCCTGCTAGGGATGACCGAGTAGGGAAGCTGCTCGGTTGATCTTGGCGAGGGTCTTGACCCCTGGCGTTGCGAGTAGGGAAGCTACCGGCCAGGGATAGTCGAGTCTAGAAGGACTTTGATCCTTGTCTTTGTTGGATAGGAAGCTACCCGCCGGGATGCACCGAGTAGGAAGGGGCTCGGCGGCCTCGCGAAGAGGGCTTCAGATTCTCAGCATTTGATGGGCAGGAGGACGCCCGTTGGGGATGCACCGAGCAGGAAGGAACTCAGTGGCCTCGCGATGAGGGCTTCAGACCATCAGCGTTTGATGGGCAGGAGGATGCCCGCTGGGATGCGCCGAGCAGGAAGGAACTCGGTGGCCTCACGATGAGGGCTTGAGATCCTCAGCATTTGATGGGCAGAAGGATGCCCGCTGGGGATGCGCCGAGTAGGAAGGAACTCGGCGGCCTCGCGATGAGGGCTTCAGACCATTAGCGTCTGTTGGGCAGGAGGATGCCCGCTGGGGATGCGCCGAGCAAGAAGGAACTCGACGGCCTCGCGATGAGGGCTTCAGACCATCAGCGTCTGATGGGCAGGAGGATGCCCGCTGGGGATGCGCCGAGCAGGAAGGAACTCAACGGCCTCGCGATGAGGGCTTCAGACTATCAGCGTCTGATGGGCAGGAGAATGCCCGCTGGGATGCACCGAGCAGGAAGGAACTCGGCGGCCTCACGATGAGGGCTTGATATCCTCAGCATCTGATGGGCAGGAGGATACCCGCTGGGGATGCGCCGAGCAGGAAGGAACTCGGCGGCCTCGCAATGAGGGCTTCAGACCTTTAGCGCTGGAAGGGCCGTGAGAGGCCTGCTAAGGATGGCCGGGCAGTGAAGCTGCGCGGTTGCCTCTTGGTGAGGGTTTTGATCTCTAGCGTCGTGGGTAGGCAACTACCAGCCTGGGATGATCGAGTGGGGTAGCCGCTCGGATGCCTCTTGCGAGGGCTTCGATCCCTGACGTCATAGGCAGGGAGCTACCAGCCGGAGATGACCGAGCAGGGCAGCTGCTCGGTTGCCTCTTGCGAGGGCTTTTGATCCTTCAGGACGGGGACCGAGCAGGGTTGCTGCCCAGTGCCCCTTGGCGAGGACTTTGATCCCTGTTGGTTGTGGTAGGAAGCTACAAGCCTATAATAGCCGAGCAAGGACCCGTCTGCCTGTGGGAGGACTTTGGTTCTTGGCACGGGAAGAGCTATAGGGCTGTAAGAAGCCTACCAAGGACCCTTGGCCGGACAGGGTTACTGCCCGGTGCCTCTTGGCGAGGGCTTTTGTCCTGAAGGATAGCCGAGCGAGGGATCCTCGGGCTCGACTGCCTCTGGGAGGGCTTTCTGATCCCTGGCGTTGCGGTAGGGAAGCTACCCGCCAGGGATAGCCGAGCGAGGGATCCTCGGGCTCGACTGCCTCTGGGAGGACTTTCTGATCCCTGGCATTGCGGTAGGGAAGCTACCCGCCAGGGATAGCCGAGCGAGGGATCCTCGGGCTCGACTGCCTCTGGGAGGACTTTCTGATACCTGGCGTTGCGGTAGGGAAGCTACCCGCCAAGGATAGCCGAGTGAGGGATCATCAGGCTCGACTGCCTCTGGGAGGACTTTCTGATCCCTGGCGTTGCGGTAGGGAAGCTACCCGCCAGGGATAGCCGAGCGAGGGATCCTCGGGCTCGACTGCCTCTGGGAGGGCTTTCTGATCCCTGGCATTGCGGTAGGGAAGCTACCCGCTAGGGATAGCCGAGCGAGAGATCCTCGGGCTCGACTGCCTCTGGGAGGACTTTCTGATCCCTGGCGTTGCGGTAGGGAAGCTACCCGCCAGGGATAGCCGAGCGAGGGATCCTCGGGCTCGACTGCCTCTGGAAGGACTTTCTGATCCCTGGCGTTGCGGTAGGGAAGCTACCTGCCAAGGATAGCCGAGTGAGGGATCCTCGGGCTTGACTGCCTCTGGGAGGACTTTCTGATCCCTGGCGTTGCGGTAGGGAAGCTACCCGCCAGGGATAGCCAAGCGAGGGATCCTCGGGCTCGACTGCCTCTGGGAAGACTTTCTGATCCCTGGCGTTGCGGTAGGGAAGCTACCTACCAGGGATAGCCGAGTGAGGGATCCTCGGGCTCGACTGCCTCTGGGAGGACTTTCTGATCCTTGGCGTTGCGGTAGGGAAGCTACCCGCCAAGGATAGCCGAGCGAGGGATCTTCGGGCTCGACTGCCTCTGGGAGGACTTTCTGATCCCTGGCGTTGCGGTAGGGAAGCTACCCGCCAAGGATAGCCGAGCGAGGGATCCTCGGGCTCGACTGTCTCTGGGAGGACTTTCGGATCCCTGGCGTTGCGGTAGGGAAGCTACCCACCAGGGATAGCGGAGCAGGGTAGCTGCTGGGCTGCCTCTTAGTGAGGGCTTAGATTCTTGGGCGAGGTGGCTCTCGAGCCGCCGTGGCGAGCCCCCTCTGTGCGACCTCGTCAAGGGAGGGGGTGTCGGTTTATTCGGCCGGCGAGGGAGTTGATGACGGTCGTTGGAGGAGGTTCATCCGCGCCTCCGGTGAGGGGGAGGCGACGGCTGGTATCTGGATCTTCAGGATGATCGCTTGCCATAGGGATGGAGATCGGAAGGTCAACTTTGTTTTTTTGTGGAGTTTCGGTTCCCACAGACGCGCCAACTGATGGAGCTCCTTTTCGGGCCTCCGTCAGATGTTGTCTTCCGTTGATCTCGCGGTGGACTTAGTTGATTATCTTCCTTCGCGTGCGGGTCTCAATGGGTCTTTGGAGGAAGAGGTGAGATGAGGGAGGTGTTGCCGAGTACCTGCAAAGAAGTCCCAAGGTGGTTTGGTACCACCAAGGACCCTCCGACGCTCAAGTTAGTGATGAGATCCGAGCAGAGTAACGGCATAAAAGTGTAAAAAATGGTTTACTTGACCCCTCTGTGATGGGGGGTTATATAGCGGTGGCGGCATGCAGCAGCAGGCGCGAGAATCTCGCCGGCAGTTACGATCCCGACGTCACGCCCACGTAAAAAGCGGATCGCCTGTTAATGGGGATCGTGATGGCGTGGAACGTGGGATGTTGCCGGCGAAGAATCTGCGCATGACGAGATTTGCGGAGCGGCGGTTATGCCTGTGAGTGGTGGAGTTGGTCAGTCGGAGGGACCGAGGAAGATGGTCTCAGCGGGAGAGCTCGGGAACGGGCGGGAGAGCTCGGGAACGAGCGAGAGGGCCGAGCTATCTTGGTCCTGCGGTAGCTCGGAGGCGAGCTGAGAGACCGAGGAGGCCAATTTGCAAGGGCCCTGAGGTGAGCCAGTTTTGTGCTTGTAGGTCGGGCCTGATCGGCCCTCTCTTCTGAGTTCTGGGACACGTCATCTGCCACGTGTCCTGATCTGAAAGGTCGCCAATATTGAGCATCATCAGGTAGGTTAAGCTTTTTTCGGTGCATCTGTCATTCAATTTATTTATTTTTAAGAAAATTCAATTCTTTCTTCTTTCTATCGAATATAGTTTCAAAAGCAGAGTGGCTCACAGCACCAAAAAAGGGTAAACCAATGTGATTATGCAACATAGAGTGTCTGGATTCGAGACCCCTTCCCATTCTATTACAATTCGACGGTGAGAGTTAGGTGTAAAACATAAGGGCCCGTTTAGATTATTTGATCTATGATGAGGAGCTTGGATCTTGCATAGCATAGAACAGCGAGGAAAATATTAGTGTCTCAGAATCCGGATTGTCCGATGGTTTTCAGTATGATGATGATAGATGTCGTGTATACATGTTTATTATGAATAATGTCTCTTCTCTTCTTCTTATATAATTCCAGCAGATTGATTTAGTTCGTCAATTGGAATTTGTAAATTGCGGATCGTATTATAGTTTGAAGAAAGGACTCGACTTGTATTGGTGCGAGAAAAATACGATCGTAAGCGTCCACATGGTAGAAAAATTTAAAACGGCCGCCAATGGTGTAGGGTTTAGAGCAGAGGATGCTTTGTTTCTCGACCTACCATAACCTTGTGTCTAGGGCGGATCCAGAAGGTACGAAGCTTTAACACTTCCATTTGGCATGTTGCTGCTGCGATTTTCAAATGAACTCCAAAACGAAGTATACACATTTCTACATAAATGCAAAAAACACTAGGGTTTTAAATGACATCAATTCTTTTCTTGAATAAAAATATTTTCATGGTGCTTCTTTTACATGTTTGTCCCTATAAAAAATGCATTCTCATTTGCTTAATTGAAATAAGCATACTTCTGCTAACTATCCTATATAATTTTAAAAATGAAATAAAAATTGCAAGTGTAAACGCACCCGGTATGTTGACTTTGCAAACATGAATAGCCTCCTGCTTAAAATTGAAATTATAATTGTAAACTAAGGTACAACTTAAATGGGGAAAACGAGGCAATTGGCTGTGTGATGATGCTCAAGATCGGCAATCTCCAATATCAAGGCACGTGGTAGATGACGTGTCCCAGGACTCGGAAGAAAGGGCCCACGGGGGCCGACCAGGCCACCCTCCGCCGGACCTGCAAACGCAAGATGGCTCTCTTCGGGGCTCCCTGCAAATTGGCCTCCTCGGCCCCCCAGCTCTCCTCGAGTTGCTATAAGACTAAGACTCCTCGGCCTTCTAGCTCGTCCCCGAGCTCCCGCCGAGGCCGTCTTCCTCGGCCCTCTGACCAGCTCCACCACCCACAGGCGTAACCGCCGCTCCGCGAATCTTGCCATGCGCGGATTTTACGCAAGCAACGTCCCACGTTCCACGCATCGCGATCCCCATTAATGGGCGATCCGCTCTCCACGCGGGCGTGACGTCGGGAGCGTAACTTCCGGCGAGATTCTCGCGCCTGCTGCTGCATACCACCGCCGCTATATAAACCCCCATCACAGAGAGATCAAGTAAGCCATTTTTTTACTCTTTTAAGCCGTTACTCTGCTCGAATCTCATCACTAACTTGATCGTCGGAGGGTCCTTGATGGTACCAAACCATCCCGGGACTTCTTTGCAGGTACTCGGCACCGAACTCCTCATATCACCTCTTCCACCAAAACCCATTGAGACCCACACGCAACGGAAGGTAACCATCTAAGTGCACCAGGAGATCAGCGGAAGACAACATCTGATGGAGACTCGAAAAGGACCTCCATTAGTTGGCGCCGTATGTGGGAACTCGAAAACTACACAAAAACAAAAGTTGGCCTTCCGATCTCCGCCCACATGGAAATCGATCCCCCTGAAGATCCAAACGTCCGCTGTCGCCTCCCTCACAATGGAGACGCAGACGGGCCCTCACCCAACGTCGTCGGCCTCCCCGCTGGCTGCCGCCTCATAGGCCCCGGCGACCGCCCGAGCAAAAGGGCTAGGGGCCGAGAGCCCATCACCTTTGACGATGAGGATCTCCACGGCATATCTGTGCCCCATAGTGACCCGCTGGTGATCATAGACCAAATTCACCGGTAGGAGGTCCACAGAATACTCATTGACTCGGGCAGCTCGGCGGACATTCTCTTCCACGACTGTTTCCTACGTATGGGGCTCGCCCCCGCAGACCTGAGACCGACCTCCCATGTCCTCTTGGGGGTTCACCAACCACTCTATCCCAGAATAAGGGGTGGTCACTCTGCAGTTCATGATCGGGGAACCCGGCCGCACGCGCACGCTGCCTGTGGACTTCATCGCAGCGAAGGTTCCGTCGGCCTACAACGTCCTTCTTGGCCGCCCGACGCTGAACTCCCTCCAGGCCCAGATCTCGACATACCACCTGGCCTCGACCGGGGCGGGATAGGTCGGGCATACGGGAGCCAGCGGATCGCGAGGATAGGCCTCACAGAGACATCTTCGCCCGAGCAACACGCTGACGACGTCGATGCGTGCAGCGACATCGAAGGATCCCTGGACACCCGGGACGAGCGGAAGGAGGGCCGTGGGGCGCCGGTCGAACCTCTTACCGAGGTTCCCCAGCAGAAGGGGACCAAGGAAAGACCGTCCAGGTGGGGTCGCTCCTAGCGGGGACCCAGCGGGATGACCTGATCAAGTTCCTCAGAAGCAACTCCGACATTTTCGCCTGGGCGCCCGCTGACATGCCTGGGATCAACCCTAAAATCATCTCCCACAAGCTCGGAGTTGATCCTACGACCCGACCCGTCAGACAGAAGAAAAGAATCTTCTCCCCGGTCAAGCAGAAGGCGATCGAAGAGGAGGTCGATCGGCTCCTCGCCGCCAACTTCATCAGAAATGTGCCATGCTCAGAGTAGCTCCCCCGCATAGACCAGCTCGTTGACAGCTCGGCTGGTCATGAGTTATTGAGCTTCATGGACGCCTTCTCCGGCTACAACCAAATCCGTATGAACCCCGAAGACGAGGACCTGACCGCATTCACAACGGACCGGGGGTGTACTGCTACAGGGTGATGCCCTTCGGCCTCAAGAACGTCGGGGCCACATACCAAAGGCTGGTCAATCGCATGTTCAAGCCGCAGATCGGCAGGAATATGGAAGTCTACGTCGACGACATGCTCGTCAAGTCCACCTCGTCGGCCGACCACGCCAAGGACCTGGGCGAGGCATTCGGAGTGCTCCACAAATTCAACATGAAATTAAACCCCGCCAAGTGCGCATTCGGAGTCACCGGTGGAAAGTTTCTCGGGTTCATGGTCACTCACCGCGGAATCGAAGCTAACCCGGAGAAGATCGACGCAATCCTGAGCATGGCCGCACCTAAGACCAATGTCGAGATCATGCGGCTCACGGGGCGGGTCGCCGCTCTGAGTCGTTTTATGTCCAGGTCGGGGGAGAAGTGCCTTCCGTTCTTTAAGGCGCTAAGGAAAATTCCGAGGTTCGAGTGGTCGGAGGAATGCCAAGCCGCCTTCGACCAATTGAAGAAGCACCTCGCTACACCGCCGCTGCTCACTCGGCCAGTGGAGGGGGATGAGCTTTCGCTGTATCTGGCAGTATCCGACCAAGCAGCAGGCTCAGTGCTCATCTGAGAGGCCGAAGGGGTGCAGAAGCCGTTGTACTATGTGAGCCACGTATCTAAGGATGCAGAGACGAGGTACCCCGCCATAGAGAAGATTGTCTTGGTCCTCGTGGTAACCTCACGGAAGCTGCGACACTACTTCCAAGCACACACCATCATCGTCCTCACCGAGCACCCGTTGGGGGTTATCTGGCATCACCAGAATCCTCAGGCCGCCTGGAAAAATGGAGGTGGGAGCTATCTCAATTCGACATAAGGTATCGCCCGAGGCAAGCCATCAAGGCGCAAGCCATGGCCGATTTCATCGTCGAATGCACCATCCCTAGAAGGAAGCTGGAGTCCGCGCCACCCCTCGCAGCCCGGTGTCCCGTCCCAGAAGGCCCTAGCTCAGTTCCAGAGTAGGTCATCTACGTCGACGGGTCTTCTACCGAGGAAGCTTGAGGTACCGGCCTCATCATCCTGGGCCCGAACGAAGCCGAGATGGAGTACTCCTTGAGGCTCGGCTTCAAAGCTTCGAACAACGCGGCAAAATACGAGGCCCTCCTGGCCGGACTGCGTATGGCCGTCGGTCTGGGGCTAAAGATAATTCCAATCCGCAGCGACTCAGCCCTCGTTGTCGGCCAGGTGACCGGCCGCTTCGAAGCTCGAGAGCCTCTAATGATGAAGTACCTGGATGAGGTAAGGAAGCTCCGGAAAAACTTCGACGAGGTCCAGGTAGAACAAATACCCAGACAGCTGAATGCCCAAGCAGACGCCCTGAGCAAGCTAGCTTCGTCGTACTCGGCCAGTAATAGGCGGTCAATCCTCTTCGAAACCTTGCCTCGACCCAGCGTGGGAGACGAAGCGACGGCACTCCACGTGTACGCGGCGCAGGAGAGCGACCAGGATTGGAGGAAGCCCCTTGTGGAGTTCCTGAAGGACAGCGTGTTCCCGGAGGACCGGGCGGCCGTCCGCCGTCTCCGGGCCAAAGCCCGCCACTTCGTATGGAGCAACGGGAACCTCTACAAGAAGGCTTTCACTCAGCCCCTGCTCCGATGCGTTGACCCCCAAGAGGCCGACTACGTCCTTCGGGAAATCTATGAAGGGGTGGGCGGCGCGCACCAGGGGGCTCGAACCTTGATCCAAAAGGCGTTGCTCCAAGGGTACTACTGGCCCACCATGCACGAGGACGCCCTGAAGCTGGTCAGGAAATGCAAAACCTTCCAGCTCCACGGCAGCATTCCACGCCTCCCGGCTATCGAGCTAACCGCCCTGACTTCCCCATGGCCATTCGCCCAATGGGGGCTGGATATGATCGGCCAGTTCCCTACTGGAACAGGCGGGAACAAATACGTCCTCGTTGCGGTGTACTACTTCACCAAGTGGATCGAGGCCGTCCCCATCAGAAAACCGGACGCCGCCATGACCATCAAGTTCCTGCAAAACAACCTGATACTCCGGTTTGGCATCCCGAGGTGCATCATCACCGACCACGGGACGAACTTCGAGAACGAGAAAGTAAAGGACTTCTGTAAAGAGTACCATATCCTCATGAAGTTCGCCGCAGTCGCGCACCCCCAATGTAACGGGCAGGCCGAGGTCGCTAACCGAGACGTCCTCCGGGGTCTCCGGACCCGCCTAGAAGGGAGGCAAGGCAGTTGGGTCGAAGAGCTGCCCCGGGTCTTATGGGCCCTGCGGACATCAAAGAAGACTCCCACCGGGGAAACCCCCTTCAGTCTCTGCTACGGGACCAAAGCGATGGTCCCAGCGGAGATCGGGCTGCCCAGTCACCGGGTCGAGCACTTCGACGATGACGCAAACACCATGGCGCTGCGGACCAACCTCGACATATTGTTGGAAAGAAGGGATCGGGCCCAGATCAGAGCCGCCGCCTATCAGCAACAGACGGCCCGATACTACAACGCTCGGGTTAAACGCCGCTCCTTCAAGACCGGAGACCTGGTCCTACGGAGGAACAAGTTCATCGACCAAGGCAAGCTTCACAAGTTCTCCCCAAAATGGGAGGGTCCTTTCCTCGTCTCTGAAGTGCTCCCCGGCGGAGCCTACCGCCTACAAGACGCGGACGGACGAAAGCTGCCGTGGCCTTACAACGCCGAGAAGCTCAAGTTATACCAATGATGTCAAAGCAAGCGAGTGCTGCCCAAGCCCCCCCTCAAAATTTCCCTTTCACAAAGATGGTGTAAAGCGTTCTCTGAAATTCATGTCCATACGAATAAGAACGTCGAATCTTTTTACCCCAGTAGAGTTCCCCCTTTACAAAATGCCCTCCCAGAGGCAGTCGAGTCCGAGGATCCCTCGCTCGGCTATTCCCAGCGGGCAGCTTCCCTGCCACAACGCCGGGGATCGAAAGCCCTCACAGAGACAGTTGAGCCCGAGGATCCCTCGCTCGGCTATCCCCAATGGGCAACTTCCCTGCCACAACGCCGGGGATCAAAAAACCCTCCCAGAGGCAGTCGAGCCCGAGGATCCCTCGCTCGACTATCCTTCAGGACAAAAGCCATCTCCAAGAGGCACCGGGCAGTAACCCTGCCCGGCCAAGGGTCCTTGGTAGGCTTCTACAGCCCCTCCCGCGCTAAGGACCAAAGTCCTCCCAGAGGCGGTCGAGTTCTTGCTCGGCTATCCTCGGCTGGTAGCTTCCTACCACAACCTACAGGGATCAAAGTCCTCGCCAAGAGGCACTGGGCAGTAACCCTGCTCCGTTCCCGTCCTGAAGGATCAAAAGCCCTCGCAAGAGGCAACCGAGCAGCTACCCTGCTCGGTTTACTCCGGCTGGTAGCTCCCTACCTACGACGCCAGGGATCAGAATGCCCTAGAAGGGGCACCATAACGGCTACCGTGCTCGTCCATCCCGGGCTGGTAGTTGCCTACCCCCGATGCTAGAGTCAAAGCCCTTGCCAAGAGGCAACCGCGCAGCTTCACTGCCCGGTCATCCACAGCAAGCTTTTTACAGCCACTCCAGTGCTAAGGACCAAAGTCTTCCAAGAGGAAGTCGAGTCCTTGCTCGGCTATCCTCGGCTGGTAACTTCGTAACACAACCGACAGGAATCAAAACCCTCGCCAGGAAGCAACTGCGCAGCTACACTGCCCAATCACCCCCGGCTGGTGGTCGACGCTCGAGGTCAAAGATGCCCTGTGGCCAGCGGAAGATCCGATACACCAGGAGGGTAGTTAGGTTATCCAAATCTAGACGATCTCCCCCCGACTCCGGGGCCCATGGGGATACCTCCTCGGCAGCGATTGTCATGCCCGTCAGCTAGCAATTGAAGTCAACTCGACGGAAGATCGCCAGACAGATGGCCAACCTGACACGAGAACACGACGGTACAAGCAAAGATATCCTACGAACATCCTTCACACACAGAAGACAAAATGCAAACCGACGAATCAAGGATTTTCTTTTATTGCCAAGATCAAGGTTTTTACAAAGGGTATTCTGGGCCCCCCCAGCCCTACAAACTGCCCGGAGGCTTACTTTGGCCCCTTCATCGCTGGCATCACGGCCCAGGGCTCTACCACCGGAGACTTTACCACCAGGGGCGCGTCCTACTCCCCTCGCCATCTCCCACCGGAGGCCTCGCCGCCGGAAGCGGAACCCGAGCGCGGAGTTCACCATCATCGAACTCAGGAAGCTGTTCCTTCACGGCGTCCAGAGCCTTGTTCCATGCGACGGCAGAATACTCCCCGAGCTCGGTGTAAAACTACTCTGATGCTTTATACTCGGCCACAGCTTTTTTAGCCCGAGCCTCGGCAACTTGGGCCTTCAGCAACGCCGCCTCAGCATCTCCCCTGCTGGCATCCCTCTCTTTTTCCAGGGCCGCGAAGCGTCCGGCCAAATCTGCCAGCTTCCTATCGGCGACCCCGAGGGACGCGTTCAGACGACGAAGGACTCCCCGATTCGCCGAATTGGCAAGTTCCGCAGCCTCCGCCCGGCCTTCCGAGATGTCGGCCCTTGCCCTCTCCGAGCGTAGGTCACATCGCAAAACCTCAACCTCTAAAGGGAACGCTTCCACTGGCCTCGGGGCGTGGAACGCCCCCTTGGCCTCCATACGAGTGGCAAGGGCACAATGTTGAAGGACCTGACAGAAAGCCGATGAGAAACCAGAAGGCCCCCGAGCCATGGTAAGGTATACCAAGAGGAATACACGCAAAGGGGTTCGTACCTGGACCGCCCCATGGGCCATGGCCTCCAATTGATCCCTCAGGGAGCCGTGCGGAAGCTTTCCCTCGGCCGACTCCTCCATCCCGGCGAGCAGGCCAGCGGCGACGGAAAGTCCAGACGGAACCGTGAAAACGGCGCCCCCTCCTGCACGGAAATTCCCTCAGGGGCCCTCGACGACGACGCGTGAGAGACCGTCCTCTTCCTCTTGAGAGAGGGCCTGCCCTTGCCCTTCCCTCTGTCCCCCGTCTGGAGCTCGGGTAACTGTGGACGTCCCTGGCCGCCGCCGGAGAAACCACCGGATGCCGTCGACGAAGCAGACGGCCCTACCGGGAGCTCGGCCGCGCCACCAGCCTCCTTCTGGCGCGAGCAACCCGAAAAGTGAGAGCGAACTATGTATTCAAAAGGAAGAAGAACGCCGAGCAACAACGCCTCAAGGAAGAGGGGAAAATGAAAGATTGGGGGCCCTGAGGCGGGCCCCACCCCTGTTTATTGCTGCGTACGGCCTCATCCAGCGGTGACCGTCATCTCCCGCCAAAACACCCCCTAGACCAGCGGCCCTGATCGCTCCACATGTCGACCCTGCGTTGGACCGCATTCCATCTGACGCCGCAGGTCTGCATACGTCGCGTCGGCCAATCGATGCTTGACGCGTGGACCGTCGCTTCAGTTCCAGGGTGTACGAACCGGCACACCTTCTTCAGATGCAGAGACCTCGCCTTGATTCACTAGCGGAAGAGACAACCGACGACCCGAGGACTCGTCCTGACCGAGCCCGGGAAAGGGGCTCACCCCGGGAGGCTTGGCAGTCCACCCCTGCCCCGACCCGCTAGCTGGTCGGGACAAGAGTGGGGGGCTAATGATGATGCTCAAGATCGGAAATCTCCAAGATCAAGGCACATGGTAGATGACGTGTCCCAGGACTCGCAAGAAAGGGCCCACGGGGGCCGATCAGGCCACCATACGCCCGACCTGCAAGCGCAAGCTGGCCCTCCTCGGGGCTCCCTGCAAATTGGCCTCCTCGGCCCTCCAGCTCGCCTCGAGCTGCCACAAGACCAAGACTTCTCGGCCTTCTAGCTCGTCCCTGAGCTCCCGCCGAGGCCGTCTTCCTCGGCCCTCCGACCAGCTTCACCACTCACAGGCGTAACCGCCGCTCCGCGAATCTCGCCATGCGCGGATTTTACGCCAGCAACGTCCCACGTTCCACGCCATCGCGATCCCCATTAATGGGCGATCCACTCTCTACGCGGACGTGACGTCAGGAGCGTAACTGCCGGCGAGATTCTCGCGCCTGCTGCTGCATACCACCGCCGCTATATAAACCCCCATCACAGAGGGGTCAAGTAAGCCATTTTTTACTTTTTTAATCCGTTACTCTACTCAGATCTCATCACTAACTTGATCGTCGGAGGGTCCTTGGTGGTACCAAACCACCCCGCGACTTCTTTGCAGGTACTCGGCACCGAACTCCTCATATCACCTCTTCCATCAAAACCCATTGAGACCCACACGCAACGGAAGGTAACCATCTAAGTCCACCATGAGATCAGCGGAAGACAACATCTGACGGAGACCCGAAAAGGACCTCCATCACTGTGAGCTATAGATACAACCCTTTTGGGTGTTATGGTTGGAAAGAAATAGGAGAAATTTTAGCGATCTGCTCTCTAGTAAATCCACTGTACTTATGCATATATTCCCTTCTGTTAATTCTTGGATACATGCGGCTGGTGAAAAGATAAAGAAAAAGCTCCGAAGGATGAAAAACAAGACCGATTTTCCTAGTTCTCCTATTGAGGCTGTAGATCATGATCAACTGCAAGTGGCACAACTTCCTAATGCTTCAGTTTATTAATGCTAGCACATTATCGGCACACCTCATGAGCATCCTGCCTCTACTTCTTTTTGTGTTTTGCTGCAGGTGGCAATTGCTAAGCAACCTTTTCATGTAAAATCTCATCAAGTTGTATTGTGCCTTCATATGAAATTCAAGAGAGTGGTGGCATTGAATAACTGCTGCATATGGAGCAGCACATACTTTATTCTCAGATCATTTTTTTACTAGCTGCCTACGAATTTATTTTGAAGCTTATTTGTTTGTAATTTGTCTATTTCGATGGATGTATTTTTTTTCTTTTTAGACTAGCATAGGTTTGTAATCGGTTTGCATTTTGTGGTTGTGGACGCTGACAAAGGTCCGCTCCCCACTCCATCAATTTTGCAATTTGATTACCTACCTACACAATTTCATTTTTGTAATTTTGTACATTCTATTTCTATTCTAATTAACTTAATTTTGTGCGCATGGCATCTTGTCCTACTTTCATTCAAAAAAAGAAAAAGAAAAAGAAAAAGAAAAAGAATTAATTACTTTTCAGTTGCAAGAGATTCCATATGTACCCTAATAATCAGAAATGCTTTAAAAAAACTCTATACATATTACTATGAGGTATTCTAATACTATACTTTGATCCATAAATGCAGGTTTTGTTTTATAGATATATGCCCTGCTGGACCATAACATTTTATTTCTAATTTATTGTAAAGTTGTATAAAGGCTTGTTGGAGATTTTGGAGGATCGAAGGATTAAATCTGACTAAGGAGTCGTGGATCCGGCCATGGAGATGGTCCTGACTAAGAAAGGTCGTGGATCCGGTGATTCGAAAGAGGATATGAAGGTGTAGATCTCGGATCTAGCAATGAGAATGCCGGATTCGGCAATTGAGGAAAAGGTTCATGGTATGGTATTGAATTTGGCGGTGAGAATGCCCTTTTTGATGATGAAGGAAAGGATTTGGAGACATGGAGTAGATTCGGCGATTTAGGAATAGATGTGATGTTGTGGGGTTGGATCAAGCGTATGAATGAGGGTGGATGCCTCATGAAGGCTGCAAAGTCCGATCCCGCAAAAAGGACATCCTCTGATGGAGGATGTGGAGAAGATGGACGCTCGATCGAAGACGCGGAATCCAATCCGGCCAAGGGAAGGGATGTCCAACTCGGCGAAGAAAATGGATGTTTGATTGATAATGCAGAGTTCAATCCGGAGAAGATGAAAAATCCCCATCGAATGCGTGGAGTCTAATCTGGCAAAGGAAATTGATGTGCAATCCAGGACACGGAGTTCGATTCGGTAAGAAGGTAGGATGCTCGATCTATTCGACTCGGGTGCGATCGTGGACACAGAGTTCGATCCGGAAGGGAAAGGATGCCCGATTGTGGACGTGGAGCTCGATCCGACGAGTGGAAATGATGCTTGATTGTCATGCCCCGCTTCCTAAAAGACGGTAGCAGGAACGCAACGAGGCTCACGACGTATTTATTCCGAGAAGGTTATTTCTCGCATAATACGTTAAGCGTATATAAATAATATAAAGTGACAAAAAATAACAAGTGAAATAAAATCCAACTACTATATATTACATTCAAAGTTCACAAGGTTCAACAGTTGATAAAATATCTGAATATAAGGTACGATAACATGATAAGCCTTAACAAAGAGGCATACTAAAAATAAAAGCCGAACGGTAATTAATTGTCCGCTTGTGATGCGAGTTGAGAATACCCCTCTTCCGTCGCTTCTATCTTCTCTGTTCCAATATCACCTGACGAACATTCCATGGATAGAAAGAAAACAAGATAGAATGCATGTCGGCGAACTTGCACTCGGTAAGTCTCCAAAAGAGGTGTTTATTATATAAATAAAGTGTAAAACGATATGTAATATAGCATGAATGGAAATCATTATTACTTGGACAAGTTTTATATGGAAATATATATGGCAATTATATGATACATGAGTATGGAAATATAGTATTGCAGGCATTGGTCAACATAAGCATGTAATAAGTGAAAGTGCTGAGCATGAATGTAAAAGACAATATGTCCTAGAAGGGTCTCTATAAGGTAAACTATCCTAACGACATTTCAAGAGTGAATGTTAACCAATCTCAAGAGTGTTCTAGAACCCAAGGGTAGGGTCCGAGGGGTAAGGAACCACGGGCCAGAACAACCGAACCCCAAGTTGTGGAGGAGTTGACCAGTGTCAAGAGAGTAATGAGACTCCTGAAATTCCATTGGATTCACACTCAAACTACTCCAATACCCCGTGTATTTTAGATTGTAGTTAGTGTCATAAGTTTTTCCCGAATCCATGAATACAATTGAGAGGGTACAAGTTCAAGTTTCGAGTTGAGTTCATGTCAAGTGCATGTATTCATATTTTCAAGTATTCATGTCCTGTCCAAGTATCCATGTCAAGTTGTATTCATGGTTTGAGTCAAGTCAAGTCTAGCATGTAACAAGTTTATTCATGTAAGTTATGTAAGTTCAGCAATAAAGATTACATAACATGAATAAGATATGTATAATGTAATAAATCAAGTAATATAAAAGATCAAATACATGTCAGGTATTGAGTCAGTTTGTATAACAGTTTGAGACGGCTCAAGTATACTTGAGACGTCTCAGCAAGTTTGGAAAACTATATTTTCTTTATAGGTATATGAGAAGGCTCATGTTAGGTTGAGCCGGCTCGACGCTTAACTTGAGATGGCTCACGTCAAGTCAAGACAGTGAGTTTAATCTCTGTATGTATGAGACGACTTACGTTCTGTTGAGCTGGATCAAGGCCAGTTCGTTCAGACGACCAGGTTTTAGATTTCAATTATTTGCACGTTTACAATACCGTATTGGTTTACTTTATTTCCAAGTGTTCATAATATGTGATATGTATATCTACAGCATATAAAGGTTGTCATTATCATGGAGAACAATAAGTGAGCATATATTTAAACAAGAATAACATCTATGTTAAACCATCATTTGTAGCTAAAGTTACACTTTTAAAACCATATTTCATTGGGGATTTCAACAAGACAAGAACAATGATTTTATGGAGGAGTCAAGACAAGGAAAAGTGGGGGATGAAGATATGAAGAGAGAGATCAATGGAGGAAGGGGTTTACAGTAGCGTGAGTTGGTGTAACAACCGGCTCACTGTTTCTAAAGGAAGAAGATCTCGATTCGAGGCTTGAGCGAAAACCTTGATCTCCTACAGTGATTTGATCTTTCAAAAGACTTGAGAGGAATTCTTAAGGGGAATTTTTAGATAGGAATTTTCAGAGAAGAAGAATTTTGGATAGACAAGAGAATGAAGAAGAAGAAGAACAATTTAAAAGGATTTTGTTTTAGAAGGAATTAAAAGACATTAAAAGTGAATGAATGACACTAAAAGAGGATTTATGGAGGAAAATGAATGGTTATAGGGTTAAAGAATTGATTGGGCGGTTTTGGAATGTGAAACAAACAGTCCCGAATCTAAATGGAGTGTTTCTTGGGTTTTTGAAGCGTTTCAGGATCGAGAGGGTGCATGAGATGGCTTAAAATGCTGTTGAGCCGGCTCGTGAGAACAGAGAACAAAAATAACTTTTCAAACAAGTTTTGAGACAGCTCAACTACTCTTGAGCCGGCTCAAACTACTCTTAAAAGAATTAGAAGGTTTAGAATGTAAAAATAAACAAACGAGATGCCAAAAGACTCATGGTCACTGATATTTGCCACCGGAAACCGGACTGAGGTAAGGGAGACGCGTCTAGTCTGAATATGGGGGCAGATGCTATTTGGAACATATTCATCTATCTCTCCGAAGATACTAAGCTGATTTATGGCACCGTATATTGGATATTTGGATGGACGCGACCGTTGTATCTGAACTTTTCAGATTTCCCATCAATGATGAGGGGCTATTTTTTTTATTGTGGGACGCTTTTTCCTGCAGGCGTAAGCCCTTGCAGTTAATTACATTATCGTCAAGCGATAATAACTTTCTCTACTTCAGATATATCACTTCATATTGTATTATGTTATGTTTATTTTGGGGTTGCCCTTAGATTGTATACAGAAACTAATGTTGTCGCCCGTAGGGCGCAGATTAGTCCAAATCCATATATATTAGATTTGGGTTTGAATCCAGATAGAATTTCTCATATGAATGAGGTCCATCAGTTCAAAGGGGGTATTTTTTTTGATCTAAAAATCGTTAGTCCTGTTTTAGGCTAAGATCAACTCAAAGGTTTTGATTAAGGATCGTTAGTCGTTTATGATACTAAGATGTGATATAGATTAAAGATCGTTAGTCATATATGAGATTAAGATCAACTTTAAAATATGATTAAGAATCGTTAATCTTATTTTAGATTAAGATCTACTTAAATAAAGCTGTCTGTTTGATCATACGATCACATATGAGAAGCATATACTTCTATACTTAGTTTATTTTAACTAAGTAGTCAAGCAAAAAAGTTGCTGTCCAAGTGCGCATATGCGCATGCGCTTTATATATGATGCGTACTTGCATATATGTAGGGGTTGTGCATATGCATATCACGTGTTTGCGCACCTCCTCATCAGGTCAGATTTCCATATATATATATATATATATATACGCATGTGTTCAAAAGACAATATTTTTCACTTGCGCGCACGTGCATGTCACGTGATGCGCACATCTCCAGAGACATTATTTTCCCTATGTGCACACATGTTTTCCACTTGATGCGCATGTCTGCATAGACTATTTTCTACCAAAAGTGCCTTAAGGTTGGGTGCGCATGGTTAAACAGAAAGTTTTGGTTTTCAAGAAGAAACAAAAATTTCTGTTCATTAACTTTTGGGTACGTCTATTTCTTTATGAAAAGTTATGGTTTTCATGAAGGATCAAAAATCAAAAGAAGCAAAAGTTTCTAACTTTTACGTGTCAAAATATTTTTTTTAAGGGGTTCTTTTATTCAAGTCTTGGATTTTAGGATCGATTTCTCATAAAAACTTGAAACTTTTGTCATGAAGAGAGACCGGCCATAAGACCTTTGATCTTATACAATGAATCAATGGATTCAACAAAAAGCAAACACTTTTACATGTAAAGCTAAAGCTTTATTATCAACAGAGCAATTTTTTCTCTTTTTCTTTTTCTTTTTATCTTTTCGATGAAAGGAGATTGAAGAATATGAATTTTCTTCTTCTTTGGAGGAGGTGCGCAACCTTTTAATGGCGGCTTGATATAAAAATTTGCGTGTATGTCCTTTTGTGAAGGGGACTCCTATTTATAGGAGATAGAAAATTAGGGGTTGTTCTTAATTATTTGGTTTTTATTTTATTTTAATTGATTTTAAATCGATTTTAAATTGATTCATATCAATTTAGAGACATATACGTACCATTGGATCAATTTACAGTGCATGCGCACTGTTGGATCAGACGCTATGTCAATATTTTTGTTAGGAAATATATTTTCAGATTAAACAAAGAAGATTTTTCTTCTTTATGAGAAGTGCATGCTTCGTTGGGTATAGTTGTGCATTGCAAGTATGTGCGCACATGCTATGCACGTGTCACTGCTGCC
Organism: Agapanthus africanus; assembly: GCA_030015575.1. Taxonomy (NCBI): domain Eukaryota; kingdom Viridiplantae; phylum Streptophyta; class Magnoliopsida; order Asparagales; family Amaryllidaceae; genus Agapanthus; species Agapanthus africanus. The sequence goes on along the minus strand of CM057341.1, from coordinate 734,122,703 downwards.
TCATGCATCAACTCACATATGCGCATGTATATTGATGCGCGGGTCATCAAAGTTGCTTTTCGCTAAGTGATACATGCGCAAGTATTCTTGGTTTCTCTATTCCAGGTGCGCACTGCTTGCACATTTAGTTAGGTGAGAACAAATTCCCCCCACCGATTGTGTGCATGTGGCTCACATGTGTGTGTGATCGGTGTCAAGCTGCGAACCACCGGATTTCTCTCGAGATTTACGGAATGCGAACCGATCTTCGACCCTTATAAATAGGGCCCCATCCCTTTTGACTGAAGTGCACCTTCTTCTTTTATTTCTTGAAATTCTTTTAGAACTTTGTTTCCTCAGTGCTAGCGCACTTGTTTTTCTTAGTGCTTGTGCACTTGCTGAAGCATTGTTTTCTGTAGAAACCTTTGCTTCTTTAAGCAATCAATTGGTAAGTGCGTTTGTGCATCTATGCCCTTTGTGCGAAGCCTTTACTTTAATTTATTTAGTGCACACCCTTTGGATTGCGCACTTAGCACTTAAGCGAAGCCTTTAGGCTACGCACTTATTAGTTTTAACTCATTTTTATATTAAAAACTTTTTAGGTTGCGCACTGATTGATGATGTAAAAGTATTTGTAGTTAACCGCAATCAATAACGATGTCGCGTATAGCTAGCCGAGATGAGTACGGGTCGTCCGCAGGGATACGTGGAACTTTTAATCTTACTTTAGACAAGTTGATTAGAATAAAAGAATATGGAGAATAGTTGTAAATTCTAGATCTATGTTAAACACGAATATAGAATTTATAGTTTTAAGATCTAGTTTAAATACGGATATAGATTTTATAGGGAAAAAGCTTGTAGGGTTCGTTAGGATTTAGTAGTCATGGATGACTAATAAAGATGACTCTTTTTATCTTTTGATAGATTTAAAACTAGATAGATAATGATGAATGAGAATTAGGGTTCTTGGAAAAAACTAGGGTTTTCCCACTATTGACCCTTGTCCCTTCATTGATCTTTATTCATGTCTAGCCCTTAACAAAACAATTGTTAATATAATCTCAAATCGCAGTCAAGACTATCAATAAATTGATAGCGCGCCCGATTAGGATATTAACGATTCTTTTGCTAAAATTTATAAACTTCATAAAACGTAAAAGAAGTTAAAACATTTTCTCATCCATTATTCTACCCTAATCCTACGAACCTTATCAAGCGGAGAATTACTCGCGCATGATGGAGATAGAAGAATAAAGGATAGAGAAGAAAATCATAATGCAGAAATTAAATTCGAAATAATTAATCTAATAATCTACCTTTATTAATCAACTTTAAAAGTACAATTCCTTCGAATTTAGATTACAAGAGGAAGAAATTGCTCTCGATCTTTGCCTCGTAGGAAGTAGATGTTCCGTCGAAGTTCACGTCACTTTATTACGTCGAATCGCGGACCTGTCATGGATCACTTGTTCTTTGACTATGATTTGCTTGTTAAAAGGTGATAATTTCTAGTTTTAGCTCTCGGTCCTATTTATAGTCACAGAAAATACAAATCCTAAATGTCATATGTGAGGGTTTGTTGAGAAGATCCTACCCACAAAATCCCAAACCCTAATTCCTTATAAAGGCCGTGGATCCGCCGCGTTTTTGGGGGTTTAGCCGCGGATGGGCGGTGGTTTGGTGATATCATTTGATGAAAACTCTTCTGTAGCTTTATAATGACATATGGAGATTGTTGTGATATCTGGAATCTTCATATCTTTCCTGAGTCTCTGCTAGTATTGATTTTATGATTTAATTAAACTTCATTGGCAGATTTTTGATTCCCGACATCTCGATATCCCAATCTCCTGACCTGAACTAAATCTTGCACAATATCTCCATGAATAATGTTAGTAATATTTGTTATAGAGATATAATCTTAATCATTTTATATGGTAATAAATATTTTAAGCAATTTGATTAAGATTATTTGATATATTATGCATAATAAAAATATTATATGCATATATTTTCCTTCATAATGTTAATTATAATATATAAATATATGGTAAATAGTATTTTGCAGATAAACCCAAATATGTTCTATATTTATAATAAGCACCTTTAAATAATTAAGAAAGGTAAGAAAAATGTTATATCAAATTTGCGATATTTTCGACTGAACAAATATCTCCAAACTTAAGTTTGATCGTCGCGAGCAAACTAATTATTCAAGAGAGTGAGAAAAACAAAAAAGAAAAACATAAGTAGCACACTTTCATAGGCAACACTATTGCACTGAGCACGTGCAACAAACCGTTAAACCTTTAGGTGTCCATAGTAGGAGGAGTGTTGTCTCCTAAGGGTTTTCAGCGGATTACACCTACAAAATACTATAATAAAAGAAAGAAGATGAAAGTTACATACAAAGATAAGAACTATAAAAGAAAGAACTTGAAAAGAAGAGTTTCCAACTACACTAACTTTTCAGTTGCCATGAGCCCTATTTTAATGGTGATGAAAAAATTTTAGAAATCACATCATCCCTCAATAAAACATCACCTTTAGTCTTCCTCCCTATCTTTTTTCCAAATATCGATCATATACGCCTACGTGTGTGTTGTCAGTGCAATATGCCCTAAAAGCCATTATTGTATAGTACTAGTTTGTATATTACATTTTGGAAGTTTAGGATATATACACGGATTTATGACAGTCTTGCTCGATATAGTAGTATGCTACTTGGTTTGTATCTATCTTAATATGTGTATATATTTCTTTTAACGTATCGCTAATACATATTGATAGAGCCCTCAAAATCTTTGCTTGACCACCAGTGTTGTGATAGCAGTCACACTAGTGGGGGCTGGATAGTCTACAAGCACATCCTTACACAGGTTCCTAGTCGCAGGATTATCGAGACATGGCATCGTTCCGTCAACTCTCCATCAGTGCATGAAATACACCAAAAATGGAGAAGAAAAACACATTGATGGAGACATCCAGCTGTTCGGTGTGCATGAAGTCCGATATGAGGATTCTCGGTACTTTATGGACCACCAAAATACTAAGCCACAACTGAATGAGGACAGAGCGGCCCTAAAACTCAAAAGCAAATCTGAGCTGGCTGTCACTTTGAAAAGCAAAAACCCCCAAGTGCGCCCGCGTTTTGGTAGTGACACTGATGAGTCCAACGCTGGAAGTCCATCCTTCCGTAAAACTCGCCCTCGTTTCGGTAGCGATACGGACGAATCTGATACTGAAGGCCTATCTAGCAGCAAATTCCGCCCTCATCTTGGCAGCGACACTGAAGAGTCGGAGGAAGAGGACCTGCGTTGCAACAGCTGTGTAGATTGGACCCCCATACAAAAAGCGAAACTACGAAAGACCTTCGAAATTACAGAAAGGTCCCTAATTGTCACAAGGGTGTCAGAGCAGATGTACAAAGAGCTTGATGCATTGGCAGTCTCCACCGTGGACCAGCTGAATACCTTCTACGTTCCCGGGAGAAAGAGTGGGTAGAAGGGCATCCTGTTTTATGGGTCAAATCCTGTCGTGCACCCGGACGATTTGTCTGTCACGTGCCTTCCCCATGAGAGAGGCATAAGAGCCGTCCTCAATCCCAGATACTATGCATCCGAGATGCGGGAATATTTCAAAAGGTGCAGATGCCGGTTATATCAAACGGAGTCCGAAGCAAAGTTTTATAAAGGGCTATGGCATCCGCCTCAGGTCCGAGCACTCATCGATGGACGAATTCCAGATAGACAGGGCATACGTTTCTGTTGGAGATAGTGCCCTCAGAGTCAATTATTGGATCACAGGCACGTGATTGTAATGATTGAGGGAGGACCTATGCCGGTAGGACAGTCTTACTCAAGATGATAGTATGCTATCTGGTTTATCTTTATCATCGTGTACTGCTTTAGGTGACATTACTGATCACTATTGCACGTTGATAGAGCTCCTAGGATTTTTGCTTGACTGCCAGCAGTATGAGGGCGATCATATACGTGGGAGCTGGGGTCTATAAGCACATCCTTAAAAGGTCCCTAGTCGTGGGAGTTTTGAGACAGGGCATCGATACTCCAGAGTAGACTTGTGTATACAGTCGAGACCCCGACGAGGGGCGGTGGCCGGTCTTACAAGCCACTGGTGTCAGTTGGTTCACCTAAGATGTATACAGGTGCTCATTGGGTTATGAGTACACCGGACAGGACTCGCCGGGAACTTGCTAGTTGGTCTTATACCTGACGTCAGATAGCAGTTTCCTGGTGACATGTGTACAGGTTAGTTCATCGACCTGAGATCATCATTTGTCTCGTGTGAGTTCCCACTATACTTTGATTACTACCCTCGGCTCAAAGGAGTCGTGCAAACAGATTTTAGTTGGGTACAGTCCTGAGCCACATAGAGGCAGTGAGCGGATCTGCAGGGGTTCGTCTCTCCCGGTATTGGGGGTGAGGTCGCGCTGTGTCTAGGAGAGCCATTACACGAAGTTCTTGGCCAAGGCAGGAGATTTACTGGTAGGTATTCCAGTAGTATCTCAGGGTGTTCTGGGTTACACTCCGACAAGACTTGTACCGCTTTTGGGGGTCTGACTTTTACCAACCTCCTAGGCCCGCCATGCGATGCTCATAAACGAACGGACCGGACTGTACGGATATTGTCACTGACAGGCTCAGTAGGGTGTCAGGATGAGTTCACTTATCGACGTCCCTTTTGGTCGATACCTGGTAGCCCGTTACGCATGGCTAATATCTCTGACGTGCTAGTGGTTAAATCCACAGCCAAAGTATTGACGAGTCTTTAGAGTCCCCCACAGACCGTTTCTCAAGTTTCGGGCGAAACGCTGTAGAGGCCGTATGGAGATATGGCAGGGTTCGATCATATACGTGCGGTATTGCACGGATCATGATCGGACGGATAATGCTAGCGGGCTTTGGTTTAAGCCGGATCCTAGTATTGTACAGTGTAGATTTTGTCTCATTGCATTTGTATTCGGTCGGAATACAAATGCGGGTATGTATATACAGTTGCGGGGTTTTCCTGTAATTTATTACGGGATCAGTTTTTTGAAGTTGCCAGTTTGCTTTCCGTTTCGGCCATTTTCCTTTGTTTCTTTCTTTGGCTGAAAATTGGTGTGGAGGGGGTTATTTGCAATTGTGCATTTTATTATGGAGAAGACTTTTTGTGATGATAGCTTCATGATGGTTCAACCATATCATTGCTTGACTTTTGTTTTGATGAGATTGGTGATGGGTTTATGAGTGTGGACTTTGTTGTGATGATGATTCTTAATCATCACCTTTCTCTCTCTCTCTCTTATTATTGCTTCCCTCCCCCTTGACTTTGCTCCCTCTTTCATTCCCAAGTGTATGGCCGGCCACAATTAGTGGGGGCTGTCCCAATTTTTTGTGAAGAGAATTGGTCTCATTTGGCTTGCAAAAAAAAAATTCCCTAGTTCATCTCAAAAAAAGCTCATATCTCATTTCTCCACCCAAAAGGCAACTTCTAGTAACCCCATAAGACCCAGTGTTCTACACTTAGCCTACAGCATCCTCAGACACGTCGACTCGCCAACTTCATGCCCGAGTTGCCTCGGTCCAGAGGTGGGAGCCCGTAAAAGAACCCGGCGATGTGGTGCCCTTCCGACGAGGATATGAAGACCGGAGATTCCGCGGGGAGATCGGGGTGACGACGAGAAGACCGAAGGACACGGATCACTCGTTATATCTCTCTACCCCTTCTCTAGTTAGCTAGGATTAGGTTAATGGCCCGATCCGGGTTTTATAGTCCGCGGTAGCGCCGGTTTCTGTTTAAAGAAAAGTTTTTGTTTTCCGCATTTTGGCCTCGTTCAGACGGCCGGGGCGCTGCCATGGTCCTACATGGTATCAGAGCCACGCCATTAACCTAGTCTAGCTTGCTCTAACGTGTTTACAAGTTCGATCGATCAGATTTTCCAAAAACCGTATTTTCAAGCTTCAGTTTCTGTCGAATTTTTGCAGTGGTTAAAAAATTATTTGGTACATTGTAAAAATACTTGCAGGGTTTTTTATGCATTCTGTGAAAATTTGGCAGGCTGAAGTTACTGTAGCGCGGCGTATCAGCGGCCAAAACCACGTTTTGTCCGCGGATCCTCCGCCTAAATTTGGCTTCACTGCATCAAATTTTTACAGTGGCTCTCTGACATGGAAATAGGGTTTCTGGTATATTCTTTTTGGGCCCAGTTGTTTTTGAGTGCTACAGTTGTGCTTAGGGCCCGCTTCGGGAAAATTTAGTCGATCGAAAATTTTAAACATGTTAGTTCACAGTATTTACATTATATCTGCGACCGTGAATGTCACTTGATCGGTAAATCCTGTCTAACTGCTATAGCTGTTTTAGACGGATTTGCGAACGTGACATTCACGTTGATGTTCTGTGTTGTGCTGTGATGTTGCGGATTTGTCGTGGTGGATAGCCTGGATGCAATGGTAGTACAGTTTGGTTATTTATGTACATTTGATATTGCGGGGCGAGCGTCCGACATGTGGACAGCCGCCACTGCCTGTTTGTATATTATTCTTTTGGGGCACGACCGGGCTGAGGTCGATGTACCCGTTGTATGTATATTTTACTTTCTGAATTAGAATTACCCCAAGGTGGGGTGCACGGATAGCCGGGTTCTAGAGGGCAACGGGCCCGCATCTCATGGCGTTGAGACGGAGGGGGCTTCACTCTAGAATTGGCGGGCTATTCGCCGCACTCATAGGGGGTACAGGTTGACCCAAGGAGGGGTGCCCAAGTTACCGGATTCCGTGAAGTGCTGGGTGGTCCATTCACGTTGCTGAAGGGGGCTGCCTCACTTCAGGTTTTGGCGGGTGACTGGCCGCGCCCGTAGGGGTTTAGGATTTCATTGCACAGGCTATCCACACGACCAGGGGAACGTCGGGTTTCAGTAGCGGCTCTATGAAACCCGGGGATCCCAGATATCTGTATTGTTCTGTGATACTTATTACATTTCTGTGATATTGCTTTTTATCACGCCTTGAGCGAATATTATATATTGATATATATACTAGTAGATGTTGTATATATTTTGCATCCGCGCTAGTCCAGTCCCCGCTCTGTCGTTAGTTAAGTAACCTAACGGGTGATGACGGGACCCAGTGGCGAATGCGGATGGCATATACGTACATCATTATTTTCGTTCTTTGTGGTGTGATCAATTGATGGGACTGCATTGATTCGGATCAATGCAATCTAAACAAACCTATTCTGATGTTGTTGGAACAATTTTTCAAAAAGCTGTTATTGCAAGAACGTTCTCTTTTGTTTTGCACAGTGGTATTCGGTTATGAATATCCAGCACCTCAGTCGACGAGGCAAGGGCCGAGATCCCTTTACCGGGAATGACCCCTTGGACAGAAGTTTGCGTCAGGGTAATAACTTCACTATAGCCGATTGCATTTTGCTTTGCATCGTGGTATTCAGTTGGAATATCCTGCACCTCATTCTACGGGGAAAGAGCCGAGATCCCTTCACCGGGAGTGACCTCTTTAGCAAAGGTTTTCGTCACTATATTTTTATAAAAGGCTATGCAGTTCCTTCAACGATATCAAGTTCATTACGTTAAAAGTTTTTCGCCAAAAACTAGACGTAGCCCTCCGTCATTTCTTACGGGTATTATTTAGTATTCGTGCTGCGTTTGTTGACTCTGTCAAGGCGTAGTGTACGGTAGCTATGTGGTGCTTGTTTGTAGCATGGATATGGGATAGGTTAGGACAGTCGTGCGGCCTTGTTGACTCCATCAAGGGCACGCACGGGTGGGTTTAATGCAATCCAGAAAATGACGGGTTGAACTTGACTAGGACTCTTTGATTTGTTGACTCCGTCAAGGTCACTTGGGTCCTAGGGATAAAAACACACATCGGGAGTTTCTAAAGAAACTGAAACTTTCCAGGCATGCGCATACCTTCTGGAGTGTGGTGACTTGAGTGGATTCCGTCAAGTTATCATACGATGATAGTTGGATCCCGATTCCCACTGATGAGTTGGTATACTCCTCGGGTGATCCCGACTAATTCTTCTTTCAGGTTTGGAGGAGAATTTGACGATACAGTGGGAGGTTTCCTGATTAGATAAAGTGATAACCATTCTGATCTAGGTTAGAGTGCACGCTGAGTGTTTCTTTTCTCTCTCTCTCTGGCTGCGACCATGACCCAACCCTTGACTATGACTCAGTGACCAAGATTAACCGAACCTTCTTAAACACTGGCTTTTGGATTGTCAGAGTTGCATACCTCATTGCCACTCCTACTTTTACCCTTTTCTCCAGGACACCCCGTATTACAACGAATGTCCACTTCCATTGGATAAAACCATCGTTTGGTTATATACGAACTCGAAGGAATTTATTCGAGGATGGTTTCCGGTTCTGGAGAAAACGAATAGGACTATTCAGCTGTCTTTTCCTTTTACCTTCTCTCAGGTTGCGAGTGCCCCTTAGATTAGGGGATAGTACACCTATTACGCAAATTGGATAGTCTTCTTCCAAACCATAGGCAGGTGCCGACCAGTAGGGAATGAAGAAAACCAATTAGCCTAACAATGGTGTACATAAGGTATTATGTAAAGACAAATAAAGGGATTAGTAAGAGGGCAAAGTAAACTGCGACTGCTATTCACAACCAAACCAAGTATTTCATTACCACTCCCACTTCACCTTTGTATTTCTCCAGGACACTCCGTATCACTACGAAGATCCATAGTTATTTGGATACTCCATCGTATGGTTATATACGAACTCGAGAGGAATTTGTTCCAGTTCGGGGATAGATTCTGGTTCAGAAGAAATAGGAATAAGGTTTATTTGGTTGTCTTTTATCTTCACCTTCTCTCGCATTGCGAGTGTTCCTAGGATTAGGACAGTACACCCATTATGCATATTGGATAGTCTTCTTCCAAACCATAGGCTGGTGCCGAACGGTAGGGAAGGAAGAAAACCATTTGGCCTAAAGGGGTGTACAGAAGGTAATGACTAAAGACATATGAAGGGATTTGGAGAGATGGCAAAGAAATATACGGTTACAATTGTGAATCTGGATAATGGAAGAGGCATTACTAGGAATACCCGGATACCCTTACGAAACATTTCAATATTTCAGTCTCACTGTGTAGTGTTAAAAGAAAACTGATTTCCCAATTAGACACTTGCTCTAGGGTATATATTTACCAGGTATGATTCTCACATCTGTATGGTTTTACAGATGATGAGTGGGAGTAAGTTATTGGGAATTAGGTGATCATCCTCACTATATCGGAATTCGTTGTAATTGGTGATATTTGAGGAAATCGCCTGGGTTGTTTGCCGGACGGCAAATATTTGGTTTTGAATATCCGTCGTTGTGCACCAATTTCAAATTGATATATCTGTACGTCTATTTTTATAGAGTGAGATATACCTTTTTGAAATTATGTCTATGACATTTACCTATATCAGTGGATGGTTAGGTAAGGAGCATTGAACAACGGTGTAATTCTTCTTAACCATAAGTACAGTTTTCAACCTACGACACACAGGGAATGAGTTATTCGACTCACGGGACTTATACAGAGTATTGTATGTTGTCCAGTGTCCATTAGGACAGAGGGGTTGGTCCTCGCACTATATTCGGTTTACTTATGACTTCTCTAGTTTTTAGATAAGTGTTTTGTAGAAACACAAGGTCTGAGTTTTGAGAAGTTATAGGTATATGAATAAAGTAGAGGACCAGGTATTGCAAGTATCAGGATTCTTCAAGGTGATCGAAGATGTAGATACTTGTGTATTGTATTCAGTTGATAGTAATGATTAAGAGAACTTGCTTCTCTTTTAGGTTACTCATAATTGGAAGCATTCCTAAGTTGAGTAACGTTGATCGGCCTCCTTCCATTTAGTTGACATGCACTGGAGACAGCTGCATGATTTGAATCTGGTTTCAATTAAATCAGTGCCTTTGTTTCTATATTGGATATAGAACAGTTCATATCTTGACATTGTTAAGGTACGGGGAGTTGTCCGGCTTATGCTTAAAACCAGACTCTGGATAACTCAAGGCACGTTTCTGTAATGGCTATTTGTGGGTTGACCCAGGCTATGACGAGGGTCAACTTTCTACCATCTGGAAGATCAATAGTGATATTATTCTTGACTCGCCACAGTTTTAAGTAAAATGGATATTTTTTCAGAAAACAGAAGTGGGAATATGGTAGAACTGGAAGTGATTCCAGAACCGCAGACGATTACTGAAAATTTGATAAGAACCTAAAGATTCAATCTGATTGACATTCCATTGGCCACTCCGCAGATTTGGTGGGTAACCTCAGGCACCCGAGAGGTACTCCGGTAGCCTCAAGGACGGTGGCAGGGAGGTTCTTGTTTACCCAGACTTTCCATTGCTGTTGTTCTAGACTGTGAGACCCGGCAGGAGGATGAGTATAGCGTCGTTCTAAACTAGTTTTAGAAGTGTACGTTTATATGACTCTGCCAGAGGGTTGTCATGGTCAGTGGGAGCAGCGGAATCATAGTGGACAGGTGGCTTATGTCTATTTATGGACTAAAGCAGAAAAAGCGGAGATAGATCATCTATTTCTGATGTGACTGTCATAAGTTTAACTTCATCAGAATAGGGGATGGATCTGTTAAGAAGGTAGTAGGGTGTGGTGTCCTGGTATTTGGATGACATACACAGAGTAGGAAGTGAAATTCCTACACTATGATCGGTTATACTTTGGTTGTCACACAATGGTTTCTCCACATAGGACTTATATCAAACATTCTGGTTACTAGATCTATGGTTTTAGATCTAGATTTAGGTAGTTTCCCAATCTTGGTATTTGGACAGCATTCTAAAGGTGTTTTAGAATGGATGACTCCTGGCACGGTAGTGTACCTGCAGGTGATGGAGTCACCCTCTCTAAAGGTGTCTTACAGACTAAAGGGGAGAGGGATGTGCATGATTGGCAGATCACTTGCTTAGGCAATTGAGTCAATCATGAGATGTCAAGCACTACACCAGATGTTGTTTTTTGCAGCAGATGCAATAAGACGATATTAATCCTATCCTGGAGAAACATTCGGAAGCAGTATTAGAACATAAGTGGATGTTCTGGGGATATGATAATGACATCCTCATTCGGGAGACAGTTATCATTCCAGGCTTCCAAGGTGACTTGTATGACAGAGTGACTGTCAGAGTTATAGTTTTCGCTCTTACGAGGGGAAGTATTTTGGACAGGTGGTCCAAACGGATACTGAGAAAGGCACGGCGCAGGATGCTGATTAAGTTCAGTCGTCGATACAGTCTAAGAAGTTTGGATTTGGAGTTCATTTATGAGCTAGGTCCCATCAGATATCTAAACACATTCTAAGACAGGTATTGCTTATTTCGGGAGATGGCTTTCTCCGCGAACTTGAGATAAAGAGAGACATAGAAAGAAATATCAGAGCGGATCCACTCACTGAGGCTATTCCTCGAACGCAATAGTTTCACAAACGAGCTTTGTGAGACTGATTAGTAGAGGAGTTGGGTGTTCGGTATCACACGAGCTGCGAGTATGCGACGTCTCAATAATTAGCCTTGAGTGCAAGTTGGAGATTGTTGGAGATAGTGCCTTCAGAGTCAATTATTGGATCACAAGCATGTGATTGCAATGATTGAGAGAGGACCTATGCCGGTAGGACAGTCTTACTCAAGATGATAGTATGCTATCTGGTTTATCTTTATCATCGTGTAGTGCTTTAAGTGACATTACTGATCACTATTGCACATTGATAGAACCCCTAGGATTCTTTCTTGACTGCCAGCAGTATGAGGGCGATCATATACGTGGGAGCTGGGGTCTATAAGCACATCCTTAAAAGGTCCCTAATCGTGGGAGTTTCGAGACAGGGCATCGATACTCCAGAGTAGACTTGTGTATACAGTCGAGACCCCGACGAAGGGCGGTGGCCGGTCTCACAAGCCACTGGTGTCAGTTGGTTCACCTAAGATGTTTACAGGTGCTCATTGGGTTATGAGTACACCGGACAGGACTCGCCGGGAACTTGCTAGTTGGTCTTATACCTGACGTCAGATAGCAGTTCCCTGGTGACATGTGTACAGGTTAGTTCATCGACCTGAGATCGTCATTTGTCTCGTGTGAGTTCCCACTGTACTTTGATTACTACCCTACCACGGCTCAAAGGAGTCGTGCAAACAGGTTTTAGTTGGGTACAGTCCCGAGCCACATGGAGGCAGTGAGCGGATCTGCAGGGGTTCGTCTCTCCCGGTATTAGGGGTGAGGTCGTGCTGTGTCTAGGAGAGCCATTACACGAAGTCCTTGGCCAAGGCAGGAGATTTACTGGTAGGTATTCCAGTAGTATCTCAGGGTGTTCTGGGCTACACTCCGACACGACTTGTACCGCTTTTGGGGGTCTGACTTTTACCAACCCCCTAGGCCCGCCATGCGATGCTCATAGACGAACGGATCGGACTGTACGGATATTGTCACTGACAGGCTCAGTAGGGTGTCAGGATGAGTTCACTCATCGACGTCCCTTTTGGTCGATACCTGGTAGCCCGTTACGTATGGCTAATACCTCTGACGTGCTAGTGGTTAAATCCATAGCCAAAGTATTGACGAGTCTTTAGAGTCCCCCATGGACCGTTTCTTATGTTTCGGGCGAAACGTTGTAGAGGCCGTATGGAGATATGGCAGGGTTCGATCATATACGTACGGTATTGCATGGATCATGATCGGACGGATAATACTAGCGGGCTTCGGTTTAAGCTGGATCCTAGTATTGTACAATGTAGATTTTGTCTCATTGCATTTGTATTCGGTCGGAATACAAATGCGGGTATGTATATACAGTCGCGGGGTTTTCCTATAATTTATTACGGGATCAGTTTTTTGAAGTTGCCAGTTTGCTTTCCGTTTCGGCCATTTTCCTTCGTTTCTTTCTTTGGCTGAAAATTGGTGTGGAGGGGGTTATTTGCAATTGTGCATTTTATTATAGAGAAGACTTTTTGTGATGATAGCTTCATGATGGTTCAACCATCACTTGACTCCATGGTTCATCATTGCTTGACTTTTGTTTTGATGAGATTGGTGATGGGTTTATGAGTGTGGACTTTGTTGTGATGATGATTCTTAATCATCACCTTTCTCTCTCTCTCTTGTATTATTGCTTCCCTCCCCCTTGACTTTGCTCCCTCTTTCATTCCCAAGTGTATGGCCGGCCACAATTAGTGGGGGCTGTCCCAATTTTTTGTGAAGAGAATTGGTCTCATTTGGCTTGCAAAAAAAAATTCCCTAGTTCATCTCAAAAAAAGCTCATATCACATTTCTCCACCCAAAAGGCAACTTCTAGTAACCCCATAAGACCCAGTGTTCTACACTTAGCCTACAGCATCCTCAGACACGTCGACTCGCCAACTTCATGCCCGAGTTGCCTCGGTCCAGAGGTGGGAGCCCGTAAAAGAACCCGGCGATGTGGTGCCCTTCCGACGAGGATATGAAGACCGGAGATTCCGCGGGGAGATCGGGATGACGACGAGAAGACCGAAGGACACGGATCGCTCGTTATATCTCTCTACCTCTTCTCTAGTTAGCTAGGATTAGGTTAATGGCCCGATCCGGGTTTTATAGTCCGCGGTAGCTCCGGTTTCTGTTTAAAGAAAAGTTTTTGTTTTCCGCATTTTGGCCTCATTCAGACGGCCGGGGCGCTGCCGTAGTCCTACAGTTTCATCCAGCCTGATTCTAAGACATGCTACATGATCCATATTAGGAAAGCCAGCGAAGAGTCAAATGATGAAGACGAGCTAGCCGAGCCAGAAGAAGCTCCTCAAGAGCTCGAAGATGGCGGACAAGCAACCTTCGATGAGCTAACCGGGATCGATTTGGGAACGCCTGATAATCCAAGGCCGACCTACATCAGGTCACTCTTGTCAGATAAAATGAAAGAGTAGATAATTGCCCTGCTGGATGAGTTCGCCGACTGCTTTGCGTGGACGTACAAAGAAATGCCTGGCCTCTCCCCTAAAGTGGCCGTGCATAAGCTGGCTATATCTTCTGATGCCAGGCCTGTCAAACAAGCTCACCGGAGAATGAGAAGGGAGCTGGAAGAAAAGGTCATCGAGAAAACTAAGAAACTTATCGATACTGGCTTCATCAGGGAAGAGAAATACGCAGACTGGATCGCATGCATTGTCCCAGTAAAGAAAAAAAATGGGCAGATCCGGGTTTGTGTCGATTTCAGGGACCTTAACAAGGCATGCCCTAAGATGATTTCCCGCTCCCGGTCATGGAAATGATGGTCGATGACACCTCAAATTACGAGCTGTTCACCTTCATAGATGGCTCGTCTGGATATAATCAGATCAAGATGTCGCCTGAGGATGAGAAACACACAGCATTTCGAACCCCGATCGGAATATACTGTTATAAGGTGATGCCGTTCGGACTGAAGAACGTAGGTGCTACATATCAAAGGGAAATGACCAATATCTTTGATGACCTAATCCATAAAGTCATTGAATGCTATGTTGATGATTTGGTCGTCAAGACTAAAACCAAGGACGATCACATCCAAGATCTTAGGACCGTTCTCACTAGACTGAGGGAATACGATCTGAAGATGAATCCTTTAAAGTGCGCTTTTGGTGTGTCATCGGGAAAATTCCTGGGCTTCATAGTCCGACATCGAGAGATCGAAGTTGACCCATCAAAAATAAAGGCCATCATGGAGATGCCCCCTCCGAAGAATCTGACGCAGCTAAGATCCTTTCAAGGCAAACTTGCGTACATACGAAGGTTTATCTCAAATTTATCGGGGAGATGTAGGCCCTTCTCAAAGCTCATGAAGAAAGGAGCTCCTTTTGTCTGGGATGCCGAATGTCAAGAAGCGTTCAAAAGCATCAAACAGTACATGTTGTACCCTCCAGTGCTTGCTGCCCCTATTCTAAATAAACCGTTGATTCTCTATACTGCCTCGCTAGATGTGTCACTTGGTGCACTCCTTGCCCAGAACAACGAGGAGGGAAAGGAGAATGTCCTCTACTACTCAGTCGAACTTTAGTCGGGGCAGAACACAACTATTCCCCGATCGAAAAGCAATGCCTAGCTCTGATATTCGCTGTGAAGAAGCTGATGCACTATCTGCTTGCTCATCGGGTTATGCTGATCTCCAAGTTCGACCTGCTCAAACACTTAATGACCAAAGTAAGCCTCGCCGGCAGAATGGCAAGATGGGCTGTCATGCTGCTTGAGTTTGACATAGTTTATACTCCTCAGAAAGCAATAAAAGGGCAAGCCCTCGCCGATTTCCTCGCTGCTCATCCTATAACAGAAGGGTCGCCGCTAAATTGTGAGTTACCCGATGAAAAAATATTGCACCTTGAGGATAGCGAGCCATGTTGGGAGCTCTACTTCGATGGAGCCTCATCAATAAGGACCTCCAGCAAATCAAGCGCCCCGGAGATAAAAGCAGGGATATGATTGGTGTTCATCACGCCATCGATGGGAAACCTACGGCCTTCTTTTGCTCTCACCGAGCCTCGCACAAACAACGAGGCTGAGTATGAGGCTCTGATAGCTGGTCTGGAGCTCGCTATAGAAATGGAAATCCTTCGGCTATGAGTCTACGGTGATTCCCAGCTTGTTATCAACCAAGTAAGTGGCGACTATAAGATATACAAACCCGAGTTAGCTCGGTACAGAAGACGAGTGGTGGAACTCATGAAACGGTTCACTCACATTGAACTAATGAGAGTCCCTAGAGTGTTGAACGGAAAAGCCGACATACTTGCTCGCTTAGCCAAGGAGCTGGCTGATCCTGACATGGATGAAATTCTGATCACAGTCAGAAGCCGTCAAATTCTGTTTCCAGTCTCTTTGCGTGAAGAAGAAAGTGTAGAACAAGAGAACAATCCTGCCGAAGAATCTTTGATCATTCAAGATGAGCTTGATTGGAGAGGACCCTTCATAGAGTACCTCCGATACGACAAGCTGACCGAAGAACAATCTGCGAGGATTCAACTGAAGAAGAGAGCTCTTTGATACGTGTTTGTAAATAATACGCTATAACGTAGATCATATGACCAACTCTGTCTCAGATGTTTATCATCGGCCGAAGACCAGAAAGTCATGAAAGAAGTTCACTCAGGCGTCCGCGGAGCTCACCAATCCGGCCCCAAAATGCGGCTTCAAATCAAACGGCTTGGATATTACTGGCCTACCATGATAAGGGATTGTAAAGAGCATGCGAAGAAGTGTCATGTCTTCCAAATTCACGGTGATTTAATTCATAAGCATCCCAATCCGCTGCATCCTACGGTGGCGTCAAGGCCCTTCAAAGTTTGGGGCACCAACATAGTTGGTCCAATTGATCCTCCGTCATCCAAAGGCCACCGGTTCATATTGGCTGCAACTGACTACTTCTCCAGATGGGCTGAAGCTGTCCCGCTAAAAGAAGTCAAGACAGAAGATATTCGGACGTTCTTCCAGCATAATATTCTATACCGCTTCGGTACGCCAAGAAGAATTATTTCTGACAACGGGCCTTCTTTCAAGAGCTTCATGTAAGTCTACAGTAGCGACCCGGCCGTCTGTCCGAGGCCAAAATGCGAAAACGAAAACTTTTTCAAACTAGAAACCGGCGCTATCATATGCTTAAAACCCGGATCGAACTATTAACCTACAACTAGCAACTAGAGAAAGGGTTGGAAAGCTATACCAATCGATCCGTGTCCTTCGGTCTTTGGCCACCATCCCAAACTCCTCGCGGTATCTCCGGTCTTGATCTCCTCGTCGGAAAGGGCACCACATCTTCGAGTCTTTTTACGGGCTCCCGCTTCATCCGAAGCAACTCGGGCATGAAGTTCGCTAGCCGACGTGTCTAAGGTGAAGTAGAGAATGTTTGTGATCACTTTGTCTTTTGCATCCATTGTATGGATGGAGGTTAGAGATGATGCCATTGGTGGATAATATAAGCTAGAGGAAGAAGAAGAAGAAGAAGAGGCTATCTTTCCTTTTCTTTTCTTGTGTTGAATTCATAATGAGAGCAAGAAATGAGAAAATACAAGAGCTAACCCAAAAGGATATAGCTGCCCTTTCTTTCTTCATCCATCAATTCAACACACAAATCAAACAATTAAGTGACATTAGCGCTAAAAAAGAGACCATTAGTCACCAAATTGATTGTGCCTCTTCATGATGACTTCCACTCATATTTTTCACTTGCAATCATTAACCCAAATGTTTACAACAAAAAGAAATGGCAACATCTAAAGTAAACTCGTGACTGATTACAAGGATACCCCTCACCTGAATATACATACCTGCATCCGCATTCCGACTGAATGCGAATGCGATGAGACTAAAGTAATCCAACAAATCTAATACTAGGATCCGGCTTAAACCAAAGCCCACTAGTATGATCCGCCCGATCATGATCCGTGCACTACTGCACGTATATGATCGGACCCTGCCATATATCATACGGCCTCTACAACGTTTCGCCCGAAACTTGAAAACTTTCTGTGGGGGACTCTGAAGACTCGTCAATATTTTGGCTGTGGATTTAACCACTAGCACGTCAGTGGTACTAGCTGTACGTAACGGGCTACCAGGTATTGACCAAAAGGGACGTCGATGAGCGAACTCATCCTGACACCCTACTGAGCCTGTCGGTGATAATATCCGTACAGTCCGGTCCGTTCGTCTATGAGCATCGCATGGCGGGCCTAGGGGGTTGGTAAAAGTCAGACCCCCAAAAGCGGTACAAGTCATGTCGGAGTGTAGCCGAGAACACCCTGAGATACTACTGGAATACCTACCAGTAAACCTCCTGCCTTGGCCAAGGACTTCGTGTAATGGCTCTCCTAGACACAGCACGATCTCACCCCCAATACCGGGAGAGACGAAACCCCTGCCGATCCGCTCACTGCCTCCATATGGCTCGGGACTGTACCCGACTAAAACCTGTTTGCACGACTCCTTTGAGCCATGGTAGGGTAGTAATCAAAGCACAGTGGGAACTCACACAAGAAAAATGACGATCTCAGGTCGATGAACTAACCTGTACACATGTCACCAGGGAACTGCTATCTGACGTCAGGTATAATACCAACTAGCATGTTCCCGGCGAGTCCTGTCCGGTGTACTCATAACCCAATGAGCACCTGTATACATCTTAGGTGATCCAACTGACACCAATGGCTTATAAGACAGGCCACCGCCCCTCGTCGGGGTCTCGACTGTATACACTAGTCTACTAATGGAGTATCGATGCCCAGTCTCGAAACTCCCACGACTAGGGACCACTTTAAGGATGTGCTTATAGACCCCAGCTCCTACGTATATGATCGCCATCATACTGCGGGCCGTCAAGCAAGAATCCTAAGGGCTCTATCAACGTGTAATAGCGACCTGTAAGGTCACCTAAAGCTGTACACGATGATAAAGATAAACCAGATAGCATACTATCATCTCGAGTAAGACTGTTCTACCGGTATAGGTCCTCCCTCAATCATTGCAATCACGTGCCTGTGATCCAATAATTGACTCTGAGGGCACTATATCCAACAATCTCCCACTTGCACTCAAGGCTAATTATTGCGATGCCGTATACTCACAGCCCGTGTGATACCGAACACCCAACTCCTCTACTAATCAGTTTCACAAAACCCGTTTGCGAAACTATTGCGTTCGAGGAATAGCCTCAGTAAGTGGATCCGCCCTGATGTTTCTTTCTATGTCTCTCTTTATCTCAAGTTCGCGGAGAAAACCATCTCCCGAAATGAGCAATACCTGTCTTAGAATATGTCTGGATATCTGATGGGACCTAGTTCATAAATGAACTCCAAATCCAAACTTCTTAGACTGTATCGTCAACTGAACTCAATCAGTATCCTGTGCCATGCCTCCCTCAGTATCCGCTTGGACCACCTGTCCAAAATACTGCCCCTCGTTAGAGGGAAAACTATAACTCTGACAGTCACTCTGTCATCCAAGTCACCTTGGAAGTCTGGAATGATAACTGTCTCCCGAAAGAGGCTGTCGTTATCATATCCCTAGAACATCCACTTATGTTCTAAAACTGCTTCCGAACGTTTCTCCAGGATAGGATTAATATCAACTTATTGCATCTAATGCAAAAACAACATCTGGTGTGGTACTTGACATCTCATGATTGACTCAATTGCCTAAGCAAGTGATCTGCCAATCATGCACATCCCTCTCCCCTTTAGTCTGTAAGACACCTTTAGAGAGGGTGACTCCATCACCTGCAGGTACACCACCATGCCAGGAGTCATCCATTCTAAATACCTTTAGAATGCTGTCTAAGTACCCAGATTGGGAAACTACCCAAATCTAGATCTAAAACCATAGATCTAGTAACCAGAATGCCTGATATAATATCCAAATCCTATGTGGAGAAACCACTATGTGACAACCAAAGTATAACCGATCGTAGTATAGGAATTTCACTTCCTACTCTGTGTATGTCATCCAAATACCAGGACATCACACCCTACTACCTTCTTAACAGATCCATCCCCTATTCTGATGAAGTCAAACCTAAGACTGTCACATCAGAAATAGATGATCTATCTCCGCTATATCTGCTTTAGTCCATAAATAGACATAAGCTACTTGTCCACTATGCTTCCGCTGCTCCCACTGACTACGACAACCTTCTGCCAGAGTCATATACACGTGCACTTCTAAAGCTAGTTCAGAACGACGCTATACTCATCCTCCTGCCGGGTCTCACAGTCTGGAACAACAGCAATGGCAAGTCTGGGTAAACAAGAACCTCCCTGTCACCGTCCTTGAGCATACCGAAATACCTCTCGAGTGCCTGAGGTTACCCACCATATCTGCGGAGTGGCAAATGGAATGTCAATCCAGATTGAATTTTTAGGTCCTATTAAATTTTCAGTAATCGTTTGCGGTTCTGGAATCACTTCCAGTTCTACCATACTCCCACTACTGTTTTTTGAAAAAATCCATTTTACTAAAACTGTGGCGAGTCAAGAACAATATCAGTATTGATCTTCCAGATGGTAGAAAGTCAACTCTCGTCATAGCCCGGGTCAACCCACAAACTTCCATTACAGAAACGTGCCTTGAGTTATCCAGAGTCTAGTTTTAAGCATAAGCCGGACAACTCCCCGTACCTTAACATTGTTAAGATATGAACTATTCTATATCCAATATAGAAACAGAGGCACTGATTTAATTAAAACCAGATTCAAATCATGCAGCTGTTTCCAGTGCATGTCAACAAAATGGAGAGAGGCCTATCAGCATTACTCAACTTAGGAATACATCTAGATATGAATAACCTGAAAGAGAAGCAAGTTCTCATAAACATTACTATCAACTGAATACCATACACAAGTATCTACATCTTCGATCACCTTGAAGAATCCTGATACTTGCACCATCTGGTTCTCTACTTTATTCTTATACCTATAACTTCTCAAAACTTAGACCTTACATTTCTATGAAACACATGTCTAAGAACTAGAGAAGTAATAAGTAAACAGAATATAGTACGAGTACCAACCCCTCTGTCCTCATGGACAATGGACAACATACAATACTCTATATAAGTCCCCTGAGTCTAATAACTCAAACCCTGTGCGTCATAGGTCGAAAACTGTACTTATGGTTAAGAAGAATTACACCGCTGTTTAATACTCCTTACCTAACCATCCACTGATATAGGTAAATGTCATAGACATAATTTCAAAAAGTTATATCTCACTTTATAAAAATAGACGTACAAATATATCAATTTGAAATTGGTGCATAACAATGGATATTCAACCAAATATTTGCCGTTCGGCAAACAACCCAGGCAATTTCCTCAAATATCACCAATTACAACGAATCCCGATATAATGAGGATGATCACCCAATTCCCAATAACTTACTCCCACTCATCATCTGTAAAACCATACAGATGTGAGAATCAAACCTGATAAATACATACCGTGGAGTAAGGGCTAATTGGGAAATCAGTTTTCTTTTAACAATACACAGTGAAACTGAAACGTATAAATGTTTCGAAGGGGTATTCGGGTATTCTTAGTAATGCCTCCTCCATTATCAGATTCACAACTGTAACCGTATATTTCTTTGCCGTCTCTCCAAATCCCTTTATATGTCTTTAGTCATCACCTTCTGCACACCCCTTTAGGCTAAATGGTTTTCTTCCCTCCCTACCGTTCGGCACCAGCCTATGGTTTAGAAGAAGACTATCCAATAAGCATAATGGGTGTACTCTCCTAATCCTAGGAGTACTTGTAACCTGAGAGAAGGCGAAGATAAAAGACAACTGAATAAAACCTTATTCCTATTTCTCCTGAACCAGAATTCATCTCCGAACTGGGACAAGTTCCTTCGAGTTCGTATATAACCATACGATGGAGTATCCAAATAACTGTGGATCTTCGTAGTGATACGGAGTGTCCTGGAGAAATACAAAGGTGAAGTAGGAGTGGCGATGAAATACTTGGTTTGGTCGTGAATAGTAGTCGCAGTTTACTTTGCCCTCTTTCTAATCCCTTTATTTGTCTTAACTTATTATCTTCTGTACACCATTGTTAGGCTAATTGGTTTTCTTCATTCCCTACCGTTCGGCACCTACCTATGGTTTGGAAGGAGACTATCCAATTAGTGTAATAGGTGTACTGTCCTAATCCAAGGAGCACTCGCAACCTGAGAGAAGGTAGAAAGAAAAGACAACTGAATAGTCCTATTCATTTTCCTCAGAACCGGAAACCATCCTCGAATCTGGAACAAGTTCCTTCGAGTTCGTATATAACCATACGATCGTTTTATCCAATGGAAGTGGATGTTCGTAGTAATACGGGGTGTTCTGGAGAAAATGGTAAAAGTAGGAGTGGCAATGAGGTATGCAGCTCTGACAATCCAAAAGCCAGTGTTTTAAGAAAGTTCGGTTAACTTGGTCACTGAGTCATAGTCAAGGGTCGGGTCATGGTCGCTGCCAGAGAAAGAGAGAGAGAAAAGAAACACTCTGCATGCACTCTAACCTAGATCAGAATGGTTATCACTTTATCCAATCAGGAAACCTCCCACTGTAACGTCAAATTCTCCTCCAAACCTGAACGAAGAATTAGTCGGGATCACCCGAGGAGTAAACCAACTCATCAGTGGGAATCGGGATCCAACTATCATCGCATAATAATGTGATGGAATCCACTCACGTCATCACACTCCAGAAGGTATGCGCATATCTGGCAAGTTTCAATTTCTTTAGAAACTCCCGATGTGATTTTTATCCCAAGCGGCTTATGACCTTGACTAGGTCAACAAACCATAAACCGCTAGTCAAGTTCAACCCGTCATTGTTCTGGATTGCATTAAACCCACCCGTACGTGCCCTTGACTAGGTCAACAAGGCCGCACGACTGTCCTAACCAATCCCATTTATGCAACAAACAAGCACCACTTAGCTACCGAACACTACGTCTTGACTAGGTCAACAAACGCAGCACGAATACTAAATAATACCCATAAGAAATGACGGAGGGCTAC
Source organism: Agapanthus africanus (assembly GCA_030015575.1). Lineage (NCBI taxonomy): Eukaryota > Viridiplantae > Streptophyta > Magnoliopsida > Asparagales > Amaryllidaceae > Agapanthus > Agapanthus africanus. Next base: position 734,100,161 of record CM057341.1, on the reverse strand, counting down.
GGCTGGTTTTTGGCGAAAAACCTTTAACGTAATGAACTTGATATCGTTGAAGGAACTGCATAGCTTTTATAAAAATATAGTGTCGAAAACCTTTGCTAAAGAGGTCATTCCCGGTGAAGGGATCCCAGCTCTTTCCCCGTAGAATGAGGTGCAGGATATTCCAACTGAATACCACGATGCAAAGCAAAAAGCAATCGACTATAGTGAAGTTATTACCCTGATGCAAACTTCTGTCCAAGGGGTCACTCCCGGTGAAGGGATCTCGGCCCTTACCTCGTCGACTGAGGTGCTGGATATTCATAATCGAATACTACTGTGAAAAACAAAAGAGAACGTCCTTGCAATAACAGTTTTTTTTTGTTTTTTTTTTTGAAAAATGTTCCAACAACATCAGAATAGGTTTGTTTAGCTTGCATTGATCCGAATCAATGCAGTCCCATCAATTAATCATACCACAAAAGAACGAAAATACGATGTACGTATATGCCATCCGCATTCGCCACTGGGTCCCGTCATCACCCGTTAGGTTACTTAACTAACGACAGAGCGGGGACTGGACTAGCGCGGGTGTAAAACATATACAACATCTACCAGTATATATATCAATATATAATATTCGCTCAAGGCATGATAAAATGCAACATCACAGAGAGTAATAAGCATCGCAGAACAATACAGATAATCTGGGATCCCCGGGTTTCATAGAGCCGCTACTGAAACCCGACGTTCCCCTGGTCGTGTGGATAGCCTGTGCAATGAAATCCTAGACCCCTACGGGCGCGGCAAGTTACCCGCCAAAACCTGAAGCGAGACAGCCCCCTTCAACAACGTGAATGGACCACCCAGCACGTCACAGAATCCGCTAACTTGAGCACCTCTCCTTGGGTCAACCTGTACCCCCTACGAGTGCGGCGAATAGCCCGCCAATTCTAGAGTGAAGCCCCCTCCGTCTCAAAACCATGAGATGCGGGCTCGTTGCCCTCTAAAACCCAGCTATCCGTGCACCCCACCGCGGGGTAATCCTAGTACAAAAAGTAAAATATATATACAATGGGTACATCGACCTCAGCCCGGTCGTGCCCCAAAAGAATAATATACAAACAGGCAGTGACGGCAGTCCATATGTCGGACGCTCGCCCCGCAATATCAAATGTACAAATACAACCAAACTGTACTACCATTGCAACCAGGTTATCCACCACGACAAATCCGCAACATCACAGCACAACACAGAATATCAACGTGAATGTCACGTTCGCAAATCTGTCTAAAAGAACTATAGCAATTAGACAAGATTTACCGATCAAATGACATTCACGGTCGCAGATATAATGTAAATACTGTGAACTAACATATTTAAAATTTTCGATTGACAAAATTTCCCGAAGTGGGTCCCAAGCACAATTCCCAGTACTCAAACAAATCTAGGCCCAAACAAAAAATACCAGAAACCCTAATTCCAATACAGAGACCACTGTAGAAAATTTTATGCAGTGTTGCTACAGTACGGCGGCGGAACCGTGACCAAAACGTGGGTACGGCCGCGGTTCCGCGGTGCTACAGTGCAATCATGCTTAGAAATTTTTGCAGTGTTCTTAGAAAAGCCTGCCTGATTTTCTGCAATACTCAAAATAATTTTTCGACGATAAAAAAAATTCGACAGAAACTTCATGATTGGAAATGTAGGTTTGGAAAATTTCGTTCGATCGAAGTTCTAAACACGTTAGAGCAAGCTAGTAAAGGTTAATGGCGTGGCTCTGATACCATGTAAGTCTACGGTAGCGCCCTGGCCGTCTGTCCGAGGCCAAAATGCGGAGACGAAAACTTTTTCAAACTAGAAACTGGCGCTATCGTATGCTTAAAACCCAGATCGAACCATTAACCTACAACTAGCAACTAGAGAAAGGGTTGGAAAGCTATACCGATCGATCCGTGTCCTTCGGTCTTTGGCCACTATCCCAAGCTTCTCGCGGCATCTCCGGTCTTGATCTCCTCGTCGGAAAGGGCACCACATCTTCGAGTCTTTTTATGGGCTCCCGCTTCATCCGAAGCAACTCGAGCATGAAGTTCGCTAGCCGACGTGTCCAAGGTGAAGTAGAGAATGTTTGTGATCACTTTGTCTCTTGCATCCATTGTATGGATGGAGGTTAGAGATGATGCCAGTGGTGAATAATGTAAGCTAGAGGAAGAAGAAGAAGAGGCTCTCTTTCCTTTTCTTTTCTTGTGTTGAATTCATAATGAGAGCAAGAAATGAGAAAATACAAGAGGTAACCCAAAAGGATATGGCTGCCCTTTCTCTCTCCATCTATCAATTCAACACACAAATCAATCAATTAAGTGACATTAGTGCTAAAAAAGAGACCATGAGTCACCTAATTGATTGTGCCTTTTCATGATGACTTCTACTCATATTTTCCACTTGCAAACATTAACCCAAATGTTTACAACAAAAAGAAATGGCAACATCTAAAGTAAACTCGTGACGGATCATAAGGATACCCCTCACCTATATATAAATACCTGCATCCGCATTCAGACTGAATGCGAATGCGATGAGACTAAAGTAATCCAACAAATATAATACTAGGATCCGGCTTAAACCAAAGCCCACTAGTATGATCCGCCCGATCATGATCCGTGCACTACTGCACGTATATGATCGGACCCTGCCATATATCATACGGCCTCTACAACGTTTCGCCCGAAACTTGAAAACTGTCTGTGGGGGACTCTAAAGACTCATCAATATTTTGGCTGTGGATTTAACCACTAGCACGTCAGTGGTACTAGCTGTACGTAACGGGCTACCAGGTATTGACCAAAAGGGAGGTCGATGAGCGAACTCATCCTGACACCCTACTGAGCCTGTCGGTGATAATATCCGTACAGTCCGGTCCGTTCGTCTATGAGCATCGCATGGTGGGCCTAGGGGGTTGGTAAAAGTCAGACCCCCAAAAGCGGTATAAGTCATGTCGGAGTGTAGCCGAGAACACCCTGAGATACTACTGGAATACCTACCAGTAAACCTCCTGCCTTGGCCAAGGACTTCGTGTAATGGCTCTCCTAGACACAGCACGATCTCACCCCCAATACCGGGAGAGACGAAACCCCTGTCGATCCGCTCACTGCCTCCATGTGGCTCGGGACTGTACCCAACTAAAACCTGTTTGCACGACTCCTTTGAGCCATGGTAGGGTAGTAATCAAAGCACAATGGGAACTCACACAAGACAAATGACGATCTCAGGTCGATGAACTAACCTGTACACATGTCACCAGGGAACTGCTATCTGACGTCAGGTATAATACCAACTAGCATGTTCCCGGCGAGTCCTGTCCGGTGTACTCATAACCCAATGAGCACCTGTATACATCTTAGGTGATCCAACTGACACCAATGGCTTATAAGACAGGCCACCGCCCCTCGTCGGGGTCTCGACTGTATACACTAGTCTACTAATGGAGTATCGATGCCCAGTCTCGAAACTCCCACGACTAGGGACCACTTTAAGGATGTGCTTATAGACCCCAGCTCCCACGTATATGATCGCCATCATACTGCTGGCCGTCAAGCAAGAATCCTAAGGGCTCTATCAACGTGTAATAGCGACCTGTAAGGTCATCTAAAACTGTACACGATGATAAAGATAAACCAGATAGCATACTATCATCTCGAGTAAGACTGTCCTACCGGTATAGGTCCTCCCTCAATCATTGCAATCACGTGCCTGTAATCCAATAATTGATTCTGAGGGCACTATATCCAACACTTCAAAGTCTCAAGGTTCGCTACTTAGCACAAGATAGACTGGAGATATTCCTCCATCTATAATCCAAGAGCCAATGGGCTAGCCGAAGCCTTCAATAAAACTCCGTGCAAGCTCCTGAGGAAAAATGCTTCAGCCAACAAGAGAGACTGGAATTTCAAACTTCATGAGGCGTTGTGGGCATATCGTACCACGCACCGCCCTCCAACTCAGTCCACTCCATACTTCGGAGTGGAGGCGATCCTCCCCTCGAAGTCGAAGTTCCAAGTTTAAGAATGACCATTCAGCACGAGTTGACGGAAGAGTAAAACGTGCTCCTTCCGCTTGAAGAGCTCGACGCCCTCGAAGAAAAGAGGTTCGCGGTGCAGCAAAATCTGGAGCTATACCGATCCTAAATGTCACGGGCTTATGACAAGATAACCCGTCTCCACGCTTTCAAGAAAGGTAAATTGGTGTTGGTCTTCAAAAGGCCGATCATCCTTAATCGACATACCAAGGGAAAATTAGAGCCAAACTGGGAAGGACCATACGTCATCGAGAAAGTGTTTGATGGAGGATCCCACCAGCTGATAAATGTCGAGAGAGAAAGGCCCATTCCACCCATTAATGGCCGATATCTTAAAAAATACTACGCGTGAATGCTCCAAGTCGCAGGCGAATTGAGCACATCGGCCCTACGGTCTGGATCATACATCCTGCAAAACCGTATACAATCCACGGGCGTAAACGACCCCTATTTCTCCCAAAGTCCTACCGGCGAGACTACATTTAACGTCCCACCGGCCTAAAAAAAAGTATGTCCACAAGCAAAATGGGTACGGATGAAAACCCGAAAGGGCTCCGTGAGTAAAAACAGCAGGACTGCCGGCGAGTTTGTGAAAACCCGAAAGGGCGCAAACTAGTGAAAAGAGATAAAATATACTCGCAAAGTCCTTTCGACCTTGTGAGGAGAAAATCCCTGCGTGAGATCCTTACGACTCACAAAGGAGCAACACACTTAGGAATCCTCACGATTCCTAAGGAGAACATACACCTGCGAGATCCTCTCGACTCGTAGGGAGAAAATGGTTTTATGAGACCCTTACGGCTCATAAATTTGAAAAGCCTTAGGTGATAAGGATCTAAATCTGTCTCCTGAGCCATCGCTCCCCAACAGGCAACGACAAATGATGAGTCGCTCCTGGCATTTCGCTTCAGTGTTAGCGGTGCTGATGCCGACCAAAAACCCAAATCCCAAGTCCTTCCGGAGAAAATGATGAGTTGCTCCTGGCATTATTCCAGTGCAGCAATGCTGATGCCAAACAAGATCCATATTCCAAGTCCCCAAACGGCGAATGATAAGTCGCTCCTGATATCACATTCCAGTGCAGCGATGCAGACGCTGACCAAAATCCAATCTCCCAAAATTCTTCCAGCCCTACGGTTAGTCCCCAAGTTGACTACCGTATACAATCCATGGGCTCAAATAATTCTCATCATACCCATGCCCTACAGCAACCACCAGTTACGCGGCTGGTCTCCGCCCTTAGAATTATGCTCCATTTGAGAAGACCCACTCATGTGTCCTCACGATACACGAGGAGAACAAACTTACGGGATCCTTACGACTCGTGAGAAAACACCTTCGTGGGATCCTTACGACTCACAAAGGAAAAACACGCTTGGGAGTCCTCACGACTCCTAAGGAGAAAGTACACCTATGAGATCCTTTCGACTCGTAGGGAGAAAATGCTTTTATGAGACCCTTACGGCTCATAAAATTGAAAAGCCTTAGGTGATAGGGACCTAAACCTGTCTTCTAAGCCCTCGCTCCCCAACAGAAAAAGGCAAATGATGAATTGTTCCTGGCACATGTGATTCAGTGTTAGCAGCGCTGATGACTACTATAACCCCAAAATTCCAAACTCCAATCCAATAGACCCCTAAGTCTTTAAACTGGGAATAGATGACCTCTAAGTCGTTAAACTGGGAACAGATGACCCCTAAGTCGTTAAACTGGAAACGAGGGAAATCTTCTCATGGCAAAGGATGATTCGCTCCTGGTACCATATTCCAGTGCAGCGATGCTGATGCCAAACCAAAACCAAAATCCCCAAATCCTCTCATGGCAGATGATGATTCACTCCTGCTACCATATTCCAGTATAGCGATGCCGATGTCAACCCAAATCATATCAAGTCAGCAAGACGACCAACGACCTCCCTGGCGGAATCAAGCTCCACCTCGGAAACAAGCCAAATCCCGACACCGCGAAAAGTGGAGCAAGTCAAATCGAAATCTGACACCGCAAGAAATGGAGCAAGTCAAATCGAATTCTGACACCGCAAGAAGCGGAGCAAACCAAATCAAGCACTGACCGTCCAAGTCGCAAAAAGGGCAGAACCGACCATTCAAGTCACAAAAAGGGCAGAGCCGACCGTCCAAGTCGCAAAAAGGGCAGCACCGACCGTCTACGTCGCTAAAATGGCAGAATCGACCATCCAAGTCGCAAAAATGGCAACACCGAATGTCCAAGTCGCAAAAAGGGCAGCACTGACAGTCCAAGTCGCAAAAAGGGCAGCACCGACCGGCCAAGTCGCTAAAAGGGCAGCATCGACCGTCCAAGTCGCTAAAATGGCAGAACCGACCGTCCAAGTCGCAAAAAGGGCAAAACCGACCGTCCAAATCGCAAAAAGGGCTTCACCGACCGTCCACGTCACTAAAATGGAAGAATCGACCGTCCAAGTCGCAAAAAGGGCAGAACCGACTGTCCAAGTCGCAAAAAGGGCAGAACCGACCGTCCAAGTCGCAAAAAGGGCAGCACCGACCGTCTATGTCGTTAAAATGGCGGAATCGACCATCCAAGTCGCAAAAAGGGTAGCACCGACCGTCCAAGTCGCTAAAGGGCAGCATCGACCGTCCACGTCGCTAAAAGGGCAGCACCGACTGTCCACGTCACAAAAATGGCAGCATTGACCTCCACGTCGTTAAAACGGGAACCAGATCAAGTCGATCTCCATGCGAAAGAAGATCCATCAATTTCATGCACACAACCCACAGATGTGGTGTGCATTTATTGATGGGGGGCAATTTGTTGGGGTCAAAATTTACACCCCAGTTGACCAAGTCAAAATCAAAGTCAACCCCAAGCCAAGTGGGTCCAAGAACAGGTCAAGTGGGCCAATGCCCGGGTCGAGCCCGAACATGAGGCGGCCGGCCCCCTATGCCGAAATAAAAATTTTGTAATAAATAATTTTGGTGTATTTATTTTATTTTATTTTATGAATAAATGTAAGAAAAATGGGTATAAAGCCAAATTTTGTAAAGCCCATGGCTCATATGCAAAAGAATTAAGCACATGAGGCATGGGATGGGCAAAATGTCATTTTGTAAAGCCCAAGGGGCTATATGTAAAATGTATAGCCTATAAAGGCAAACATGATGAAAATATCTAAGGATCTTTTTTTCTCTCTAAAAAAAAATTAAGGTCTGTACCTCCTTCTCCTTCCTCAAGGTTCTAGACCTTCGTCTTTTTTTTGAATTAAATCAAGAGTTTTACTCTTCCTTTACCAAAACTAAATAGTTTTTCACCACAAAACCCATAAAGGGGAGCTAAGATCTTCTATTAGATCTCAAAATGGGGAGATTTTTAAAATCTCACCCCTCTTGTTCTCCAAGATCTGGCCAACAAAGAGGAGGAAGAAGGAGACCCATCTCCGAAAATCCCACTTTCGAAAAGATCCAAGGCTCAAAAGAAGATCCCAGGCTTAAGAGAGAAGAACCTCTGAAGATTTTTAGGGAGTTCAACTCCAAGACCCAAATTCTCAAAGGAGTTTAACTCCTAATCCAGATCTTTTGGAGTTTAACTCCACTCAAAATCCTCTTTTGGAGTTTAATTCCTATTTTTGGGGTAAAAACCCCTTCCCAGCGCTCAAGCGCCCACGTGCCGGGCACGTGAGGTGCTAGCGCCCATGTGCCGGGTACGTGAGGCGCCAGCGCCCAAAGCTCGAGTGCCCGAGCATCCACGTGAGGCGCCAGTGCCCAAGCGCCCGCGCCCAAGCGCCCGCGTGCCGGGCACGTGAGGTACCAGCGCCCAAAGCTCGAGTGCCCGAGTGTCCACGTGAGGCGCCAGCACCTAAAGCGCTAGCGCCCGAGCGCCCACGTGCCGGGCACGTGAGGCGCCAGCGCCCAAAGAGCTAGTGCCTGAGTGCCCAAAGCGCTAGCGTCCGAGCGCCCACGTGAGGCGCCAGCGCCCAAAGCGCTCGCGCTAGCGCCTAAGCGCCTAGCGCCAGCGCCTAAGCGCCTAGCGCCAGCGCCCAAGCGCCTAGCGCTAACCCAAGCGCCCAAGCGCTAACCCGCCCAGCGCCCAGTGCCAGCGTGCTAGGCACGTGAGGCGTTGGCGCCCACGTGTCCTTTGGACGCCATTTTCCCATCATTTTACATGTACTCTACACTAAAATTACCTCCCCATTAGAAAACTAATTTCTAACGAGGCGCTGTCGCGCACCCTGCACCCCACAAAAGGGCTGCTAGCCCCCTTGACCCCCAGCCCGCTATCCGGGTAGCGGGACCCCCGTAAAAACTCTGCGGGGCCCCCGATATATCCAAAACCTCTTCAAAACACAACACTGCACATTGAGTTTGCATGACCTATTTGACCCGTCAATCGGATGTTCTCTCGCTCCAAAGGTGAAGGGTAATTAATGACAGCTTAGTCCGCGGCTGCCGGAGATTCGGATCCCCACAATCAATAAAACCCAGCCTACCCTAGGCAGGGGAATCTTTAATGCGCCTGACAAGTGCGCGTGTATTCCTATCTCAATGGGGTGACAAAAAACACCCTACAGAGACTACTTGATCCTTCATCACTCTCTACACATCCTAGGCTACTTAGTCTAGCACACTAAGTGACCTAGTTGCCTCAAGTTAGAGGTAAAGCTCAAATTCGGTTCTCTCGGGTAGATCTTCTACGATTTGGAGAAGACGACGAGGATGTGAATTCCGTTCTCAATTCAAGAAGCTTACGACTTGGAGGAGGACAGCAAGGAGGTGGAGGACAGCGAGAACTTGAGGTATAACACGCACACATAGTAGTTAAACCTCTTTGCTATATTGTTAGTTTGGGTTTGTATCAATCCTGGAGTTTAGTTGATGTTACGAAGCTTATAAAATCGTTTTTTGCAAATTCCGCCTCTCCGCGAATATGTGGGGTGCGTGGTATTGACTTACAGTGGTATCAGAGCCAACTAAACCATAGCTAACAGATTAAACGATAACTAAAACTACGAAACCGAAATAACCCGTAAACATCAAAACATGGATCCTAGTTTCTGTTGATTTTTGATGAGGCTCTAAAAATTATTTTAGCAACTGCAGAGTACTCCTTCACTTGTAAAGTGAACATAGACAAAAAACGAGACACTTACCTGCACAATGGACCGGCCAGAATGCCTAAAAGTCCGGCCTCCTCTGTTGAATAGTGTGTAAATGCTTTGTATTTTGGTCTGTGGATTTGTTACTAGGATCCAGGGTTTCAGGAGTTGTTTATTTTTGCCAATTTTTCATATACCGTCAATTATTCACTGTGGCAATACAGGGTGTTTCGAAGTCGCAGTTTAACGTTGTTTAATGTTTCTGTGTTTGATAAACGTGCTTGTAAACTTCCGCTAATTGCTATACGTCGGTTAGTTGGGGGTTGCACATTTCTATGATGTTTGTTTGTGTATATAGGCTTATTGGATTGTCGTGAATGAATAGCCGGGGATGTGAGGTGTTATATTCTTTTATTCAAATGTAAATTGTAAATTGTTGTAATATTTTTTCGCGGGGCACATCTGGGTTGAGGTTGTAGCCACCGTTGTATTATTTCATTTACTGTTTATTGCTCCTAGGATAGACCCAAAGTGGGGTGCACAAACTATCGGGTACTTTGAAGTACCGAGTGGCCTACTTACGTTGTTGAGGGAGGTTGCTTCGCTTCGGGTATTTGGAGGGTAGTTTGCCGCACCTATAGGGGTCTGGAGGTGGGGTTTGGCAATTTATCGCGACCGTAGAATTCGTCTTTCGTTACAGGCTTAAACGAAACGCAGAATTCCTAATATATCCAATGTGTTCATCTGTGATCTAGAATGCCTATTATTGCGTCTGACGAATGGATATTATTATTATATATATATTATATAATAGACGTTGCTTATGTTTTGTATCCGTTCTAGTCCAGCCCCTAGCTCTGGTGTTAGTTATCTAACCTAACGGTGTAAGACGGGGCCCCGTGGCGAATGCGGATGACATAAGCGTATGTTGTATTTTTGTCTTTTTCTGCAATGGTAGGTTAAATGATGGGACTGCATTACATTAATGCAAAGCAAACAAACCAAAGCTGAATCGTTGGAACAATTTTAAAACCACTCGGTTTTTTCAAAACAGTAAAACTTTTAAAATGCGGAGCTTAAAACACTCCTTTTAAAAGCTATCAGGTTCCTTCAATTATATCAAGTTCACTACGTTCACGGTTTCGCCAAAACCATTCGTAACCCTCCGTCATTTCATATGAATATTCAATAGTATTCAAGCTGTGTTTGTTGGCCTTAGTCAAGGCATAGTGATTGGTAGCGGCTGGGTATTCATATGTTGTATAGATAGATGCGTTGGTTTGGGACAGTTATACTGCTTTGTTGGCCTTAGTCAAGGATAAGTATGGCTGAGTTCAAATTAACCTGGATAATGACGAGTAGAACTTGACATGTGACTTATGATTTGTTGGCCTTAGTCAAGATCATAAGAGCATAGGGCAAAAATCCACATTGGGAGTTTCTAAAGAAACTGAAACTTGCTAGTGTTGCATACCATTTGAAGTGTGATAATTTTAGTAGAATTCCTTCGACTTTAACACACAATAATATTTGGATACCGATCCTACTGTGAGTATATGCTACTCCTCGGGAGATTTTTTCACTTAACGATCAATGCTATAAACCAAGTAGGTGTCTAGAACAGTGTTAGCGGGGCTACGCCTCCAGGGAAAAGAGGTTATTTAATTAAGGAACTTCGCAAAAGCGTCGTAAAATCTCCCTCGAAGTACCGACACTAGCCTGGCTGAATGGTTAAGCAAGTATTATACGGTGAGATTAATCCCGACTAATTCTTCTTTCTGGTTTGAGGAAGGGTTCGAGAAACAGTGGGAGCCATCCTATTTAGATAAATTAAAAACCAATCTAAACTTACAAGAGCATCATGCTAAAGTGTTTCTTCTCTCTCTCCTAATTGCAGCAACCAAAGATGACGGGCCTTAAGTTACTGTTAGATAAAATTATATTGACAGGGACAAACTACAAAGATTGGTTCAGGAATGTCAAGATGGCAATTACTTATGAAAAGTTGGGCTACGTCCTCATTACTAAAGCCCCCGCCGTCCCAGGTCTAGAATCCAGTGTCGCGGATAAGGAAATCCGTAAGACCTGGGAGATTGACTACGCGAAGGCTAAGTGCCTCGTGCTGGGCTCTATGGACAACGAGCACCAGAGGCGGCACGAGAGTATTGATCTTGAATCCATATTCCTTCATACCAAGGAATTATATGGAGAGCAATCTCGTATCGTAAGATATGAGACCCCGAAGAAACTTTTTCAGGCGAGGTTGACCGTCGGATCATCTGTAGGGGAACACGTCCTTAAGATGATTGGCTACATTGAGGATCTCGCGGACCTCAGGACCACGTTAGAGAATGAGCTGTATACAGACTTAATTCTGCAGTCCCTCCCTCCCACCTACCCCCAGTTTATCTTGAATTTTAATATTCAAGGTAAAGAAGTTGAAATTCTGGAACTCCTCAACATGTTGAGGAGTGCAGAGGTCACCCTGTAGAAAGCCAGGGAAACACCCGCTTTATTTGTTGGTGGAGCTTCCTCTTCTACATCTAAGGTGAAAGCCAAAGGAAAGAAGAAGAAGGCTCCCACTAAGCCGAGAGGCAGCGTTAGTAAGGTGGAAGAGAAGGGCAAGGAAAGAGTAGCGGGGCCGATGGTACGAAAGGAAGAATGCTTCTACTATCATAAGAAGAGCCACTGGAAGAAAGATTGCAGGGCTTGGAAGGCCAAGAACCAGGACCCGAAGCAAGTTGTGGTTTCGGCTTCACGTGTGTTTGTAATTGAAAACTGTCTGTCAATCAACTCTACTTCCTGGGTATTGGATACCGGATCAGGATCTCATATCCTTAATTCTTTGCAGGCACCGAGAATCCGTAGGGTTCTGAAGACCGGTGATATGACCCTCAGGGTTGCTAACGGAGCGAGCGTGGATGCTGTGTCCATAGGGGAATATCACCTTGGATTGACGAGTTGACATATTTTGGTTTTGCACAACTGTTTTTGTGTACCTAGTTTGACCTGTAATATCATTTCTGTATCTTTGTTATCTAAAGAAGGTTATGATTTTACATTTATAAGCGATGTCGTAAACATCCACCTTAATCATGGTCTGATTGGGTCAGGTACTCTAAACAACGGTATATACGTATTAAACCAACTATAAATTTTCAATGTCCAGAACACACTTAAAAGAAAGTCTCCAGAACTAAATCAGGCTTTCTAATGGTATTGTAGACTGGGTCACATCAATGAAACACGATTGACAAAGTTACATAGAGAGGGATATTTGGATCTGTTCGAATATCAGTCTTATGCAACTTGTCAATCTTGTCTAATGGGAAAGATGACAAAGACTCCATTCACTGGACACGGAGTGAGAGTGAGCGAGCTCTTAGAACTCATACAGAGCGATGTGTGTGGTCCAATGTCTACACATGCGCGAAGTGATTATTCTTACTTCATTACTTTTATGGATGATTTCTCTAGGTACAGACATGTCTTCTTGATGAAGCATAAATCCGTGGCCTTTGAGAAATTACGGGAATATAAGAATGAAGTGGAAAAACAAACAGGAAAAAGTATTAAGACACTGAGATATGATCGAGGTGGTGAATACTTGAGTGCTGAGTTCCTGGATTACCTAAAACAGAATGGAATTCTCTCTCAGCTTACTCCTCCATTCACGCCACAACACAATGGTGTATCGGAAAGGCGGAACAGAACCCTATTAGATATGGTTCGTTCAATGATGAGTAAGGCTGAGTTACCGCGATCCTTCTGGGGATATGCACTAGAATCAGCTGCATATCTTTTGAACCAGGTTCCTACTAAGTCAGTGCCTACCACACCATATCAGATGTGGAGTGGGAAGAAACCCTTTCTTAAACACTTTAAGACATGGGGATGTCCAGGTTTTGTTAAAAAGCAGCATGCAGACAAGCTCGAGGCACGCTCAGTACGATGTAAGTTTGTGGGATACCCAAAGAACTCCAAGGGGTATTTTTTATATTACGCAGAGGAGCAAAAGGTCTTTATTTCTCGTCATGCCCGCTTCTTGGAAACTGAATTTTTAGAAAATCAAATAAGTGGGAGCACAATAGAACTGGAAGAAATTCCAGAACCACAAGCTATTACTGAAAGCTTGGTGGAACCAGAAGTTTCAAAAGAATAGGACATTCCCGTGCCACTCCGCAGTAGTAGTAGGCTGTCTCATCTGCCCGAGAGATACTACGGTTTTCTCGTAGACGGGGATAGAGAGGATTGCATCATTGATAATGATGAGCTGGCTAACTTCCAGCAAGCCGTTCAGAGCACTGACTCGGTAAAATGTCTGGATGCAATGCGGACCGAGATGGAGTCCATGTATACCAACAATGTATGGACTTTGGACATTGCTCCAGAAGGGGTAAAACCCGTAGGCTGCAAATGGATCTTCAGAACGAAGATTGGTGCAGATGGACAGGTTGAAACCTATAAGGCTAGACTTGTTGCAAAAGGATTTCGTCAAAGACCTGGTTTGGACTATGATGAAACCTTTTCTCGAGTGGCTATGCTCAAATCCATTCGGATCCTTCTTGCCATTGCTGCCTTCCATGATTATGAGATTTGGCAGATGGACGTAAAAACCGCTTTTCTAAATGGAAATTTGGAAGAGTGCGTCTATATGGACCAGCCAGAGGGTTTCATTCAGAGTAGGAGCAGCGGAAAAGTATGCAAGTTGCTTAGGTCCATTTATGGACTAAAGCAGGCATCGCAGAGTTGGAACATCTGTTTTGATGAGACGGTCAAAGAATTTGACTTTATCAAAAATCCAGATGAGCCATGCATTGATAGTAAGATTGTAGCACGAACTGTTGTATTTCTCTTATTGTATGTGGATGACATTCTCTTGATAGGAAATGACATTGCTATACTACAATCTGTTAAAGGGTTCTTGTCACAAAGGTTCTCTATAAAAGACCTGGGTGATGCCTCTTATATTCTGGGGATCCAGATCTATCGTGATAGATCTAAGAGGATGTTGGGACTTTCACAGTCCAGATACATCGACACCATACTGAAAAGATTCAGTATGGAAGATTCTAAGCGCGATAATTTACTGGCTTGTCACGGAATCACCCTCTCCAAAGAGATGTCTCCCAAGACCGATTTGGAAAGGGATCGCATGTCTATTATACCCTACGCTTCTGCGGTAGGCTCTATAATGTATGCGATGTTGTGTACCAGACCAGATGTAGCTTATGCACTAAGCGTAGTAAGCCGGTATCAGTCAAACCCTGGGGAGAAGCACTGGATAGCAGTAAAGAACATTCTCAAGTACCTGAGAAGGACTAAGGAAATGTTCTTAGTTTACGGCGGAAAAGACCTCCAGATCGAGCCCTTTGCTGACTCCAACTTCCAGAGTGACAAGGATGACTCCAAATTCATGTCAGGTTATGTCTTTACCCTCAATGGAGGGGCGGTCTGTTGGAAGAGTTCTAAGAAGGACACCGTTGCTGACTCGACAATGGAAGCGGAGTATATCGCAGCTTCAGATGCCGCAAAAGAAGCAGTCTGGATGAGGAAGTTCTTAACAGAACTTCAGGTAATTCCATCCATTGTTGATCCAATACCTCTGTATTATGACAACAATGGGGCTATAGCTTTAGCAAAGGAACCCAAGTCCCATCAGAAGTCCAGACACATCTTGAGGCGGTATCACCTGATCAGGAAGATCGTGGATCGCCGGGAGATCGAGGTTCAGAGAGTTGCTACAGAGGATAATACTGCAGATCTATTCACAAAGGCCATCCCTCAGACGCAGTTCGAGAGGCTATTCGAGATGATAGGTCTGCGATATGCCAGCACATGGCCTCAGTGCAAGTGGGAGATTGTTTGTGTAATATGCCCTAGAGGCCATTATTGTATAGTACTAGTTTGTATATTACATCTTGGAAGCTTGGGATATATACATGGATTTATGACAGTCTTGCTCGATATAGTAGTATGCTTTTTGGTTTGTATCTATCTTAATATGTGTATATATTTCTTTTAACGTATCGGTAATACATATTGATAGAGCCTTTAGGATCTTTGCTTGACTACCAGCGTTGTGATGGCAGTCACACTAGTGGGGGATGGGTGGTCTATAAGCACATCCTTACACAGGTCCCTAGTCGCAGGATTATCGAGATAGGGCATCGATACTCCAGAGTAGACTAGTTTATACGCTTCTCTTCCCAGCAGGGGAGATAGTCTGTCCTACGACCATTGGTACGTCGTACTGGAGATAGTATGCGGGTGCTCATTGGGTTATGAGTTACACTGGACGGACTTGTAGGGAACTGCTGGTTGGTAATATACCTATCGTCAGGTAGCAGTTCCCAGGTGACATGAGTACAGACTTGACAATACTACTTTGCCTCAAGTTTGTTCCTACTGTTCTTAGATTACTGCCCTACCACGGCACTGCTGAGTCGTGCAAACAGGTAGTAGTTGGGTGCAGTCCCGAAGCACTTGGAGGCAGTGGCGGTTAGATAGGATTCGTCTCTTCCGGTATTGGGGGTTGATATCGCGCAGTGTTTGGAGAGCCATTACACAAAGTCCCTGACCAGGGCAAGTGAGATTTACTTGTAGGTATTCCAGTAGTTTCTCAGGGTGTTCTGGGCTATACTCCGATACGACTTATACCGCTATTAGGGTCTGACGTTTACCATCCCCTAGGCCCGATATGCGATACTCTTAGACGAACAGACCGGACTGTACGGAGATTTCCAAAGACAGACTCAGTAGGGGTACGGATGAGTTTCCTCGTCGACCTTCTTGTCGACAGATACCTGGGTAGCCATTACGTACAGCTAGTGCCACTGACGCGCTTGTGGTTAAACCCACTGCCAGAGTACTGTCGAGTCTTTAGATTCCCACATAGAGGGTTTCCCGGCTTCGGGCGAAACGTGTAGAGGTCGAATGGTTTTAAGACAGGGTTCGATCACATACGTGCACTTGTGCGCATATGATGTTCGGGAGGATATTACTAGTGGGCTTTATGTTCCTCTCCGAAACACGGAGACGCGACCGCGTAGGTCCGTCTTGCCTGAATTTCGGGGTAGATGCTAATTGGTGCTATCCGTCTACCTCTCCGAAGATGCCAAGTTGATTTATGGCACAATGTATCGAAGGTTTAAACAGATGCGGCCGATGTAGCAGACTTCGTCAGATTCCCTCTCGTTTGAGGGGTTTTTGATTGTGGGGACGCTCTTCCCTGCAGGCGCAATCCCCTGCAGTTAATTACGCTACCGCATCGCGGTAACAACTTTCTCGTTCTCCAGATGGTCATTTCGTGTCGTGGGTGTTTGTTTTTTGTTTAGTTTCCCGTGGATTGTATATGGAGACTAATTTGTGTTTTCGCCTGTAGGGCGTGGACTAGTCCAAATCCGTATCTTCTTAGATTTGGGTTTTGGGGTTGGGTTTAAGGATACGTTAGCCTCATTTGAGACTAAGATCAACTTAAACGTTTGTTAAGGATACGTTAGTTTCATTTTAGACTAAGATCAACTTAACGGGATCGTTTAGATCCAACAAAAGAGCAATTGGACTCTATTGTTTAGTTTAGGGACATTGCGGTCGATTAGTTTAAGGACATTACGGTCCATTGTTAGTTTAAAGACATCACGGTCGTGGTTAAGGACATCATAGTCCGTGAGTTTAAAGACCTCACAGTCAAGGTTAAGGACATCATAGTCCGTGAGTTTAAAAACCTCACAGTCAAGGTTAAGGACATCATAGTTCGTGAAATGTGTGGTTTTCGGGACCCGTCACCTCTCTGAAGACGTTGAAGGATTACAACGACAAATATCAAAGGAGTGAAGAGATGTACCCTTAAACCAAAGTTGATTGAGAGATCTATAGTCCAATTTTGGAACTAAGATCAATTAATTAGATTATGAGAACATTGGCTCAGTTAAATATGAATTGAGGACTTATGGCCAACGTGAGCTAAGTTCAATTAGATTAGAAATGTTGTCCCTTTGTTGGACCATTAAACATTTGTTTGAGTTCAACCCCTTATTATTTGGCACTGCTAAACAGGGGTTCTGATATCATTTTATCTTCTATTGAGTGCTGAGCACTCATATGCTATGTAGGATATTCAATTTTGGAAGGCAAGGATGTATTTGAGACTTAGTTAAAAAAGTCTTGCCTCAGAAGGACTTAGCAAATTTAGGCTAGGATTGATTTGAATATAGTGTTAAACACTAACATATATTTTATGATCACGTGTTCCCACGTGATGCGCTGAAAGATGGTGTTAAACACCAAGAACAAAACGCTAAAAAATAGTGTTAAACACTGGAATGAGATTGGTCATGTAGGGCCATGTGGGACCTCTGAAGGTAGGGACCAGTTTTCCTTTGTTTTATTCTCAAATCTGCAAATAAGTGTTAAACACTTTTAGTTTCCTGGCCATCACGTGTGGGCACGTGATAGGCACTCATGCACTGATTTGTTAAGGCTTTTATTAGGGGTCACGTGAGGACACGTGAGGGCGCCCAAATTAGAATCTGCCTTTGCTTTTATTCTCGTTGTTTTGGAGGTCACGTGGGAGCACGTGAGGCATTGCCTCTGGGCTAATCCCTTCTCATTTTGGAGGGTCTTTTTAAGGGTCACGTGGGGTCACGTGACCTAATTCTTTACATGTGTGGAGATCTTTCAAGTCTCTTTATTTTTAAGAATTAAATTCTCTGTAGGGTTAAACCCTAATTTTGTTTTTAGAGGAATTAAATTCCTATGCATGTGCAAGAATTAAATTCTTATGTAGGGTTAAACCCTAATCTCACTTAGAGGAATCGAATTCTTTATGAATTTAAGAGAATTAAATTCTCATATAGGGTTAAACCCTAGTTTTGTTTGTCTTGGAGGAATTGAATTCCTATAATTTTGGGAGAATTAAATTCTCATATAGGGTTAAACCCTGGTTTTGTTTTGGGAGGAATTAAATTCCTGTGAATTTGAGAGAATTAAATTCTCATATAGGGTTAAACCCTAGTTTTGTTTTGGGAGGAATTAAATTCCTGTGAATTTGAGAGAATTAAATTCTCATATAGGGTTAAACCCTAGTTTTATTTTTTGGGAGAATTAAATTCTCATATAGGGTTAAACCCTAGTTTTATCTTGGAGGAATTAAATTCCTGTGAATTGGGAGAATTACATTCTCTAAACTCATTTCTACCTCTAAGTTTTGGATCTTCATGGCAGAATCTCCCCGATGAGAATTAAATTCTCAATCTGTGAGGAGTTTTGCTTCTGCAGATGTTCAACTAGAGGAAGAACTAAGTTCTTTTGCAGAAGCGTTAAACTCTTAGATTGAGAATTAAATTCTCTTTTTTGCTTTATGAAGTTTTGATCCCTTTCCCCTTTTCCACCTAGGTTTTCTTTCTTGAGAATTAAATTCTCCTTTCTTTTCTCTCTGCTATTTGCCTTTAGAAAATTTCAAGATTTAATTTTAAGATCCCAAAATTCTATCTCTCTTTCTCTTCTCTTCTTGGCTCCTATTTATAGGAGAAGGAAAAGAATCAATTTGTTTAGTAAATCTTTCATTGAAAGATTTTGTTTGTTTTTCGTAACTAATATGATCTTTTAGATCACTCAGTGAATTTTATTCACCATTGGATTTTTAATCCAAAAGATATTCTGTTTGTTATTTTTGGTGAAATTTAGGGAAATCTTTCCTTGTCTAAAATCTTTTCATAAATTGGTGATTTTTAATCACCCTTGGATTTTTAATCCAACGGTCCCCAATAATCCTTTTTTGTTTGGAAAGATTTGGAGAAATACTTTCCCAGTTAGGGTCTTTGATTTCCCTTAATTAGAATTTAATTCTATCAAGTTATAAGGCTTTCAACGCCTATGACGTGTTGGCACATGACCCTCCTTCATTCAGAATTTAATTCTGACTTTTAACTGGGCTGAAGGACTATCACGTGTCAACACGTGACCCCTGGTCACGTGTGAGCACGTGATGCCCCATTGGGGTCTTTCCTTAGCCGTTTTTTTACACTTCTGCTTGATTTTAGAGTTTAACTATCACGTGTCAACACGTGACCCTTAGTCACGTGTGAGCACGTGATACCTCATTGAGGTAATTCCTGATTTTTAATCAGGGAACAAATGCCCTTACAGCATTGCTCTCACATGTCTGCACGTGAGTGCAATGCTGTCACTTTTGTGACCGTTGGATCTGTCTAGGGAATAGAGGAGATGAAACGTTTCCCATCACATCTTATAAATACTAGCGTCCCTTCAGAAGCGCCTCCACTTTGCTCATCTTCTTCCTTGCCTACTTTTTCCTTTTGAGAATTTAATTCTCTTTCCCAGAGCTTAGTTCTCTGTTTCAAAAATTTCCAGAGTTTAACTCTGTTGAAAGATTTCCTTTTTCTCAGGTAATGATCTTGAACGACTGAAGAACTTTTGCAGAAATTTTCGTTGGATTTTAAATCCATACCAAGGGTTTTTCCCTTTAACAAGAACCCATTTTTCTTAGGTTCTTTAAAAAGAAAATCACTCAATCTCTAAACAACAGACCTAGTTAGGGTTTCTCTGATCTTCAGGGATCAATGGCTACGCTTGTCTTTTCTGTGGAATTTAATTCCACCTCAAAGAGCTTTGGCTCTGAAAAAAATGTTTCTGGGGATTTAATTTCCCTTTTCAAAAGGAATTTAATTCTTATGAAGAACCTAGTTCTTCCCAGAGACTTCTTGGGGTTTTCTTGGCCTGAGTTGTTTCTTTGCAACCAAGAAGAAGAGGTTTGCAGTGGTGTTTTCTGGGAATTTAATTCCCTAGCTTCTGCTTGATTTGTTGCAGAGTCTAAGATGGATTTCTTTTTGGGGAATGTGTAGGGTCATTTGAAATCCACTGTTCATTTATTGAGAGTCTTCTTTTTGTCTGATTGTAATTGCTTTGCCTCATCATTAGCAAGCCACCATCTTGATTTTGTGGGACCCATGTGTTTTGTAACCAATGGTCCCATAAAATGAGTCCCCTGTTGCTTTCTTCCACTGTCTTTTATATATGCCTTTATAAACACGTGTTAGCATTCCTTAACAGTTTCCCCTTCTTTTATTTCAGGCGTAATGACTTCTGTTCTATACTTTCCTTTCACTCGCTCGGAGGCTGCTTTTCCTCAGTCACCGTCTGACGAGGAAGTGATGGTGATGATTAGGGCTCATGACCCGAATCGCACCAATTTGCTTTTATGGGGGACTTGGTACGGTCACATCATCCGCGGTCGCCGAAGTTTTCTTTGCGAGATACCGACGGAGCCTACCTATCCATTCCTGCCGATAGATCCTCCACGGACTGCCTTTGCTGTGGAAATGCCGAATTAGACCCCCATGGGACGGCTTGAGCCTTCAACAAATGGTATTCCGAACCATCCGGTACCGGCTATAGATATTTTGGGGCGCCGCATTTGCCAGGGCGAAGCCCAGCCGTGGGGACAGATTTACAAGATAGGGCTTACCCCTCAGCACCCCATGGGCTACCTTCTTTGGGCTCGTTACATCCTGTCCGCCCATCGCGCGCGGCTGCAGAGAGTTGGACTTTATCAGATGATATATGCATCCCTCTTCCACTACCAATCTCCTCATGTCTGGTGGGTTAAGGCCTTCTTGAACCAATGGAATCTTCCCACCAATACCTTCCTTCTAGGGGACCGCGAAGTTTCAATTTCCCTGGAAGAATTTCGTGAGATCTCGGGGCTGCTGGTCAGGGGGACACTTTATGAAGAATTGCTGCCTCCCGATGAATATGTCTTCGAAACCGAGCCTGTAATGCTTGACAGCCTGTCTACCGAGAACACCGTCCGCCACAAGCGCCCGAGTTTGATCAAGACCCTGGGTATTTTTGACAAACTGTTCACAGAGTTAGAGGAGCAGGGCGTCACTTTTAAAAGTTTTATTTCTTGCTTCCTTCGCGAGGGTGTCCGAAGTGGACTTCGGAAGCAAGCATTGCAGGCTCGGTTTCGAAGACATACTCATCAAGACCCTGGGTATTTTTGACAAACTGTTCACAGAGTCAGAGGAGCAAGGCGTCACTTTTAAAAGTTTTATCGCTTGCTTCCGAATTCCGGAGGCGGTGGAAGTGGACTTCACTCCCACAGCTGGTATGCCACTGTGTACTCGGGCTCAATCGAGGGCTAATAGGGCGCCAGTAGCAGTATCATCGTCCCCAGCGTCGACAATGGCCGTGTCGTCCTCGGTAGCACCGCTAAGCGAGGGTATTGAAGGTGAAATGAGTCAACGTCGTGCCAAAGCTCTACGGGGGAGGAAACGATCGTCTTCGGCGGTTGGTTCTGGGTCCAAGAGGCGGAGGAAGACAGCTACCAATCTGCTCGACTCTTTAATAGAGTCTGAGCCTATTCTTCAGGACGAACCGTCGGCTATGCAAGAATCGGATGGTGGCCTACTTTTCCCGAGTTCATTTGCCGAGGAAGCCGCACAATTGGCTGAGGCTATAAGACGTTCGCAAGATGAATCAGAGAACGCAAGGATTCTGAAGAAGCCCTACCCTGCCGTTATCTTTTACGAAGACCCTCCGTGGATACGGCGACGATTCATAGGCCCATTGGAAGAATGGGGCGAAAGGGCCCTTAAACAGGCTGTTTCGGTCGACGTCGAGGACGTGCTTTCACTGTGGACCGGTGGCCACGAGTCCACACTCGGACCTCGGTGAGCACACTTCCTTAGGAAGGAGCGTCGGCTTGAACAAGCCATACTAGAAGCTCCCTTGCGCATCGGTATGTTCATGTATCTCTTTGTAATATTTTGTATTGCTTGCATACATATATATGTATCCTTATCGTCATACAAACTTTGCAGGGACTTCCGCGACGGCGGAGGCTCTGAGTCGTGCTTTGACTGTAGATTCTGCTGATATCCCCAGTGAAACACCAATCAGTGTGGAGGGGGTCGATGCAACCGTTGCTCTTGCGATAGAGTCTCCCTTGGTGGTTCCCGCTCCCGAAGCGCTTGCTCCCTCAGGGGAGGCATCTTTGTCGGTCGCCGCTCCAATGGATCTTCCTGAGGGCGACCCGGAGACTAGGGTACAGGTAGTCGAGGCTATCGTCCTTTCGTTGGAGCCTACAGTGGCAGCCGCTGCTCCTCGCTCGGAAGCCGCTACACTGGTCCACGTCCCCGATGATGTGCCTGAGGTCACGGAGGAGGCCGCTGAAGCTGCTATCCACCCAGCTCAGAATGGGAGGAGCGTCGAAGGTAGCCTTCTATATTTTATATTAATAATCTTTCCATTATCTGAACCCTTCTGTCTTTTCAGAATTGCACGGATTGGCGGCATCTATTGCTGATCTGTCTCCCAGGCAGTCCTTTCAGCGCCTGTTGGAGATGGCTGCTCCGTAAGCGATATCTCCTCAGCGCATCGTCCTCTCTTCCGGGCAAGGTTAGTGTTATTTACCCTCTTTTCACAGCATTATCACTATTTCATAAAATAACACCGACGTCTTTTGCCGTTCTGGAGGCCGATGACGAGGTTGAGGTTCTTGACGGGCCTGGGGAGCCTTCAGATCCTTCTTTCATGACTGTGGGTAAGTAAAGTCTCGACGTCGTTCCATTTGTTCTTTGCTTAGAAGTTTCACTGAGTGTTTATAAATCTGAACAGCTCTGCCAGTTCTCACCGCGCTGGAGTCTCGCATCGCCATGCCACCCGGCCTCTATGCTCTGCTTGCCTCAGAACGGATGGCAAAGCTAAGCCTCACCTCCCTGTCATCCTTAATTGAGGACCTTCGCGCTGGCAGTCTGATCATGGCCGAAGCGTTTTCCGCTGAAGCTAACGGCTCTCTTCCCTTTCTTGCCGCCTATCATAGTGAAACAGTGGTGCAAGTCTGGGTTGAGTTTTGTCGACAGGTGGAGGCTTGCTTGCATGTCCTTGAATGTACACGCCTTCCTTCGGAGGTTGTGGCCGCGAAGGTGAGTTTACAGGGGCTGATTAAATGGTGTGCTGCAAACATGATTTCGTGTGAGAAAAGGCTCGGCCGCAAGTTTTCAGAGAGGGAGCTGGCTTCTAAAGCTCTGAGGGAGCTTCAAGCCAACCTTACGGCTAAGGCCACTAAAGCATACGAACTTTGGCGAGTGCTCCAAGAGGCCATCAAGGAGGTGGTAGCCATTGATAAGGCCGCCGTATTCACTCATGAAATGGTTGAGGCCCATAAGGCTACTGAAAAAGAGCTTGAAGGCCGGCTTGCCTCATACCGGGCCCAACAGGCTCAAGCGGAGGCCCGTCTCTTGACGATACTGAACCATGAAGGCGAAGCCCAGCGAAAGAGGGACGAACTGGCTAATCTATTAAATCGCTTGCCGACTTGAAGAATTGTATATATATATTTTTCCATTCTTCCTTTGTATACTCCTGAATGAGAGTATATTTTTTGTTCTTTCACGAATTGTACTTTGTATTTATTTTGATTCATGAATAAAAGACATATTTTTCTTCACGATGGTGTGTCCCTGTTTAGAAAGTGTATTCTGCAGATAGTCTATTTCGATTTCTTTGCAGGACAACGGTGGCTTAGGATTCAGGGTTAAGATCTGCCTCCTAAGACTTTTCAACTTTATGAGTCGTGAGGGTCTCATAAAGAATTTTCTCCCTACCGGTCAAGAGGATCCCGTAGGTGTAAATTCTCCTTAAGAATCGTGAGGATTCCTAAGTGTATTTTCTCTTGCAAGTCGTAAGGATCTCACAAGAGAGTTTGCTCCCTTACGAGTCGTGAGGACCCGTAAGTAATGGGTGAGGTTATCATCATCCGCATTTCACGGAATCAGGAGTCGCTCTGGATGCTTCTCACAGGGTCATAGCCGTGTTATGCGAGGACCAGGCTCCGCTCTGGATGCTTCACACAGGGTTATTGCCGTGCTCTGCGAGGACCAGGAATTTGCTCTGGATGCTTCCCATGGGGTCATTGCCGTGTTCTGCGAGGACCAGGCTCCGCTCTGGACGTTTCCCACGGGGTCAGAATTGACTTAAGCCGCGTTCCATGTAACCAGGAATTTTCTTTGGATGCTTCCCACGTGGTCATTGCCGTGTTCTGTGAGGACCAGGCTCCGCTCTGGATGCTTCACACGGGGTCATTGCCGTGCTCTGTGAGGACCAGGATCCGCTCTGGACGTTTCCCATGGGGTCAGGATTGACATAAGCCGCGTTACACGTGATCAGGAATTTACTTTGGATGCTTCCCACGAGGTCATTGCCATGTTCTGCGAGGACCAGGCTCCGCTCTGGATGCTTCACACGGAGTCATTGCCATGCTCTGCGAGGACCAGGATCCGCTCTGGACGTTTCCCACGGGGTTAAGATTGACATAAGCCGCGTTCCACGTGACCAGGAATTTGCTCCGGATGCTTCCTACGGGGTCATTGCCGTATTCTGCGAGGACCAGGCTCTGCTCTGGATGCTTCACACGGGGTCATTGCCGTGCTCTGCGTGGACCAGGATCCGCTCTAGACGTTTCCCACGGGGTCAGGATTGACTTAAGACGCGTTCCACGTAATAAGGAATTTGCTCTGGATGCTTCCCACGGGGTCATTGCCGTGTTCTACGAGGACTAGGCTCCACTCTGGATGCTTCATACGGGGTCATTGTCGTGCTCTGCGAGGACCAGGATCCGCTCTGGACGTTTCCCACGGGGTCAGGATTGACTTAAGCCGCGTTCCACGTAACCAGGAATTTGCTTTGGATGCTTCCCACGGGGTCATTGCCGTGTTCTGCGAGGACCAGGCTCCGCTCTGGACACTTCACACAGGGTCATTTCCGTGTTCTGTGAGGACCAGGAAGGGTTGACTTTATTCGCATTTCACGGAGTCGGGGTTTGACTCTCGGTCATCTGTGCACCGCCGAGTCATGGAACTGAGAGTTGCCGCGGTTCCGCTTTGTCTGATGTTGTTTCTGTCGTAATGAGACGGATGTTGAGATGATCTCCAGGCTATCTGTGAACCGTTGAGATTTGGCTTTTTCTTCTGATGAAGCCTGGGGAAGAAAGGTGTGATTCTCTCTTTGTTTGCGTCCCTGGATTATATACAGAGATTGATGTGATATCACCTGTAGGGTAAAAATTTCATTCATATTATTTTTTTAATTTTATTCCGCGATGCTCTATCATTTCAGCTTTTATATCGCGAAGGTCGCGATTGCCCAATCATTTCGGCTATTTTTCGCGGTGCCCAATCATTTCGGCTATTTGTTTTATTCTTACTCGCTGCTTTTTATTGCGAGTTGCCCTATCATTTCGGCTATTTTTCGTATGCATGTGTGGCTTGCTGGCTTTTTTGCTGCAAGCTTGGAATTAGACACTGATTTTGGCATCAGCACCGCTACACTGGGATATTGCCAGGAGCGAATCATCATTTACCTTTGTCGATGTCGAACAAAGGTGGCTTAGTAGACAGGGTTAGGATTCTGTCGACTAAGGCTTTTGACTTCATGAGCCGTAAGGGTCATAAAGGTATTCCTCCCTATGAGTCGTGAGGATCTTGTAGGTGTAATTTCTCCTTAGGAATCGTGAGGATTCCTAAGTGCATGATCTCTTATAAGTCGTAAGGATCTTACAAGAGTGCTTTCTCCTTATAAGTCGAAAGGGCTTATAAGGGGTGTTCACCGTGTAGACATATCCCTAGCCACGGATGGGATCTTGTTAGGAAAATGTTTATTCGCGCCTGTGGATTGTATACAAGGGTTAGCATTGAGCCGCTTGTAGGGCAGCATTGGAGGTTGTGGTGGCTGCTTAAGAACAGGTTCAGATCCCTGTAGCTTAAGACTTTTGAATCTTATAAGCCGTGAGGGTCCCATAAGAGGGTTCTCTTTACGAGTCGTGAGGATCTCGCAAGTGTATTTTCTCCTTAGGAATCGTGGGGATCCCTAAGTGTGTTGTTTCCTTATGAGTCGTAAGGATCTCATGCAGATGGTTTCTCCTTACAAAGTTGAGAGGACCTTGTAAGTGTCTTTTAACGAGATTGCGCCCTTTTGGGTTTTCACAAAACTCGCCGGTAACCCTTCTGTTTTTACTTATGGAGCCCTTTCGGGTTTTCATCCGTGCCCATTTCACTTATGGACATACCGTTTTTTTCTTTTTCTTTTTTCTCTTTTTTTTTATTCTTTTATTCTTTTTTTTGTGTAAGCCTTAGGATGCTGCAATCTACAATAGTTTATCGACGTCTCGGTCAACAGCTAGTTTTAGAACATAGTGGTCCATCGTTAGTTTAAGGACGTTTCGGTCCGTTGTTAGTTTAAGAACGTTTCGGTCTATTGTTAGTTTAAGGACGTTTCGGTCCATAAATTGGCTACAACTTATAGAGTTTGGGCTTAGGAAGACAGCGAGCGGACATATGCATCGTTGACCTAGGCCGTGACTCGTCAGGCGTAATATTTCTTTAGAAATCGACCGTTTATTGGCCGGAAAGGTCTTTCACCATGCATGTCCATGAGTAGATAGGCTCCACCCTGGTAGACTTTGTCTATGATATACGGGACTTCATAATTTGGCTCGAATTTTCCCCGCTTGGCACGGTTGGGGATCATAGGTCTTTTGACCACTAGCATGAGTTTGCCTTGGCGGAATGACCTCGGCCTAGTCAATCTTTCATATGAGCGCGTCATCTTTTCTTTATAAGCCTCCAGATTTTGTTGCGCTATGAGCCGGGTTTCATCAAGGGCATCGAGCTCCTCAAGCCGAAGGTGAGCATTCTCTTCATCCGTTAGCTCGTAATGAACTGCTACTTGTAGAGAGGGTAGCTCTATCTCAAGGGAGAGTACCGCCTCTGTACCGAATACCAATGCATATGGCGTCGTGTTCGTGGCCATTTTGAACGTAGTTCGATACGCCCAGAGTGCTTCATGCAGTCTCTCATGCCAGTCCTTTTTATTTCGAGACACCGTCTTTTTCACGATCTTCGTCAAGGACTTGTTGAAAGCCTCAGCTAGACCGTTAGCTCGGGGATTATAGACCGAAGAGTATCTCCAGTCTATGTTATGCTGTTGTGCGAAGCGGCTGATCATGTGGCTTCTATAGGCTTGCCCGTTATCGAAGATGATCCGTCGCGGAGTTCCAAACCGATAAATGACGTGCGTCTTGAAGAAATGGAGGATATTCACCATCTTCACTTCCCTCAGCGGTACTGCTTCTGCCCACTTGGAGAAGTAATCCGTTGTCGCCAAAATGAATCGATGTCCTCTGGACGATGCTGGTTTGATGGGGCCGATTATGTCAGTTCCCCACATTTCGAACGGCCAGCTAGCCACCGTTGGATGTAGTGGATTCGGATGCTGATGGATAAAGTCCCCGTGAATCTGGCACGAGTGAAATTGCTTCGCATATTCGAGGCAATCCTGGATCATCGTGGGCCAATAGTAGCCCATCCTTTTGATCTTCATCTTCATCTTTGGCCCGGCTTGGTGAGAACCGCAGAGTCCGTCGTGAGTTTCTTGGATGACTCTTTTTGCTTCTTCGGGTCCCAGGCATCTTAACCATAGAGAATCAAATGACCTCTTGTACAGATAATCATTGACGAAGGCAAAAGATAGGGCTCGTTTCATGAGCTGATGTTTTGAGGACACATCTTCAGGTGTTCGACAGGATTTGAAGTAGTCTATAAAGACATTTCTCCAATCGGTAGCCTTTTCCTGGTCTTTTATTTGTAGGGCCGCTTGCTCGGTCGCTCTCTTTTCTTTGGACGACTTCGGGGATACTTCTTCCAGAGCAAGAACCCGACGGCTTTGCACAACGATCCTCACATCATCAAGGTTTTCGTCAGCCAGTTATTAGCGAGCTTGGCTAATGCATCCGCTTTGCTATTTTCCGCACACGGTATGCTTTCCAAGGTGTAGGAAGGTATTTGGGTCAGCAGTTGCTGTACCCTCTCGCCGTACTTCACCAGTTCTGGTTTGCACGTTTGATAGTCGCCGTTTACTTGACTAACGACCAGTTGGGAGTCTCCGTATATGAGGAGGTTTTCAATCCCCATGTCGATGGCGATCTTGAGACCTGCTATCATAGCTTCATACTCAGCTTCATTGTTTGTCCTTGGCTCTGTTAAGGAGAAGGCAAAGCGCATTATCCCTCCTTGTGGAGTTACGAAGATGAGGCCTACCCCTGATTTGATTATGGGGGTGCTTTGTTTGCGCTTCTTCATGGAGGATGCTCCATCGAAGTAAAGTTCCCACCGGGTATCACCTCCGTCGATCGTGTCAAACGCATGTTCGTCTGGCAGTTCACAATTCAAAGGAGAATCGGAAGGTATCGGATGCTCAGCGAGGAACTCGGCGATGGCCTGACCTTTCACTGCCTTGAAAGGCCGATAAGTTATCGAGAACCCCATCAAGAGAAAGGCCCACTTAGCGAGTCGTCCTGTTAATATGGCTTTTGACATCAAATATTTGAGGGGATCCACCTTTGATATGAGATGGACCTCATGTGCCAACGCATAGTGCCTGAGCTTCGTTATCGCGAAGATCAATGCCAGGCAGTGCTTTTCGATGGGAGAATAATTGCTTTCTGCCCCCAGTAGAACTCGACTCAAATAGTAGAGGGCTCTCTCCTTCTCTTGGTCGTTCTCTTGTGCCCATAGCGCGCCTAAAGAACCTTCGAGGGCTGTTGTATAAAGAATGAGAGGCTTTCCCTTGACCGGAGCGACCAGTACTGGTGGATTCTGCAGGTACTACTTGATTTCGTCCAGCGCGCTTTGGCATTTGCGATCCCAGACTAAAGGGGTTCCTTTTTTCATCAGGTGGCTGTAAGGACGGCACTTGCCTGAGAGATTGGCTATAAATCGCCGGATATACGCGAGCTTCCCTTGGAGAGACCGCAATTGCTTGAGAGTCCTTGGCAGGGGCATTTCCATGATCACCTTGATCTTTGACGGATCTATCTCGATGCCCCGGTGTCGGACGATGAATCCTAGGAATTTGCCTGAGGAAACTCTGAACGCGCATTTGAGAGGGTTCATCTTCAAGTTGTATTGCCGAAGGCGCTGAAACACGATTCTCAGATGGTCTAAATGTTCTTCTTATGATTTGCTTTTCACTACGAGGTCGTCGATATAGCATTCGACGATTTCATGTATGAGGTCATCGAAGATCTTCGTCATGGCCCTCTGATAGGTGGCACTGGTGTTCTTTAGACCGAAAGGCATCACCTTGTAGCAGAATATACCCAAAGGGGTCCGGAAAGCGGTGTGCTTCTGGTCCTCGGGATGCATCTTTATCTGATTGTATCCTGACGATCCGTCTATGAAGGAGAAGACCTTGTGAGTGGACGTATTATCTATCATCAGCTCAGTGACTAGTACTGGGAAGTCATCCTTCGGGCAGGCTTTATTGAGATCCCGAAAGTCCACACATATGCGCACCGTTCCATTTTTCTTTATCACCGGGACGATGTTAGCGATCCGGTCAGGATACTGAACCTCTTGGATGAAGCCAGAGTCGATTAACTTTTTGACCTCGGCGTTGATGCTCATCTCAAGCTCGAGCCACATTCTTCTCGGTTCTTGTTTGATTGGCTTGGCGTCCGGAGATATTGCCAATTTGTGGACAACATCTCTGGATCTAGTCCTGGCATCTCGGAATAGTTCCATGCGAAACAATCTTTATGCTGCATGAGCACATCCTTTAGTGTAGCCACCCTTTCTTCAGACAGCAACTCACTGACGAATGTCGGCCGCGGGTCGCTTGTCGTCCCCAAATCAATTTTCTTGAGGTTATCTGCAGTAGTATGTATTCCATCTTCCAGCTCTTTTGGCGCCTGTGGAAACTTTGAGATTACCTTGCCATCATCGTTTTCGAAGCACCGGGGGAGGTCATCCATATTCTCGGGATCTTCTTTTGACAGTGTTATCGCGTGACATGTACGAGACCACTTCCAAGACCGATGTTGATCTGGTTCTACTCTCGTTATATGCGTGGCTTTCGGTTCATGCTTTTGTGGCAGGCTTACCCTCCAACTGCTGGATAGCGCGAACCTGCCCTGTTGATATTGGTCTTCGACCCAGTTCTTGAAGGTGAAGCAGTCTTCAAGGGGATGCCCTATTGTTCGGTGATAAGAGCAATAGTCTGGGTGGGAGACCTCGCTCACTTGCTCGGGGTGCTTGGACTCCGGGAGTGTAATCATTTGATGTTTTATGGCAAGATCAAGTATCTTCCGTGTTTTGTTCTGAGGAAAAGAGTATTCTCGACCTATCTTCTTTATAAGAGACAAATCCGGATTGCTCGATTCCCGATCGCGTAGCTTCTTGGTCCCGCTTTGTCGCTCTCGAATGCTTTTCCCGCTCTTTGATTTATTTTTGCCTCTGCGTCGGGCCTTTTGTATGACGGGTTGATATGGAAGAGCATTGCCATTCTCCGCGGCCTGTTGAAGGAGGCGCTGTTTCCTGGCTTTTTTGTAAATGGCCATCTCGCGGTTATGGTCATCCCGGATCTTTTGACCCGCTTCCCTTACTAGCTTGTCCATTCGTTCTTCAAATGACGGACTTGGCATTTTGATGGCAGGACCTTGTTTTGGTTCAGATCGGCCTCTCTTAACAGAATGTCTCCTTCTTCATCGAAGTCATGTATGACGTAGCTGCCATGGAATCGCTCCCGTTTTCTGGATTGCACATATCCAAGCCTGATCGTTTCCATTCTCCCGTTGGGCAACTTACGCTGAGTCCCGGGGACGTCCCAAATCCTATTGTAGAATCGATCTTATCGAGTAGTCTGTCTGAAGGGTACCCCTTGGCGCTTCAATAGCCTTTTTAAGCCATCCGTGTAATATCTAGGCAGACAGATGGGCTGGAGCCTGTCGAGTGTAGAATCGGCGTTGTGCCATATTTCTTTATCCACTTTAGTTTCCTCAGATCGGTAGAATAGGATCGCCCCTTCACCTTTTCGCCTGGGAGGGACATACAACGTTTGCAGCTCTTGCACATTATAAAATTCAAGTGTATCGAGATCTTTGTAATTCTCTTGTGGAACCATGGTAATTTGCAAACTCTGATTATCGCCAGCGAAGTCTTGTATTGACGGCCGAGCGGGAAATATAGCATTAACCTCGTCTTCCGAGTCGCTGCCGAAAATCAACATAGGGGCGGACGGTCCCGGGTTGTTGCGTTGTGGCGGCCCTGAATAAATTATCTCTTCTTCCTCTTCGGTATCACTCCCGAAGACTGGAATAGTGGTGATAGCTTTGTTTTTCGGTTTGTGACATCTTTCTGTGTCCTCAAAATCTAGTAAGAAGTATTTTGCATCCTCGTACTTTCGGACTTCGTTCACGGAGAATGGGTTCAACTCCCCTGTCACAGTGTACTCAAGACCTTCCTTGAAATACTTCATACATTGGTGTTGTGTAGAAGAGATGATGTTGTACTCGTGTAACCAAAGCCTACCGAGCAAAGCATTGTAGCATGTCTTGGCGTCAATGACGTGAAATTTAATATCTGTGACAAGTAGCCCGAAGCGAAGCATCAGTATCATAGATCCGAGAGTCCGTGATGACTGGGAATCGAAACCGGAGATGGTGATTTTATCACGAGCGAGGTGCTGAACGCTCATGCAAATTTCCTTCAACACTCGCACGTTGAGGAGGTTGTCGGAAGACCCATTGTCAATCAGGATTTTGCCTATCTTGATATCGTGACAGTATCCGGAGACATAAAGGGGACGGTTGTGTTCGCACGTCCCGAGGAGGAGATCTTCATCGCCGAAGGTGATATCGGCCGTGTGTACTTCTTCCAGCTCGTTTTTCATCTTTTCTTCGGTGAGGAAAGCTTGGAATTACTCGGGCTCCTGCAGTGCCTTGATCAAAGAATCTCTTGCTTCTTTTGATAGCAGAAGGGCGTCGAGAATGCTTAACTGCGAAGTAACTTTCTTAAGTGTGCTAGAATGTTGTCGTCCACCTTACTTTTCTTTGGCGGGTCCTTGGCGGTCAGCTCTTTGACGACTTGGTCATCTAGGGCGATATCCTCAGGGATTTTTTCTTTTCCCTTATCTTTTCTATTCGTGGGTCCGAGATTCTTTTCGGGCAGCGTACGATTGCGCAGCTGAATATTTTCACAGGTCTTTGGTCCTTCCTCTTTTCCCGAGGTGGATTCTTTGAAGAGAGGGCCAAGAGTCATTTCTTCGTCAGAGTTGCTCCCGAAGGTGATAACTTGCGATCCCCCGGCGTTAACCATGCGACAGTTGCCGATAGTTCTTCTAAGCTCCTCGGTCGTACTTCTTTGCTCCCGACGAGTTTTGCATTTTATCCGTTTAAAATGTTGCCAGTGAGCAATATATCCCTGCCACCATCTTTTAAAAGCGTTGCACTCTTCGGTGGGGTGCGCAATCTTTCGATGATATAAGTAGTAGCTAGGATGCATTTCTGCTTTACCAAGAATGTTTCCTTCGGGGGGTGGTAGCTTCATCCCCATTGATATGGCTTTAGCGAACCTTTTCCTCGTCCTAAACCTGTTTTTATTTGCGACGGATGTACTTTGATCTGGCGGGAGTGCTTTAACCCTTTCGTCCAGTCGCCAGCGCTTGGCTTTTTCAAATATGGCCGTCTCGCGCTCTCGAGCAGCCTTGCTTTTAAGAAGAGCTTCATTCAGGAATGCATCAATCATTTCGTCTGATGGCTCTAGAAGTTTTGGCTTAGGATCTTCCCCCAGTTTCTCTATGTAAGGAGCTTCTTCATCATTTATCGACGAGTGAGAGATCACATGGAAACTTGCTACGTAATCTTCAGATTCATCCGACGAGTCTTCTCCATTATCTCCGTCTTCAAGGATGTGACTGAGAAATTCTTGGAGTGTGATTGGAGTCCGCACCTTCTGATTATACTCTTCCAGCACGTCAATTTGCCTTTGCAGGTCCGTGTGCTTGTCACCAGGCTTTTTGGTATTCTTTTTCTTTTTCGAAGACTTTGACGGCTGGGTGTGAGTGCTCTGAATATCATCACCTATTTTTGGAGTCGGCGCGGTTTCAGCATTCCTTTGATAATCTCGGGTTCCAGCGGACTCTTCCACCAGATTGCCGGGCATGTGTGGAGATCGTTCGGCATTCTTTTAGTTTTGGCCGAATGAGCAACCTCCCATGGAGCTTCTTCTACGAAAGAGCATGATGCCTCCGGTGTGTCCGTCTTCTTAGGAGTGTGCGGTTGTGGTGGGCTTACTTTCCACTTCTCAGACAGCGCAAACTTACCTTGTTGGTATTAGTCCTCGATCCATCCCTTAAAGACGAAGCAATCTTCGATTGGATTGCTTACCGTTTGGTGGTAAGGGCAATAATTGGGACTATTAGCCTCGCCAGGTTGCAGTGGTCGCTTTGGATTCGGCAGAATGATGAGCCTGTTGCGCATCGCCAGTTCGAATAGTCTTTTCGTTTTGTCCCGTGGGAATGAGTAATGACGCTTCATTTTCTCATTATAATAGCGCCGTCTCTCTTCTAGTTGATCCGTTAGTTTTGGGGCACTGGGCTGCTGTTGGGTATTCGCAACGAAGGTCGCCTTCCCTTTACCCTTTTCGTTCTGCGGCTCCGGCTTCGGAGGAGACGGTCTATGACCCATCTGGTCCATCTGGGCTAGCTTGTCGATTAAAGCTCGTAACGTGGTCGGTTTGAAGATCATCATGAATTGTGAAATAGTTGCATGAGGGTCTAGGGTGCCCACGAACATGCCCACCGCTGGTGCTTCTTCGATGCGCTGTTCACATTTCAACCACAGATTCCGCCATCAGATTGCGTATTGAACCCATGTCTCTCCTGGCTTCACCCTGGCATTGATCAATGCCGTTATTGGGGTGCGTTCATTTCTGCGAAAGTCTTAACGGAGTTGTTTGGAAGTTCGGAGTACCACTCAAATGCCGTCTCCAACAAGCTGCCGACGAATTGGCGGAGCAAAAGCTTATCATCACCCCCGGTGTTGCCGCAAAGAGCCCTGAACTGAGCGACATGTTGATGGGGATTGCCTATCCCCTTGTACACATGGAATTTGGGGATTGTGTATCCCGGCGGGTACTTTATTTGGTCATACCAGCCTAGATACGGCCGCCCAGTTTTAACGACTTGGCCGGCCACTTCATTCTCCTGGTGAGCTCGTATTTTCTAAGCAATATAGTCATCCAGAGCGGCCTTGGAAATAGTTTCCTCTTTGGCTGCTGAAAGAGCCGGAGGGTTCGATGTCTCCCCTCTGTCGTCTTCAATAATGATCGGAGGGTCTTCAGCTGGAGGATCTGGCTGTAACATCATCCCGACCATGTCTTGGAAGTGAAGCGCCATTCGTTTTATGTTGGCAGCTTGTTCTGCAGCTTCTCTGTCCTTCTTTTCGAGGACTCTGCGTAGAAAGTCAGCATCGGTTTCTTGTTCGTGACGCTGCTCCGATGACGCCTCCGGGTTTTCTTTTGGCCCGGTGAGTACGGCCATTTGCGTCAGTATTTCCTGAAGCTTCTGTTGCTGCTCCTGGGCTTTCGTTACGGATCGGATGAGTGGTCGGTGACCTGTAGAAGCGCGGCTTTCCTCTTTTCCGGAAGCCATGTAAACAGTATATACCATTATGCCCCCAGACTTAGGGCGTTTGGGCTTAGCATCTTTTAGATCTGCTGTAGTCACAGGGGCTTTCTCTGGCCTCCTTCTCTTTTGAGCAGTTGACGTTGAGGGGGCCGTTGCAGCGGGCACCCAGGTGGTTGTCGTCCTTTGCGGCTTGCCAGGACGGTTCTCTTCCTGCTGGACTTTCAGCTTCTTCTGTTGACGGGGATAGTCTTGATCAATCACTGATTCTTGGACCCATCACCAGACTTTGTAAACTTTGGAGGACAACCGTTGAGGGGGCTGATCCGGCTTTATTTCTGTAACATTCTCCACCGATGGAGGAGATCTTTTCAGTACGGCGGTAGGAGAGTTCCTGCGCACCTTGTTCAGCAGTTCAAACCTGTTCCCGGTTGGAACAGCAGCATTGACTTCCACTGTTGGGGCTGGTAGAGTTAGCCCAGAGGGGGAGTTGCCCCCAGCTTTCCTTACTCGGCGCTAGAGACGACGTCGAGCGTGTCGAGCCATTAGGATTGTTTCATCTTGAGGGATGACTTCGTCATATACCCTGTTCAGGTGAGGCGCTGCTGGTACCAGCCACTTGAAGACCGACGTTCGTTGAGCAGCAGTGTCTAATCTATCAAAGACAGACTTTTGAGCATGAACGGGGGCCGGAGTTGGAGCCGGAACAGTCAGTCTTGTGAAGACAGACACTTTGGCAGGAGAAGCCGTCTTGACGACTTCGGGAGCAGGGATAGATATCCTTTTCGGAATAGCCTTTTCTTGAATTGCAGGCTTCATCATGGGCCCACAGGAACTTTAGCCCAATCTGGCGAAGACCGAGGCGCG
The DNA here is from genome assembly GCA_030015575.1 of Agapanthus africanus. Lineage (NCBI taxonomy): Eukaryota > Viridiplantae > Streptophyta > Magnoliopsida > Asparagales > Amaryllidaceae > Agapanthus > Agapanthus africanus. The sequence goes on along the minus strand of CM057341.1, from coordinate 734,064,695 downwards.
GGAGCTGGACGACCCGTTGAGAGGGGCCGCAGTAGTTGTAAGCCGATCAAAGACCGACTTCTTGGGAGCTTCTTGTGTTGGTATAGGAGCGCTGAAGCTCGTTGGCGGGAGCATGGTCCCGAAAAACAATCTAGTGGTGGCCTGAGTGACCTGTTCCACCGGCATCGTGAACAGGGAAGCCGCTTGGGGCCCGTAAGCTATGCCTCCAGTTGAGGCGGAACGTGAGTTGCAGTTGCAGCTGGAACACTTCGCGCAAGTGGACGCCATTGATCCTTCGCTTTCTGCACCAAGCAAAACGCTAAATCTTAGTACCTCGAACCCAAGGGCAACCATTATCAAACTGCGATTCGTTCGCGAACACGACACACGAAGTGTGGAGTGGAAAGAGGAAAAGGTCCCACCAGGCATGCCAGAATCTGTTCCCCTCCGAAACACGGAGACGCGGCCGCGTAGATCCGTCTTGCCTGAATTTCAGGGCAGATGCTAATTGGTACTATCCGTCTACCTCTCCGAAGATGCCAAGTTGATTTATGGCACCATGTATCGAAGGTTTAAACGGATGCGGCCGATATAGCAGACTTCGTCAGATTCCCCCTCGTTTGAGGGGTTTTTGATTGTGGGGACGCTCTTCCCTGTAGGCGCAAGCCCCTGCAGTTAATTACGCTACCGCATCGCGGTAAAAACTTTCTCCTTCTCCAGATGGTCACTTCGTGTCGTGGGTGTTTGTTTTGTGTTTGGTTGCCCGTGGATTGTATACAGAGACTAATTTATGTTGTCGTCCATAGGGCGTGAACTAGTCCAAATCCGTATCTTCTTAGATTTGGGTTTGGGGGTTGGGTTTAAGGATACGTTAGCCTCATTTGAGACTAAGATCAACTTAAACGTTTTTTAAGGATACGTTAGTCTCATTTTAGACTAAGATCAACGTAACGGGATTGTTTAGATCCAACAAAAGAGCAATTGGACTCTATTGTTTAGTTTAGGGACATTGCGGTCGATTAGTTTAAGGACATTACGGTCCATTGTTAGTTTAAAGACATCACGGTCGAGGTTAAGGACATCATAGTCCGTGAGTTTAAAGACCTCACAGTCAAGGTTAAGGACATCATAGTCCATGAGTTTAAAGACCTCACAGTCAAGGTTAAGGACATCATAGTCCGTGAAATGTGTGGTTGTCGGGACCCGTTACCTCTCTGAAGACGTTGAAGGATTATAACGACAAATATCAAAGGAGTGAAGAGATGTACCCTTAAACCAAAGTTGATTGAGAGATCTATAGTCCAATTTTGGAACTAAGATCAATTAATTAGATTATAAGCACATTGGCTCAGTTAAATATGAATTGAGGACTTATGGCCGACTTGGGCTAAGTCCAATTAGATTAGAAATGCTGTCCCTTTGTTGGACCATTAAACATTTGTTTGAGTTCAACCCCCCATTATTTGGCACTGCTAAACAGGGGTTCTGATATCATTTTATCTTCTGTTGAGTGCTGAGCACTCATATGCTATGTAGGATGTTCAATTTTGGAAGGCAAGGATGTATTTGAGACTTAGTAAAAAAAAGTCTTGCCTCAGAAGGACTTAGCCAATTTAGGCTAGGATTGATTTGAATATAGTATTAAACACTAACATATATTTTATGGTCACGTGTTCCCACGTGATGCGCTGAAAGATGGTGTTAAACACCAAGAACAAAACGCTCAAAAATAGTGTTAAACACTGGAATGAGATTGGTCGTGTAGGGCCATGTGGGACCTCTGAAGGTAGGGACCAGTCTTCCTTTGTTTTATTCTCAAATCTGCAAATAAGTGTTAAACACTTTTAGTTTCCTGGCCATCACGTGTGGGCACGTGATAGGCATTCATGCACTGATTTGTTAAGGCTTTTATTAGGGGTCACGTGAGGACACGTGAGGGCGCCTAAATTAGAATCTTCCTTTGCTTTTATTCTCGTTGTTTTGGAGGTCACGTAGGAGCACGTGAGGCATTGCCTCTGGGCTAATTCCTTATCATTTTAGAGGGTCTTTTCAGGGGTCACGTGGGGGAACGTGATCTAATTCTTTACATGCGTGGAGATCTTTCAAGTCTCTTTATTTTTAAGAATTAAATTCTCTGTAGGGTTAAACCCTAATTTTGTTTTTAGAGGAATTAAATTCCTATGCATGTGGAAGAATTAAATTCTTATGTAGGGTTAAACCCTAATCTCACTTAGAGGAATATAATTCTTTATGAATTTGGGAGAATTGAATTCTCATATAGGGTTAAACCCTAGTTTTGTTTTAGGAGGAATTAAATTCCTATGAATTTGAGAGAATTAAATTCTCATATAGGGTTAAACCCTAGTTTTATTTTTTGGGAGAATTAAATTCTCATATAGGGTTAAACCTTAGTTTTATCTTGGAGGAATTAAATTCCTGTGAACTGGGAGAATTAAATTCTCTAAACTCAATTCTCCCTCTAAGTTTTGGATCTGCATGGAAGAATCTCCCCGATGAGAATTAAATTCTCAATCTGTGGGGTGATTTGCTTCTGCAGATCTTTAACCAGAGGAAGAACTAAGTTCTTTTGCAGAAGTGTTAAACTCTAAAATTGAGAATTAAGTTCTCTTTTTTGCTTTATGAAGTTTTGATCCCTTTCCTCTTTCTCACCTAGGTTTTCTTTCTTGAGAATTAAATTCTCCTTTCTTTTCTTTCTGCTATTTGCCTTTAGAAAATTTCAAGATCCCAAAATTCTATCTCTCTTTCTCTTCTCTTCTTGGCTCCTATTTATAGAAGAAAGAAAAGAATCAATTTGTTTAGTAAATGTTTCATTGAAAGATTTTGTTTGTTTTTCGTAACTAATATGATCTTTTAGATCACTCAGTAAATTTTATTCACCATTGGATTTTTAATCCAAAAGATATTCTGTTTGTTATTTTTGGTGAAATTTAGGGAAATCTTTCCTTGTCTAAAATCTTTCCATAAATTGGCGATTTTTAATCACCCTTGGATTTTTAATCCAACTGTCCCCCATAATCCTTTTCTGTTTAGAAAGATTTGGAGAAATACTTTCCTAGTTAGGGTTTTTGATTTCCCTTAATTAGAATTTAATTCTATTAAGTTATAAGGCTTTCAAAGCCTATCACGTGTTGGCACGTGACCCTCCTTCATTCAGAATTTAATTTTGTCTTTTAACTGGGCTGAAAGACTATCACGTGTCAACACGTGACCCCTGGTCACGTGTGAGCATGTAACGCCTCATTGGGGTCTTTCCTTAGCCGTTTGTTTACACTTCTGCTTGATTTTAGAGTTTAATTATCACGTGTCAACACGTAACCCTTGGTCACGTGTGAGCACGTGATACCTCATTGAGGTAATTCCTGATTTTTAATCAGGGAACACTTTGGTTTAAGCCGGATCCTAGTATATGATTATTGGATTAGTTTCGTCTCATTGTATTCGTGTCTCTCGGGATACGGATGCGGGTATGTATATATGGATGAGAGGGGTATTCTTGTAATTTGGACAAGATTACTACATAGAGATTGACACCTCATATTAGGGTTTTTATTTATTAGTTAAATCCTTTTAAGGTGGAGGAAATGAGAGTAGAAAACTTATGGTATTTTAGTGAAATAAGATTAGGGTTTTGCATTGACTTTCATGAGATATTTGTGTGTTGTTGACTTAGATATTTTGTGAGATATTTGTAGGATATTTTCACTATGTTTAAATGCCAAAACCCTAGCCTTTATTCACTAATCTTTAACAAAAGAAAAAACAACAGATAGTTTCTTCTCCTCTCATTTCTTCAAGCCTCTCTCCATCTCTCTCTAACCCTAACCATTTCATGAGTTGAAAATCATAGGGTTTGTGAGACTACTTGATCCCTCATCACTCTCTACACATCCTAGACTACTTAGTCTAGCACACCAAGTAACCTAGTTGCCTCAACTTAGAGGTAAAGCTCAAATTCGGTTCTCTCGGATGGATCTTCTACGATTTGGAGAAGACGACGAGGAAGTGAATTCCGTTCTCAGTTCAAGGAGCTTACGACTTGGAGGAGGACAGCGAGGAGGTGAAGGACAGCAAGAACTTGAGGTATAGCATGCACACATAGTAGTTAAACCTCTTTGCTATATTGTTAGTTAGGGTTTAGTATCGATCCTGGAGTTTAGTCGATGTTACGAAGCTTAGAAAATCGTTTTTTGCAAATTCCGCCTCCCCGCGAACACGTGGGTTGCGTGGCATCGACTTACATGTGTAAAAGACATCCCTACACTTAGAGAATTCAATTCAAGCTATCATACTCTTGTCCATCTTCCTTAGTACTCTTTAGTCGGTGAATATTTTCGATGAAATTGCTCACACATTCTTCATGCGACCGTTAATACTTTTTGAGGTACTAACCGACCGATTATAAAATGTGCTCGCGCATTAAGGCCTAAAATCCTCGTCTTGCAACACCTAAGGCTTTTCAGTGGCTCCCAAACCAGTTGGTCTAAGGCACTCGGTGATAAAGCACTCTCGCTATATTTTTTTTATGATGCCTTAAGCAATTACAAAACCAGTGTTCATTTTTCTTCATCATTTTTTTTCTTTATATTTTTATTTTTCTTCATACCAAGACTTTTAGATAAGAGTATTTCAAGGTATTCTCTACTATCCCAAGTTTCAAGATGTGTGCAAGTGCGTATAGTAGGATATCAACGTTCAAATATTTGGCCTCAAGAATATGGACTATTTTTCAGACTTACTTTTATTCTCAGATTAGTAATTTCCTTCATCTTACTAACCCTTAAGACAACATCTCATAACTATTTCTTACTAGTTTCGTTTAAGAAAATATCTAACTTTCTTTCTTTTCTCAAACTATTCCTATCTTTCATATGTAATTTTTCACTTTCAAACTTTCATTATCAATAAAATTTTTTGTGCTTATATTTATGATAATGCAAAATAATGCGTGAATAAGAACAAACCTCCCCCAAACCTGTTTGCAGCAGTGTCCTCACTGATGTCATCTGTTAAGCTAAAACAACCCTGTAGACTTGGGAGAAAAAGTTAGTAATGGGGACATGAATAAATGATAGTGAAATCCTCCTCCAAACTTATTTTTGGCTCATAATTTTGTAAAAATTTATTTTCTTTCAAGAGCCAAAAGATTTTTCTCCCCTCCAAATTTGAGTAAAATAGTATTAAGCATTTAAAATTATGAAGGGGGGTTAAAGTTATTGGTCAATATAAAGTTTTACAAAGACCAAAAGTCAACACCAACCATTCGAATATTTTATCGATATAACACACTGGTTGGTAAAAGATCATGTCACTTATCGACGTGAAGAAGTAGGGAGGGGATAAGAGGTGGAATAGAACAGGTTTATGTCTCAGTTTATAAAGACGAAACAGTGATGGTGGATTACTCGCATTCTCGTTATTGATAAGAAGGGGTTGTGGTTCGACTTCTTTGAGTGGGGGTTGATTCATCACAATGCTCATATCTTCTAAGAATGCAAGTTCTTCAGCGAAGATTTCTTCAAAGGTTTCATTGATATCCCGAATAATAATCTCATCGGAAAGAATGGGATGATACTCGGACTCCATAAAAGGTTCATATTTAGCGATAGATGTTGACCCGGACAGCTCGATAGAAAGGCTCGCATGTGTATAATAAATAGCAGGGTCAAACAACAACGTATGGGTGGAGTCAAGATGAGTATCGTGAAGCTGTTCAAATTCGCCGCTGTCGGAATCTATCGCTTCGACAGAAAATACCTGAGCATAGGGTTCGGAGGGTTCACTTCCTAACTTGTAAATGTTAAGCTCAATTGATATCTTCCCGAAGGATAGGGTCATAGAGCCGTTTCGATAATTGATTATTGCGTTGGAAGTCGCAAGAAAAGGTCGATCTAGAATCACCGGGATTTGGTTACGGGGGTTTGCTACAGGCTGTGTATCAATAACGATAAAGTCTACAGGGAATATAAATTCCCGACTTTGATTAACACATCCTATAGCTCACCTTTGGGTTGGGTGATAGATCGATCGGCTATCTGAAGAGTGCAGTGCATCGGTTTTAACTCTCCGATCCCTAATTGCTCATAAACAGAATACAGAAGCAAGTTAACACTAGCGCCTAAATCGAGTAGAGCATGATTGATATTTTTATCTCCAATAGAAATAGCTATTGTAGGACTCCCGGGGTCTTTTAGTTTCTTGGGTATTTGTTGGGTAAATGCAATGCTCACATTACTCGCTAAGAAAACTTTTTAGGCACTTGAATTTTTTTCTTCCTAATGCACAAGTCCTTTAGAATTTTCGCATAAGACAGAACTTGTTGAATAGCATCTAGGAGAGGAATAGTTATGTCAACTTGCTTAAAAATTTCCATAATTTTCTCCATTTGTGGACTTGGACCGTTGCCCTTAACGTATGTGGATAAGGAGCTTTATCAATAAGGGTTGGGTTCAACATTGTAGAAGATTGTGGGGATGGAATGGATCCCAGAATTGGTGTTGGGATCGTTTTAGGTTGACTCGAAGAAATGGGCTGAGGGTTCGAGCCTAGGGGAAAATGGAGAATAGGCTCGGAAGAAGGTGGACTAGACGAAATAGGGTTAGAAGAAGAAGCCGGGGTATCAATTGATTCTTCATCATCAACCTGTTCACCGACTTGGTTGTTCAGCACTCTTCCCGATCTCAACGTGGTTACGACACTCACATTATAACTTTGTGAGTGACAAGGATTTGGTAGAGGTTGAGGTGGAAGTTTCCCTTTCTCTCTCGCACTCATCGCGGCATTTAATTGTGCAAGTTGTGCTTCTATCGATTTTATGCTTTCATCGTGGGAAGTGGTGTTCTGCATTAATGTTTGGATAGAAGACGTTAAAATATCCTTCGTTCGCATGGAATGTTTAATAAACATATCCATGCTTCGTTCGAGTGCGGAGAGTTTTTCGGTACCAGCCGTTTGGAAAGAATTATTATAACGTGTAGAATTGTTGGTCGGATTTTGAGAAGTTTGCGATTGAAAGGGTGCTGACTTGATTGCAGTGGTTGCTGCTGCTGTGGAGGAGGTCTTTGATAGTTTCTTGGGAACTGGTTTTGATTTTGAGGTTGGTTTTGGTTCCAAGCAAAATTAAGACGATTCCTCCATCCCTGATTGTATGTGGAAGAATAAGAATCGTTTCTAGGTCGTTGCTGAAAAACAGCATTAGTTTGTTCTTGACCTTGAAACGGTGGACTTAAAGGACATTCTTTCGTTAAGTGTGATGGGTCGGAACAACAACCACACACGATTTTGGGGAGCATAACATGGTTTAGGGAGGCTGAAGAGACTTTGTTTTCCATAGCGTCGAGTTTCCTTTGTATCGCCGCCATTTCGGCTTTCACTGCGATGGAAACATTGAGCCGATGGATACCCCCCTAGATGATGTTAGTCTAACGCTTTCCCATTGTAAAGTTTGTTCAGCGAGATCTTCCAGAAATTTTCAAGCTTCACCATCGTCTTTGGACATGCAATGGCATTGACAAATGGTCTCAAGCATCTATTTTATCGCTGGATTAATACCCTCATATATAATGCGGCAAAGGTCCCATCTATTGATTCCGTGATGAGGGCATTGGACAAGCAGATCTTTAAAGCGTTCAAAGCATTTCCAAAATAGTTCATTAGGAAGTTGGGTAAACTGGTTAATCTCGCTTCGAACACGGACGGTCTTATGATTGGGATAAAATTTCTTAAGGAATACTATAACGAATTCATCCTAATTGGCAATAGAGTGTGCGACAGTGTTAGAAAGCCATTTTTTCGCTAGATCGCACAAGGTAAAAGGGAGAAGACGTAATCTCATAATATCCACAGAAAGTTGTGAAGTGCCCATCATTGTGCATGCGTTTTCGAATTTGGTGATAAAAACGTATACGTTTTCAGACTCAAGCCCGTGAAATTTGGGCAAAAGGTTGATGAATTGGGGTTTGGCTGGTGGAATAGATAGACAAGTAGGAAGGGGACCACGTATCGGGTAGCATCTCTCTTGGAGAGAGATGCGCGGTGGATTCTGCGTATCTGCGGGTGGCGGCAGAGTGGTGTTATTAAAATCTGATGGAGAACCGTCCATCTCAGTCGATGTGGTGGGTGGAGGGGAAAAAGGAGATTAAGAAGTACCGACTTCCGATTCGATAGCAGAAACGCGGACAAGACGGGCACTTGAATCCCGTGTCCAGCCGAGTATGCACTAAGCTGGTTTAGCGCAAGTGGCAGCGTGTGAGAACGATTTAAAAATGGTTTGTTTTGAAAAGTGTCGGACGTGATACAAATCACACAAAAAATACACAATCAACCCTAGAACTAAGGTCACCTAGGTCAAGTCACTAGACCGCTTCTAGACTTTCAAAGGACAAGCCACAGGTTCAATCCTCCACCATCTCTTTATTACTCTTGTGGCCAGGTAAGTACCAGATAAGTGGGAGGTATCCGCTATACGAATCACCGAAAATAGTGGGCCTAATTAAGTAACCACTTTTCTAGACACACTTGCCTAGACACCACAAAAGAAATGCGGATAAGCGATAGATTACCCATGACCCTTCTCTGTCTCAATTGAGCACGACGGTCCTTAGAGTCTTGGTCTAGATATTTTTAAATTAATATAGAGTTATGCAGATGCTCGTTTTGTGATTTGTGGGGCTTAGGAAGGGTGATGAAATCCCTACTTAATCTGAATTTTGGTCTTGCCCCTTAAAGTCCGTTTTTTAAATTATGCACAAACAAACCAATTACAAAACGCGCAAAAAGATTTTTGAGCGGCGATATTTTGCAAAGAATCCTGCAGAAAAATATATTATTGGATTTCCAGAGGAAAGAGAAAGATGTGAAAAAGATACCAGAAAAATTTGGGGGCACAACTCAACAAGACCGCCGCGGTTCCGTCCCGTTTGCATGCAATAGCCGCGGTTCCGCCGTGCAATGGTGGGTTCTCTTGACAAATTTTCCACTGTGGCCTCCTTTGCTCCTATGGTCCTCTCTGAAGGTCTCTGAATCTCAAATTGCTCGTTCAAGTGACTCCAGATTCCCTCGCAAAAATCGCATACTAATCGTTAAATACATAATTTGTTGTTTTATTTTATTTTTATGATATTGATCGAATAACTATTCAACTCGAATAGCAAGAAAAAAAATTACGCACGTATCCCCGGCAACGGCGCCATTTGATATATGATGTAAAAGTGTTTGTAGTTAACCACAATCAATAACGGTGTCGCGTGTAGCTAGCCGAGATGAGTACGGGTCGTTCGCAGGGATGCGTGGAACTTTTAATCTTTCTTTAGAAGAGTTGATTAGAATAAAAGAATAGGGAGAATAGTAGTAAATTCTAGATCTATGTTAAAATGGATATAGAATTTATAGTTTTATGATCTAGTTTAAATACGGATATTGATTTTATAAGGAAAAGGCTTGTAGAGTTCGTTAGGATTTAATAGTCATGGATGGCAAATAAAGATGACCCCTTTTATCTTTTGATAGATTTAAAACTAGATAGATAGTGATGAATGAGGATTAGGGTTCTTGGAAGAAACAAGGGTTTCCCCACTATTGATCCTTGTCCCTTCATTGATCTCTATTCATGTCTAGCCCTTAACAAAACAATTGTTAATCTGATCTCAAATCGCAGTCAAGACTATCAATAAATTGATAGCGCGCCCGATTAGGATGTTAACGATTTTTTTGCTATAGTTTGTAAACTTCATAAGAAGTAAAAGAAGTTAAAATATTTTCTCATCTATTGTTCCACCCTAATTCTACGAACCCTATCAAGCGAAGAATTACCCGCGTATGATGGAGATAGAGAAAGAAAGGATATAAAAGAAAATCATAATGCAGAAATTAAATGCGAAATAATTAATCTAATGATCTACCTTTATTAATCAACTTTACAAGTACAATTCCTTCGAGTTTAGATTACAAGAGAAAGAAGTTGCTCTCGATCTCTGCCTCGTAGGAAGTAGATGTTCCGTCAAAATTCACGTCGCTTTATCACATCAAATCGCGGACCTGTCGTGGATCACTTGTTCTTTGACGGTGATTTGCTTCATGTTAAAAGGTGATAATTTCTAGCTTTAGCCCTCGGTCCTATTTATAGTCACAGAAGATACAAACCCTAGATGTCATATGTGAGGGTTTGTTGAGAAGATCCTACCCACAAAGTCCTAAACCCTAATTCCTTATAAAGGCCGCGGATCCGCCGCGTTTTTGGGGGTTTAGCCGCGGATGGGTGGTGGTTTGGTGAGATCATTTGATGAAAACTCTTCTGTAGCCTTATAATGACACACGGAGATTGTTGTGATATCTGGAATCTTCATATTTTCTCTGAGTCTCTGATTGATTTTATGATTTAATTAAACTACATCGGCATATTTTTTATTCCTAACATCTCGATATCCCGATCTCCTGACCTGAGCTAAATCTTGCACAATATCTCCAGAAATAATGTTAGTAATATTTGTTATAGAGATATAATCTTAATCATTTTATATGGTAATAAATCTTTTAAGCAATTTGATTAAGATGATTTGATATGATATGCATAATAAAAATATTATATAAATATTATATGCATATATTTTCCTTTATAATATTAATTATAATATATAAACATGGTAAATAGTATTTTGCAGATAAACCCAAATATGTTCTATATTTATAATAAGCACCTTTAAATAATTAAGGAAGGTAAGGAAAATGTTATATCAAATATGTAATATTTTCGACTGAACACGCACCTATTACTTAAACGATGCCTTTGGGCTGCGCACTTTATTTTGGTGTGCACCATTGGGCAACAAGCTTAAGTACTTTAAAATACTTAAACATTTTTGCCAAAAATTTTCTATGAAGTTTCTTAACTCCACAGTTAAAAATTCCATTCTTCACCACTTATAGGATCTTCCACACTTGTGATTTAACGCTTTTTGGCTCTTTGCTTTTTTAGTTATCATGTCTTACCCATCGGACTTTGGATATAATCGCCCGGTGAACTTATACCCAGAAGAGCCGGCTGACAGGGAAATCTTCTGGATGATTCGGGATCATGATGTTCCGCAATAGTATCTTCATTTATGGGCCAGATGATATAATCAGATAATCAAGGGCCGAGTCATCTTCTAGTGTGAGGTGCCATCCGATCCTTTGGAGCCCATTCAGTATACAGAGCCTTCACAGACTGCTTTCACGGTAGAGAGGGATGACTAGATAGCTTATAATCGATTGCAACCCTCTGCGGAAGGAGTTGTAATGCCGCCAACCATCGATCTTCTGGGATGCTATATGAGCCAAGAGGATGTGATTGATCATGTGCGAAGAAGTGTTTTTGTAAATAACCGCAATCAAGACGGTGTCTCTAATAGCTAGCCGCGATGAGTACGGGTCGTCCACATGAAAACGTGAACTCTTTTCTTGTTTTAGACGAGTTGATGAAAGATGGTTGATTGTTTGTCGTTATATTCTAGTACGGATATAAAATTTATAATAAAAAGGCTTGTAGGGTTCGTAGGACTTAGTAGTAATGGATGAACAATTAAAAATTACTCTTTTTATGTTTTAATAGTTTAAAACTAGAGCGATAGTGATGAATGCAGATTAGGGTTCATAGAGGGAATTAGGGTTTCCCACTTTAACCCTTGTCCTTTCATTGATCTCTATTCATGTCAAGCCTTTAACAAAACAAGTGTTCAACCAATCTCAAATCGTGGTCGTGACTATCAATAAATTGATAGCGCGCCAGATTGGATGGTTAACATTTATTTTGCTAAGGTTTATAAACTTTAAAATGTCAAAAAGAAGTTAGAAGGATTTTCATCCATTATCCTATCCTATCCTACAAATCCTAGCAAGTTAGGAATTACTCGCTTATGGTTAACTTAGAATAAAGGATGAAGGTGAATGAAAGCATAATGAAGATGCAGAAAAGTAAGTGCAGAAATTAAATGCGGAAAATAAATACAAAGAGAATTAAAACTAAAAACCACCTTTATTAATCAACTATTGCATTTACAATTCTCCTTAGAACGATTACAAGAACCCTAGTTTGCTCTAGATCTCTCTTTTAGGAGGTAGATAAATAGATGATGATTACTCGGATAAGTGGATATCTTGATCTCTTCGGTGATGATTTTGAATGTACAGCTCTTGGTCTTTTATATAGTCCCTGAAACCAAAAACCTTAGATTCCATATGTGAGAACATGTTGTTAAGATCATGATCCCAAAATCCTATATCCAACGGCCCATATCTAACCGCGCTTCCCCCGCATAACGCCACGTATGGCCGCGGATCTGCCGCAACTTGGTGAAACTAGGTTTGTATATTTTTTTCTGGTATTTTGTGTTGATATTTGGAGATCCTTTTGATGTATAGATTCTGAAAATAATGCTCTGGGTCTCTCCCATTGCTAGATTTCTCGATTTGCTTCTAAAATTTGGCAGATTCTGTTCCGATATCCCGATTTGACTTGGATCTCTTACTTGGACCTTATACCTGAGCTAATACCTGCACAATATCTCAAATAAAAGTATTAATAGCATTTGGTATTTTTTAGATATTATTCCAATCATTTAAATAATATAATATCTTTAAAATATTGATTAGAATTATTTGATATGATATGTATATTTTAATTACTAATATTTCATTTAAATATTATATGCATATATTTTCCCTAATTAGATTAATTAAAATGTAGAAACATATGATAATAATCTTTTTATAAATAAACCCACATATGTTCTATATTTACAATAAACACCTTTTATCACTTAACAATTGTAGGGAAAATGTTCATTCAAATGTGTAATATTTTAGACTAAACAGATACCCCCAAATTTATCTTTGATCGTCCCGAGCAAACTATTTATTAAAGAGAAAAAGAAAAACCTAACTAGCACACTTTCGTAGGTAACATGATTGCACTTAGCACGTGCAACAAGCCTTTAAACCTCTGGGTGTCCCTAGTAGGAGGAGTGTTGTCTCATGAAGGTTTTCAGTGGATTACACCCACAAAATCCCATAATAAAAGAAAAAAGATGAAAGTTACATACAAAAATAAGGAACATATAAAAAAAAGAACTTGAAAATAAGAGTTTCAAACTATACTATCTTTTTAGTTGCCATGAGCCCTATCTTAATAATCATGAAAACATGTCAGAAATCACATCATCCCTCAATAAAACATCGTCTTTAGTCTTCCTCCCTTCTTTTCTTCCAAATATCGATCATATAACCCTACGTGTGTGTAAAAGACTTCTTTATACTCAGAGAATTCAATTCAAGCTATCATACTCTTGTCCATCTTTCTTAGTACTTTTTAATCGGTGAATTTTTTCAGATGGAATTGTTCACACATTCTTCATGCGACCATTAATATTTCTTGAGGTACTAACCAACCGATTACCAAATGTGCTCTCTCATTAAGGCGTAATTAGCAATATCCTAGTGTTGCAACACTTAAGGCTTAGCAGTAGCTCTCAAACCAGTTGGTCTAAAACACTAGGTGATAAGGCACCCCCGCTATATTTTTTTTATGCTGCCTTAAGTAATTACAAAATCAGTGTTTATTTTTTCTCACCATTTATATTTTATATGTCATTTATATTATATATATATATATATTTCTTCATACTAAAGGTTTTAGACAAGAGCATTTCAAGGTATCCTCTACTATCCCAAGTTTTAAGATGTGTTCAAGTGCGTATAGTGGGATATCAACGTTCAGATGTTTAGACTCAAGAATAAGGATTATTTTTAGACTTATTTTTATTCGCAGATTAGTGATTCCTTTCATCTTACTAACCCTTGGAACAACAACTCACGACTACCTATTACTAGTTTCGTCTTAAAACATCTAGTTTTCTTGCTTTTCTTAAATCTCTTCCTATCTTTCATATATATTTTTCACTTTCTAACTTTTATTATCAAATTTTTTTGTGCTTTTATTTAGTATAATGCAAAATAATACGTGAATAAGCACAAACCTCCCCCCAAATCTATTTGCAGCAGTGTCCTCACTGATGGCATCCATTAAGCTCAAAACATGTAGACTTGGGAAGAAAAGTTCTCAATGATTAGGAAAGGGGACAGAATTAATGACAATGAAATCCTTCCCCAAACTTATTTTTGGCTCTCAATTGTGCAAAAATTTTCTTTTCTTTATGGAGTCAAAATATTTTTCTCCCCCCCAAACTTTGAGTAAAACAGTATTAAACATTTAAAATCATAAGAGGGGGGAAATATTATTGGTCTATGCAAAGCTTTACAAAGACCAAAAATCAACACCAACCATTCGAATATTTTATTAATATAACACCATGGTTGGTAGAAGATCATGTCACAGATAGAAGCGAAGAAGTAGGGAGGGGATAAGAGGTGTAATTGAACGGGTTTACATCTCGGTAGGTAGAGACAAAATAGTGATGGTGGATGAAAACGAGAATTTGAAAGATAAGGAGTAGGTGGAATATTCGCATTCTCATACGGGATAAGAAGAAGGGGTGGCAGTTCAATTTCTTTAGGTGGGGGTTGATTCATCACAACTCTCATGTCTTCTAGAAATGCAAGTTTTTCGGCAAAAATGTCTTCAAAACTTTCATCGATATTTCGAATGATAATCTCATCGGAAAGAAAGGGCTGATACTTGGACTCCATAAAAGGTTCATATTTAGCGTTAGATGTTGACCCGGACAACTCGACTAACTCATTCGACAAGTCAAAGGATTCGGACGTGGGTGTGGACTTTTCGATAGAAGGGTCCTTATGTGTATAATAAATGGCAGGATCAAACAATAACGCACCAGTGGAGTCTAGATCAGTATCGTGAAGCTACTCAAATTCGCAACTGTCGGAAGCTATCTTTTCGACAGAACATACATCAATTATATGAGCATAAGGTTCGGAGGGTTGACTTCCTAATTTATAGATGTTAAGCTCAATTGTCATTTTTCCAAAGGACATGTTCATTGAACCGTTACGACAATTGATTATCGCGTTGGAAGTTGCTAGAAAAGGTCGACCTAGAATCACCGGGATTTGGTTCCGTGGGTTTGCCACAGGCTATGTATTTATAACTATAAAATCCACAGGGAATATAAATTCCTCAACTTTGATTAACATGTCCTCTAGCTCACCCCTAGGTTGGGTGATAGATTGATCGATCATCTGGAGAGTGCAATGCGCAGGTTTCAACTCTCCTATGCCTAATTGTTCATAGACAGAATACTGGAGCAAGTTAACACTAGCACCTAAATCGAGTAGAGCACGATTGATATTTTTACTCCCAATAGTGATAGATATTGTAGGACAACTGGGGTCCTTACGTTTCATGGGCACCAATTGGGTAAGAGAATTGCTTATATTATTTGCTATGAAAACTTTTTTAGGCACTTGAATTTTCCTTTTCCTAGTGCACAAGTCCTTTAGAATTTTTGCATAAAATGGAACTTGTTGGATAGCATTTATGAGAGAAATATTTATGTTAACTTGCTTAAAAATTTCCACAATTTTCTCCATTTGGGGACTTGGTCTGTTGGCCCTTAACCTTTTTGGAAAAAGAGCTTTATTAATAAGGGTTGGGTCCAACTTTTGAGGAGAAGTTTGTCGGGGTAGAATGGATCCCAAAATTAGATATGGCATGGTTATAAATGGTAATTCCTTCAAGGAAGTGGGCTGAGAGTTCGAGCCTAGTGGAAAATGGAGAATAGGCTCGGAAGAAGATATTGGATAGACGAAGTAGGAGTAGAAGTAGTAGCCGGGTTATCATCAACATCATCAACATCAACTTGTTCACCAACATGATTATTCAGCATTCTTCCTGATCTTAACGTGGTTATAAAACCCACATTATGATTTTGTTGGTGAAGGATGAAATTTGCATTTTGTGAGTGGCCAGGATTTGGTAGAGGATGAGATGGAAGTTTCCCTTTCTCTCTCTCACCCATAGCGGCATTTAACTGTACAAGTTGTGCTTCTATCGATTCTATGCTTTCACCATGGGAAGCAGTGTGTTGAACTAACGTTTGGATAGAAGACGTTAAATTAGCTGTCGTTTGTGTGGATTGTTTAATAAACGTTTCTAAGTTTCGTTCGAGTGCAGAGATTTTATCGGTACCGGCCGTTGGAATATTAGTCTGGGATTGGAAAGAATTATTATACGGGACAGAGTTGTTTGCCTGATTTTGAAAAGCCGGCGATTGAAAGGGCTGCTGAATTTGTTGTGGGGTCTGTTGTTGCTGTGGGGGAAGCCTTTTGATTGATTGTGTGCGAAGAAGTGATTTTGTAAATAACCACAATAAAGACGGCGTCGCTAGTAGCTTGCCGCGATGAGTATGGGTCGTCCGCAGGGAAACGTGAACTCTTTTCTTACTTTAGATGAATTGATGAAAGATGGTTGATTGTTTGTCGTTATATTCTAATACGGATATAAAATTTATAATAAAAAAGCTTGTAGGGTTCATAGGACTTAGTAGTAATAGATGGATAATTAAAAATGACTCCTTTTATCCTTTAATAGTTTAAAACTTGAGCAATAGTGATGAATGTAGATTAGGGTTCATGGAGGGAATTAGGGTTTCCCACTCTAACCCTTGTCCTTTCATTGATCTCTATTCATGTCAAGCTCTTAACAAAACAAGTGTTCAACCAATCTCAAATCGTGGTCATGACTATCAATAAATTGATAGCGCGCCAGATTGGATGGTTAACATTTATTTTGCTAAGGTTTATAAACTTTAAAATGTCAAAAAGAAGTTAGAAGGATTTTCATCCATTATCCTACCCTATCATACAAACCCTAGCAAGTTAGGAATTACTCGTTTATGGTTAACTTAGAAGAAAGGATGAAGGTGAATGAAAGCATAATGAAGATGCAGAAAAATAAGTGCAGAAATTAAATGCGGAAAATAAATGCAAAGAGAATTAAAACTAAAAACTACCTTTATTAATCAATTATTGCATCTACAATTCTTCTTAGAAAGTTGATTACAAGAATCCTAGTTTGCTCTAGATCTCTCTCTTTTAGGAGGTAGATGAATAGATGATGATCACTCGGATACGTGGATCTCTTGATCTTTTCGGTGATGATTTTGAATGTACAACTTTCGGTCCTTTATATAGTCCCTTAAACCAGAAACCCTAGATTCCATATGTGAGAACATGTTGTTAAGATTATGATCCCAAAATCCCACATCCAACGGCCCATATCTAACCGCTCTTCCGCCGCATAACGCCACGTATGGCCGCGGATCCACCGCAACTTGGTGGAACTAGGTTTGTATATTTTTTTTGGTATTTTACGTTGATATTTGAAGATCCTTTTGATGTCTAGATTCTGAAAATAATGCTCTGGGTCTCTGCCGTTGCTAGATTTCTCGATTTGCTTCTAAAATTTGGCAGATTCGGTTCTGATATCCCGATTTGACTTGGATCTTTTACTTGGACCTTAGACCTGAGCTAATACCTGCACAATATCTCAAATCAAAGTATTAGTAGCATTTGGTATTTTTAAGATATTATTACAATCATTTAAATAATATAATATCTTAAGAATATTGATTAGAATTATTTGATATGATATGTATATTTTAATTACTAATATTTCATTTAAATATTATATGCATATATTTTTCCTAATTATATTAATTAAAATGTAGAAATATATGATAATAATCTTTTTATAAATAAACCCACATATGTTCTATATTTACAATAAAAACCTTTTAGCACTTAATAATAGTAGGGGAAATGTTCATTCAAATATACAATATTTTAGACTAAACAGGAAACTAGGCCATGAGGAATACCCTACCATGTAGGTTTGATTCCGCGATACTTGGATGACTATGTCGCCTGGGCCGGATACATTTTATTGACAGATAAGCGCTTGCTGGAGCAGACCAGAATTTACACAGCGGTCTACGTATCTTTATTTGAATACCCTAAGACCGGGCCTTGGTGGGTTAAGTCTTTTTCGGAGCAATGGAACATTCAGACAAGTGCTTTCGTAATGTCTGACCGGGAAGCGTCCATATCCTTATTGGAGTTCCAACATATCTCTGGATTGCCCATCATAGGGGAACATTATGAGGAGATAGTACCTCATGATGAGTTTGTATTTGCTGCATGCCCGGCCGCCGTGAATTTGACGGATGATAACGCTATAACCTTTCTACAACCGGGTTTTCGAAAGGTATTATGTATTTTTCAAGAGTTGGACATGGCTTCTGAACGACGAGGAGTCACCTTTGAGGCATTCATTGCAAGGTTTGTCCATCCAAACGTTTGGCGGACACATAGATATCAAGAATCCCTTCAGTTTATGCACGCTATGGTCAACAGATGATGCCGTATCAGTAGATGAATTCTTTTGTCCTGGGAAATCTCCTTATGATCTTAAGGTCGTTGCTGCTCCAGGGATCGACTGGGAATCTTTCTTCATCGTCTTTATAGGATTATGGCTGAGCTGGTTTGCAATTCCCGTCCATCCTAGGTTGATGCGGGATTCTTCTTTTTTATCCTGCCTACCGTATAGCTTCTGGTGCCAAGTTGGCCATTTGCATTGCCGATTATCATTCCTATACTAAGGTTTCACCGAGCTGGCTATCTCAGATGACCCAGGGAAAGAGCATGTATACATGCCGCTATATTACTTCGGTGGCTGGATTCATTTACATGTACGCGGTGCATATAGTGAATGCGTACAGCTAATATTCTTCGATACAGGCCACTTCCTAATGATAATGAGATTCGTTAGGGCTATAGGAGTTAAACTGAACAGAGATTTCTGCCGGTTGTGCCTCAATCCATTCAATTTCAGAGAACAGAAGAGGATTTATTTTGAAAATTGGGCGCTTATAAGCCTCTCCTGCCAATCAACCCTTATTAGATATATCGACAGATGGTGCCTTGGCTCTGTCGAATAGGAACATAGCCTATTTGTATTCAATCCAGCCTGGTTTCCTAGTATATCGATAGAGCAATGACGTTGCTTACCATTTTTCCTAGCAATTCGGGTATGATCATGGCGATCTGCTCCAAGCTTTTCACTGCCGACCCACGTTTACAGGAGAGTCAGCGAGGAACGCAATTTACCATTTTAAGAGGTTGAACACGGATCCAGCTTCACACTTCCCGATCCAGACCGTGTTCCTCGATTCTTGTCTTCTTTCAGGGCATGGTATTCAGAGTTTATGAATGGAGTTATTGAGCATGAGAAGCATTTCTTCCTTGGCCTCCAAGGTGCGATGAAGGCATCTAAGCCTGATTTTCTTTTGAAGCCGCGGTCTGTCATTCCTTCCCCCTACCGTAGGAAGGGTTGCTAGTAGGTTCTTTCGCTGTTTCTGAACTTAGGATAGCTCAAACTTTTGGAGGCGCTCAACCAGAACTTATTAATGAGTCCAGAAAGAAAGCAGCCACCGGTAGAAAGCGAGCTTCATCACCTATTGCTTCTGGGTCTTTCGGCAGGTCACGACGTTACGGTGGTGCTTTGCAGGATAATATCATGGCTCCTAAATCGGAAGCGGGTTCATCTTTCAGAGATGATGCCGCGGTTGACTCGCCATCTAATTCAAGGATTGGGAAGCGCCGGCCAAAGGTTCTTCTAAGGAAGAAGAGGGCTCCTGAGGCTACTTCTGGCACTCGGAAGAAGAAGAAGACCGCATCTTTAGTTGGTGCTGCCTCTAGTCATGAAGCCCAAGTTCCCTTGAGTGAAGGTATATCTGAATATAGAACAAATGTTGGACTTGCCCTTTTGGAGGTGATCATTGAGGAGAATAACGAGGTCAAGGCGGCTATGATAGAATCAACGGCCGAAGACGCCGCTCTTCAGGAGGCGATATCTTCCTCTGAACAATTGGCCCAAAAAGAAGAGGAGCTACATGCGTTTGCAGTGACTAGTATATTTCCTTCACTTTATCTACACATTTTGTAATAAATGACCTTGTGTATGTCTTAACGCTTTCCTTTTCTCAGCATCTATTTCTACTGAGGAAGCCACCCAAGCCTTATTTGATACGCACAAAGAAGGAAAAAGGCGACGAACTGCTAGGGGTCCTGATATGCGCCATCTTTCTCATATTCCGTATTTGTAATGAATGATTTATCTCATCTATGTATTAATCTCTTTCTCTTGCAGTGGATTCCACGGCAAGTGCTGGTGTAGGAAGAATACGATCCTCTGGCATTCATATTTCAGATGCTCCTCCCCCAATGAATGTCGTGCACTCTTTAGGGCCGGCAGCTCTCGTTCATGGTCCTTCCCTATTATCACGAGAAAGAGCGCTTAAACAACCGGTGCCGATCTCTTGCGACATCAGGCCTTCTGATGAAGAAGAGGTTCAATTATCAACTGCATGCAGGTTGTCCACACAGATAGCTCATGCAGAAGAAGAGCGCCGTCTCCGTGAGGAAGCTGAACTTCGTTCTTCTCTAGGTACAGACAATTCTTTATTCATTTCAACCTGAATGATTATCTTATCAGCCTCTTGAAGTATGTTTTTACCATGGTCTCTTATAGCTGGCGCTAGTTCTAGCGGTCAGGTCCCTATTGACATTCTCGAAGAAGGTGAGATCCCTTAAGATGAGAATGTTGTGCCATTCATGGAGCCAACGGATATTGGCGATGAACAAATGAGCTCCTCACAGGGCGTGGCCGAACTCAAACATTCCGATTCTGAAAGCCACGATCCTGTTGCTGATATCTCGGAGCATATGGATGTCACTCCAGACATCACTGTTTCTATAGGTGGCTCCCAGATATCTTTTGGGAGACCAGCATAACGATAGCGGCCATTGATTCGAGGGTTACGGTTCTTTTTCCCAACTTTGCTTCTTTTGTGGCGATGGAGACAGATGCGAGTGGCTCTATTAAAGCGGGCGTTGAAATTAGCAGCGCTCAGGAAACAGTTATGGTTCCTGCTTTACCGACTCATACGGGACCCATTGGTATATTGCATCGCACCAAAATTTTTGCGTATGCTTCTATTTCCATTAATCGTATTTGCTAATATCCTCTTTATTCCTGACGCAGCTATGACGGCTGTCCTATCGCCCGCGACATTAATGACTATTGTCCCTATGGGTTCTAGCAACTTGACCGTGATCGTTCCTCCTATCTTTTCCGGACTTCCACGAATCCCTCCACACATGTCAATGGAAGGTAACTTTTCTTTTGATTTTAAACATTTCTCAATCTCTGTGTTGACTTAACTCTTATGTTAACCGTCTGGTGTTTCAGAGATAGGCTTGATGGTATCACAAATTGCCGGGGTTATTCTGGAAACGCTAGGTCATAGCCCGACCTTGCGTTCGGTACCTGAGCCCAGCATTGGTAAGTTTATCTCTTACTCATTCTTTTCAGCTCTTTTTTAGAGTAATATTCATAGTGGGAGTGATTCCTGATTGCAGATTTACAACTTATAGAAGATGAGGACTTAGAAGAGCCTCCCACACTTCCAGACCTGTCACTTGCAGCTATAGGTGAGTCGAATCCCCGGGTCTCTTACATCATTTTTTAACATTTCAATTTGACGTAGAGATTAATTGATGTCTTTCTTTGCAGCAGCTCCAACAGATCCAATTCCTTTCGAGTCCCGCATAATCATGCTTGTAGGACCCTATGCCCGATATATGTCTCACAAATTGGCAGCGAGCGGTGAACAGTCGCTGATCGCTCTCATCGAGGAATTTAGTGCCAGGGCTTCATATTCCGCGGAAGAATTTTCCGAAGTGGTCAATCCCATACTGGTCACCTTCAGTATCTATCTTGAGGAAAACCTAGTTTGTGCTTGAGTCAACTATTGCCGGAAGATCTATGCCCTTCTTCATGAACTTGAGACAGAGCGTCCTATTCTTGAGGTATCCCCATCGAGATCTCAGCTAGGTGAACGACTTGAGTGGTGTGTCGCACTTATCCAGTCTGAAGAGCGACGGCTAGCCCGAGAGACATTGAAGGGTCTAGCAGCTTCCAGAGAACTCAGACTTTTGAGACAAGAGTAGTTTGATAACGCTGATCCGGTCTATTCCCTCTAGAGGACTCTTAAACAAGATATGGCCAGAGGATTGGCTTTCGAAAGGAAAGTTGCTAC
The DNA here is from genome assembly GCA_030015575.1 of Agapanthus africanus. NCBI lineage: Eukaryota > Viridiplantae > Streptophyta > Magnoliopsida > Asparagales > Amaryllidaceae > Agapanthus > Agapanthus africanus. The sequence goes on along the minus strand of CM057341.1, from coordinate 734,042,589 downwards.
CTGAAAGCGACGGTGCAAAGCCAAACATTTATCAAGCAGAAGATTGCCGACAAGCTCGCTGAACATCGTCGACAAAAGGAGGAAAACAAAGTCCTGCTAGCTGCTTTGGAAGAGCGAGAAAAGGAATTTCAGGAGAGGAGTAGGCGTGATGTTGACTTGTTGAAAGCTCCACCTTCCTTCCCGATATCTTTATTGTATATATTTTTTTGTAGCTTGTATCTTCCTGCAGGGTTGCCTAGCACGGCAGCAAGGTTTCGGGAGGCATCGTCCATACCAATTTTAAAAAATTGCCTTGCTAGCTAACCCTAACCATAGAATCTTTACTAGAAAATCCGACGAAACGATATGTAAACAAATTTACATCTAAGTGAATGAGGAATACAACCTTTGTAGACCGGTCCTTCACTTCTAGTGCTCCATGTAGTAGTCCCTTCACTGCAAATCATGAACACCCGAACTCTAGAAAGGGTTCTCCTGAAGAAATGAGCAAGCTTGCACGAAGTTTTCGAGCCCGAAGATGATCTACATCGAGGAGACACTAACCCAAGCTATCCGTTCACTAATGTGGAATTAGTGAAGCAAACACCCTATACTAAATGGCTAGTAGTAGAGGATGATGAAATATGAATTTTACTCACTTTAGAAATAATTTTCTCACTCATTTTTCTTCATTTTCCAAAAGCTAGTGAGCTTTGAGGAAGGAGATGAAGAAATCTCTCAAGATAAAAAAATATCAAGTAGAGAATGACAACCATGAGTGAGTTAACATCATGTGCTAACCCTTGTAGAGACTTAACCATGGCTAACTATAATGGTTGGGTTTATAAATTTCTTAAGTAAAACAAAACTTGTGGACTTAGTCAAAGAACACTACAAGCTTCTACAAGTTTCAGGCATGACTAATTCCATCAATTTTGAATTACTTAAATAATTAAAAAAAAACCTACATTATAGCAAGCATGGTGTAAATCATACACACACCCAAGAAGCATGTATCATCAAGCATGACACAAAAACATGTGCATTAATATATATCACATATTTACTAAGTGCACAAAACAAGTGAGAAAATAAATCTTAAGTGAAACAATACTAGTTAATGTAAATTAATATATCAAATATATAATTATACATTAGATTATTAAATCAACACTTGATTTAATAATCCGTCTATATCACGTATAACCGATTAATATCATGTGTATCAACTTTTATAATCAACACTTGATTCAATAACCCGGCTATATCACATATAACCATCCGATAACACAAATCACGAGAATAGAATACGTTATCATATACACGTATTAATCTCGGTCCTACACATATCACATATGTGCTCCTACTCCGTTTTGCTTGAGCCAGAAAACCACTGTGTAGGACTCTAAAGACTCGTCAATACGCCGGCAGTAGGTGATGATAATATCAAACACCCACAAGCTGCAAGCGGTCTGCTAAACGTAACGGCCACCCGGGTATTCAACGATCAGAAGATCAACAAGCATGCCTTCTCATACTCCTGTGAATCCAATCAGTAACACTACCGTACAGTCCGGTCTCTTCGTTTGATATGTCGCATATCTCGTCTAGGGGTGGTAAACGTTAGACCCCAGTAACTCGATAAGTCGTGCCGATATGAGGCTCATAATGGGTCGAGAAACTACTGATAACACTTACCAGTGTATCTCCGAATAAGCCCTGGCCAGGGACTTACTGCTATGGCCAATCGAGCACAGCGCAACATCAACTCCCTATACCGGGAGAGACGAATCCCCTCCTATCACTCATTGCCTTTATGTGACTCGGGACTATACCCAAAAACCACCGTTTTGCACGTTCTTTTGAACGTGGTAAGGTGGAAATCAAAGCACAGTGGGAATCACACAAGACTCTATGACGATCTCGGGTTGACAGACTAACCTGTACCAGTGTCACCAGAGAACTGCCATCCGACGTAAGGTACAATACCATCTGGGAGTTCTCGGCAAGTCCGTCCAGTGTACCCAGTCTCCACTGAGCACCGGTATACCATCTCTGATGTCAAACACCAATGGATTTGGGATCATCCATCGCCCATCTACATGGGTCGAGAAACTAAACGCTAGTCTACTTTGGTATATCGATGCCCTGTCTCGATACACCCACGACTAGGAACATTAAAGGATGTACTCACAGACTATCTTTGTCCCACTAGTATGATCCGCATCATAATCCAGGTAGTCCAGTACACATCCTAAGGGCTTTATCAACATGTAACAGAGAGACAATCAGTGTACATGTTAAGATAAAGAGTAACCATATAGCATATGTTAGTTATATATATACCCTAGAGGCCATTACTGTACATAGGATGTATATTGTAGTGGATGCTTGGACATATATAGGGAGGACTTTCTTGCTCGACATGATAGTATGCTATCTGGTTGCTTTTTATCTTAACGTGTACACTGATTGTCTCTCTGTTACATGTTGGTAAAGCCCTTAGGATGTGTACTTGACTATCTGGACTATGATGCGGATCATACTAGTGGGGACGTGGTAGTCCATAAGTACATCCTTCAAGGTCCCTAGTCGTGGGTGTATCGAGACGGGGCATCGATATACCAGAGTAGACTAGCATATAACTTCTCGACCCATACAGATGGGCGATGGATGATCCCATATCCATTGGTGTTTGACATCAGAGATGATATACGGGTGCTCAGTGGAGACTGGGTACACTGGACGGACTCGCCGAGAACTCCCAGATGGTATTATACCTTACGTCAGATGGCAGTTCTCTAGTGACACAGGTACAGGTTATTCTGTAGACCCGAGATCATCATAGAGTCTTGTGTGATTCCTACTGTGCTTTGATTTCCACCTTACCACGTCCAAGAGGGTGTGCAAAACGGTGGTTTTTGGGTACAGTCCCGAATCACATGGAGGCAATGAGCTATAGGAGGGGATTCGTCTCTCCCGGTATAGGGAGTTGATGTTGCGCTGTGTTCGATTGGCTATAACCGGAAATCCCTGGCCAGGGTTGCTGAGATTTACTGGTAAGTGTTATCAGTAGTATCTCGAACTGTTATAGACCTCATATCGACACGACTTATCGAGCTACTGGGGTCTGACGTTTACCACCCGTAGGCGAGATATGCGACATATCAGACGAACAGACCGGACTGTACGGTAAGTGTTGCTGATTGGATTCACAGGAGTGTGAGAAGGCTTGCTCGTTGATCTTCTGATCGCTCAATACCCGGGTGGCCGTTACGTTTAGCAGACCGCTTGCGGTTTGTGGGTGTTTGATATGATCATCACCTGCTGCCGGCGTATTGACGAGTTTTTAGAGTCCTACACAGAGGTTTCCTGGCTCAAGCGAAACGAAATAGGAGCGCATATGAGATATGTGCGGGATCGAGAATAATACCAGTATATGATACTGTATTCTATTCTCGCGATTTGTATCATTGGACGGTTATATATGATATAGCCGGGTTACCGAATCAAGTGTTGATTCGATACATTGATACACTTGATATTAGTCGGTTATATGCGATATGACCGGATCATTAAATCAAGTGTTGATTTAATGATTTAATGTATAATAATATATTTGATATATTACTTTACATTAACTAGTATTAGTTCACTTAAGATGGATTTTCTCACTTGATATGCACATTGTATATATGATATAGTTTTGTGCACTAGTTTGTATCATGTTTGATGATACATGCAAACTTGGGTGAGTGTATGCTATACACCTTGTTTAGGTTAATGGTTAGGGTTTTAAATTATTCACTTATTCATTTTATTTATTTTCTTTATTCCTTTTGGCAAAAATAAAATGGTGGCTAACTTTGTTTCTTGCTTAAGCTTCATGAAGCTTCTTAGCTTTATATACCATTTTGTTTTTTCCTTAACCTAACCATTCACTTAAACCCTAGTTTAGTCTCTACACTAGTTACCTCACCTATGGTTGCATTATGATAAGATCAATTGATTTTATTATTCATATCATATTCTTTTTCTTCTTCTTCTTCAAGAAGAAGAAACCTTGCTACCTCCAATGGTGCCATGATCAAAAGAGTGAGAAATCCAAATCCAAAGTGAACCCACTTCCTATTTCTTCATCCTCTACCACTTGCCATGTAGTAGAGTGTGTTATCTTCACAAGTTTTATGACCAAGTGAAGATGGAGCTTGATCTTGAGTTGCCTCGACGTAGATCATCTTCGGCATCGAAGTCGACGACCTAGCCCGATCATTTCTCTGACGAAACCATCGCTAGAGTCCGGGATCCGATGATCGCAGCGGAGGGACGTCATCACGGAGCTAAAGAGGTGGAGGACCGGATCTACAAAGGTTGTAGTCACTTTCACTTTCTAGTTAAGTTGTTAACTTGCATGTTTCGCCTTACCTCTAGTTAACGATCTAGCATTAGGGTTCTTTGGCACATGGAAATTTTTGATTTTGGCATGTTTGATCTGTTGTGGAACCTCATTAGTGTGCCTAGGAACCCTACAGTGGTATCAGAGACTAACTAGAGCTTTAGGCGAAGTGTAGACGATGTTAGAAGTCCGATCGAACCCGAAACCCTAACCCTAAACCATTCTCTGTACATTTTTTGAAATCGGGGATTTTTGTGAATTAAAAATATCCAGAAAATTCAACAGGCCTTTTTAAGAATTACTGTAAAGCACGTGAGCGTAACTCGACCACTTGGCCGCAGAACCGCGGCTCGAGCATGGCAAGTGCGGCGGTTCCGCGGCCATATAGGAGCATCTTGGCACTTTCTTTGCACAGTAATTCCTATCTGTTAGTGCTGTGTTTTCTGGGAATTTTTAATTTATACTCAAGAGTTGAGTTTTCTTGGTTGTATTGGGAGTTTGTAGATTCGATCGGAATGTCTAATTTTGTCTATGTGTTTTTCCGGATTATTTTAGAACATGTTAGAAAGTTCGACCGGATATAAATACCCACTTTTTCCCCTGCCGGGAAATTTCCAATTGTTGGATTTTTCCGTAGTTTAATAACGTTCTAAGTAGTGCAAGTAACGCGATGGACCCTCTAGAAGACAATAAACCTTAACTCGATTATGTGACCGTCTTGAACTGCCCTTTGAACCTTAGGGTTTGGGGCAGTACGGCGTGCCACATGTGAGGCGTTGGCTTGACCCTTCTACGGCTGGACCGTTGGTACTGAGGCATGAAGTGAATGTTTTTAAACTTATTTCATGTGTTGAGTCGTTTTGGGAAAACTTGGGTGTTTGATTGTTCGATCGGAAAGTTTAACATTTTCTATTTATCTAGAATGTGATACAATATTTGGAATCCACAAGTAGTTATGAGATAACTGATTTGGATGTTATAAACATAGCACTTTAGTCTCACTTGATCGGTTGCCACGGAATTTTTATGTGATCAAAAGTCCGTCGCAATCACGTAGCGTACGCGGATATTCGCCGGGTAAACTTAATAGACAGCCACGCCCTATAGCCCTGACCAAGTGACTGTAGGAGAACCCCGTCGCTGAAACCATCCGTTCGGGTGCTCGCGGCAGCGGTATTCCGCCTTGGTGCACTTCGTCGACGGCATTGGGGGTGCGGCCGCCTACTAAAGTTTGCGACGAGCATTCGATCAAAATGCCGGGAATCTTGTTGAATTGCCCGACTTGATATTGAAAAAGTGTTTTCGATAATGAGACTAAAATGTGGGGTTTATAATTGTTAGGCATGCGATGTCTAAGGAATTCATTTGATTAGGCATGCGATGTCTAAAGAGGTTGCGGATTCCAACTGTTGTAGTTTTACACTTTCTTTTCTGTGACCGTAAGTGTAATATGTGATATCACCGGTTTCGTTGCTATATGTCAACGACAATTGGGATGGACATATTTACTTACGTTGATGACATGTGATGTTATGTGTTGCTGGATATGTTATATTGGATCGTCGTGTTTGAATAGCCGGTTTTTTTTTTATGTGAGATGAGTGTTTTTCATTTTCATTCATGTAAAAACTTGTATGTAATATTCTTTTATTGGGGCACTTCCAGGTTGCGGAAGATGTCACTGTTGATGTATATTATTTACTTTTCCGCATTAGGATAGACCCAAGGAGGGGAGCATAAGTAACCAGGTTCTAGGGTCCAGTGGGAGACCATCTCGAGGAGTCAAGTCCGGGTCTCCTAACCCTAGAATTGGTAGGGTTGCTTGCCGCTCTCGTAGGGGTCTAGGGGTGTGGGATTGGCTATTCATCACGACCGTGGAATCCGTGTTTTATACTGGCTCGTATTGAAAACACGGACGTCCTAGTATATCCAATATTTCATATATGTTTCTTCTGCTGTGATATCTGTGATGTGATCATTTGATGTTCTGTGATAAATACTGTATATATTATATATGATATATTATATAGGCGTTACTTATGTTTTACACCCGCGCTAGCCCTGCCCCGCTCTGCCGTTAGTTACCTAACCTAACGGTGCACGAGGGGACATCGAGGCGAATGCGGATGGTATAAGTGTACGTCGTATTTATCTATGACGTTTAGGTAACATAAATGATGGGACTTCATTAATATGATTAATGAAAGAAAAAAAACCTAAGATGTCGTGGAATCGAATTTTCAAAAATAGGTAGCTACAGTTCTTGCTTTGCATCGCGGTGTTCCTAGTAGAACATCCTGCACCTTATTCGATAAGGAAAGGACTGAGATCCCTTCACCGGGAGTGACTTCTTTAGCAATAACTGGCAGATGCTACAACCCTCACTTTGTCTTTTGATTGCTTCTATAGTTTTTGCTTTGCACAGCGGTATATATGATATATCCTGCACCTTATTCGATGAGGAAAGGGCCGGCGATCCCTTCACCGGGAGTGACCCCTTTAGCAAAACTAGAAAAGCCTAAAAAACACTCCATTTTAAAATCATTTGATTCTACAACGATATCAAGTTCATTACGCAATAGGTTTTCAGAAAAACCTGTTGTAGCCCTCCGTCATTTCAGATAAGTAGTAGTTAGTATTCGTGCTAAGTTTGTTGGCCTGCGTCAAGGCGTAGTGTGCGGTAGCTAACTAGTATTTATCTGCTTATGCATATGATGCAGATTGGATTAGGGTAGTCGTGCGACTTTGTTGGCCTGCGTCAAGGGTCGTGCGGGTGGGTTTAATTCAATCAGGAAATGACGGATTGAACTTGACTAGCGCACTATGGTTTGTTGGCTTGCGTCAAGCTCATAGGACGCTAGGGGCGAAATTATCGGGAATTTCAAGTGTTGAAATTTTCAATGAGAATGCATACCTTCTATGAGATAGTTGGATCCCGATACCCGCTGCGAGTAAGAGTTACTCCTGGGAGAGTTTTACACATTACATTTAGCCGATCAAGTAGGTGTCTAGAAAGGTGTTAACGAGGTTACGCCTCTGGGAAAACGAGGTTTACTTTAATTAGGTCTGTGCGAAAGCATGGGGCACCTCCCTCAAAGTACCGATACTGGCCTGGCTGAAAGATTGGCGAACTTGTAGCGTGTAATTAATCCCGGCTAGTCTTTCCTTTTAGGATTTGAAGGAAGATTTGATAAAAACAGTGGGAGCCATCCTGATTAGATAAAATAATAACCAATCTATTCTTGCAAGAGTGCACGCAGAGTGTTTTCTTCTCTCTCTCTCCAGGTAGCGACCATATCACGCCTTAATCAAGATAATAATACGGATATTGACCGAACCCGCTTGTTATACTGAGCTGGGGAACGTTGGTCCTGCTCCAACTTATAATTGTTATAAGACAGAGCAGGAAATTGGGGAATACCAGATTTCCCGTGCCGCCCAAACGAAGAAAGTTCATGTTGATGCATCATCTTCGGGTGTGTTCATTATAAGGAACCGTTTCTCAGTATCCTCTACATCCTGGATATTTGATACCGGATCAGGATCCCGCCTATGTAATCTGTTACATAGGGCTATAGAAAGGGAGAGAACTGAGAACGGGTGATAAGTTTCATGAGGCAGAAAATGGTACAAGTGTTGCAGCCAAGTCTGTTGGTCACTGTCACCCTGTATTCTAAATACATTGATTCTGAACGAATGTTATTAGATACTGAACCTGATATACAAAATCATATCAGTCTCTTTATTTGTAAAGAAATGATAAAATTTTGTATTGTTGGATAATGTTTTGAACATTTCCTATATCAAAAGTTGATCGGTTCAGGCACGTTCTCTAAAAGCATTGATGTTCTAAATCAAACTACAGTTCTTAGTATACGGAATACACACAAGAGGAAGAGTTCAGATATGAACGAATCCTTCTTGAGGTATTGTAGACTAGGTCATATCAATGCGACCCGACTGGCTGAAGTTACATTTAGATGCATATTTAAATCTGTTTGAATTTACATCTTATGAAACTTGCCAGTCATGTCACAAAGATAAGATGACCACAGTTCTGTTTATTGGAAGCAGAGAAAGAGTTAGTGTACTCTTGGGATGATACATGTTGATGTATGGAGGTCCCCTGTCTACACATGCCAAGACCGGTTCTTTGTACTTCATTACATTCTCTGATGATCTCTTAAGATTCAGACATATGTTCCTGTTGAAACACAAGTCCGAAGCTTTTGAGATATTCACAGAATATAAGTTAGAAGTAGAGAACCAAAAATACGGGTATAAGTATTATGTCCTTTGATGTGATCGAGGAGGAGAATACTTGAGCACGGAATTCCTGGACTATTCTGAAGGAGAATGAGATTCTCTCTCAGCATTACTCCTCCGTATACACCATAGCACGATGGTATATCGGGGCGGAGCAATAGCACCCTATGTGATATGGTGTGCTCTATGATGAGTACTACTGAGTTTCCTATTTTCCTTTTGGGAGTTATGCACTTGAGAAGCTGCATACCTATTGAATAGGGTTTAAATCAAATCAGTTGCCTACCACTTCATATGTGATATGGAAAGGGAAGAGCCCATGTCTTAAGTTGGTTAAGATTTGGGGTTGTCCGGACTATGTCTAGAAGCAAAATCCGGACAAGCTCGAGGCAAGGTCTGTAATGTAGAACTGGAAAGGTTCCAGCTATACAAACTACAGCAGATGATTTGGTAGAACCGAAGGATTCAATAGTAACCAACGAACCGCAGCCTCTCCGCCGATCTAGCAGGGTTCTTCACCTACCTGAGAGATACTTCGGTTTCTCGATGACAGTGGGAGCGAGGATTGCATCATGAGATGATGACCTAACTAGTTTCGAGCTGGCCATCAGGAGTGGGACTCTGTAAGAATGGCTGGATGCTTAGCAATCTAAGATGGAATCCTTATACACCAACAAAGTATGGACTTTGGTTGCTTTATTTGAAGGGTTAAATCCCCATCATGAGCAAGTATATCTTGAGAAGATTACTTGGTGTACATGGAAAGGTTAAGACTTTCAAAGCTAGACTTGTTAGAGGCTTGCATCATTAACCAGGTATGGATTATGATGAAACCTTTTCTAAGTATCTATGCTTAAGTCCATCCAGATCCTACTTGCCACGGCTACATACCATGACTACGATATCTGGTGGTTGGGTGTCATGACAGCTTTTCTAAATATTGATTTAGAAGAGAACGTCTATAAGTACACAGCCAGAGGGATTCGTAAATAGTGGGAGCAGCGGAAATGTGTGCAAGTTGCTTTACAGATTAAAGCAGGCATCGCGGAGTTGGAACATCTGTTTTGATGAGTTAGTCAAAGAGTTTGACATCATTAAAATGGTAGATGAACCTTGTATATACAAAAAGGTAGTAGGGAGTATAGTGGTGATCCTCGTAGGTACATGGATGACATACTCTTGATGGGGAAGGAGTTTCCTATGCTACGCTCGGTCAATCTCCGCTTATCACAATGATTCTCCAAATAGGATCAAAGTGATACCTCCTAAATCCTGGGTTTTGGATCTATGAGATAGATCTAATTGGATGTTAGGATACTCACTAGTTGTAGTGAGATGGTATCATCTGATCCTAGGGAGAATCACTGGAAAGGTTCCAGAGTGATAAGGACGACTGAAAGTCAGTCACAGGCATTGTCTTTACCCTAAGTAAAGGGACGGTATGTTGGAAGAGTTCCAAACTATATGCCGTGGCATACTAGACGATAAAGGCAGCATACATCGCTACTTAAGATGCTACCAAAGAGGAAGTCTGGGTGTAAATTAGTTCATGAGATGAACTACGTTCCTACCATTGTGAGACAATGGAGTTGTGGCTTATGCCTAGGAACGCCTGTCCCATCAGTGATCCAGACATATTCTGAGGCAGCATCACCTGATCATGGAGATAGTTGATCTCCAGGATGATCGGGGTTAGGAGAGTAGACTCAGAGGACAACACGGCGGATCCACTCACAAAGGCCTTTTCCCAGAGAGAGACTTTTATGGGATGGTTGAGTATGAGATACTGCAAACACTGCTATAGATGGCCCTAGTGCAAGTGGGAGATTGTTAGTTATATATATGCCCTAGAGGCCATTACTGTACATAGGATGTATATTATAGTGGATGCTTGGACATATATAGGGAGGACTTTCTTGCTCGACATGATAGTATGTTATCTGGTTACTCTTTATCTTAACGTGTACACTGATTGTCTCTCTGTTACATGTTGGTAAAGCCCTTAGGATGTGTACTTGACTACCTGGACTATGATGCGGATCATACTAGTGGGGACGTGGTAGTCTATAAGTACATCCTTCAAGGTCCCTAGTCGTGGGTGTATCGAGACGGGGTATCGATATACCAGAGTAGACTAGCGTATACCTTCTCGACCTATACAGATGGGCGATGGATGATCCCATATCCATTGGTATTTGACATCAGAGATGATATACGGGTGCTCAGTGGAGACTGGGTACACTGGACGGACTCGCCGAGAACTCCCAGATGGTTTTATACCTTACGTCAGATGGCAGTTCTCTGGTGACACTGGTACAGGTTACTCTGTAGACCCGAGATCGTCATAGAGTCTTGTGTGATTCCCACTGTGCTTTGATTTCCACCTTACCACGTCCAAGAGGGCGTGCAAAACGGTGGTTTTTGGGTACAGTCCCAAATCACATGGAGGCAATGAGCGATAGGAGGGGATTCGTCTCTCCCGGTATAGGGAGTTGATGTTGCGCTGCGTTCGATTGGCTATAACCAGAAATCCCTGGCCAGGGTTGCTGAGATTTACTGGTAAGTGTTATCAGTAGTATCTCGAACTGTTATAGACCTCATATCGACACTACTTATCGAGCTACTGGGGTCTGACGTTTACCACCCCTAGGCAAGATATACGATATATCAGACGATCAGACCGGACTGTACGGTAAGTGTTGCTGGTTGGATTCACAGGAGTGTGAGCGGGCTTGCTCGTTGATCTTCTGATCGCTTAATACCCGGGTGGCCGTTACGTTTAGCAGACCGCTTGTGGCTTGTGAGTGTTTGATATGATCATCACCTGCTGCCGGCGTATTGACGAGTCTTTAGAGTCCTACACAGAGGTTTCCTGGCTCAAGCGAAACGAAATAGGAGCGCATATGAGATATGTGCGGGACCGAGAATAATACCAGTATGTGATACTGTATTCTATTCTCGCGATTTGTATCATTGGACGGTTATATATGATATAGCCGGGTTACCGAATCAAGTGTTGATTCGATACATTGATACACTTGATATTAGTCGGTTATATGCGATATGACCGGATCATTAAATCAAGTGTTGATTTAATGATTTAATGTATAATTATATATTTGATATATTACTTTATATTAACTAGTATTAGTTCACTTAAGATGGATTTTCTCACTTGATATGCATATTGTATATATGATATAGTTTTGTGCACTAGTTTGTATCATGTTTGATGATACATGCAAACTTGGGTGAGTGTATACTATACACATTGTTTAGGTTAATGGTTAGGGTTTTAAATTATTCACTTATTCATTTTATTTATTTTCTTTATTCCTTTTGGCAAAAATAAAATGGTGGCTAACTTTGTTTCTTGCTTAAGCTTCATGAAGCTTCTTAGCTTTATATACCATTTTGTTTTTTCCTTAACCTAACCATTCACTTAAACCCTAGTTTAGTCTCTACACTAGTTATCTCACCTATGGTTGCATTATGATAAGATCAATTGATTTTATTATTCATATCATATTCTTTTTCTTTTTCTTCTTCTTCTTCTTCAAGAAGAAGAAACCTTGCTACCTCCAATGGTGCCATGATCAAAAGAGTGAGAAATCCAAATCCAAAGTGAACCCACTTCCCATTTCTTCATCCTCTACCACTTGCCATGTAGTAGAGTGTGTTATCTTCACAATTTTTATGACCAAGTGAAGATGGAGCTTGATCTTGAGTTGCCTCGACGTAGATCATCTTCGGCATCGAAGTCGATGACCTAGCCCGATCATTTCTCCGACGAAACCATCGCTAGAGTCCGGGATCCGATGATCGCAGCGGAGGGACGTCATCACGGAGCTAAAGAGGTGGAGGACCGGATCTACAAAGTTTGTAGTCACTTTCACTTTCTAGTTAAGTTGTTAACTTGCATGTTTCGCCTTACCTCTAGTTAACGATCTAGCATTAGGGTTCTTTGGCACATGGAAATTTTTGATTTTGGCATGTTTGATCTGTTGTGGAACCTCATTAGTGTGCCTAGGAACCCTACAGCATACTATCATGTCGAGCAAGAAAGTCCTCCCTATGTATGTCCAAGCATCCACTATAATCTACATCATATGTACAATAATGGCCTCTAGGGCATACATATAACTAACAATCTCCCACTTGCACTAGGGCCATCATGTAGCAGTTGTTGTAGTATCCCATACTCAGCCATCCCATAAAAGTCTCTGTTGGGAAAAGGCCTTTGTGAGTGGATCCGCCGTGTTGTCCTCTGAGTCTACTCTCCTAACCTCGATCCCCTGAAGATCATCCATCTCCATGATCAGGTGATACCGCCTTAGAATATGTCTGGGTCACTGATGGGACGGTAGTTCCTAGGCATAAGCCATAACTCCATTGTCACACAATGGTAGGAACGAAGTTCATCTCATGAACTTATATACACCCAGACTGCCTCTTTGGTAGCATCGTTGGTAGTGATGTATCTAGCCTTTATCTTCTAGTTTGCCACTGTATCTAGCTTGGAACTCTTCCAACATACCGTCCCTCCACTGAGGGTAAAGACAATGCCTGTGACTGACATTCAGTCGACCTCACCACCCTGGAAGATATCCAGTGATTCTCCCCAGGATCGATTGATACCATCTTACTATCCAGTTAGATGTATCTCATAGATCCTAAAACCCAGGATTTAGGAGGCATCACCTTGATCCTATATAGAGAATCCTTATGATAAGAGGAGATTGACCGAGCGTAGCATAGGAAACTCCTTTCCTATCAAGGGTATGTCATCCACGTATAATACGAGGAATACCACTATACTCTCTACTACCTTTTTGTATATAAAAGGTTCATTTACCATTTTGATGAAGTCAAACACTTTGACTACCACATCAAAATAGATGTTCCAACTCCGCGATGCCTGCTTTAACCCGTAAAGCAACTTGCACATGTTTCCGCTGCTCCCACTGTCTACGAAGCCCTCTGGCTGTGTGCTTATAGACGCTCTGTTCTAAATCAGTATTTAGAAAAGTAGTCACTGTTGGGTTACTAGGCACTCTAACAAGGGTTAAGGAAGCATCAACCATGCCCGATTAAAATTTTAGCCGTGCCTAACAACCCTAAACAAGATCTTTGCTAGAAAATTAGGGTTACACATGCAAGTAAAAAGCATTTACGACTAAGTGAATACGAAATACAACCTTTGTAGATCGGTCCTTCACTTCATTAGCTCCTTGTTGAAGTCCCTTCGCCGCGATCGTGGTTCTCCCGGACTCTTGCATGGCTTCACGAGGTGAAAGAAGCGTCCTTGCTTGAAGTCTTCAAGGCCGAAGATGATCTACGTCGAGAGAATACCAACTCAAGCTACTACTTCTCTAACTAGAGAATTAGTGAAGTAAACACCCTAAACTAAAGTGCTAGTCTAGTAGAGGATGGAGAAATAGGAAGTGGGTTCACTTTAGAATTTATTTTCTCACAATGCTTCTTACTTTGGATCAAACCCTAGAGAGCTTTTTAGCTCAAGGAAGAAGATGAAGAAATGAAAATGAGAAAGATAATGATCAAGTGAGTGAGCTAACCATGGTGAGTGAGTATCATATACTAACTCATGCAGAGACTTAATCATGACTAAGTGTGATGGTTAGGTTAACAAAAATCCAAAGTAAAAACAAACTTAGTGGACTTTAGTCAATGCATCCACAAGCTTCCACAAGCTTCATGCATTTTCTAATTTTCCACTAATTTTGTAATTACTTTAAATACATTAAACCCAACATAACAAATAGTATGGTGTAAGTCTCATACACCCATGAATGTTGTATCAACAACCATGATACAAAAAGAAAACACATTTTAATATATATCACATATATATATTAAAGTTGTGCACATGTGAGAAAAATCCATAAGTGAACATATATTAGTTAATGTAAATTAGTATATCATATATATAATTATACACTAAATTATTAAATCAATACTTGACTTAATAATCCGGTTATATCTCATATAACCGACTAACATCCAATGTATCGACTTATCGAATCAACACTTGATTCGATAACCCGGCTATATCACATATAACCGATCGATACAAAAAGTCGCGAGAATAAAATACGGTATCACATACACGTATTATTCTCGGTCTCGCACATATCACATATGCGCTCCTATTTCGTTTTTCGTGAGCCAGTAAAACCTCTATGTAGGACTCTAAAGACTCGTCAATACGCCGGCAGCAGGTGATGATCACATCAAGCACCCACAAGCCGTCAGCGGTACTAGCTGGACGTAACGGCCACCCGGGTAATGAGCGATCAGAAGATCAGCAAGCAAGCCCGCTCCAACTCCTGTAAAAGCCTGCCGGTAACACTTCCCGTACAGTCCGGTCTTCTCGTCTGATATGTCGCATATCAAGTCTAGGGGTGGTAAACGTCAGACCCCAAAAACCGATAAGTCGTGCCGATGTGAGGCTCATAACGGGTCGAGAAACTACTGGTAACACTTACCAGTAAATCTCTAAATCAGCCCTGGCCAGGGACTTCCCTGTTATGGCCAATCGAGCACAGCGCAACATCAACCCCCAATACCGGGAGAGACGAAACCCCTCCTATCGCTCATTGCCTCCATGTGACTCAGGACTGTACCCAAAAACCACCGTTTTGCACGCCCTCTTAGACGTGGTAAGGTGGAAATCAAAGCATAGTGGGAATCACACAAGACTCTATGATGATCTCGGGTTTACAGATTAACCTGCACAAGTGTCACCAGAGAACTGCCATCTGACGTGAGGTATAATACCATCTGGGAGTTCTCGGCGAGTCCGTCCAGTGTATCCAGTCTCCACTGAGCACCCGTATACCATCTCTAATGTCAAACACCAATGGATATGGGATCATCCATCGCCCATCTCATGGGTCGAGAAGCGTATACGCTAGTCTACTCTGGTATATCGATGCCCTGTCTCGATACACCTACGACTAGGAACATTAAAAGATGTACTTATGGACTACCATGGCCCCACTAGTATGATCTGCGTCATAGTCCAGGTAGTCAAGTACACATCCTAAGGGCTTTACCAACATGTAACTATAAGACAGTATCAAGAGACAAGTAACATGTTAAGATAAAGAGCAACCAGATAGCATACTATCATATCGAGCAAGAAAGTCCTCTCTATATATGTCCAAGCATCCAATATAATATACATCATCTGTACAATACTGGCCTCTAGGGCATACATACAACTAACAGTCATGACACCCAACCGCCAGATATCGTAGTCATGGTATGTAGTAATAGCAAGTAGGATCTGGGTGGACTTAAGCATATCAACTGGAGAAAAGGTTTCATCATGAACCATACCTGATCGATGACGAAAATCTTTTACAACAAGTCTAGCTTTGAAAGTCTCAAATTTTCCATCTACACCAAGTAATCTTCTCAAGATATACTTGCTCCTGATAGGGATTTAACCCTTCAGATAAAGCAACCAAAGTCCATACTTTGTTGGTGTACATAGATTGCATCTCAGATCGCATAGCATCCAGCCATTCTTACAGAGTCCCTACTCTTGATGGCTTGCTCGAAACTAGTTGGGCCATCAACTCATGATGCAATCCTCGCTCTTATTGTCATAGAGAAAACTGAAGTATCTCTTGTTAGTTATGTGTATGCCCTAGAGGCCATTACTGTACATTGGATGTATATTGTAGTGGATGCTGGGACATATATAGGGATGACTTTCTTGCTCGACATGATAGTATGCTATCTGGTTGAACTTTACCTTAATGTGTATACTGGGTGTCTCTCTGTTACATGTTGGTAAAGCCCTTAGGATGTGTACTTGACTATCTGGACTATGATGCGGATCATACTAGTGGGGACATGGTAGTCCATAAGTACATCCTTCAAGGTCCCTAGTCATGGGTATATCGAGACGGGGCATCGATATACCAGAGTAGACTAGCGTATACCTTCTCGACCCATACAGATGGGCGATGGATGATCCCATATCCATTGGTGTTTAACATCAGAGATGATATACGGGTGCTCAGTAGAGACTGGGTACACTGGACGGACTCGCCGAGAACTCCCAGATGGTATTATACCTTACGTCAGATGGCAGTTTTCTGGTGACACTGGTACAGAGTAGTCTGTTGACCCGAGATCGTCATAGAGTCTTGTGTGGTTCCCACTGTGCTTTGATTTCCATCTTACCATGTCCAAGAAGGCGTGCAAAACGGTGGTTTTTGGGTACAGTCCCGAGTCACATGGAGGCAATGAGCGATAGGAGGGGATTCGTCTCTCCCGGTATAGGGGGTTGATGTTGCGCTGTGTTCGATTGGCTATAACCGGAAATCCCTGGCCAGGGTTGCTGAGATTTACTGGTAAGTGTTACCAGTAGTTTCTCGAATTGTTATAGACCTCATATCGACACGACTTATCGAGCTATTGGGGTCTGACGTTTACCACCCCTAGGCAAGATATGCGACATATCAGACGAACAGACCGGACTGTACGGTAAGTGTTACTGGTTGGATTCACAGGAGTATGAGCGGGCTTGCTCGTCGATCTTCTGATCGCTCAATACCCGGATGGCCGTTACGTTTAGCAGACCGCTTGCGGCTTGTGGATGTTTGATATGATCATCATCCGCTGCCGGAGTATTGACGAGTCTTTAGAGTCCTACACAGAGGTTTCCTGGCTCAAGCGAAACGAAATAGGAGCGCATATGAGATATGTGCGGGACCGAGAATAATGCGTGTATGTGATACCGTATTCTATTCTCGCGATGAATGCATCGAATGGTTATATGCGATATAACCTAGTTATCGAATCAAGTATTGATTCGATAAGCCGATACATAGGATACTAGTCGGTTATATGCGATATGACCGGATCGTTAAATCAAGTGTTGATTTAATGATTTAATGTATAATTATATATTTGATATATTACTTTGCATTAACTAGTATCGGTTCACTTTAAATGGATTTTCTCACTTGGTTTGTGCACATTGTATATGTGATATACTTTTGTACACAAGTTTGTATCATGTTTGATGATGCATGCTTACTTGGGTTTGTGTAAAGACTAAACCATGGTTATATGAATGGTTAGGGTTTTTGTTTTCTTTTTGATTTATCTTATTTAGTTATTCATTTTGAAAATGATAAGCATAAAGGGAAAATGGTGGCTTAATTTGTTTTCTAGTTGAAGCTTCTTGAACATTTGACCAAAGTGACCATTTTGTCTCATGCTTAACCCTAACCACTCCATTTAACCCTAGTCTATTCTCTACACCTAACCAAGGTTAGGATATGATAAGTATTCATTTTATTATTCATTTTGGATATACTTATGATATTCTTTCTTCTTCTTCTTCATCTTCAATATTGAAGCAAGCTTGCCTCCATCAATGGCAACTTGTGAAAAAGAGTGAGAAATCCAATTCTAAAGTGAACCCACTTCCTATTTCTTCATCCTCTACCTCTTGCCAAGTAGTATAGGGTGTTTCCTTCACAAGTTTTCTTGACTTGGTGAAGGTGGAGCTTGATCTTGTGATGCCTCGACGTAGATCATCTTCGGCACGAAGCCGACGACCTTGCCCGCCCATTTCTCCGATGAAGCCGACGCTAGAGCCCGGGTTTCCATTTGGACAGCGAGGAGACTTCATTGCGGAGCTATGGAGGTGGAGGACCGGATCTACAAAGGTTGTATTTCCGTTCTCTTAGTAAAGTAGTTTACTAGTTCTTGTTTCGCCTAGACATCTAGTTAACGATTCGTAGTCTAGGGTTTCTCGGCACCGTAAAATTTGAAATTGGCATGGTTGATGCCTTGTGAGACCTCTTGAGAGTGCCTAGGAACCCTACAGTGGTATCAGAGCCTAGCTAGAGCGTTAGGCGATGCGTAGACGGAGTTTGAAGTCCAATCGAATCAAAACCCTAACCCGAAACATGCTCTCTGGACTTTTTCTAAAAACTGGGTTTTTTCCAGATTAAAAATGCTTAAAAAATTCAGCAGGGAATTCTAAGAATTACGGCGCAAAAATTTTCTCATGATCCCTCTAATGAGCGGCGGAACCGCGGCATAAGCCTACCTTATGCGGCGGTTCCGCGGCGAGGTGATGACGTCACCTTCCCTTTGTTGCACAGTAATTCCTATTTTATTATGCTGGATTTTCTGGGAATTTTTAATATTTATTCAAGAGTTGAATTTTCTGGGGTTGTTTTGGGGATTCGGTGTTTCGATCGGAGTATCAGATTTTGTCTATGTGGCTTTCCGGATAAATTTTAGAATATGTTAAAAAGTTCGACCGGATATAAATACCCAATTTTTCCCCTGTCGGGAAATTTCCAAGTGTTGGATTTTTCCGTGGTTTAACGACGTTCTAAGTAGTGCAAGTAACGCGATGGACCCTCTAGAAGACAACAAACCTTAACTCGATTATGTGACCGTCTTGAACTGCCCTTTGAACCTTCGGGTTTGGGGCAGTACGGCGTGCCACATGTGAGGCGTTGGCTTGACCCTTCTACGGCTGGACCGTTGGTACTGAGGCACAAACTGAATGTTTTTAGACTTGTTTCATGTGTTGATCTGTTTTGGGAAAACTTGGGTGTTCGAATGTTCGATCGGAAAGTTTAACATTTTCTAATTATCTGGAATGTGATACAATAATTGGAATTCACAATTAGTTATGAGATAACTGAATGAATGTTATAAACATAGCACTTTAGTCTCACTTGATCGGTTGCCACGGAATTTTGATGTGATCAAAAGTCCGCCGCAATCACGTAGCGTACGCGGATACTCGCCGGGTAAACTTAATAGACAGCCTCGCTCCATAGCCCCGACCAAGTGACTGTAGGAGAACCCCGTCGCCGAAAGCATCCGTTCGGGTGCTCGCGGCAGCGGTGTTCCGCCTTGGTGCACTTCGTCGACAGTATCGGGGGTGCAGCTGTCTACTGAAGTTTGCGACGTGCATTCGATCAGGATGTCGGGAATCTTGTTGAATTGCCCGACTTGATATTGAAAAGAGTTTTCGATAATGAGACTAAAATGCGGGGTTTATAATTGTTAGGCATGTGATGTCTAAGGTATTCATTTGATTAGGCATGCGATGTCTATGTAGATATTGCGGATTCCAACTGTTGTAGTTTTACACTTTCTTTTCAGTGACCGTAAGTGTAATATGTGATATCACCGGTTTCGTTGCTATATGTCAACGACAATTGGGATGCGCATATTTACTTACGTTGATGACATGTGATGTTATGTGTTGCTGGATATGTTATATTGGATTGTCGTGTTCGAATAGCCGGGTTTTTTTTATGTGAGATGAGTGTTTTTCATTTTCATTCATGTAAAAACTTGTATGTAATATTCTTTTATTGGGGCACTTCCAGGTTGCGGAAGATGTCACCTTTTGTATATTATTTACTTTTCTGCACTAGGATAGACCTAAGGAGGGGAGCACAAGTAACCGGGTTCTGGAGTCCAGTGGGAGACCAACTCGAGGAGTCGAGTCCGGGTCTCCTAACTCTAGGATTGGTAGGGTTGCTTGCCGCTCTCGTAGGGGTCTAGGGGTATGGGTTTGGCTATTCATCATGACCGTGGAATCCGTGTTTTATACTGGCTCGTATTGAAAACACGGACGTCCTAGTATATCCAATATTTCATATGTTTATTCTGCTGCGATATCTGTGATGTGATCATGTGTGATGTTCTGTGATAGATACAGTATATAGTATATATGATATATTATATAGACGTTACTTATGTTTTACACCCGCGCTAGCCCTGCCCCGCTCTGTCGTTAGTTACCTAACCTAACGGTGCACGAGGGGATATCGAGGCGAATGCGGATGGCATAAGTGCACGTCATATTTATCTGTGATGTTTAGGTATATAAATGATGGGATTTCATTAATGTGATTAATGAAAGTAAAAGAAACCTAAGATGTTGTAGAATTGAATTTCAAAATAAAACAGGTAGCTACAGTTCTTGCTTTGCACAGCGGTATATATAATATATCCTGCACCTTATTCGATAAGGAAAGGACCGAGATCCCTTCACCGGGAGTGACTCCTTTAGCAATAACTGGCCTACACACTCGGTTTGTCTTTTGATTGCTTTTAAGAGTTTTTGCTTTGCACAGTGATATATATGATATATCCCGCACCTCATTCGACGAGGAAAGGACCGACGATCCCTTCACCGGGAGTGACTCCTTTAGCAAAACTAGAAAAGCCTCAAAAGCACTCCATTTTAAAATCATTTGATTCTACAACGATATCAAGTTCATTACGCAATAGGTTTTCAGAAAAACCTGTCGTAGCCCTCCGTCATTTCAGATAAGTTGTATATAGTATTCGTGCTGCATTTGTTGGCTTTCGTCAAGGTGCAGTGTGCGGTAGCTATATGCTGCTTATCTGCCAGCATACGATGCGATTGGATTAGGGTAGTCGTGCGGCTTTGTTGACTTTCGTCAAGGGTTGTGCGGGTGGGTTTAATTCAATCAAGAAATGTACGGGTTGAACTTGACTAGCGGGCTATGGTTTGTTGGCTTTCGTCAAGGTCATAGCACGTTAGGGGCAAAATATTATCGGGAATTTCAAGTGTTGAAATTTGCAATGAGATTGCATACCTTCTATGAGATAGTTGGATCCCGATACCCGCTGCGAGTAAGAGTTACTTCTGGAAGAGTTTTACACATTACAATTAGCCGATCAAGTAGGTGTCTAGAAAGGTGTTAACGAGGTTACGCCTCTGGGAAAATGAGGTTTACATTAATTAGGTTCGTGCGAAAGCACGGGGGACCTCCCTCAAAGTACCAACACTGGCCTGGCTGAAAGATTGGCGAACTTGTAGTGTGTAATTAATCCCGGCTAGTCTTTCCTTTTAGGGTTTGAAGGAAGATTTGATAAAAAGCAGTGGGAGCCATCCTGATTAGATAAAATAATAACCAATCTGATCTTGCAAGAGCGCACGCTGAGTGTTTTCTTCTCTCTCTCTCTAGGTAGCGACCATATCACGCCTTAATCAAGATAATAATACGGATGTATTGACCGAACCCGCTTGTTATACTGAGCTGGGGAACGTTGGTCCCGCTCCAACTTATAATTGTTATAAGACAGAGCAGGAAATTGGGGAATACCAGATTTCCCGTGCCGCCCAAACGAAGAAAGTGCATATGATGCATCTCCTTCGGGTGTGTTCGTTACACAGAACTGTTTCTCTGTATCCTCTACGTCCTGGGTATTTGATACCGGAACAGGATCCCAGATATGTAATATGTTACATAGGGCTACAGAAAGGTAGATAACTGAGAACGGGTGATAAGTTTCATGAGACAGAAAACGGGACAAGTGTTGCAGCCAAGTCTGTTGGTCACTGTCACCCTGTATTCCAAATACATTGATTCTGAACGAATGTTATTAGATACCGAACCTGATATACAAAATCATATCTATCTCTTGATTAGTAAAGAAATGATAAAATTTTGTATAGATGGATAATGTTTTGAACATTTCCTATATCAAAAGTTGATCGGTTCAGGCACGTTATCTAAAAGCATTGATGTTCTAAATCAAACTACAGTTCTTAGTATACAGAACACACAGGAGGATGAGTTTAGAAATGAACAAATCCTTCTTGAGGCATTGTAGACTAGGTCATATCAATGCGATCCGACTGGCTGAAGTTACATTTTAGATGCATATTTAAATCAGTTTGAATTTACATCTTGTGAAACTTGCCAGTCATGTCACAAAGATAAGATGACCATAGCTCTGTTTATTGGAAATAGAGAAAGAGTTAGTAAACTCTTGGGATGATACATGTTGATGTATGTAAGGTCCCCTGTCTACATATGCCAGGACTAGTTCTTTGTACTTCGTTACATTCTCTGATGATCTCTTGAGATTCAGACATATGTTCCTGTTGAAACACAAGTCCGAACCTTTTGAGATATTCACAGAATATAAGTTAGAAGTAAAGAACCAAAATACGGGTATAAGTATTATGTCCTTTGATGAGATCAAGGAGGAGAATACTTGAGCACGGAATTCCTGGACTTTTCTAAAGGAGAATGAGATTCTCTCTCAGCATTACTCCTCCGTATACACCATAGCACGAAGGTATATCGGGGCAGAGCAATCACACCCTATATGATAAGGTGTGCTCTGTGATGAGTACTACTAAGTTACCTGTTTCCTTTTGGGAGTTATGCACTTGAGAAGCTGCATACCTATTGAAAAGGGTTCAAATCAAATCAGTTGCCTACCACTCCATATGAGATATGGTATGGGAAGAGCCCATGTCTTAAGCTAGTTAAGATTTGGGGTTGTCCGGCCTATGTCTAAAAGCAAAATCCGGACAAGCTCGAGGCAAGGTCTGTTATGTAGAACTGGAAATGTTCCAGTCAAACAAATTGCAGCTGATGATTTGATAGAACCAAAAGGATTCAGTAGATTCCAACGAACCTCAGCCTCTCCGCCGATCTAGTAGGGTTCCTCACCCACCTAAGAGATACTTCTGTTTCTCTATGACAGTAAGAGCGAGGATTGCATCATGAGATGATGATCCAACTAGCTTCGAGCTGGCCATCAGGAGTAAGACTCTGTAAGAATGGCTGGATGCTTAGCGATCTGAGATGGAATCCTTATACACCAACAAAGTGTGGACTTTGGTTGCTATATCTGAAGGGTTAAATCCCCATCAGGAGCAAGCATATCTTGAGAAGATTACTTGGTGTAGATGGAAAAGTTGAGACTTTCAAAGCTAGACTTGTTAAAGGTTTTCGTCATCGACCAGGCGTGGATAATGATGAAACCTTTTCCAGTACCTATGCTTAAGTCCATCCAGATACTGCTTGCCACGGCTACATACCATGACTACGATATCTGGTGGTTGGGTGTCATGACTGCTTTTCTAAATGATGTTTTAGAAGAGTGCGTCTATAAGTACACAGCCAGAGGGCCTCGTAGACAGTGGGAGCAGCGGAAACGTGTGCAAGATGCTTTATAGGATAAAGCAGGCATCGCGGAGTTGGAACATCTATTTTGATAGATTACTCAAAGAAGTTGACATCATCAAAATGGTAGATGAACCTTGTATAAACAAAAGGGTAGTAGGGAGTAAAAGACGATCCTCGTAGAGTACGTGGATGACATACTCTTGATAGGGAACGAGTTTTCTATGCTACGCTCGATCAATCTCCGCTTATCACAATGATTCTCCACATAGGATCAAAGTGATACCTTCTAAATCCTGGGTTTTGGATCTATGAGATAGATCTAAATGGATGTTAGAATACTCACTAGCTATAGTGAGATGGTATCAATCGATCCTGGGGAGAACCACTGGAAGTGTTCCAGGGTGATAAAGACGACTGAATGTCAGTCACAGGCATTGTCTTTACCCTCAGTAAAGGGACGGTATGTTGGAAGAATTCCAAGCTAGATACCGTGACATACTAGACGATCAAGACAGGATACATCGCTACTTAAGATGCTACCAAAGAGGCTGTTTGGGTGTATATTGGTTCATGAGATGAACTACGTTCCTACCATTGTAAGACAATGGAGTTGTGGCTTATGCCAAGGAACGACGGTCCCATCAGTGATCCAAACATATTCTAAGGCAGTGTCACCTGATCGTGGAGATGGTTGATCTCCAGGAGATCGAGGTTAGGAGAGTAGACTCAGAGGACAACACAGCGGATCCACTCACAAAGGCCTTTTCCCAGAGAGAGACTTTTATGGGATGGTTGAGTATGAGATACTACAACCACTGCTATCAGATGGCCCTAGTGCAAGTGGGAGATTGTTAGTTATATGTATGCCCTAGAGGCCATTACTGTACATTGGATGTATATTGTAGTGGATGCTGGGACATATATAGGGATGACTTTCTTGCTCGACATGATAGTATGCTATCTGGTTGAACTTTACCTTAACGTGTATACTGGGTGTCTCTCTGTTACATGTTGGTAAAGCCCTTAGGATGTGTACTTGACTATCTGGACTATGATGCGGATCATACTAGTGGGGACATGGTAGTCCATAAGTACATCCTTCAAGGTCCCTAGTCGTGGGTATATCGAGACGGGGCATCGATATACCAGAGTAGACTAGCGTATACCTTCTCGATCCATACAGATGGGCGATGGATGATCCCATATCCATTGGTGTTTGACATCAGAGATGATATACGGGTGCTCAGTAGAGACTGGGTACACTGGACGGACTCGCCGAGAACTCCCAGATGGTATTATACCTTACGTCAGATGGCAGTTCTCTGGTGACACTGGTACAGAGTAGTCTGTTGACCCGAGATCGTCATAGAGTCTTGTGTGGTTCCCACTGTGCTTTGATTTCCATCTTACCACGTCCAAGAGGGCATGCAAAACGGTGGTTTTTGGGTACAGTCCCGAGTCACATGGAGGCAATGAGCGATAGGAGGGGATTCGTCTCTCCCGGTATAGGGGGTTGATGTTGCGCTGTGTTCGATTGGCTATAACCAGAAATCCCTGGCCAGAGTTGCTGAGATTTACTGGTAAGTGTTACCAGTAGTTTCTCGAATTGTTATAGACCTCATATAGACACGACTTATCGAGCTATTGGGGTCTGACGTTTACCATCCCTAGGCAAGATATGCGACATATCAGACGAACAGACCGGACTGTACGGTAAGTGTTACTGGTTGGATTTACAGGAGTATGAGCGGGCTTGCTCATCGATCTTCTGATCGCTCAATACCCGGGTGGCCGTTACGTTTAGCAGACCGCTTGCGGCTTGTGGATATTTGATATGATCATCATCCGCTGCCGGAGTATTAACGAGTCTTTAGAGTCTTACATAGAGGTTTCCTGGCTCAAGCGAAACGAAATAGGAGCGCATATGAGATATGTGCGGGACCGAGAATAATGCGTGTATGTGATACCGTATTCTATTCTCGCGATGAATGCATCGAATGGTTATATGCGATATAACCTAGTTATCGAATCAAGTATTGATTCGATAAGCCGATACATAGGATACTAGTCGGTTATATGCGATATGACCGGATCGTAAATCAAGTGTTGATTTAATGATTTAATGTATAATTATATATTTGATATATTACTTTGCATTAACTAGTATCGGTTCACTTTAAATGGATTTTCTCACTTGGTTTGTGCACATTGTATATGTGATATACTTTTGTACACAAGTTTGTATCATGTTTGATGATGCATGCTTACTTGGGTTTGTGTAAAGACTAAACCATGGTTATATGAATGGTTAGGGTTTTTGTTTTCTTTTTGATTTATCTTATTTAGTTATTCATTTTGAAAATGATAAGCATAAAGGGAAAATGGTGGCTTAATTTGTTTTCTAGTTGAAGCTTCTTGAACATTTGACCAAAGTGACCATTTTGTCTCATGCTTAACCCTAACCACTCCATTTAACCCTAGTCTATTCTCTACACTTAACCAAGGTTAGGATATGATAAGTATTCATTTTGGATATACTTATGATATTCTTTCTTCTTCTTCTTCATCTTCAACATTGAAGCAAGCTTGCCTCCATCAATGGCAACTTGTGAAAAAGAGTGAGAAATCCAATTCTAAAGTGAACCCACTTCCTATTTCTTCATCCTCTACCTCTTGCCAAGTAGTATAAGGTGTTTCCTTCACAAGTTTTCTTGACTTGGTGAAGGTGGAGCTTGATCTTGTGATGCCTCGACGTAGATCATCTTCGGCACGAAGCCGACGACCTTACCCGCCCATTTCTCCGATGAAGCCGACGCTAGAGCCCGGGTTTCCATTTGGACAGCGAGGAGACTTCATTGCGGAGCTATGGAGGTGGAGGACCGGATCTACAAAGGTTGTATTTCCGTTCTCTTAGTAAAGTAGTTTACTAGTTCTTGTTTCGCCTAGACATCTAGTTAACGATCCGTAGTCTAGGGTTTCTCGGCACCGTAAAATTTGAAATTGGCATGGTTGATGCCTTGTGAGACCTCTTGAGAGTGCCTAGGAACCCTACATCTCTCAGGTGGGTGAGGAACCCTACCAGATCGGTGGAGAGGCTGAGGTTCGTCGGGAGCTATTGAATCCTCCGGTTCTACCAAATCTTCAGCTGTAGTTTGTATAGTTGGAACTCCTTCCAGTTCTACCTCATGACCACAAATTTCTTTCCAAAATAATTTCCTTTTCTAAAAAGGTGGCATGCTGAGAAATAAAACACCTTTTGTTCCTCGGTGCGGTAGAAGATATTCCCTTACGAATGCTTAGGATATCCAACAAACTTCTACAGTGCTGATCTTGCCTCGACCTTGTCCGGATTTTGCTTTTGACATAGGCCGGACAACCCCAAATCTTAACTTACTTAAGAGATGGGCTCTTCCCATACCATATCACATATGGAGTGGTAGGCACCTGATTTGGTTGGAACCCAATTCAATAGGTATGCAGCTTCTCAAGTGCATAACTCCTAAAAGGAAATAGGAACTCAGTAGTACTCATCATAGAGCGCACCATATCTAATAGGGTGCGATTGCTCCGCCTCGATACACCGTTGTGCTGTTGTGTATACGGAGGAGTAATGCTGAGAGAGAATCCCATTCTCCTTTAGAATAGTCCAGAAATTCCGTCCTCAAGTATTCTCCTCCCTGATCACATCAAAGGACATAATACTTATACCCTTTTTTTGGTTCTCTACTTCTGATTTATATTCTTTGAATATCTCAAAAGCTTTAGACTTGTGTTTCAACAGGAATACATGTCCGGATCTTAAGAGATAATCAATGAATGTATTGAAGTATAAAGAATCAGTCCTGGCATGTGTAGACATGGGACTTATATACATCATCATGTATCAATCCCAAGAGTTCACTAACTCTTTCTCTGTTTCTAGTAAACGGAGCTATGGTCATTTTATCTTTGTGATATGACTGGCAAGTTTCACAAGATGTAAATTTAAACTGATTTAAATATGCATCTTAATGTAACTTAGCTAGTCGGGTCGCATTGATATGACCTAGTCTACAATGCCTCAAGAAGGATTCGTTCATTTCTGAACTATTCCTCTTGTGTGTGTTTTGCACGTTAAGAACTGTGGTTTGATTTAGAACGTATATGCTTTTAGATAACGTGCCTGAACCGATCAACTCTTGATATAGGAAATGTTCAAAACATTATCCAACAATACAAAATTATATTCTTCTTTACTAAATAAAGAGAATGATATAATGTTGTATATCAGGTTTGGTATCTAATAACATTCATTCAGAATCAATATATTTGGTAATACAGGATGATAACTGCCAACATCTTGGCTGCAACAATTGCACCGTTGCTAACTCTTAAAACTTTATCACCCATTCTCAGTTCTCTACCTATCTGTAGCCCATGTAACAGATTATATTAACGGGATCCTGATCCGGTATCTCATACCCAGGACGCAGAGTACACTGAGAAACAGTTCTCTATAATGAACACACCCGAAGAAGATGCATCATCATGCACTTTCTTCGTTTGGGCGGCACGGGAATCCTGATATTCCCCTATTTCCTGCTCGGTCTTATAACAATTATAAGTTGGAGCGGGACCAACATTCCCCAGCTCAGTATAACAAGCGGGTTCGGTCAATACATCCATATTATCATCTTGATTAAGACATGACATGGTCGCTACCTGGAGAGAGAGAGAGAAGAAAACACTCAGCGTATTCTCTTGCAAGATTAGATTGGTTATTATTTTATCTAATCAGGATGGCTCCCACTGTTTTTATCAAATCTTCCTTCAAACCCTAAAAGGAAAGACTAGCTGGGATTAATTACACCTTACAAGTTCGCCAATCTTTCGGCCAGGCCAGTGTTGGTACTTTGAGGGAGGTTCCCCATGCTTTTGCACGGACCTAATTAAAATTATCCTCGTTTTCCCAAGGGCGTAACCCCGTTAACACCTTTCTAGACACCTACTTGATCAGCTAATTATAATGTGCAAAACTCTCTCAGGAGTAACTATTACTCACAGTGGGTATCGGGATCCAACTATCTCATAAAAGGTATGCAATCTCATTGCAAATTTCAACACTTGAAATTCCCGATAATTTTCCCCTAGCAGGCTATGACCTTGACGCAGGCCAACAAACCATAGTCCACTAGTCAAGTTCAACCCGTATATTTCATGATTGAATTAAACCCACCCGCACGACCCTTGACGCAGGCCAACAAAGTCGCACGACTACCCTAACTCAATCGCATCTTATGCTATAGCAGATAAGCACTAAATAGCTACTGCACACTACGCCTTGACGCAGGCCAACAAATGTAGCACGAATACTATGAATTACTTATCTAAAATGACGGAGGGCTACGACAGGCTTTTAAGAAAACCTTTTGTATAATGAACTTGATATCGTTGTAGAATCAAATGATTTAAAATGGAGTGTTTTTGAGGCCTTTGCTAGTTTCTCTAAAGAGGTCACTTCCGGTGAAGGGATCTTGGCTCTTTTCTCGTCGAATGAGGTGTGGAATATTCACAATACCACTATGCAAAGCAAGAACTAGAAAATCAATCAAAAGACGAAACCGTGGGTTGTAGTATCTTCCAGTTATTGCTAAAGAGGTCACTCCCGGTGAAGGGATCTCGGCTCTTTCCTTATCGAATAAGATGCTGGATATTCTACAAGGAATACCGCTATGCAAAGCAAGAACTAGAGCTACCTGTTTTTGAAAATTCGATTCCACAACATCTTTAGGTTTATTTTCTTTCATTAATCTCATTAATGAATGTCCCATCATTTAAGTTACCTAAGCATCATAGATAAATACAACATACGCTTATGCCATTTGCATTCGTCTCGATGTCCCGTCATGCACCGTTAGATTAGGTAACTAACGGCAGAGCGGGGTAGGGCTAGCGCGGGTGTAAAACATAAGCAACGCCTATATAATATATCACATATACTATATACAGTATCTATCTCATCATATAAAGTGATCACATCACAAAATATCGCAGCAGAAATCAACATATGAAATATTGGATATACTAGGATTTCCGGGTTTTAAATTAAGCCTGTATAAAACACGGATTCCACGGTCGTGATGAATAGCAAATCCCACATCCTTAGACCCCTACGAGAGAGGCAAGCAACCCTACTAATTCTAGAGTTAGGAGACCCGATCTCGATGCCTCGAGATGGCCTCCCAAAAGACTCTAGAATCCGGTCACTTGTGCTCCCCTCCTTGGGTCTATCCTAATGCGGAAAAGTAAATAATATACATCAACGGTGACATCTTCCTCAACCTGGAAGTGCCCCAATAAAAAAATATTACATACAAGTTTTTACATGAATGAAAATGAAAAACTCTCATCTCACATAAAAAACCCCGGCTATTCAAACACGACGATCCAATATAACATATTACAGCAACACATAACATCACATGCCATCAATGTAAGTAAATATGCGTATCCCAATTGGCGTTGACATATAGCAACGAAACCGGCGATACACCACATATTACACTTACGGTCGCAGAAAAGAAAGTGAAAAACTACAACAATTGGAATCGGCAACCACCGTAGACATCATAAACCCGAAATATCTCATATTCTGGATTTCATGCCTAACCAAATGAATTCCTTAGACATCGCATGCTTAACAATTATAAACCCCGCATTTTAGTCTCGATATTGAATTTTTTTTTCAATATCAAGTCGGGCAATTTTACAAGATTCCCGACATCCTGATCGAATCCTCGCCGGAAACTTTAGTAGATGGCCGCACCCCCGAAACCGCCGACGAAGTGCACTTAAACGGAATACCGCGGCCGCGAGCACCCGGATGGATGCTTTTGGCAACGGGGTTCTCCTACAGTCACTTGGTCGGGGCTATGGGGCGTGGCTATCTAGTAAGGTTACCCGGCAATTATCCACGTACACTACGTGATTGCGACGGACTTTTGATCACATCAAAATCCTGTGGCAACCGATCAAATGAGACTAAATTGCTAGATTTACAAAATTCAAATTAGTTTTTTTATGGATTCCAAGTATTGTATCCCATCACATGATATCCGGACGACATTAAACTTTTTGATCGATTCATCAAAGTCCCACAATTTCTCGAGAGCTCAACACTTGAGCACAGTTTAAAAACACCCAGAACATGCCATAATACCTATGGACCAACTGTAGAAGGGCAGACCCAAGCCTCATTAATGGCACCGCGGAACTGCCGCAAACCCTAAGGTTCGAAAGCGGTTCCATGGTCATTATGTCGAGTTAGGGTTTCATTCTTCTAGAGGGTTCACAGAATTACTTGCATGATTTTCCGAATACGTAAAACATGGAAAAATAGGTTTTTGACATTCGTTCGAACTTTTTAATTTCGCCTAGACAACATGCGAATACCCGAAACAATGTTAAAATTATGAATACGAAACACTCCGGATTGCCTATACTGTAAGATTACATCACATGCAAACATAGCAAAAACTAGCAACACCTGAAACACCAAAACCCAGAGACTGGAACACACCAAAAAATTTAACCCAAAATTCCCTCACTTGGCTGAGGTGGCCGGATTTTCTAGCAAAGTGGCCGGCCCAATTCCAGCGAGGGGGCTAAATTTTCTTGTGTGTTCATGTTGCATCTCATACAACATTCTGTAGTTGTTTAAAAAATTTTTTGAAGACTTTTTAAGATCGACAGAAACTGGGTAGTTTTGCTTCAAGTTCTGGAGTCATTTCGGTTTCTTAATCTAACAAACATCGTCTAATTTTCTAGCATGGCTCTGATACCACTGCAGGGTTGCCTAACACGGTAGCAAGGTTTCGGGAGGCATCGTCCATGCCAATTTAAAAAATTGCCTTGCTAGCTAACCCTAACCATAGAATCTTTACTAGAAAATCCGACGAAACGATATGTAAACAACTTTACATATGAGTGAATGAGGAATACAATCATTGTAGACCGGTCCTTCACTTCTAGTGCTCTATGTAGTAGTCCCTTCGCTGCAAATCATGAACACCCGAACTCTAGAAAGGGTTTTCCTGATGAAATGAGCAAGCCTTCACGAAGTCTTCGAGGCCGAAGATGATCTACGTTGAGGAGATACTAACCCAAGCTACCCCTTCACTAATGTGGAATTAGTGAAACAAACACCCTATACTAAATGACTAGTAGTAGAGGATGATGAAGTAGGAATTTTACTCACTTTAGAAATAATTTTCTCACTCATTTTTCTTCATTTTCCAAAAGCTAGTGAGCTTTGAGGAAGGAGATGAAGAAATCTCTCATGATGAAAAAATATCAAGTATAGAATGGCAACCATGGGTGAGTTAACATCATATGCTAACCCTTGTAGAGACTTAACCATGGCTAACTATAATGGGTGGGTTTATAAATATCTTAAGTAAAACAAAACTTGTGGACTTAGTCAAAGAACACTACAAGCTTCTACATGCTTCAAGCATGACTAATTCCATCAATTTTGAATTACTTAAATAATTAAAAAAAAACCTACATTATAGCAAGCATGGTGTAAGTCATACACACACCTAAGAAGCAAGTATCATCAAACATGACACAAAAACATGTACATTAATATATATCACATATATACTAAGTGCACAAAACAAGTGAGAAAATAAATCTTAAGTGAAACAATACCAGTTAATGCAAATTAATATATCAAATATATAATTATACATTAGATTATTAAATCAACATTTGATTTAATAATCCGGCTATATCACATATAACCGACTAATATCATGTGTATCAACTTATCGAATCAACACTTGATTCGATAACCCGGCTATATCACATATAACTATCCGATAACACAAATCACGAGAATAGAATACGTTATCACATACACGTATTAATCTCGGTCCCGCACATATCACATATGTGCTCCTACTCCGTTTCGCTTGAGCCAGGAAACCTCTGTGTAGGACTCTAAAGACTCGTCAATACGCCGGCAGTAGGTGATGATCATATCAAACACCCACAAGCCGCAAGCGGTCTGCTAAACATAACGGCCACCCGGGTATTGAGCGATCAGAAGATCAACAAGCATGTCTGCTCATACTCCTGCGAATCCAATCAGTAACACTACCGTACAGTCTGGTCTTTTCGTTTGATATGTCGCATATCTCGTTTAGGGGTAGTAAACGTCAGACCCCAGTAACTCGATAAGTCATGCCGCTATGAGGCTCATAACGGGTCGAGAAACTACTGATAACACTTACTAGTGTATCTCCGAATCAGCCCTGGCCAGGGACTTACTGTTATTGCCCATTGAGCACAGCACAACATCAACTTCCTATACCGGGATAGACGAATCCCCTCCTATCGCTCATTACCTCCATGTGACTCGGGACTGTACCCAAAATCCACCGTTTTGCACGTTCTCTTGAACGTTGTATGGTGGAAATCAAAGCACAGTGGGAATTATACAAGACTCTATGACGATCTCGTGTCGACAGACTAACCTGTACCGGTGTCACCAGAGAACTGCCATCTGACGTAAGGTATAATACCATCTAGGAATTCTCGGCGAGTCTGTCCAGTGTACCTAGTCTCCACTGAGCACCCGTATACCATCTCTGATGTCAAACACCAATGAATATGGGATCATCCATCGCCCATCTATATGGGTCGAGAAGCTATATACTAGTCTACTCTGGTATATCGATGCCCTGTCTCAATACACCTACGACTAGGAACATTAAAAGATGTATTCACGGACTACCTTTGTCCCACTAGTATGATCTGCATCATAATCCAGGTAGTTAAGTACACATCCTAAGGGCTTTATCAACATGTAACAGAGAGACAATCAGTGTACATGTTAAGATAAAGAGTAACAAGATAGTATACTATCATGTCGAGCAAGAAAGTCCTCCCTATGTATGTCCAAGCATCCACTATAATATACATCATATGTACAATAATGGCCTCTAGGGCATACATATAACTAACACTTCCTGCAATTTTGATCTATGAATGAAAGAT
Organism: Agapanthus africanus; assembly: GCA_030015575.1. Taxonomy (NCBI): domain Eukaryota; kingdom Viridiplantae; phylum Streptophyta; class Magnoliopsida; order Asparagales; family Amaryllidaceae; genus Agapanthus; species Agapanthus africanus. The sequence continues at coordinate 734,008,929 of CM057341.1, read as the reverse complement.
ATCTTTTGTGATTTACATCTTTCTCTCTTTTGATTGCCCTGAAATGGCTTAGCTTAGTTTATTTACTCGTTCTAGAGCGTTCAGTTTATCTCTCCTTTACGTAAAGACAAACTCGGCCTAACGTTAAATATACATAACCCCTATCGATATAGGAGTCTATTAGGTTTGTGATACTGGGTTTAGTTTGTCTCACCGTTACGTTAGCTGATTTCTTCTCGATCCACATCCATTCAGGTCTCTGGTTCGAGTAGCCACGTACTTGCTGTATCACCCAACCCTTCCGATGCAGGATACAATGTCTCAAGTAATCCTCCTAAGCTAGTATATCCATATTGCCGTCAGACGATTCAGCGTTAGGCATCACCGTAGTACTTTACCTTGAGGTTAGACTCCATTCTTCTAGTCCCAGGAAAGTCATAGCCGCATCCACGGGATAACATTCAATGGTCTTTGGACTTGCATGTATAGCCGTTGAGACCTATTTCTTCTTTTAGCAAAACATGGCAAAACACGCTGCACTTCTTCATATGTTTGTGCCCATGGTTTGTTTATAGGAGTCGATATTGTGATATCTGTAGGGCAGAAATTTTTAAATTTTATTTCATTTTTTATCCTCCGTGATGCTCTACCATTTCAGCTTTTCTTATCGTGAAAGTCGCGATTGCCCAATCATTTCGGCTATTTATTCGCGGTGCCCAATCATTTCGTCTATTTTTTTAATTTTTACTTGCTGATTTTTATTGCGAGTTGCCCCATCATTTTGGATATATATATATATATTAGTATTTCCCAGTTTAATGACCTATGGGTCGAGAGTTTGGAACACGGGATTTTGCGCATCATTCAGCATCAGTATCGCTAACACTGAAGCGTAATGCTAGGAGCGACTCATCATTTACCGTTGCCTGTGGGACAGAGGTGTCTTAGAAAACATGTTGAGATCCCTTTAATCTAAGGCTTTTCAATTTTTATGAGCCGTGGGGGTCTCACAAAGTTATTTCTTCCTACGAGTCGAGAGGATATCATAGGTTTATTTTCTTCTTGGGAGTCATGAGGATTCCTTAATGGGATTTTCTCTTGCAAGTCTTAAGGATCTTATAAGAGTGTTTTCTCCTTGCAAGGTGAGTGGATCTCGCAAGTGCCATTCACCGTACGAGAAGTACCGTTCGCCTTAGGTGGGATTTGGTTGAAACACATTTGTTTATGCCCGTGGATTGTATACAAAAGTTGGTATTGAATTACTTGTAAGGCAGTTTTAGAGATATGATGGCTTAAGAAACATGTCTGGATCCCTGTAATTAAAGGCTTTTGAATTATATGAGCCGCGAGGATCTCATAGAAGTATTTTCTCCTTACGAGTCGAGATGATCTCGTAAGTGTATTTTCTCCTTAGGGATCGTGGGGATTCCTAAGTGTGTTGCTCCTTTATGAGTCATAAAGATCTCACGCGTGTATTTTCTCCTTACAAAGTCGAGAGGACTTTGTAATTGTATTTTCTTTTTTTTCACGAGTTTGCGCTCGGGTTTTCACAATCTCGCTGGCAGTCTTGCTGTTGTACTCACGGAGCCCTTTAAGGTTTTCATCCATCCCCCTTTTTCTTGTGGACATGCCGTTTTTTTAACTGCATCATTGTTGGAGCTTCATAGCCGATGGGACTTCAGGTGTAGCCTCGCCAGTGGGACTCCAGGTGTAGCCGTACCAGTAGGACTTCAGGTGTAACCTCCCTAGTGAGACTTGGTGGAGGTCGGGATTATTTATGCCCATGGAACGTATACATGATCAATATGGAGATTCACCGTAGGGCAATGGTGCCAGTTTAGGGACATAGCGGTCCAAGGGAGATATGGAGAACATAGATGGGGACATAGATGGTTTATGCCCGTAGATTGTATACGGCTGGTTATATGATCCATACCATATGACAACATGCTAGTTTAGGGACATCATGGTTTATCATCAACATAATCGGGGTGCATATCATTTGGTAGGATCTGCAGAACTTTGATTTAGGAAGACAGCGAGTGAATGTAAGCGTTGTCATCTACTATTGATCCAAATTGCGGCTCTTCAAGCATAATACTTTTTGAGGAATCAGACGTTTATTGGCTGAAAGTCTTTTTCCATGCATATCCTGGAGTAGGTAAGCTCTATTTTGGTAGACCTTATCTATGATGTACGGGCCTTCATAATTTGACTCGAGCTTCCCACGTTTAGCATGATTGGGGATCATCGGTCTGTTGACAACCAACACGAGTTCACCTTGGCGGAATGTCCTCGTTCTGGTCAGTCTTTCATATGCCTGGGTCATTCTTGTCCGATGGGCTTCTAGACTTTATTGAGCCGCGGGACGGGACTCGTTGAGAGCATTAAGTTTTTCAAGCCGGAGATGGGTATTCTTTTCATCTGTAAGCTCATATTGAACCGCCATCCGCGGTGAGGGAAGTTCTATCTCCAGCGGGAGTTCTGCTTCGGCACCAAACACCAAGGCATAAAGTGTCGTCTTTATGGTTGTCTTAGACATCGTTCGGTACACCCAAAGAGTTTCATGCAGCCTTTCGTGCCGGTCCATTTTATTCTTGGACACCATTTTCTTGATGAACTTGGTTAGCGTCTTGTTGAAAACTTCAGCCAAACCATTAGCTTGGGGATTATAGACGGAGGAATATCTCCAGTTTATCTTATGTTGCTGGGCGAAGCGACTTATCTTATGCTTCTATATGCTGGTCCGTTGTCCGAGACTATGCTCCGTGGGACTCCAAACTGGTAGATGCCATGCTTTTTGAAGAAATGGAGGATATTCTCCGTCTTTACTTCCCTTAGCAGTATCACTTCTGCCCACTTGGAGAAGTAGTCGGTTGTCGCCAAGAAGAAGCAGTGTCCTTTAGATGATGCTGGTTCGATAGGGCCCACTATATCGGTTCCCCACATTTCGAACGGCCAACTGGCCACAGTCCGATGCAGCGGGTTAGGGTACTGATGTATGAAGTATCCATGTATTTGGCATGAGTGGCATCGTTTTGCATATTCGATGCAATCTTGAATCATCGTGGGCCAGTAATAACCCATCCTTTTGATATTCAGCTTCATCTTTGGACCAGCTTAATGGAATCCACAGAGTCTGTCATGAATTTCCTGGACGACCTTCTTGGCTTTCTTTGGTCCCAAACATCTTAGCCATATACGGTCGAAGGACCTCTTATAGAGGGCTCCATTGATTAGGGCGAATGATAAGGCTCGTTTCATAAGTTAAAGCCTTTGCGACTTGAAGTAGTCTACAAAGACTTATCGCTAGTCATCATCTTCTTCTTCAGCTTCTTCCGTTTGAAGGACATTTTCATCTACAGCTTCAGTAGAGGTTCTGAAGATATCTCCGCCGGGGCCAAGATTTTGCGACTTTGGATGATAATCCATACATCGTCGAGATTTTGATCGGTTAACTCTTTGGCAAACTTGGCTAATGCATCTGCTTTGCTGTTTTTCGCACGCGGCACATTTTCTAGTGTATATGAAGGCATCTGTGTCAGCAACTGTTGCACCTTTTCTCCATATTTTATCAATTTTGGCTTGCATGTTTTGTATTCTCCATTGACTTGCATGACGATCAACTGAGAGCCTCCATATATGTGGAGATCCTTAATTCCCATATCGATCGCGATCTCAAGACCGACAATAAGCACTTCGCACTCGGCTTCACTGTTGGTCCTAGGCTCCCTTAATGAAATAGCGTAGCGGGTTATTCCACCTTGAGGGGTTATGAAGATGAGGCCTATCCAAGCCCTGATTACCGGGGCATTATTCTTTCGCCCATTCATCGAGGAGGCTCCATCGAAGTACAACTCTCAATGAGGCTTTCCTGTTTCTTCTTTCTTTTCGACCGTGTTCACCGCCGAAAGACGCGACCGGGACGCTAGGACGTCTGTCCTGAATTTTGGGGGCAGATGCTAGTTGGATTTATCCGTCCACCTCTCCGAAGGTGCCAAGTTGAGTTATGGCACTGTATATCAGAGGTTTGGACAGATGAGGCCGTTGTAGCAGACTTCGTCAGATTCCCCCTCGTTTGTGAGGGGTTTTCGATTGCGGGGACGCTCTTCCCTGCAGGCGCAAGCCCCTACAATTAATTACGTTACCACATCGCGATAACCACTTTCTCATGCTCCGGAAGTTCACTTTATGTCGTGTGTGTGTTTGTTTGTTTGGGTTTCCCGTAGATTGTATACTGAGACTAATTTATGTTGTCGCCCGTAGGGCGTGGATTAGTCCAAATCCATATATCTTAGATTTGGGTTTGTTTTATTTAAGGATCGTTAATCTGGTTTGAGATTAAGATCGACTTAAATGTATGTGAGCATTTGGGGCTCGATTTATTTTGTTAAGGATACGTTAGTCCAATTTGAGACTAAGATCTACTTAACAAGGTTTTAGGATCATTTTTGTTTCAGTTCCAACGAAAGAGCATTTGGGCTCTGTTGTCTTAGTTTAAGGACATTTCGGTCCATTATCACCATTTTGGAGGTGAAGTTTTAGTTTAAGGACATCTTGGTCTGTTGATCACTATTTTGGAGGTGAGATTTAGCTTAAGGAAGTTATGGTCCGTTGTTGCCATTTTGGAGGCAACGTTTAGTTTGATGACATCTCGGTCTGTTGATCACCATTTTGGAGGTGAGATTTAGTTTAAGGACGTTACGGTCCGTTGCTGCCATTTTAGAGGTAACGTTTAGTTTGATCACATCTCGGTCTGTTGATCACCATTTTTGAGGAGAGATTTTAGTTTAAGGACGTTACGGTCTGTTGTTGCCAATGTTGGCTATAGTGCCCTCAATGCAATTATCATAGTCCCAGAAAGGTGATTATGATGATTGAGGGAGGACCTATACCGGTAGAACAGTCTTACTTGAGATAATATTATGCTATCTAGTTTATCTTTATCATCATATACAACATTAGGTAGCATTACATATCACTATTACATGTTGATAGAGCCCATAGGATTCTTGCTTAACTACCAGCATTATGACGGCGATCATATACATGGGAGCTGGATGGTCAATAAGCACATCCTTAAATGTCCCTAGTCATAGGAGTATTGAGACTGGGCATCGATACTCCGGAGTAGACCAGTGTATACTTATCTAGACCCTAATGAGGGGCGGTGGCCGGTCTCACAAGCCATTGGTGTCAGTTAGTCACCTAAGATAGTATACATGTGCTCATTGGGTGATGAGTACACTGGACGGACTCGCCAGGAACCTGCTAGATGGTATTATACCTATTTTCAAATTGCAGTTCCCAGGTGACACGAGTACAGCTTAGTCTGTCGACCTGAGATCGTCATTTGTCTCGTGTGAGTTCCCACTGTATTTTGATTACTACCCTACCATGGCTCAAAGGAGTCGTGCAAACAGGTTTTAGTTGGGTATAGTCCCGAGCCACATGGAGGCAGTAAGTGGATCGTCGGGGATTCGTCCTTCCTGGTATTGGGGGTTGATGTCGCGCAGTGCACGGGTGACCATCACCAGAAATCCTTGGCCAAGCTAGTCGAGAATTACTGATCTAGGATTATTAGTTTCTCATGTGGTGATGGGTTACATACCGACACAAATTATCACGTTATTAGGGGTCTGACTTTATCCACCCCCCTAGACTCGATATGCGATACTCTTAGACGAATAGACCGGACTGTACGTAGATTGTCACTGTCAGGCTCAGTAGGGATACGGATGAGTTTGCTCGTCGGCCTTCGTTTCGCTCAATACCTAGGTAGCCGTTACGTACAGCTAGTGCCGCTGATGTGCTTGTGGTTAAACCCATTGCCAGCGTATTGAAAAGTCTTTAGAGTCCCACACAGAGGGTTTTCACGGTTCAGACAATATGGTGTAGATGACGTATGTTGGTACATACAGGTGTCCGATTAAATATGCGTACAGGCTGCACAGACTTTAATCGGACGGTTGATAATACTAGCGACTTAGGATTAAGCCGGATTATTAAATCAGGTTTTGATTTAATAATTTATATATGTATATATATATATATGTATTCTAGTATTATTGTTCACTATTCATTTTCTTTCTTGGCTATTCGTATTTTTATACGAATACGCGTATATGTATTTCGATACATGTACCGGGTTGTATTCCGTATTTATACGGAATAGCTTGTAGAAGTGGACACCTCATTTGTATGATTTTCCCTTTTGGAAATTCATTTGTTTTACAAATGAGGTGGAGGAGTGAGGTGGCATGAACATTGTATGGCATGTAGAGAGGTATGGCATGGATTTTTTATTGTAAAAATGAGAGGAGATATTTTTCATTGCATGATTGAGAAAAGGGGGGCTGCCATCATTTTAGCTCATGCATGCTTTGCTCTTTTTCTTTTCTTAATGTAACAACCCCAAATTCCCTGTACAACTTTCTGTGCAAATTTTTCAAAATTTAAAGAAATGGGTACTTTTGCCTGAGCATAAGTTAAATACTTGTTTTGCTAATTAATAGCAAGAAGGAGCTTGTGGCTCATTGGTAATACCTTGCACTGCTGAACCAAGCCACCAGAGTTCAAATCTCATACCCCACATTATTTTTAATATTGATTTTTTTAAACCTTTAGAATACCAAGGGTTTACACGCTCATATCTCGCAAAAACCCTACTACACCCAAAAATGTAACATTTCCAGAGTATAGATGAACCGTCGGGGGATTCCGCCCGCCTGACTCGGCCGGAAATCGGCCAACTCGGCCTCGACTCGGCCGATTCAGGCCTCCGACCGAGTCACGGCCGAGTCGGCCGATTCCGGGGACGACCCCAACACAAAAATTATGTCTTTTGGTCTTCCCTATACACCTGCAAAATTTTGTCCTCAGACCATTTCCAGAACTCTTTTAAAACACCAATTACTCCACTTTTAATACATTTTAATACATTTTATTACATTTTTTCATTTTAACCTTGCACCTACCCTAACCCTAGCTTAACCCTATAAATACCATCCCTAAACACTACCCCCTCACCCCAAAATTCTGAGCAAACTCTCAAGAAATTCCTAGAAACCCTAGTGTGCATTTGAAGTGAGCAAAGGGGCGAAATTCCGGCGAACTTCCGACGGCAATACGAGGAGTTTCCGGCGACGAAACGACGCACCGATGATTCCCATCTCTACTTCTATCCTCCCTCTTTCTTGTTAACCCGTAAGTCCCACTTCCCCCTTCTCTACTCTTTCTAAAAATACAGAATTACAAAACCCGACGGAATCGGAGCAAATCCAATTTCCGATTCGGTTTCTTTCTAAAACTCTCACTTTTCTTTAATACAATCTTGTTAAACCATTACATGTTGACTATTAAACACTAACTAATCATACTGAACAAGTTCCATATCAAAAGAAATTGCCATTTCCATTTTACCGTACTTTTTTCATTTAAATACCATATAGTTTCATTTCGACATTTAAACCATCATAAACTTGCTATACCTTTAAGTAGATCACGAGGTAATGACCTACCTCCTTACACACTCATATGCAACATAGCGCAATACCCTTGAGAACATAGAATACGGGAAAACGACATCTTGTCAAATAAATACCATTACTTATAAAACCATTTTTCTTAATGATTTAGTATTTATACAAATCTTTGCAAAGCGCCGCTACAACCCATTTGGGGAACCCGTTCGGGATGGTGCAGATTATTGCAAATCCTCGGGCTTAGTAGTTCGATATGCAGACCTCCGCAAGGAGCATTCAATCTCGAAAGATTAAAAATACGACATCTTAAGAAAAACGAGATTTCTAGAATATAATATATATATTAAATTTATTTTATTATAAATATATATATATACAACATTAAAATATCTATTTTGTAATAATATAAATATTCTAACTCTTTTCAAAAATCACAAGAATCATTTTACACTAAAATACCATGAATTCCATACAAGTCAATATTATAAATAAATACCCTTTATTATGAATTTAGGATATTTTCACTAGAAATATCACAATTATAAAATCTATATTCATGATAACTCTAAAGACGATAACTAAATACCTGGGGAGTATTTTGAAAAATATATAAAAGTATTTTTACATAAACCCCATCAAGTTCTATAAATTACCCTAAGGACCCTAGTAAACATAGGTTTAAGCGGGACCAATCTCTTGAGCCTTAGGGAGCCGGAGAAGTGGGTGCTTGCCTATCTAAAGTAGACAACTTAACAACGGTGTTATCAATACGGTAATCGTCTTTGAAAAAGACACAAATCCTGCCGCCCATTTGCAGCGGTTACCGATAACATCAAAATAATCAAGACTTCAATTTACTTTTCTAATTGTCTTACTCAGACCGAGTCTCATTAATATAATCTGACTTGAATATGATTCAAGTACAATCTACAATCTACAATTCAACATGAATCCATGAATCCATATGCTCAATCCATTCAATCTATACAACTTGACTGAACCGAACCATGGATATTCATTCCATTTACATGATTCTCCAGTTGAATCCATTTACATGATTATACAGTTACATCCATTTACTGATATCATGGTTTCGGTAAGTCATCCAATTATACAATCTATATTACAAGACAATTCAAGTTGCAATTCAATACAACAATACAATAAAGATAATATGGGGTTTAAGGGGTAGACTGGTACGGAAGGTGTTAAAAGTAGCACGAGACCGCAAGATTTAAGACACCTAACCGTATCCAATCGCCATTGTTCCGGGCTTTCTAATGGAGCCTTGTACTCTATATTCCGTTTGTCCTGGTCTCTAGCATATAGAGACCTCTCTCGTATACACTAGCATCCTTCTGTACCAAGCTACAAACAACAGCGTTAACACAATATTATAACAATATACTACAACTTTAAAAACTACTTTCTTATTCTTTCTATTCTACTTCTCACTTATCTTTGGGACTTACCGAGCGATCTGTTCGCTGACGACATTCTCTTTCTTTCTTCTTTGAATGTCATCAGGTGATCTGGACACGTCAGAGATCGAGCCCACGAGTGAAGACTTGGACCAATTCAGTGAAGACCCCGAGCTCTAGTTCATTGTACACTTTCCATTTCAGTATTTTTCATTTCTGCCATTGTTTAGGTATTTCTTTATTTCAGTTGTATTTACTTTCCATGTATTGTACAGAAAGAATGTGAATAAATAAAGCTGCCGTTTTATTATATCTTGTCTCTTGTGATTTTACTTTTATATTGCTTAGATACGCTTAGCGTATTTACTTCACAGTAAATACATAGCGGCCTCGTCGCGTCCTCTGCCCGTATACTGGGAAGCGGGACGTGACAGCTTTTGTTGGTGGCCCATGCAGGTCTGAGTTGTATGGAACACTACCATGCAATTCTGTTCTGCGTGAACAACCTAAGCAATATAACACAAGAACCAACAACTAAAACATTCTTTACAATTCATATTCCTTGAATCTTACAATTTCATATTCCTTGAATCATATACTTTGAATCTGTCCTAACCTAAATTTTTCATTCAAGGTTATGGATTCCCCAAACAACACCGGCACCAACTTCAACAACACACCTCCACCACTACCACTCACATCTGCCGTCCCTGCTCCGCTCAACGAGCAGACGGTTCTGCTTGAGAAAATTTGAAGTATCCTGATTAGACTGCAGCAGCAGACTGCTATATTAAAGAACCGATTAGAAGCAGAAGCACACGGTGTAAAGCGTTCTGCCACCCAGATGGCAAGAGGAGCCTACACTACCCAATCTGCAAAACCCAAGAGACAGAAGGAAACAATTAACCAGTTGAGTCCACACTTCTGCCATTACTACCAGAGAAAGGGACACTTGTGGAAGGACTGTAGGAGCGCAAAAGGTCTGTGCCTAGTTTGTGGCGCATCCGATCATAGAATTGGAAACTGTCCCTATAGACGCAACTCAGCTCACACCCACCATCTACCCACAGCAGCCAGCTATCCAGATTCCTGCACCTAGTCTTGCACTCCCAACACCACCTCCACATGGACCACCTCTACTTAGTTAGACATCGATATACCGGCATACACAGAAAAATGTGTCGAGACGCTAAGCCTCCACCTTAGAAGCCATAGAACCTGAGACTGTGAACCAAGGTAACCCAGGTAACTCCCTCGCATTCCTTTCAACTTTGACCAAAACTTTTTGCAATTTTTCTTTCTTCTAAATATTTTCATACACTATCAGTACTACAATCACCAAACTTTCCTTTATTCTGTTACACTTACAAACTTCGAGGACGAAATTTTTATAAGAAGGGTAGAATGTAACAAACCCAAATTCCCTGTACAACTTTCTGTGTAAATTTTTCAAAATTTAAAGAAATGGGTAGTTTTGCCTGAGCACAAGTTAAATACTTGTTTTGCTAATTAATAGCAAGAAGGAGTTTGTGGCTCATTGGTAATACCTTGCACTGCTGAACCAAGCCATCAGAGTTCAAATCTCATACCCCACATTATTTTTAATATTGATTTTTTTAAACCTTTAGAATACCAAGGGTTTACATGTTCATATCTCACAAAAACCCCACTACACCCAAAATGTAACATTGCCAGAGGATAGATGAACCGTCGGGGGATTCCGGCCGCCTGACTCGGCCGGAAATCGGCCAACTCGGCCTCGACTCAGCCGACTCAGGCCTCCGACCGAGTCACGGACGAGTCGGCCGATTCCGGTGACGACCCCAACACAAAAATTGTGTCTTTTGGTCTCCCCTGTACACCTGCAAAATTTTGTCCTCAGACTATTTCCAGAGCTCTTTTAAAACACCAATTACTCAACTTTTAATACATTTTATTACATTTTTTCATTTTAACCTTTCACCTACCCTAACCCTAGCTTAACCTTATAAATACCACCCATAAACACTACCCACTCACCCCAAAATTCTGAGCAAACTCTCAAGAAATTCCTAGAAACCCTAGTGTGCATTTGAAGTGAGCAAAGGGGAGAAATTCCGGCGAACTTCCGAAGGCGATACGAGGAGTTTCCGGCGTCGAAACGACGCACCGGCGATTCCCCTCTCTACCTCTATCCTCCCTCTTTTTTGTTAACCCGTAAGTCCCACTTCTCCCATTCTCTACTCTTTCTAAAAATACAGAATTACAAAACCCGACGGAATCGGAGCAAATCCGATTTCCGATTCGGTTTCTTTCTAAAACTCTCACTTTTCTTTAATACAATCTTGTTAAACCATTACATGTTGACCATTAAACACTAACTAATCATATTGAACAAGTTCCATATCAAAAGAAATTGCTATTTCCATTTTACCGTACCTTTTCATTTAAATATCATATAGTTTCATTTCGACATTTAAACCATCATAAACTTGCTATACCTTTAAGTAGATCAAGAGATAATGACCTACCTCCTCACACATTCATATGCAACATAGCGCAATACCCTCGAGAATATAGAATACGGGAAAACGACATCTTGTCAAATAAATACCATTACTTATAAAACCATTTTTCTTAATGATTTAGTATTTATACAAATCTTTGCAAAGCGCCGCTACAACCCATTTGGGGAACCCGTTCGGGATGGTGCGGATTATCGTACATCCTCGGGCTTAGTAGTGTGAGATGCAGAACTCCGCAAGGAGCATTCGGTCTCGAAAGATTTAAAATACGATATCTTAAGAAAAACGAGATTTCTAGAATATAATATATATATATTAAATTTATTTTCATATAAATATATATATACAACATTGAAATATCTATTTTGTAATAATATAAATATTCTAACTCTTTTCAAAAATCACAAGAATCATTTTACACTAAAATACCATGAATTCCATACAAGTCAATATTACAAATAAATACCCTTTATTATGAATTTAGAATATTTTCACTAGAAATATCACAATTATAAAATATACATTCATGATAACTCTAAAGACGATAACTAAATACCTGGGGAGTATTTTGAAAAGTATATAAAAGTATTTTTACATAAAACCCCCTCAAGTTCTATAAATTACCCTAAGGACCCTAGTAAACATAGGTTTAAGCGGGACCAATCTCTTGAGCCTCAGGGAGCCGGAGAAGTGGGTGTTTGCTTATCTAAGGTAGACAACTTAACAACGGTGTTATCAATACGGTAATCGTCTTTGAAAAAGACACAAATCCTGCCGCCCATTTGCAGCGGTTACCGATAACATCAAAACAATCAAGACTTCAATTTACTTTTCTAATTGTCTGACTCAGACAGAGTCTCATTAATATAATCTGATTTGAATATGATTCAAGTATAATTTACAATCTATAAATCAACATGAATCCATGAATCCATGAATCCATATACTCAATCCATTCAATCTATACAACTTGACCGAACCGAACCATGGATATACATTCCATTTACATGATTCTCTAGTTACATCCATTTACATGATTATACAGTTACATCCGTTTACTGATATCATGGTTTTGGTAAGTCATCTAATTATACAATCTATATTACAAGACAATTCAAGTTGCAATACAATACAACAATACAATCAAGATAACATGGGGTTTAAGGGGTAGACTGGTACGGAAGGTGTTAAAAGTGGCACGAGACTGCAAGATTTAAGACACCTAACCGTATCCAATCGCCGTTGTTCCGGGCTTTCTAACGGAGCCTTGTACTCTATATTCCGTTTGCCCTGGTCTCTAGTATATAGAGACCCCTCTCGTATACACTAGCATCCTTCTGTACCAAGCTACAAACAATAGCGTTAACACAATATTATAACAATATACTACAAGTTTAAAAGCTACCTTCTTATTCTGTCTATTCCACTTCTCCCTTATCTTTGGGACTTACCGAGCGATCTGTTCGCTGACGACATTCTCTTTCTTTCTTCTTTGAATGTCGTCAGGTGATCTGGACACGTCAGAGATTGAGCCCACGAGTGAAGACTTGGACCAATTCAGTGAAGACCCCGAGCTCTAGTTCATTGTACACTTTTCATTTCAATATTTTTCATTTCTTCCATTGTTCAGGCATTGCTATATTTCAGTTGTATTTACTTTCCATGTATTGTACAGAAAGAATGTGAATAAATAATGCTGCTGTTTTATTATATCTTGTCTCTCGTGATTTTACTTTTATATTGCTTCGATACGCTTAGCGTATTTACTTCACAGTAAATACAAAGCGGCCTCGTCGTATCCTCTGCCCGTATACTGGGAAGCGGGGCGTGACACTTGACTTTCTCATTCTCACTCACTTGGAGACTTAGCCATTTTCTTTAGTTGTTCATGCCACAAGTTTTTCTCACCTCCTTTTCATCTTCTATGATTGCTCTTTGAGCATTTGTCATGAGAGAAAAATTATAGTGAGACAATCCTACACCTCCACTCTCCATTGTTAGCAACCTTGGAGCATTGGTTGCCTCGCTTGGTGAGGCTGGAGCTTGCGTCGTCCCACGGGTGGATCATCATCGATGGAGGAATACCGGCAACCAAACTTGATCCATGCGACCACTAGGAGCTTGGGATGATGGTTGAAGACCCGAAGGAATTGGTTCATTCAGTATAACCATCTAACTTCTCTTTATATGTTTGCTAGTATAGGTTTTTGGTTCGATCTTTTGCGGGTTTCGTTTGCGCCAAAGATTTTAAACTCTATTTTTGTTCTTCATTTGGCCACGGTTTGATGGCCATGGCGCCGGCGAAACCCAGCAGCCATTTTGGAGGCAACGTTTAGTTTGAGGATATCTCGGTATGTTGATCACCATTTTGGAGGTGAGGTTTAGTTTAAGGACGTTACGGTCCGTTGTTGCCATTTTGGAGGCAACGTTTAGTTTCAGAACATTTCGGTCTGTTGACCACCATTTTTGAGGTGAGGTTTAGTTTAAGGACATTACGGTCCATTGTCCATCTTGCGTGCACGTGTATTTGTTACGTGACGGGATGAGTAACGATGATATGGGATGCACCTAGTTTGAGGTATGGTTTTATTTGGAATGTGCACGTCAGTTTGGGAAGTGCACCAAAAAAAGCAGTTGGTTGTCGGGACCCGCACCTCTCTGAAGACGTTGAGGAATTACAACGACATGTATTAGAGGTGTAGAGAGATGTTCCCTTGAACCAATTCCTGTTTTTGAGGGAAAAAAGAATTAGTGGTAAACCCAGAAATCATTAGTCATTGTTCCCGCCAAAAATTTCTGCGCAGAAGAGTCCAAGATATCAAATGACAGCGATACGCTTAAGGAAATGGGAACCGGTATCTTCCGGGCTCTTTTTTGATAAACTCCTGAATGAGAAATAAATAAATTCAGATGGTATCGAAAGCGGCTCGAAAAACCCTTCGATTTGATATATTATGGGCCTCGTAATTCATTCGGGATCAAAAGTTATGAGGAATTACGTGTCCACACGTGATGGGCCTTTAAGAACCCGCTGGAGGAGTCAAAAGATATAATAAAAACTCAGAAAAGACCCCAATGGGGCATCACGTGCTCACACGTGACTATGGGTCACGTGCAGACACGTGATGGGCTTTTAAAGCCTCTAAAATAATGAATGAAATTTAATTCTAAAAGTCAGAAAATACCTCAACGAGGTATCACGTGATTACACGTGACCAATGGTCACGTGTTGACACGTGATGGTTAAAACTGAAACATAAATAAGCGGCTGAGAAAGGAACCCAATTGGGGGTCACGTGCTCACACGTGACCAAAGGTCACGTGCCAGCACGTGCCAGGCTTTAAAAAGCCTTATAATTTAATAGAATTGAATTCTAAAAGCTTCTAAATCTTTCCAAATGGAAAAGAATTATGGGGACCGTTGGATTAAAGATCCAAGGGTGATTAAAAATCACCAATTTATGGAAAAATCTTAAATAAGGAAAGATCTCCCTAAATCTCACCGAAATAACAAACAGAATATCTTTGGATTTAAAATCCAACGGTGAATAAAAATTCACTGTGTGATCTAAAGGATCATATTAATTATGAAATCAAATTAAAATCTTTCAATGAAAGATTCACAAAACAAATTGATTCTCTTCCTCCTCCTATAAATAGGAGCCAAGAGAAGAGAAGAGGGATCTACTTTTTTGGGAGAAGAAACAGAGGGAGGAGAATTTAATTCTCAAGAGAACAAAGAAAAGATGGGAGAATTTAATTCTCTGCAAAAGAAAAACCCTAGGTAAGAAAAGAGAGGCTTCAAAAGAGAATTTAATTCTCAAAATCCAATAGTTTAACTCATATAAAAAAAGAACTTAGTTCTTCTTCTGGTTGAAGATCTGCACAGAGCACATCTCCCCATAGGATGAGAATTTAATTCTCATCGGGTCGAGATCCTGCCATGCAGATCCTAAATTTAGAAGGGAAATTGGGTTTTGAGAATTTAATTCTCCCAAACTCACAAGAGTTTAATTCCTCCTAAAATGAAACTAGGGTTTAACCCTAATCAAGAATTTAATTCTTTTACATATCTGGGAATTTAATTTCTTTGAAAAGAAATCAGGGTTTTATCCTAAATAAGAATTTAATTCTTTCACGATAGGAATTTAATTCCTCCAAAATCATAATTAGGGTTTAACCCTACAAAGAATTTAATTCTTAAAAGATCTCTGTGCATGAAAAAACTAAGGCTACGTGCCCCACGTGACCCCTGAACAGATCCCCAAAAATGAGAAGAGGAAAGCTTTGAGGCAGTGCCTCACGTATTCCCACGTGGCCCTCATTATATATGGAACAAAAGCAAAGGCAGAAACAATTCTGGGCGCTCTCACGTGTTACCACGTGACCCCTAATAAATGTTCTAATAAATCAGGGCATGATTATACATCACGTGCCCACTCGTGATGGCTATGAAAATTAAAAGTGTTTAACACTTGTTTGCAGAACAAAATAAAGTGGATCTGGTCCCACTTTTTGATGCCATCACGTGCTCCCACGTGACTCCCAAAACGTAGAAAGAAAAAGCAAAGGAAATGAAAGCTTTGGGCGCTCTCACGTGTTATCACGTGACCCCTCAGCAAATGCTTTAACAATTGGCGCACAGATCCCCATCACGTGCCCAACACGTGATGCTCTAAAATAAAAATAAAAGTGTTTAACACTTGTTCGCAGATTTGAGGATAAACCAAAAGGAGATCTGGCTCCACATTTAGGGCGCCCTCACGTGTCACCACGTGAGCCCTAATGAGCATTCTAACAGACCAGAGCGGGGGCCTTCATCACGTGCTCACACGTGATGGCCGCCAGAATTAAAAGAGTTAAACACTGATCTGCAGAATAAAATAAAGGGAATCAGGGCGCTCTCACGTGTCCACACGTGACCCCTCTCTCCTTAGTGTTTAACACTAATCTGAAGACTTTGTCCTCAGTGTTTAACACTGATTTTCTTAGTGTTTAACACTAATTGGAAAACTCTGTTCCCGGTGTTTAACACTGATTTGCTTTAGTGTTTAACACTAGTTTGAAATCTCTGCTACCAGTGTTTAACACTGATTTGCTTTTGTGTTAACACTAATTTGAAAGCCCTGTTGCTAACACTGGTTATCTTTTAGTGTTTAACACTAACTTGCTAATCTAATTCCAGTGTTCAACACTGTTGGTCTTTAGTGTTTAACACTAGCTTTAGCCCAATTGGCTAAGTTTCTAGAGGCAAAGCCTCTCTTTCAATGAGCCAACAGAGGGCCAATATTTCAAACATAATTGGACTTAGCCCAAACTGGCCATAAGTCCTCAAATCGTCTTGAACTGAGCACATCTGCTCTTTCAACCAACTCATTGGTTCAAGGGTACATCTCTGAACTCCTCTGATATTTGTCGTTGTAATCCTTCAACGTCTTCAGAGAGGTGACGGGTCCCAACAACCACACATCAACACGGACTGTGGGGTCCTTAAACTCATGGACTCATGCGTCCTTAAACCAAGATACGGACTGTGGGGTCCTTAAACCCGCGGACTTATGCGTCCGTAAACTAACGGACTAATGCATCCTTAAACACACCCATATGGACTGTGGGGTCCTTAAACCCATGGACTTATGCGTCCTTAAACTACCAATGGACCACTATGTCCCTAAACTGGAGATGGACCACCACGTCCCTAAACTGGAACATGGACCACCACGTCCCTAAACTGGCATTGGACCACCATGTCCCTAAACTGGCATTGGACCACCATGTCCCTAAACTGGAACAATAGAGCCCAAATGCTCTTTTGTCGGATCTAAACGATCCTGTTAAGTTGATCTTAGTCTCAAACTGGACTAACGTATCCTTAACAAACGTTTAAGTTGATCTTAGCCTCAAATACGGCTAACGCATCCTTAAACCAAAACTTTCAAAACAGACTTTAGTCCCAAATTGGACTATAGATCTCCCATCCAACTTTGGTTCAAGGGTACATCTCTGAACTCCTCTGACATCTGTCGTTGTAATCCTTCAACGTCGTCAGAGAGGTGATGGGTCCCGATGGCCATACATTCAATGGACCACCATGTCCCTAAACTGGCAATGGACCACCACGTCCCTAAACTGACAATGGACCACCATGTCCCTAAACTGGAACAATAGAGCCCAAATGCTCTTTTGTCGGATCTAAACGATCCCGTTTAAGTTGATCTTAGCCTCAAATATGGTTAACGTGTCCTTAAACCTTCAAACAGACTTTAGTCCCAAATTGGACTCTAGATCCCCCAATCAACTTTGGTTCAAGGGTACATCTCTGAACTCCTCTGACATCTGTCATTGTTATCCTTCAACGTCGTCAGAGAGGTGATGGGTCCCAACGGCCATACATGTAATGGACCACTATGTCCCTAAACTGGAACATTAGAGCCAATTGCTCTTTTGTCGGATCTAAACGATCCCGTTAAGTTGATCTTAGTCTCAAACTGTACTAACGTATCCTTAACAAACGTTTGAGTTGATCTTAGCCTCAAATATGGCTAACGTATCCTCAAACCAAAACCCCGAACCCAAATCTAAGAAAACACGGATTTGGACTAATCCACGTCCTACGGGCGACGACATAAATTGGTCTCCGTATACAATCCACGGGCAACCAAAAACATAACAAACACCCACGACACGAAGTGACCATCTGGAGAAGGAGAAAGTTGTTATCGCGATGCGGTAGCGTAATTAACTGCAGGGGCTTGCGCCTGCAGGGAAGAGCTTCCCTACAATCAAAAACCCCTCAAACGAGGGGGAATCTGACGAAGTCTGCTACATCGGCTGCATCCGTTTAAACCTTCGATATATGGTGCCATAAATCAACTTGGCATCTTCGGAGAGGTGAACGGATAGCACCAATTAGCATCTGCCCCGAATCTCAGTGCCAAGACATCGCAGTCTTATGCGCCGTCTTTCGGAGGGGAACAGATTCTGGCACGCCCGGTGGGACCTCTTCCTCTTTCCACTCCACACTTCGTGTGTCGTGTTCGCGAACGAATCGCGGTTTGCTGTGGTTGCCTGTGGATTCGAGGTACTAAGATTTGGTGTCTTGCTCTGTGCAGAAAACAGAAGATCAATGGCTTCAAACTGCACTACCTGCAACTGCAACTCTCGCTCCGTCCTTGCTGGAGGAGTGACTTACGGGTCCCAAGCGGCCTCCCTTTTCAAGATACCAATGGAGCAGGTGACTCAAGCCACCGCTGGACTATTCTTCGGGACCCTGCTCCCACCGATGAGCTTCAATGCCCCACTGAAATCGCAAGAAGCTCTAAAGAAGTTGGTCTTTGATCGGCTTGCTACTGTCGCGGCCCCTCTCAACGGGTCGCCCAACTTCAATACCTCAGTTTCCAACAGACTGGGCCAGAACGTCTACGAGTCCGTGATACCCGAAGCTGCCATCCCAAAGCGGATAGCCATCCCGGATCAAGTGGACGAAATCATTGGAAAGGCTCCTCCTTCCAAGAAGTCAGTTTTTACAAGGCTGGCCATTCCGGTTGCTGCTCCAGGCGAGGTCCTCAAAGCTGCTTCCCCTGCACCGAGGTCTTTCTTTGACAGATTAGACATTTCTTCTCAACGGGTGTCAGTCTTCGATAGGCTAACACCAATAACAGTCTCTCCTCAAAGCAGGGGGCACGACGAAGTCACCCTTATAGCTGAAACAACTCCATCCGCAAGGCACGCTCGACGTCGCCACTGGCGTCAAGTGAGGAAGGCCGGGGGAAACTCCCCATCCGAGATAACTCTGCCAGCTCTAACGGTGGGGATCGATGCTGCTGTTCCAACCGGGAACAGCTTTGAATTGCTCAACAAGGTGCGCAGAAACTCTCCTACTGCGGTGCTGAAGAGAACTCCTTCACCTGTGGAGAATACTCCAGAGAAGAAGCTGGAGCAGCCCCCTCAACGGCTGTCCTCTAAAATTTATAAGGTCTGGCGACAGGTCCAGAAGTCAGTGATTGATCAAGACTATCTTCGCCGACAGAAAAGGATGAGGGTTCGGCAGGAGAAGGGCTACTCTGTCAAGCCAGAGAAAGCAACAATAGGCTGGGTGCCCACTGCAACGGCTCCCTCCACACCAATCGCTCAAAAGAAAAGGAGGCCGCAAAAAGCCCCTGTGAACGTGGCGAGCCGTAAACGCGCTGAGCACAAACACCCCAAGTCTGGGGGTATGGTGGTGCACACTGTCTATATGGCATCCGGGAAAGAGGATAGCCGTGCTTCGACGGGTCACCGACCACTCACCCGATCCATGACCAAAGCCCAGGAGAAACAACAGAAGCTTCGGGAGATGATGACTGCGATGGCTGCACTTACCAGGCCAAAAGAAAGCTCGGAGGTATCATCAGAACAGCGTCACGAACAAGAAACTGACGCTGACTTCCTACGCAGAGTCCTAGAAAAGAAGGACAAAGAAGCCGCAGAGCAAGCGGCTAACATAAAAAAAATGGCGCTTCTCTTCCAAGATATGGTAGGGATGATGATCCAGCAAGATCCTCCTGCTGAAGATCCTCCGATTGTCCTTGAAGATGACAAATGAGAGACATCGAATCCTCCTCCGGCTCTTTCAGCAGCCAAGGAAGAAACCATTTACAAGGCCGCAGTGGATGACCATATAGCTCAGCATATACGAGCTCACCAGGTAAATGAAGCGGCTGGGCAAATTGCTAGAACCGGACGACCCTACCCGGGCTGGTATGACCAAATTAGTTACCCGCCGGGATATACGATCCCTAAGTTCCACGTATATAAAGGGACAGGGAATCCGCATCAGCACGTCGCTCAATTTAGAGCCATGTGCGGTAACACTGGAGGTGATGATAAATTGCTGCTCCGCCAGTTTGTTGGCAGCCTGTCGGAAACGGCATTTGAGTGGTACTCTGAACTCCCAAATGACTATATCAAGACATTTACGGAGATGGAGCTGCTGTTTACACAGAGATTTGCGAGTGCTAGTGGACGCACCCCGATAACAGCACTGATTAATGCCAGGATAAGGCCAGGCGAAACGTGGGTACAATACGCAACACGATGGCGGAACCTATGGTCGAAATGCGAACAACGCATAGAAGAGGCTCCTGCAGTAGGCATGTTTGTGGGTACCCTTGATCCGCAAGCGACCATCTCACAGTTCATGATGTTCTTCAAGCCGACCACCTTCCAGACCTTGATTGATAAGCTGGCCCAAATGGACCAGATGGGCCATAGGCTTTCCTCTTTAAAGACGGAACCTTGGAATGAAAAGGGCAAAAGGAAAGCAACCTTCGTCGCCAACGCTCAACAACAACCGAGCAACTTAAAGCCGGTTGTCCGTCAAAACAATATGCATCCACGCCCATCCCTCGAGGAGAGACTGGGACGTCCTTACTCGTTTCCGTAGGATAAAACGAGAAGACTGTTCGAGCTGGCAGTGCGCAACAGACTCATCAATCTGCCGAGTCCAAAGCGTCCGTTGCAGCCAGGCGATGTCAACGATCCCAATTATTTTCCTTACCACCAAATGGTAAGTCACCCGATCGAGGATTGCTTCGTCTTTAAAGGATGGATCGAGGATCAGTATCTACAAGGCAAGTTTACGCTGTCCGAGAAGTGGAAAATAAACCCACCACAACCGCACACTCCAAAGAAGACGGACATACCGGGGGCAACTTGTTCTTTTGTTGAAGAAGCTTCGTGGGAGGTCGTGCTGTCAGCCAAAACCAAAAGGATGCTGAATGATCTCCAGACATGCCCGGCGATCGGATCGAAGAACTCGCTAGAACCCCAGATCGTCAAAGGGATGCTGAAGCCGCGCCCAACTCCAAAGATCGATGGTGAAGGCCCCAGCGCTCATACCCAGCCGTCAAAGTCTTCGAAGAAGAAGAGGACCAAAAAGCCCGTGCAGCCTGGTGACAAGCCCACGGACATGCAAAAACAGATTGACGCGTTGGAAGAATATAATCAGAAGGCGCGAACCCCAGTCACACTCCAAGAATTTCTCAGCCACGTCCTTGAGGACGGAGATGATGACAATGGAGAAGACTCGTCGGATGAATCTGAAGATTATGTGGCAAGCTGCCATGTGATCTCTCACTCGTCAATAAATGACGAAGAAGCTCCTTACATAGAGAAGCTGGGGGCAGATCCTGAACCAGAACTTCTGTGGCTGTCGGACGAGATGATCGATGCCTTCCTGAACGAAGCCCGTCTTAAAAGCAAAGCCGATCGGGAGCGCGAGATGGCCATATTTGAAAAGGCCAAACGCCGGCGACTGGACAAAAGGGTCGAAACACTCCCACCAGATCAAAATACATCCGCCGCAAATGAAAGCAGGATCAAGGCAAGGAAATGATTCGCCAATGCCATATCAATTGGGATGAGGCCGCCCTCTTTCAGAGAAAATTCTCCTGGTGGTATACATTTTGATGAAACGGACGTACACCCTAACTTCTGCTTATATCATTAGAGGATCGCGCATCCTACTGAAGGCTGCAACTCCTTTAAGTGTTGGTGGCAAGGATATGTCGCTCATAGACAACACGTCAATAGAATAAAGCGGGAAGCTCGTAGACAGCGAAAAAATACGACAGATGAGCATAAAAGAGTTGGCGGCAATTGTCATAGGGACAGCCCGGGGGATCACGAGTTCTCACCTTTGGAAGCGATTCTGACGAAGAAGCCGCCCTCAACCCTCTCTTCAAGTAATTCATTTATAAAACAAAAGAATTGGAGAGTTGCGAGAACGTTCAGCCGTACAATCTCACGCTACCCGGAAAGAATCTTGGACCCGCAAACGACGGAGCAAACGAAATGAGAAAGGAAAAGGAAAAAATGGCCTTTGTTGCCAACACTCAACAACAGCCGAGTAACCCGAGACCGTTTTGTCGTCAAAACAACAAGCCCCGATACCTCAATGAGAATTTGAAACGTCCTTACTCGTTTCCCAAAGATAAAACAAAGAGATTGTTCGAGCTAGCAGTGCGCAGCGGGCTCATCACTCTGCCAGATCCAAAACATCCATTGCAACCAGGCGACGTTAACAATCCTAACTATTGTCCCTACCACAGAGTAATGGGTCACCCACTCGAAAATTGCTACGTCTTCAAAAACTGGGTTGAAGACCAATACCAACAAGGCAAGTTCGCGCTGCCTGAAAAGTGGAAAGTAAACCCACCACAACCACATGCTCCGAGAAAGGTGGATATGCCGGGGGGCATCATGCTCATTCATAGGGAAAGCCCCATAGACCGAAAAGTCAGTAAACTAGAGATGCTTCTCAAATACGGCGACGACGGACCGAAACATCCCTAAAACTACTACCGCAGCATCCTTAGGCTGACGAGATAAAAAAAGGAGAAAAAGAAAAATATAAAAAAAAAATGATGAAAAAACGGTATGTCCATAAGCAAAAAGGGCACGGATGAAAACCCGAAAGTGCTCCGTGAGTAAAAACAGCAGGGCTACCGGCAAGTATTCGTGAAAACCCGAAAGGGCGCGACCTTGTAAAAAAAAAAGAGAAAAAGAATAAAAAAAAACGGTATGTCCACGAGCAAAATGGGCACGGATGAAAACCCAAAAGGGCTCCGTGAGTAAAAACAGCAGGACTACCGGCGAGTGTTTGTGAAAACCCGAAAGGGCGCAACCTCATTAAAAGACACTTATAGGGTCCTCTCGACCTTGTAAGGAGAAACCACCTGCGTGAGATCCTTACGACTTACAGAGGAACAATGCACTTAGGGATCCTCACGATTCCTAAGGAGAAAATACACTTACGAGATCCTCACGACTCGAAAGGAGAACTCTCTTATGGGACCCTCACGGCTCATAAGATTTGAAAGTCTTAAGTTACAAAGACCTAAACCTGTGCTTAAGAAATCCCCCCACAACCTTCGATAATGCCCTACAAGTAGTCCAATCTTGACCCTTGTATACAATCCACGGGCGCGAATAAACATTTCCCTAACTAAGTCCCATACGAGACTAGGGATATGTTTGCATGGTAAACAACCCTTGTAAATCCTCTCGACTTACAAGGAGAAAACCCTCCCGTAGGATCCTTACGACTTACAGAGGAACAATGCACTTAGGAACCCTCACGATTCCTAGGGAGAAAATACACCTATAAGATCCTCACGACTTGTAGGGAGAAATACCTTTGTGAGACCCTTACGGCTCATGAAGTCAAAAGCCTTAGTCGACAGGACCCTTAACCCTGTTTACTAAGCCACCTTTGTTCAACATCGACAGAGGCAAATGATGATTCGCTCCTAGAAATATCCCAGTTGCAGCGATGCTGATGCCTAAACCGGTATCAAATTCTAAGCCCTTTCAAGGCAAATGATGATTCGCTCCTGGCAATATCCCAGTTGCAGTGATGCTGATGCCTAAACCGGTATCAAATTCCAAGTCCTTTCACGGCAAATGATGATTCGCTCCTGGCAATATTCCAGTCGCAGCGATGCTGATGCCAAGATTGGTATCATATCCCAAATCCCCTACTCGCAAAAAAAAAAAAAAAATCAGCGAGCCAAAAAAAAATGCATACGAAATAGCCGAAATGATGGGGCAACTTGTAAACAAAATCAGCAAGTAAAAATGTATGCATGCAAAATAGCCGAAATGATTGGGCAACTCACAATAAAAAGCAGCGGGTAAAAAGAAAAACAGCCGAAATGATTGGGCACCACGAAAAATAGCCGAAATGATTGGGCAATCGCGATTTTCGCGATATAAAAAGTTGAAATGATAGAGCATCGCGGAAAGAATAAAAAAATAAAAGAATGAAACTTTTTGCCCTACAGGTGAAATCACATTGATCCCTGTATACAATCCAGGGGCACAGATAAAGAGGGAACCATACCTTCCCAACAGGCTCCATCAGAAAGCGAAGCCAAATCTCGACGGTTCATAGACAACCTAGAGACAATCTCGACATTTGTCGCAATATTACAGACACGATGTCAGCAAATGAAGCAAAGGAAGATCCCTAGCTTCAGGGTCTCGACGTCAACATCGACGACTTAGAGATCAACACCCGCATGCTTTGTCCCTCCAACCTGATGCAGACATGACGTCAACAACCGACCTCAGAGTCCCAACGAAACGGAGCCATGGCAAAGGCCCTAGTCCCAAATCTCAACGGCCACATCTGTAGCCTGGAGACCAACAATGGTGTGCCTCCTCATTCCAGCAGCACAAAGGTGTTACACCACCAAGCGGAGCGATGGCAAAATCCCAACTCTGCCTTAGCATTCATCTCGTTACAGCAGACGCAATGTTAACAACGGCGTTCCTTCGCAGTCCAGCAGGATATACATGCAAAGTTAATAAAAGACCCCATGGTCAGCAAAGCGGAGTGATGGCAAAATCCCAGCTCCACCTAGCACTCGTCTCGTCATAGCGGACACATTATCAAGCAAAGCGGAACAGCGGCAACTCCCAGTTCCATGACTCGACGATGTACTCCCATAAAGAGTCAAATCCCAACTCCGTGAAATGCGGATATAATCAAAAAAATTCCTGGTCACGTGGAACGCGGAAAACGTCACTCTTTGACCCCGTGGAAAACGTCCAGAGTGGATCTTGGTCCTCGCAGAGCACGGCAGTGAACCCATGTGAAGTATCCAGAGCGGAGCCTAGTCCTCGCCTAACGCGGCAGTGAAACCGTGTGAAGCATCTAGTGCAAAATTCCTAGTTACGTGGAACACGGATAATGTCACTCTTTGACCCCGTGGAAAACGTCCAGAGCGGATCCTGGTCCTCGCAGAGCACGGCAGTGAACCCGTGTGAAGCATCCAGAGCGGAGCCTAGTCCTCGCCGAGCACGGCAGTGAACCCGTGTGAAGCATCTAGTGCAAAATTCCTGGTTACGTGGAACGCGGATAACGTCACTCTTTGACCCCGTGGAAAACGTCCAGAGCGAATCCTGGTCCTCGCAGAGCACGGCAGTGAACCCGTGTGAAGCATCCAGAGCGGAGCCTAGTCCTCGCCGAGCGCGGCAGTGAACCCGTGTGAAGCATCTAGTGCAAAATTCCTGGTTACGTGGAATGCGGATAATGTCACTCTCTGACCCCGTGGAAAACGTCCAGAGCGGATCCTGGTCCTCCCAGAGCACGGCAGTGAACCCGTGTGAAGCACCCAGAGCGGAGCCTAGTCCTCGCCGAGCGCGGCAGTGAACCCGTGTGAAGCATCTAGTGCAAAATTCCTGGTTACGTGGAACGCGGATAATGTCACTCTCTGACCCCGTGGAAAACGTCCAGAGCGGATCCTGGTCCTCGCAGAGCACGGCAGTGAACCCGTGTGAAGCACCCAGAGCGGAGCCTAGTCCTCGTCGAACACGGCAATGAACCTGTGTGAAGCATCTAGTGCAAAATTCCTGGTTACATGGAACGCGGATAACGTCACTCTTTGACCCCGCGGAAAACGCCCAAAGCGGAGCCTAGTCCTCGCCTAACGCGGCAGTGAACCCGTGTGAAGCATCTAGAGAAAAATTCCTGGTCACGTGGAACACGGATAACGTCACTCTTCGACCCCGTGGAAAACGTCTAGAGCGGATCCTGGTCCTCGCAGAACACGGCAGTGAACCCGTGCAAAGCATCCAGAGCGGAGCCTAGTCCTTGCCTAACGCGGCAGTGAACCCGTGTGAAGCATCTAGAGCAAAATTCCTGGTCACGTGGAACACGGATAACGTCACCTTTTGACCCCGTGGAAAACGTCCAGAGCAGATCCTGGTCCTCGTAGAACACGGTAGTGAACCCGTGTGAAGCATCCAGAGCGGAGCCTAGTCCTCGCCTAACGCGGCAGTGAACCCGTGTGAAGCATCTAGTGCAAAATTCCTGGTCACGTGGAACGCGTAAAACGTCACTCTTTGACCCTGTGGGAAACGTCCAGAGCGGATCCTGGTCTTCACAACAATATGGAGTGATCACCACCGCGACATTCATCTCGATACAGCAGACGCGATACCAGCAAACGAAGAGAAGGCCAAATTCCTAACTTCAACGTCTTAACGGCAAGTCATATAAAGCCTGAAAGACCATCAGAGATCATCCAACACCAGCATGGAGTGGTCACCACCTCGACGTTCGTCTCGATACAGCAGACGAGATGTCACGACAGCGTTCTTCCTCCAACAGGATTCGCACATGACAAAGCAAACGAAGCGAAGGCCAAATTCCTAGCTTCAATGTCTTAACGGCAAGTCATATAAAGCCCGAAAGACAATCGGAGATCATCTCGAACCAATGCGGAGTAGTCACTACCTCGACGTTCGTCTCGATACAGCAGACACAACATCACCAAAAGGAGCCACGGCAAAATCCCTAGTTCCAAACCTCGACGGTTCACCAGCAACCTAGAGACAACCGCGACATTCGTCTTGATACAGAGGACGCAATGCCAACAAAACGAAGCAAAGGCCAAATTCCTAGCTTCAGGGTCTTAACGGCAAGTCATATAAAGCCTGAAAGACTATCGGAGATCATCCCACACCAGCGCGGAGTGGTTATGACTCATCGGGGCTCTCCAAAATGAGCCTAACCTCAAGTAAAAAGCGGCATGGCAAATTCCTAGCGCTTGCTCTTCCGACGGTCAAACTGCCAAGGAGGATTGCTTGAAGACGTCTTGTCCAGCCCCCGAAGGGATCAGAGATACGGTAGTCGCAGGGCTACTCGAACAGCACGATTGCCTATCAAGGAATATATCAGCTCATGCGACGGTACGACGGCCAAAACCCTAAGTACCACAGACCCTAACGGACTTCTGTCGTAAAGAGCAGAGGTTAATTGTGACGTTAGGATATTCTTGCGAGATCTGCTCGATCCGTTTCGACTCGTGAGGAAATTGATGTCTTTGCGAGAACTTCTCGATTCGTCTCGACTCGTGAGATAAAGCCTTAGGCAGTAGGGATTAAAAAACCTGTTTCCTAAGCACTGGGACCCTGCAAGTCGGCCCAAAACGGTCTCTTGCATACCTTCCACGGGTCTCACTCTCCAAAGTCGAATCTCGACAAGGAGGGAAACAACCGCTTACGGGTCCTCTCGACTCGTAAGAGGGAAAATTCTCTTATAGGATCCTTACGACTTATGAGAGAAAACACACTTAGGAGTCCTCACGGCCCCTAAGGAGAAAATACACCTACGAGATCCTCTCGATCCGTAGGGAGAAAAGTCTTTATGAGACCCTCATGGCTCATAAAGTTGAAAAGTCTTAGGTGGCAGATCCTAACCCTGTCTCCTAAGCTATCACTGCCCTACAAAGAGGTTAAGATGGACCATCTATGAGCCACACTTGCCAAAGCTACATGCCACTGAAGTGAAGAAGTTACTCATGAGCGTATAAACTACTCCACGCCAGAATAAGACATAAAGAAATACAAGGGTGCGACTAATGGAGTTGAGAGTTTGGAACTATATCTCTTAAGAGTCGAGATTTGAGTTAATGATAAATGACGACGCTTGTGTCCGCTCGTTATCTTCTCAGATCAAGATTCTGAAAGTTATATACCAACCCGAAACTGGTCATATGCTATGCATAACTCTGCACTACTTCACCCACGTACATACTTACGTGGGCAAAGTAGTGGGGGGCATTTGTTCCGGCCAAAAATTTCTGCGTAGAAGAGTCCAAGATATCAAATGACAGCGATACGCTTAAGGAAATGGGAACCAGTATCTTCCGGGATGTTTTTTGATAAACTCCCGAATGAGAAATAGATAAATTTTGATGGTATCGAAAGCGGCTCGAAAAACCCTTCGATTTGATATATTATGGGCCTCGTAATTCATTCGGGATCAAAAGTTATGAGGAATTACGTGTCCACACGTGATGGGCCTTTAAGAACCCGCTGGAGGAGTCAAAAGATATAATAAAAACTCAGAAAAGACCCCAATGGGGCATCACGTGCTCACACGTGACCATGGGTCACGTGCAGACACGTGATGGGCTTTTAAAGCCTCTAAAATAATGAATGGAATTTAATTCTAAAAGTCAGAAAATACCTCAACGACGTATCACGTGATTACACGTGACCAATGGTCACGTGTTGACACGTGATGGTTAAAACTGAAACATAAATAAGCGGCTGAGAAAGGAACCCAATTGGGGGTCACGTGCTCACACGTGACCAAAGGTCACGTGCCAGCACGTGCCAGGCTTTAAAAAGCCTTATAATTTAATAGAATTGAATTCTAAAAGCTTCTAAATCTTTCCAAATGGAAAGGAATTATGGGGACCGTTGGATTAAAGATCCAAGGGTGATTAAAAATCACCAATTTATGGAAAAATCTTAAATAAGGAAAGATCTCCCTAAATCTCACCGAAATAACAAACAGAATATCTTTGGATTTAAAATCCAACGGTGAATAAAAATTCACTGTGTGATCTAAAGGATCATATTAATTATGAAATCAAATTAAAATCTTTCAATGAAAGATTCACAAAACAAATTGATTCTCTTCCTCCTCCTATAAATAGGAGCCAAGAGAAGAGAAGAGGGATCTACTTTTTTGGGAGAAGAAACAGAGGGAGGAGAATTTAATTCTCAAGAGAAAAAAGAAAAGAGGGGAGAATTTAATTCTCTGCAAAAGAAAAACCCTAGGTAAGAAAAGAGAGGCTTCAAAAGAGAATTTAATTCTTAAAATCCAAGAGTTTAACTCTTATATAAAAAAAGAACTTAGTTCTTCTTCTGGTTGAAGATCTGCACAGAGCACATCTCCCCATAGGATGAGAATTTAATTCTCATCGGGTCGAGATCCTGCCATGCACATCCTAAATTTAGAAGGGGAATTGGGTTTTGAGAATTTAATTCTCCCAAACTCACAAGAGTTTAATTCCTCCTAAAATGAAACTAGGGTTTAACCCTAATCAAGAATTTAATTCTTTTACATATATGGGAATTTAATTTCTTTGAAAAGAAATCAGGGTTTTATCCTAAATAAGAATTTAATTCTTTCACGATAGGAATTTAATTCCTCCAAAATCATAATTAGGGTTTAACCCTACAAAGAATTTAATTCTTAAAAGATCTCTGTGCATGAAAAAACTAAGGCCACGTGCCCTACGTGACCCCTGAACAGATCCCCAAAAATGAGAAGAGGAAAGCTTTGAGGTAGTGCCTCACGTATTCCCACGTGACCTTCATTATATATGGAACAAAAGCAAAGGCAGAAACAATTCTGGGCGCTCTCACGTGTTACCACGTGACCCCTAATAAATGTTCTAATAAATCAGGGCATGATTATACATCACGTGCCCACACGTGATGGCTATGAAAATTAAAAGTGTTTAACACTTGTTTGTAGAACAAAATAAAGTGGATCTGGCCCCACTTTTTGATGCCATCACGTGCTCCCACATGACTCCCAAAACGCAGAAAGAAAAAGCAAAGGAAATGAAAGCTTTGGGCGCTCTCACGTGTTATCACGTGACCCCTCAGCAAATGCTTTAACAATTGGCGCACAGATCCCCATCACGTGCCCAACACGTGATGCTTTAAAATAAAAATAAAAGTGTTTAACACTTGTTCGCAGATTTGAGGATAAACCAAAAGGAGATCTGGCTCCATATTTAGGGCGCCCTCACATGTCACCACGTGAGCCCTAATGAGCATTCTAACAGACCAGAGCGGGGGCCTTCATCACGTGCTCACACGTGATGGCCGCCAGAATTAAAAGAGTTAAACACTGATCTGCAGAATAAAATAAAGGGAATCAGGGCGCTCTCACGTGTCCACACGTGACCCCTCTCTCCTTAGTGTTTAACACTAATCTGAAGACTTTGTCCTCAGTGTTTAACACTGATTTTCTTAGTGTTTAACACTAATTGGAAAACTCTGTTCCCGGTGTTTAACACTGATTTGCTTTAGTGTTTAACACTAGTTTGAAATCTCTGCTACCAGTGTTTAACACTGATTTGCTTTTGTGTTAACACTAATTTGAAAGCCCTGTTTCTAACACTGGTTATCTTTTAGTGTTTAACACTAACTTGCTAATCTAATTCCAGTGTTCAACACTGTTGGTCTTTAGTGTTTAACACTAGCTTTAGCCCAATTGGCTAAGTTTCTAGAGGCAAAGCCTCTCTTTCAATGAGCCAACAGAGGGCCAATATTTAAAACATAATTGGACTTAGCCCAAACTGGCCATAAGTCCTCAAATCGTCTTGAACTGAGCACATCTGCTCTTTCAACCAACTCATTGGTTCAAGGGTACATCTCTGAACTCCTCTGATATTTGTCGTTGTAATCCTTCAACGTCTACAGAGAGGTGACGGGTCCCAACAACCACACATCAACACGGACTGTGGGGTCCTTAAACTCATGGACTCATGCGTCCTTAAACCAAGATACGGACTGTGGGGTTCTTAAACCCGCGGACTTATGCGTCCTTAAACTAACGGACTAATGCGTCCTTAAACACACCCATATGGACTGTGGGGTCCTTAAACCCATGGACTTATGCGTCCTTAAACTACCAATGGACCACTATGTCCCTAAACTGGAGATGGACCACCACGTCCCTAAACTGGAACATGGACCACCACGTCCCTAAACTGGCAATGGACCACCACGTCCCTAAACTGGCATTGGACCACCATGTCCCTAAACTGGAACAATAGAGCCCAAACGCTCTTTTGTCGGATCTAAACGATCCCGTTAAGTTGATCTTAGTCTCAAACTGGACTAACGTATCCTTAACAAACGTTTAAGTTGATCTTAGCCTCAAATACGGCTAACGCATCCTTAAACCAAAACTTTCAAAACAGACTTTAGTCCCAAATTGGACTATAGATCTCCCAACCAATTTTGGTTCAAGGGTACATCTCTGAACTCCTCTGACATATGTCGTTGTAATCCTTCAACGTCGTCAGAGAGGTGATGGGTCCCGATGGCCATACATTCAATGGACCACCATGTCCCTAAACTGGCAAAATGGACCACCACGTCCCTAAACTGGCAATGGACCACCATGTCCCTAAACTGGAACAATAGAGCCCAAATGCTCTTTTGTCGGATCTAAACGATCCCGTTTAAGTTGATCTTAGCCTCAAATATGGCTAACGTGTCCTTAAACCTTAAAACAGACTTTAGTCCCAAATTGGACTCTAGATCCCCCAATCAACTTTGGTTCAAGGGTACATCTCTGAACTCCTCTGACATCTGTCGTTGTAATCCTTCAACGTCGTCAGAGAGGTGATGGGTCCCAACGGCCATACATGTAATGGACCACTATGTCCCTAAACTGGAACATTAGAGCCAATTGCTCTTTTGTCGGATCTAAACGATCCCGTTAAGTTGATCTTAGTCTCAAATATGGCTAACGTATCCTTAACAAACGTTTGAGTTGATCTTAGCCTCAAATATGGCTAACGTATCCTCAAACCAAAACCCCAAACCCAAATCTAAGAAAACACGGATTTGGACTAATCCACGTCCTACGGGCGACGACATAAATTGGTCTCCGTATACAATCCACGGGCAACCAAAAACATAACAAACACCCACGACATGAAGTGACCATCTGGAGAAGGAGAAAGTTGTTATCGCGATGCGGTAGCGTAATTAACTGCAGGGGCTTGCGCCTGCCGGGAAGAGCGTCCCCACAATCAAAAACCCCTCAAACGAGGGGGAATCTGACGAAGTCTGCTACATCGGCCGCATCCGTTTAAACCTTCGATATATGGTGCCATAAATCAACTTGGCATCTTCGGAGAGGTGAACGGATAGCACCAATTAGCATCTGCCCCGAATCTCAGTGCCAAGACATCGCAGTCTTGTGCGCCATCTTTCGGAGGGGAACAGATTCTGGCACGCCCGGTGGGACCTCTTCCTCTTTCCACTCCACACTTCGTGTGTCGTGTTCGCGAACGAATCGCGGTTTGCTGTGGTTGCCTGTGGATTTGAGGTACTAAGATTTGGTGTCTTGCTCCGTGCAGAAAACAGAAGATCAATGGCTTCAAACTGCACTACCTGCAACTGCAACTCTCGCTCCGTCCTTGCTGGAGGAGTGACTTACGGGTCCCAAGCGGCCTCCCTTTTCAAGATACCAGTGGAGCAGGTGACTCAAGCCACCGCTGGACTATTCTTCGGGACCCTGCTCCCACCGATGAGCTTCAATGCCCCAATGACATCGCAAGAAGCTCCAAAGAAGTTGGTCTTTGATCGGCTTGCTACTGTCGCGGCCCCTCTCAACGGGTCGCCCAACTTCAATTCCTCAGTTTCCAACAGACTGGGCCAGAACGTCTACGAGTCCGTGATACCCGAAGCTGCCATCCCAAAGCGGATAGCCATCCCGGCTCAAGCGGACGAAATCATTGGAAAGGCTCCTCCTTCCAAGAAGTCAGTTTTTACAAGGCTGGCCATTCCGGTTGCTGCTCCAGGCGAGGTCCTCAAAGCTGCTTCCCCTGCTCCGAGGTCTGTCTTTGACAGATTAGACATTGCTGCTCAACGGGTGTCAGTCTTCGATAGGCTAACACCAATAACAGTCTCTCCTCAAAGCAGGGGGCACGACGAAGTCACCCTTCTAGCTGAAACAACTCCATCCGCAAGGCACGCTCGACGTCGCCACTGGCGTCAAGTGAGGAAGGCTGGGGGCAACTCCCCATCCGAGATAACTGTGCCAGCTCTAACGGTGGGGATCGATGCTGCTGTTCCAACCGGGAACAGCTTTGAATTGCTCAACAAGGTGCGCAGAAACTCTCCTACTACGGTGCTGAAGAGAACTCCTTCACCTGTGGAGAATACTCCAGAGAAGAAGCTGGAGCAGCCCCCTCAACGGCTGTCCTCTAAAATTTATAAGGTCTGGCGACAGGTCCAGGAGTCAGTGATTGATCAAGACTATCTTCGCCGACAGAAAAGGATGAGGGTTCGGCAGGAGAAGGGATACTCTGTCAAGCCAGAGAAAGCAACAACAGGCTGGGTGCCCACTGCAACGGCTCCCTCCACACCATTCGCTCAAAAGAAAAGGAGGCCGCAAAAAGCCCCTGTGAACGTGGCGAGCCGTAAACGCGCTGAGCACAAACACCCCAAGTCTGGGGGTATGGTGGTGCACACTGTCTATATGGCATCCGGGAAAGAGGATAGCCGTGCTTCGACGGGTCACCGACCACTCACCCGATCCATGACCAAAGCCCAGGAGAAACAACAGAAGCTTCGGGAGATGATGACTGCGATGGCTGCACTTACCAGGCCAAAAGAAAGCTCGGAGGTATCATCAGAACAGCGTCACGAACAAGAAACTGACGCTGACTTCCTACGCAGAGTCCTAGAAAAGAAGGACAAAGAAGCCGCAGAGCAAGCGGCTAACATAAAACAAATGGCGCTTCTCTTCCAAGATATGGTAGGGATGATGATCCAGCAAGATCCTCCTGCTGAAGATCCTCCGATTGTCCTTGAAGATGACAAAGGAGAGACATCGAATCCTCCTCCGGCTCTTTCAGCAGCCAAGGAAGAAACCATTTACAAGGCCGCACTGGATGACCATATAGCTCAGCATATACGAGCTCACCAGGTAAATGAAGCGGCTGGGCAAATTGCTAGAACCGGACGACCCTACCCGGGCTGGTATGACCAAATTAGTTACCCGCCGGGATATACGATCCCTAAGTTCCACGTATATAAAGGGACAGGGAATCCGCATCAACACGTCGCTCAATTTAGAGCCATGTGCGGTAACACTGGAGGTGATGATAAATTGCTGCTCCGCCAGTTTGTTGGCAGCCTGTCGGAAACGGCATTTGAGTGGTACTCTGAACTCCCAAATGACTCTATCAAGACATTTACGGAGATGGAGCTGCTGTTTACACAGAGATTCGCGAGTGCTAGTGGACGCACCCCGATAACAGCACTGATTAATGCCAGGATAAGGCCAGGCGAAACGTGGGTACAATACGCAACACGATGGCGGAACCTATGGTCGAAATGCGAACAACGCATAGAAGAGGCTCCTGCAGTAGGCATGTTTGTGGGTACCCTTGATCCGCAAGCGACCATCTCACAGTTCATGATGTTCTTCAAGCCGACCACCTTCCAGACCTTGATTGATAAGCTGGCCCAAATGGACCAGATGGGCCATAGGCCTTCCTCTTTAAAGACGGAACCTTGGAATGAAAAGGGCAAAGGGAAAGCAACCTTCGTCGCCAACGCTCAACAACAACCGAGCAACTTAAAGCCGGTTGTCCGTCAAAACAATATGCGTCCACGCCCATCCCTCGAGGAGAGACTGGGACGTCCTTACTCGTTTCCGTAGGATAAAACGAGAAGACTGTTCGAGCTGGCAGTGCGCAACAGACTCATCAATCTGCCGAGTCCAAAGCGTCCGTTGCAGCCAGGCGATGTCAACGATCCCAATTATTTTCCTTACCACCAAACGGTAAGTCACCCGATCGAGGATTGCTTCGTCTTTAAAGGATGGATCGAGGATCAGTATCTACAAGGCAAGTTTACGCTGTCCGAGAAGTGGAAAATAAACCCACCACAACCGCACACTCCAAAGAAGACGGACATACCGGGGGCAACTTGTTCTTTTGTTGAAGAAGCTTCGTGGGAGGTCGTGATGTCAGCCAAAACCAAAAGGATGCTGAATGATCTCCAGACATGCCCGGCGATCGGATCGAAGAACTCGCTAGAACCCCAGATCGTCAAAGGGATGCTGAAGCCGCGCCCAACTCCAAAGATCGATGGTGAAGGCCCCAGCGCTCATACCCAGCCGTCAAAGTCTTCGAAGAAGAAGAGGACCAAAAAGCCCGTGCAGCCTGGTGACAAGCCCACGGACATACAAAAACAGATTGACGCGTTGGAAGAATATAATCAGAAGGCGCGAACCCCAGTCACACTCCAAGAATTTCTCAGCCACGTCCTTGAGGACGGAGATGATGACAATGGAGAAGACTCGTCGGATGAATCTGAAGATTATGTGGCAAGCTGCCATGTGATCTCTCACTCGTCAATAAATGACGAAGAAGCTCCTTACACAGAGAAGCTGGGGGCAGATCCTGAACCAGAACTTCTGTGGCTGTCGGACGAGATGATCGATGCCTTCCTGAACGAAGCCCGTCTTAAAAGCAAAGCCGATCGGGAGTGCGAGATGGCCATATTTGAAAAGGCCAAACGCCGGCGACTGGACAAAAGGGTCGAAACACTCCCACCAGATCAAAATACATCCGCCGCAAATGAAAGCAGGATCAAGGCAAGGAAACGATTCGCCAAAGCCATATCAATGGGGATGAGGCCGCCCTCTTTCAGAGAAAATTCTCCTGGTGGTATACATTTTGATGAAACGGACGTACACCCTAACTTCTGCTTATATCATCAGAGGATCGCGCATCCTACTGAAGACTGCAACTCCTTTAAGTGTTGGTGGCAAGGATATGTCGCTCATAGACAACACGTCAATAGAATAAAGCGGGAAGCTCGTAGACAGCGAAAAAATACGACAAATGAGCATAAAAGAGTTGGCGGCAATTGTCATAGGGACGAGCCCGGGGGATCACGAGTTCTCACCTTTGGAAGCGATTCTGACGAAGAAGCCGCCCTCAACCCTCTCTTCAAGGAATTCATTTATAAAACAAAAGAATTGGAGAGTTGCGAGAACGTTCAGCCGTACAATCTCACGCTACCCGAAATGAATCTTGGTCCCGCAAACGACTGAGCAAACGAAATGAGAAAGGAAAAGGAAAAATCGGCCTTTGTTGCCAACACTCAACAACAGCCGAGTAACCCAAGACCGTTTTGTCGTCAAAACAACAAGCCCCGATACCTCAATGAGAAGTTGAAACGTCCTTACTCGTTTCCCAAAGATAAAACAAAGAGATTGTTCGAGCTAGCATTGCGCAGCGGGCTCATCACTCTGCCAGATCCAAAACATCCATTGCAACCAGGCGACGTTAACAATCCTAACTATTGTCCCTACCACAGAGTAATGGGTCACCCACTCGAAAATTGCTACGTCTTCAAAAACTGGGTTGAAGACCAATACCAACAAGGCAAGTTCGCGCTGCCCGAAAAGTGGAAAGTAAACCCGCCACAACCACATGCTCCGAGAAAGGTGGATATGCCGGGGGCATCATGCTCATTCATAGGGAAAGCCCCATAGACCGAAAAGTCAGTAAACTACAGATGCTTCTCAAATACGGCGACGGCGGACCGAAACGTCCCTAAAACTACTACCGCAGCATCCTTAGGTTGACGAGATAAAAAAAGGAGAAAAAGAAAAATATAAAAAAAAATGATGAAAAAACGGTATGTCCATAAGCAAAAAGGGCACGGATGAAAACCCGAAAGGGCTCCGTGAGTAAAAACAGCAGGGCTACCGGCAAGTATTCGTGAAAACCCGAAAGGGCGCGACCTTGTAAAAAAAAAGAGAAAAAGAATAAAAAAAAACGGTATGTCCATGAGCAAAATGGGCACGGATGAAAACACAAAAGGGCTCCGTGAGTAAAAACAGCAGGACTACCGGCGAGTGTTTGTGAAAACCCGAAAGGGCGCAACCTCGTTAAAAGACACTTATAGGGTCCTCTCGACCTTGTAAGGAGAAACCACCTGCGTGAGATCCTTACGACTTACAGAGGAACAATACACTTAGGGATCCTCACGATTCCTAAGGAGAAAATACACTTACGAGATCCTCACGACTCGCAAGGAGAACTCTCTTATGGGACCTTCACGGCTCGTAAGATTTGAAAGTCTTAAGTTACAAAGACCTAAACCTGTGCTTAAGCAATCCCCCCACAACCTTCGATAATGCCCTACAAGTAGTCCAATCTTGACCCTTGTATACAATCCACGGGCGCGAATAAACATTTCCCTAACTAAGTCCCATCCGAGACTAGGGATATGTTTGCATGGTAAACAGCCCTTGTAAATCCTCTCGACTTACAAGGAGAAAACCCACCCGTAGGATCCTTACGACTTACAGAGGAACAATGCACTTAGGAACCCTTACGATTCCTAGGGAGAAAATACACCTATAAGATCCTTACGACTTGTAGGGAGAAATACCTTTGTGAGACCCTTACGGCTCATGAAGTCAAAAGCCTTAGTCGACAGGACCCTTAACCCTGTTTACTAAGCCACCTTTGTTCAACATCGACAGAGGCAAATGATGATTCGCTCCTAGCAATATCCCAGTTGCAGCGATGCTGATGCCTAAACCGGTATCAAATTCTAAGCCCTTTCAAGGCAAATGATGATTCGCTCCTGGCAATATCCCAGTTGCAGTGATGCTGATGCCTAAACCGGTATCAAATTCCAAGTCCTTTCACGGCAAATGATGATTCGCTCCTGGCAATATTCCAGTCGCAGCGATGCTGATGCCAAGATTGGTATCATATCCCAAATCCCCTACTCGCAAAAAAAAAAAAATCAGCGAGCCAAAAAAAATGCATACGAAATAGCCGAAATGATGGGGCAACTTGCAAACAAAATCAGCAAGTAAAAATGTATGCATGCAAAATAGCCGAAATGATTGGGCAACTCGCAATAAAAAGCAGCGGGTAAAAAGAAAAATAGCCGAAATGATTGGGCACCACGAAAAATAGCCGAAATGATTAGGCAATCGCGATTTTCGCGATATAAAAAGCTGAAATGATAGAGCATCGCAGAAAGAATAAAAAAATAAAAGAATGAAACTTTTTGCTCTACAGGTGAAATCACATTGATCCCTGTATACAATCCAGGGGCACAGATAAAGAGGGAACCATACCTTCCCAACAGGCTCCATCAGAAAGCGAAGCCAAATCTCGACAGTTCATAGACAACCTAGAGACAATCTCGACATTTATCGCAATATTACAGACACGATGTCAGCAAATGAAGCAAAGGAAGATCCCTAGCTTCAGGGTCTCGACGTCAACATCGACGACTTAGAGATCAACACCAGCATGCTTTGTCCCTCCAACCTGATGCAGACATGACGTCAACAACCGACCTCAGAGTCGCAACGAAACGGAGCCATGGCAAAGGCCCTAGTCCCAAATCTCAACGGCCACATCTGTAGCCTGGAGACCAA
This sequence comes from Agapanthus africanus, assembly GCA_030015575.1. Lineage (NCBI taxonomy): Eukaryota > Viridiplantae > Streptophyta > Magnoliopsida > Asparagales > Amaryllidaceae > Agapanthus > Agapanthus africanus. The sequence continues at coordinate 733,970,519 of CM057341.1, read as the reverse complement.
CAACGGTGTGCCTCCTCATTCCAGCAGCACAAAGGTGTTACACCATCAAGCGGAGCGATGGCAAAATCCCAACTCCGCCTTAGCATTCGTCTCGTTACAGCAGACGCAATGTTAACAACGGCGTTCCTTCGCAGTCCAGCAGGATATACATGCAAAGTTAATAAAAGACCCCATGGTCAGCAAAGCGGAGTGATGGCAAAATCCCAGCTCCACCTAGCACTCGTCTCGTTATAGCGGACACATCATCAAGCAAAGCGGAACAGTGGCAACTCCCAGTTCCATGACTCGACGATGTACTCCCACAAAGAGTCAAATCCCAACTCCGTGAAATGCGGATATAATCAACAAAATTCCTGGTCGCGTGGAACGCGGAAAACGTCACTCTTTGACCCCGTGGAAAACGTCCAGAGCGGATCCTGGTCCTCGCAGAGCACGGCAGTGAACCCGTGTGAAGCATCCAGAGCGGAGCCTAGTCCTCGCCTAACGCGGCAGTGAAACCGAGTGAAGCATCTAGTGCAAAATTCCTGGTCATGTGGAATGCGGAAAACGTCACTCTTTGACCCCGTGGAAAACGTCCAGAGCGGATCCTGGTCCTCGCAGAGCACGGCAGTGAACCCATGTGAAGCATCCAGAGCGGAGCCTAGTCCTCGCCTAACGCGGCAGTGAAACCGTGTGAAGCATCTAGTGCAAAATTCCTGGTTACGTGGAACACGGATAATGTCACTCTTTGACCCCGTGGAAAACGTCCAGAGCGGATCCTGGTCCTCGCAGAGCACGGCAGTGAACCCGTGTGAAGCATCCAGAGCGGAGCCTAGTCCTCGCCGAGCACGGCAGTGAACCCGTGTGAAGCATCTAGTGCAAAATTCCTGGTTACGTGGAACGCGGATAACGTCACTCTTTGACCCCGTGGAAAACGTCCAGAGCGAATCCTGGTCCTCGCAGAGCACGGCAGTGAACCCGTGTGAAGCATCCAGAGCGGAGTCTAGTCCTCGCCGAGCGCGGCAGTGAACCCGTGTGAAGCATCTAGTGCAAAATTCCTGGTTACGTAGAACGCGGATAATGTCACTCTCTGACCCCGTGGAAAACGTCCAGAGCGGATCCTGGTCCTCGCAGAGCACGGCAGTGAACCCGTGTGAAGCACCCAGAGCGGAGCCTAGTCCTCGCCGAGCGCGGCAGTGAACCCGTGTGAAGCATCTAGTGCAAAATTCCTGGTTACGTGGAACGCGGATAATGTCACTCTCTGACCCCGTGGAAAACGTCCAGAGCGGATCCTGGTCCTCGCAGAGCACGGCAGTGAACCCGTGTGAAGCACCCAGAGCGGAGCCTAGTCCTCGCCGAACACGGCAGTGAACCCGTGTGAAGCATCTAGTGCAAAATTCCTGGTTACGTGGAACGCGGATAACATCACTCTTTGACCCCGCGGAAAACGCCCAGAGCGGAGCTTAGTCCTCGCCTAACGCGGCAGTGAACCCGTGTGAAGCATCTAGAGCAAAATTCCTGGTCACGTGGAACACGGATAACGTCACTCTTCGATCCCGTGGAAAACGTCTAGAGCGGATCCTGATCCTCGTAGAACACGGCAGTGAACCCGTGCGGAGCATCCAGAGCGGAGCCTAGTCCTTGCCTAACGCGGCAGTGAACCCGTGTGAAGCATCTAGAGCAAAATTCCTGGTCACGTGGAACATGGATAACGTCACCTTTTGACCCCATGGAAAACGTCCAGAGCGGATCCTGGTCCTCGCAGAACACGGCAGTGAACCCGTGTGAAGCATCCAGAGCAGAGCCTAGTCCTCGCCTAACGCGGCAGTGAACCCGTGTGAAGCATCTAGTGCAAAATTCCTGGTCATATGGAACGCGGAAAACGTCACTCTTTGACCCCGTGGGAAACGTCCAGAGCGGATCCTGGTCCTCACACCAACATGGAGTGATCACCACCGCGACATTCGTCTCGATACAGCAGACGCGATACCAGCAAACGAAGCGAAGGCCAAATTCCTAGCTTCAACGTCTTAACGGCAAGTCATATAAAGCCTGAAAGACCATCAGAGATCATCCCACACCAGCATGGAGTGGTCACCACCTCGACGTTCGTCTCGATACAGCAGACGAGATGTCACGACAGCGTTCTTCCTCCAACAGGATTCGCACATGACAAAGCAAACGAAGCGAAGGCCAAATTCCTAGCTTCAATGTCTTAACGGCAAGTCATATGAAGCCCGAAAGACAATCGGAGATCATCTCGAACCAATGCGGAGTAGTCACCACCTCGACGTTCGTCTCGATACAGCAGACGCGACATCACCAAAAGGAGCCACGGCAAAATCCCTAGTTCCAAACCTCGACGGTTCACCAGCAACCTAGAGACAACCGCGACATTCGTCTCGATACAGAGGACGCAATGCCAACAAAACGAAGCAAAGGCCAAATTTCTAGCTTCAGGGTCTTAACGGCAAGTCATATAAAGCCTGAAAGACTATCGGAGATCATCCCACACCAGCGCGGAGTGGTTATGACTCATCGGGGCTCTCCAAAATGAGCCTAACCTCAAGTAAAAAGCGGCATGGCAAATTCCTAGCGCTTGCTCTTCCGACGGTCAAACTGCCAAGGAGGATTGCTTGAAGACGTCTTGTCCAGCCCCCGAAGGGATCAGAAACACGGCAGTCGCAGGGCTACTCGAACAGCACGATTGCCTATCAAGGAATATATCAGCTAATGCGACGGTACGACGGCCAAAACCCTAAGTACCACAGACCCTAACGGACTTCTGTCGTAAAGAGCAGAGGTTAATTGTGACGTTAGGATATTCTTGCGAGATCTGCTCGATCCGTTTCGACTCGTGAGGAAATTGATGTCTTTGCGAGAACTTCTCGATTCGTCTCGACTCGTGAGATAAAGCCTTAGGCAGTAGGGATTAAAAAACCTGTTTCCTAAGCACTGGGACCCTGCAAGTCGGCCCAAAACGGTCTCTTGCATACCATCCACGGGTCTCACTCTCCAAAGTCGAATCTCGACAAGAAGGGAAACAACCGCTTACGGGTCCTCTCGACTCGTAAGAGGGAAAATTCTCTTATACGATCCTTACGACTTATGAGAGAAAACACACTTAGGAGTCCTCACGACCCCTAAGGAGAAAATACACCTACAAGATCCTCTCGATCCGTAGGGAGAAAAGTCTTTATGAGACCCTCATGGCTCATAAAGTTGAAAAGTCTTAGGTGGCAGATCCTAACCCTGTCTCCTAAGCCATCACTGCCCTACAAAGAGGTTAAGATGGACCATCTATGAGCCACACTTGCCAAAGCTACATGCCACTGAAGTGAAGAAGTTACTCATGAGCGTATAAACTACTCCACGCCAGAGTAAGACATAAACAAATACAAGGATGCGACTCATGGAGTTGAGAGTTTGGAACTATATCTCTTAAGAGTCGAGATTTGAGTTAATGATAAATGACGACGCTTGTGTCCGCTCGTTATCTTCTCAGATCAAGATTCTGAAAGTTATATACCAACCCGAAACTGGTCATACGCTATGCATAACTCTGCACTACTTCACCCACGTACATACTTACGTGGGCAAAGTAGTGCGGGGCATTTGTTCCGGCCAAAAATTTCTGCGCAGAAGAGTCCAAGATATCAAATGACAGCGATACGCTTAAGGAAATGGGAACCAGTATCTTCCGGGCTGTTTTTTGATAAACTCCTGAATGAGAAACAGATAAATTCTGATGGTATTGAAAGTGGCTCGAAAAACCCTTCGATTTGATATATTATGGGCCTCGTAATTCATTCGAGATCAAAAGTTATGAGGAATTACGTGTCCACACGTGATAGGCCTTTAAGAACCCGCTGGAGGAGTCAAAAGATATAATAAAAACTCAGAAAAGACCCCAATGGGGCATCACGTGCTCACACGTGACCATGGGTCACGTGCAGACACGTGATGGGCTTTTAAAGCCTCTAAAATAATGAATGGAATTTAATTCTAAAAGTCAGAAAATACCTCAAGGAGGTATCACGTGCTTACACGTGACCAATGGTCACGTGTTGACATGTGATGGTTAAAACCGAAACATAAATAAGCGGCTGAGAAAGGAACCCAATTGGGGGTCACGTGCTCACACGTGACCAAAGGTCACGTGCCAGCACGTGCCAGGCTTTAAAAAGCCTTATAATTTAATAGAATTGAATTCTAAAAGCATCTAAATCATTCCAAATGGAAAAGAATTATGGGGACCGTTGGATTAAAGATCCAAGGGTGATTAAAAATCACCAATTTATGGAAAAATCTTAAATAAGGAAAGATGTCCCTAAATCTCACCGAAATAACAAACAGAATATCTTTGGATTTAAAATCCAACGGTGAATAAAAATTCACTGTGTGATCTAAAGGATCATATTAATTATGAAATCAAATTAAAATCTTTCAATGAAAGATTCACAAAACAAATTGATTCTCTTTCTCTTCCTATAAATAGGAGCCAAGAGAAGAGAAGAGGGATCTACTTTTTTGGGAGAAGAAACAGAGGGAGGAGAATTTAATTCTCTAGAGAAAAAAGAAAAGAGGGGAGAATTTAATTCTCTGCAAAAGAAAAACCCTAGGTAAGAAAAGAGAGGCTTCAAAAGAGAATTTAATTCTCAAAATCCAAGAGTTTAACTCTTATATAAAAAAAGAACTTAGTTCTTCTTCTGGTTGAAGATCTGCACAGAGCACATCTCCCCATAGGATGAGAATTTAATTCTCATCGGGTCGAGATCCTGCCATGCAGATCCTAAATTTAGAAGGGGAATTGGGTTTTGAGAATTTAATTCTCCCAAACTCACAAGAGTTTAATTCCTCCTAAAATGAAACTAAGGTTTAACCCTAATCAAGAATTTAATTCTTTTACATATCTGGGAATTTAATTTCTTTGAAAAGAAATCAGGGTTTTATCCTAAATAAGAATTTAATTCTTTCACGATAGGAATTTAATTCCTCCAAAATCATAATTAGGGTTTAACCCTACAAAGAATTTAATTCTTAAAAGATCTCTGTGCATGAAAAAACTAAGGCCACGTGCCCCACGTGACCCCTGAACAGATCCTCAAAAATGAGAAGAGGAAAGCTTTGAGGCAGTGCCTCACGTATTCCCACGTGACCCTCATTATATATGGAACAAAAGCAAAGGCAGAAACAATTCTGGGCGCTCTCACGTGTTACCATGTGACCCCTAATAAATGTTCTAATAAATCAGGGCATGATTATACATCACGTGCCCACACGTGATGGCTATGAAAATTAAAAGTGTTTAACACTTGTTTGCAGAACAAAATAAAGTGGATCTGGCCCCACTTTTTGATGCCATCACGTGCTCCCACGTGACTCCCAAAACGCAGAAAGAAAAAGGAAAGGAAATGAAAGCTTTGGGCGCTCTCACGTGTTATCACGTGACCCCTCAGCAAATGCTTTAACAATTGGCGCACAGATCCCCATCACGTGCCCAACACGTGATGCTCTAAAATAAAAATAAAAGTGTTTAACACTTGTTCGCAGATTTGAGGATAAACCAAAAGGAGATCTGGCTCCACATTTAGGGCGCCCTCACGTGTCACCACGTGAGCCCTAATGAGCATTCTAACAGACCAGAGCGGGGGCCTTCATCACGTGCTCACACGTGATGGCCGCCAGAATTAAAAGAGTTAAACACTGATCTGCAGAATAAAATAAAGGGAATCAGGGCGCTCTCACGTGTCCACACGTGACCCCTCTCTCCTTAGTGTTTAACACTAATCTGAAGACTTTGTCCTCAGTGTTTAACACTGATTTTCTTAGTGTTTAACACTAATTGGAAAACTCTGTTCCCGGTGTTTAACACTGATTTGCTTTAGTGTTTAACACTAGTTTGAAATCTCTGCTACCAGTGTTTAACACTGATTTGCTTTTGTGTTAACACTAATTTGAAAGCCCTGTTGCTAACACTGGTTATCTTTTAGTGTTTAACACTAACTTGCTAATCTAATTCCAGTGTTCAACACTGTTGGTCTTTAGTGTTTAACACTAGCTTTAGCCCAATTGGCTAAGTTTCTAGAGGCAAAGCCTCTCTTTCAATGAGCCAACAGAGGGCCAATATTTCAAACATAATTGGACTTAGCCCAAACTGGCCATAAGTCCTCAAATCGTCTTGAACTGAGCACATCTGCTCTTTCAACCAACTCATTGGTTCAAGGGTACATCTCTGAACTCCTCTGATATTTGTCGTTGTAATCCTTCAACGTCTTCAGAGAGGTGACGGGTCCCAACAACCACACATCAACACGGACTGTGGGGTCCTTAAACTCATGGACTCATGCGTCCTTAAACCAAGATACGGACTGTGGGGTCCTTAAACCCGCGGACTTATGGGTCCTTAAACTAACGGACTAATGCGTCCTTAAACACACCCATATGGACTGTGGGGTCCTTAAACCCATGGACTTATGCGTCCTTAAACTACCAATGGACCACTATGTCCTTAAACTGGAGATGGACCACCACGTCCCTAAACTGGAACATGGACCACCACGTCCCTAAACTGGCAATGGACCACCACGTCCCTAAACTGGCATTGGACCACCATGTCCCTAAATTGGAACAATAGAGCCCAAACGCTCTTTTGTCCGATCTAAACGATCCCGTTAAGTTGATCTTAGTCTCAAACTGGACTAACGTATCTTTAACAAACGTTTAAGTTGTTCTTAGCCTCAAATACGGCTAACGCATCCTTAAACCAAAACTTTCAAAATAGACTTTAGTCCCAAATTGGACTATAGATCTCCCAACCAATTTTGGTTCAAGGGTACATCTCTGAACTCCTCTGACATCTGTCGTTGTAATCCTTCAACGTCGTCAGAGAGGTGATGGGTCCCGATGGCCATACATTCAATGGACCACCATGTCCCTAAACTGGCAATGGACCACCACGTCCCTAAACTGGCAATGGACCACCATGTCCCTAAACTGGAACAATAGAGCCCAAATGCTTTTTTGTCGGATCTAAACGATCCCGTTTAAGTTGATCTTAGCCTCAAATATGGCTAACGTGTCCTTAAACCTTCAAACAGACTTTAGTCCCAAATTGGACTCTAGATCCCCCAATCAACTTTGGTTCAAGGGTACATCTCTGAACTCCTCTGACATCTGTCGTTGTAATTCTTCAACGTCATCAGAGAGGTGATGGGTCCCAACGGCCATACATGTAATGGACCACTATGTCCCTAAACTGGAACATTAGAGCCAATTGCTCTTTTGTCGGATCTAAACGATCCCGTTAAGTTGATCTTAGTCTCAAACTGGACTAACGTATCCTTAACAAACGTTTGAGTTGATCTTAGCCTCAAATATGGCTAACGTATCCTCAAACCAAAACCCCAAACCCAAATCTAAGAAAACACGGATTTGGACTAATCCACGTCCTACGGGCGACGACATAAATTGGTCTCCGTATACAATCCACGGGCAACCAAAAACATAAGAAACACCCACGACACGAAGTGACCATCTGGAGAAGGAGAAAGTTGTTATCGCGATGCGGTAGCATAATTAACTGCTGGGGCTTGCGCCTGCAGGGAAGAGCGTCCCCACAATCAAAAACCCCTCAAACGAGGGGGAATCTGACGAAGTCTGCTACATCGGCCGCATCCGTTTAAACCTTCGATATATGGTGCCATAAATCAACTTGGCATCTTTGGAGAGGTGAACGGATAGCACCAATTAGCATCTGCCCCGAATCTCAGTGCCAAGACATCGCAGTCTTGTGCGCCGTCTTTCGGAGGGGAACAGTCATATTTTGAGACTAGGATCTGGATGGACATAGACTTTGATTGCTATATCTGAAGGGTTAAATCCCCATCAGGAGCAAGTATATCTTGAGAAGATTACTTGGTGTAAATGGAAAAGTTGAGACTTTCAAAGCTAGACTTGTTAAAGCTTTTCGTCATCGACCAGGCGTGGATTGTGATGAAACCTTTTCAAGTGTCGGAGGGGAACAGTCATATTTTGAGACTAGGATTTCCTCGGGAGGATGTGGGATGAATATCATTTTAGATATTGTCAGTTGGAAGATCGATTGTTGTATTTGGGACTAAGATCAGTTTGGGAAAACATGAGCACAGAGGCTCGGTCGATTTGGAGATCAAAGAAGCTTGACCTCGGAAAGACTTAGCCAATTTGTGGCTAGGTTTGGGTCTCCATAATTATCTCTGCAGTGCTAAGCACTGGTAAATGTAGTACTCGCGTGTGCCCACGTGAGACGTTGAATCAGTGTTAAACACTGAACTTTGGAGGCGCTCACGTATGAATCACGTGAGGCGCCCCACTGTAGGCGTTGTTCTTTGGGTTTTATTCCCTTTTTGCATATAAGTGCTAAGCACTTGGTTCTTGTGGTGCTCACATATGAACACGTGAGGCGCCGCAAAGTTGGGTACTGCTTTTTGGGTTTTATCCCCTCTTTTTTTATATAAGTGCTAAGCACTTGATTGGATATCGCGTGCAAAACACGTGACTGCCCTAGGAGGCACTTCTTGTTCTTCTTTTAAGCACTTCTTGTTCTTCTTTTAAGCGCTTGCGTGGGAAACACGTGCGGTCCTCGTTATAGTGTTTAAACACTGATGAATCATCAGTCTTTCCTTCTGGGTGTTTGGAGATTTTGATCTCATGTTAATGACCCTAGGATTTGGAGGATCCCATGTCTCTTGTTTTGTAATAATTAAATTCTTTTTATAGGGTTAAACCCTAGATTTCATATGTTTTGTAAGAATCAAATTCTTTGAATTCAATTCTTTCTCCTAAGTTTTGAATCTGCATGACAGAATCTCCTAATGAGAATTAAATTCTCAACTTGTGGGAAGATCTGCTTCTGCAGATCTCAACCAGAGGAAGAACTAAGTTCTTGCATGAAAGGTTAGACCCTTAGAGAAGCAAAAGAGAGACAAGCTGATCTCTGAGTTTTTTTTTCTTTTTACCTAGGGTTTCAATGAAACAAGCCTTCTTCTGTGAGAATTAAATTCTCTATTTCTTTTGAAACTTTTCTTTCTTCTTCTCTCTTATTTTTTAAAAGCTTCTGAGGGGGTTCCTTTTTTTTACTCTCCGTTCCGAGACTTGAAGTCTTTAGTTCTTTATATAGTGGAGAGAAGTTTATTTAATTCTGAGAAAATCTCTCATTGAGAGATTCTAATTGATTTAATTGGTTTCAGAATTGATTTGGGGAATTTTGCCCATCATTGGATCTTTGATCTAAGGGTTTTTGTTTTACAGAACGTATTTTTCTTGTTTTTTAACAAGATTGGGAAAATATTTTCCCATATGAAGAATCTCATTATGTAAAAATAGTGAATTTTAATCATCATTGGAATTTTAATCTAAGGATGCTCGTTTTAACATAGCACAATCTTTCTTTGTTTAGAAAGATATGGGAAATATTTTCCATCTCATAGGATCTTTGATCCACCAACTTTCTGTTTAACAGAGAATTTCCCTCCTCATTAGAAAGCTCTATGTTTAATCACCATTGGATGTTTGATCCAACGATCCCTTGTTGAGTAGAATTTAATTCTTCGTAGGGGGTGCCCTCACATGTTTAACACGTGGGGTTTATTTAGTTTGTCAGCTATTTGATTGCAGCGTCTATATGCTTTGCATATAGGCGCTCATATGTTTAACACGTGAGGCTTATTTAGCCTATAGTTTGATTGCAGCACCAATATGCTTTGCATATAGGCGCTCACGTGTTTAGCACATGAGGCTTATTTAGCCTATAGTTTGATTGCAGCACCTATATGCTTTGCATATAGGCGCTCACGTGTTTAACACATGAGGCTTATTTAGCCTATAGTTGTTTGATTTGCAGCGCCTATATGAATTGCATATAGGCGCTCACGTGTTTAACTCGTGAAGCTTATTTAGCCTATAGTTGTTTGATTTGCAGCGCCTATATGCATTGCATATAGGCGCTCACGTGTTTAACACGTGAGACTTGAACAGTAAAGAATTTTCTATCTTCCCTTTTTTATAAGGGAACAGACCGCATTTAATGCATATTCATCTGGCAGCTCACAGTTCAGTAGAGAGTTAACTAGAATCGGATGTTCCGTAAGGAAGTCGGCGATGGCTTGTCCTTTTACCATTTTGACGGGGCGATAAAGGATTGTGAACTCCATCAACAGAAGGGACCATTTGGCAAGCCTTCCTGTCAATATTGCTTTCGTCATCAGGTACTTGAAAGGGTCCACCTTCGATATGAGGTGCACTTCATAGGCCAAGGCGTAGTGTCTGAGCTTCGTTATCGCGAAGATCAGCGCCAGACAGTGCTTCTCGATAGGGGAGTGGTTGCTTTCTACTTCTAGCAGGACTCGACTTAGATAGTACAAGGCCTTTTCCTTTCCTTGGTCATTCTCTTGTGCCCATAGCGCGTCTAGGAAACCATCAAGGGAAGTTATATATAGGATAAGGGGCTTTCTCTTAACCAGGGCGGCCAATACCGGCGGATTCTGTAAGTACTGCTTGATTTCCTCCAGTGCCTTCTAACATTTCTGATTCCATATAAAGGGAGTTCCCTTCTTCATCAGACGGCTGAACGGACGACATTTACTGGAGAGATTGGCAATAAACCGTCGAATATAGGTGAGCTTTCCTTGGAGAGATCGCAACTGCTTGAGATATCTTGGCGGGAGAATTTCTGTAATTGCCCTGATTTTATAGGGGTCGGTTTCGATCCCTCGATGGCGGATTATAAAGATGAGAAACTTCCCTGACGAAACTCCGAATGCATATTTCAGAGGGTTCATCTTCAGGTTGAATTTCCGAAGGCGCTTGAAAACTATCCTCAAATGCTCCATTTTCTCTTCATAGGATTTGCTCTTGACCACTAAATCATCGACGTAACATTTGACGATATCATGGATAAGGTCATTGAATATCTTTGTCATGGCTTTTTGGTAGGTTGCTCCAGTATTCTTCAGGCCTAAGGGCATCGCCTTATAGCAGAACACGCCTAATGGTGTATGGAAGGCCGTATGCTTCTGATCTTCTGGATTTATTTTAATTTGATTGTATCCAGAAGATCCGTCCATAAAATAGAAGACCTCGTGAGTAGAGGTATTTTCGATCATGAGCTCCGTCACTGGTATGGGGAAGTCATCTTTCGGGCACGCCTTATTTAGATCCCGAAAGTCCACACAAATATGGATCGTCCCATTCTTATTCATTACGGGGATAATATTGGCTATCCAATCCAGATACTGGACTTCATGGATGAAACCGGAGTCTATGAGCTTCTTTACTTCAGGATTGATGCTCATATCGAGTTCGAGCAGCATCCTTCTTGGTGCTTGTTTAACTGGTTTTATCCCTGGGGTTACAGCCAGCCTGTGTACCGCTATATTTGGATCAAGACCCGGCATCTCGGAGTAATTATAGGCGAAGCAGTTTCTATATTCCATGAGCACGATTTTAAGAGTGGCTACCTGTTCTTCAGACAATAGCTCACTGACGAACATTGGTTTCGGATCGTCTTCCATTCCCAAGTCGATTTTCTTTAGTTTGTGTGCCGTAGTGTGGATTCCATCTTCCAACTCTTTTGGCGCCAGTGGAAGTTCTGAGATCTCCTTATCTTCATTTGCGGAGCAATTGAAGAGCTCAAGCATATCTTTGTCTTTTCCCTCGCTTGAAAGCCTTATTTTGTGATAGGTATGAGTCCGCTTCCATTTTCTGGATCGAACGGGTCCCAATCTGATGGCATAAGCTATCTTCGGATCGTGCTTCTGTGGTGGGTCTACCCGCCAACTATCCGATAGCACAAATCTGCCTTATTTATACTAGTCTTCAACCCAATTCTTGAACACGAAGCAGTCCTCGATCGGATGGCTTATAACCCGGTGATATGGGCAATAATCTGGGTGATCGACCGCATTTACTTGTTTGGGTCACCGAGGTCTCGGAAGTGATAACATCCGATACTTCATGACGAAGGCAATATTTTCTTCGTCTTATCTTGAGGGAAAGAGTATTCCCACCCCATCTTCTTTATTAGGGAAGAACTGCAGCCGACCTTATTCTGGTTGATGGGCATCCTGGGACTACTCTGTTGTCTTTGAGTATTGATAGACACAATCGCCTTGTTCCAGTCTTCATTAGTTCGAAATCCTCTTCTTGCAAAGGAAGATGGAGGCAGCTGAGGTTGGGGAGACTCATGTCTTATTTCTTCCGCAGCTTGTTTGTTGAGGTATTGTCTTCTGGCTATTTCATATTCGGCCATTTCACGGCTTTGGTTATCCCTACTGGCTTGAAAGGCTTTCCTTATCATCCTATGAATATGCTCTTCTACTGACGGGCTTGAACTCTTTCTGTGAGCCATACCCCCTGCTCGGCTGTGTTGTATATCGGAAAAGCATATTCCTCTTCATTTATGACATGGAAATTGTAAGTTTGCTGCCGCTTCTTGGGTTGTACATATCCTAAGCCAGTAGTATCCATCTTCCTATTCGGCTTAATTTGTCGAGTCCCTGGCACTTCTCATACTATAGAACTGGGCTTGTCGAACGGTTTGCTCGAACGGTACTCTTTGATGCTTCAAGAATTCTTTTAACCCCTTCATGAAGTCTCTCGGCATGCGGATGGACTGCAATCTGTCGAGGTTTAGATCGAGTCCATGCCAGATCTTGTTTACCGCCCAAAACAGAGACGAACTGGGATAGATCGTCTTGCCTGAGTTTGGGGGCAGACGCTATTTAGATTTATCCATCCACCTCTTCGAAAATACCAAGTTGATTTATGGCACCATATATCGGAGGTTTGGATAGACGCGGCCGTTGTAGCAGACTTTATCAGATTCCCCCTCATTTTATGAGGATTTTTGATTGTGAGGACGCGCTTCCCTGCAGGTGCAAGCCTTTGCAGTTAATTACGTTACCGCGTTGCGATAACCACTTTCTCCTTCTCCAGTAGTTCACTTTGTGTCGTGTGTATTTTTGTTTATTTTGGTTGCCCGTAGATTGTATACAGAGACTAGTTTATGTCATCGCCCGTAGGGTGCAGATTTGTCCAAATCTGTATATTTTGGATTTGGGTTTGGTTTATTTAAGTACTGTTAATCTGGTTTGAGATTAAGATCGACTTAAACACATGAGCATTTAGACCCAATTATTTTTAGCTAAGGATAAATTAGCCATATTTGAGACTAAGATCAACTTAGTAAACAAATGAGCATCTGGGCTCAATTATTTTAGTTTAAGGACATCACGGTCCATTATCGTCATATTTGGGATGAATATTAGTTTAAGGACATTTCGGTCCACTCTTCCCATTTTTGGGACAGATATTATTTTAAGGATGTTTCGGTCCAACATTCCCGTTTTGGAGACGAATGTTAGTTTAAGAACATTTCGGTACATTATCGCCATATTTGAGGCAAAATTTAGTTTAGGGATGTTTTGGTCCATTATTCATCTTGCGCGTGCTTGTATTTGTTACGTGGCAGAGTGATGGTGATATGGAATGCGCCCAATTTGGGGTGTGATCTGATTTGAGGTGTGTACGTCAATTTGAAGGTGCATTAATGTGGGATGTATCATTCCTTATCTTGATGAAATTTTATATCAAGTTAGGATGAGAAAAGAGTTGTTGGTTTTCATGACCCGCCACCCCTCTGAAGACGTTGAGGAATTACAATGACATATATCAGAGGTGTGGAAAGATGTGCTCTTGAACCAAATCCCGTATTTGAGGGAAAGGGGGTGATGGACCTAAGAATCATTAGTCATATTTAAGACTAAGATTACTTTAGGAGATATGAGATGAATATCATATTGGATATCATCAATTGAGAGATCATTAGTCATGTTTGAGACTAAGATCGATTTGGAAATCACGAGCATATGGGCTCGGTTGATTTAAAATCAAAGAGGTTTATCCTCAGGAATCTTAGCTAATTTGGGCTGAGATTGAGTTTCCATACTATCCATTAGTGCTAAGCACTAAGATATACAGCGCTCTCGTGTGTTTCACGTGGGGCACTGGAAAAGTGCTAAGCACTAATCTTCTCACGTGCTTTTCACGTGAGGCGCTACTATAGTGCTAAGCACTAATTTTCTCTGGCGCTCATGTGTGAAACATGTGTGGCGCTCAGATATGAGCGCTGCCCAATCAATGCTAAGCACTTAGCCATTTTTTCTGAATATAGAGTGCTAAGCACTTTGTATGGCACCCATGTAGGAAGGACATGAGTGCTGAGCATTGATTTCGGGTTTTGTTTGCTCACCCCCCTTTTTATGCAAGAGTGCTAAGCACTTTGGCTAGTGCTCTGGCGCTCACGTGTGAAGCACGCGAGGCGCCAGATTTCAGGTTTCCAAGAGTGTTTAACGTGACTACTTTATTTTTGGGGTGCTGGGCTGCTTTATTTAGTAGCTGCCCAGTCAATACAAATGAGTTTTTCTTTGTTTTTTGGACGCTCACGTGGGTAGCACGTGAGGCGTTTTAGCTCTTCTTTTGTTTGTTTTAGGCACTCACGTGGGAAACACGTGAGGCACTATAATAGTTCTAAGAACCAATTTTGCTCACGTGTGTTTCACGTGGGACGTCAAGTTCTTATTTATAGAGATGTTAATCTCTGTTAATAACACTTTAGTCATTGATGATCATCAAGATTTCTGTTTTGAAGATCTTGGATCAATTTTTTAATTGGAGAACTATGTTCTTCTTTTATTTTTATAAGAACTAAGTTCTTTATGTAGGGTTAAATCCTAATTTTGGAGGAATTAAATTCCCATATGTTCCATTTCTTTCTCTTTCTTTTTAATCTAGTTCTTTTCCTTATGTTATGAATCTGAAGAACATAATCTCCCCAATGAGAATTAAATTCTCAACTTGTGGGGAGATTTGCTTTTTCAAATCTCAAACCAAAGAAAGGACTAAGTTCTTATGTGAAGGGTTAAACCCTTAGATAGGTAAAAGAGATATTATGATCTCTGTAGGGTTTTAAGGAGGAAAGTCTTCTTCTTTGAGAATTAAATTCTATGTTCTCTTAAGAGCTCACTGTATTTTTTTTGCAGAAGCTTATAGGGGGTTCCCTCTATCTGAGACTTGAAGTCTCGGGTCCTTTATATAGTGGAGGCAAGTTTGTTAATTAAAATCTCTTATTAAGAGATTCCAATTGATTTAATTGGTCTCAAAATCTGTTTGGGGGAATTTTACCCACCGTTGGATATTTGATCTAAGGACTTCTGTTTTACAGAATATGTTTTCTTGTTTTAACAAGATTGGGGGAATATTTTTCCATATATAGAATTTTATTCTATTAAACGGTGATATTTTTATCACCATTGGATTTTTAATCCAAGAGTGCTCGGTTTAACAGAGCACAATCTTTCATTGTTTAGAAAGATATAGGAAATATTTCCCATCTCATTGGATATTTAATCCACCAACTTTCTGTTTAACAGAAAATATCCTCCCCAATAGAATTTAATTCTATGCTTAATCACCATTGGATTTTTGATCCAACGGTTCTCTGTTTAATAGAGAGGATCTTTCTCTCTTAGAAAAATCCAGGGGGGTATTTCCCATGAGTAGAATTTAATTCTATATAGGGAGGCGCTCTCACGTGTTTAACACGTGATCCTGGTGTGGATTTCAGCCTACTTTATTTAGTGCACGTATACCCTGCATATGAGCGCTCACGTGTTTAACATGTGATACCGGTTTGGCCTATAGGCTATTTAATCTCAGCACATATATGCTTTGCATATAAGCACCCATGTGTTTAACACGTGAGGCTAGGTCGGCCTTTAGTTATTTGCTTTCAGTATTTATATGCTTTGCGTACAAAAGATAGAATTTAATTCTATATATAGAGTTTAATTCTATATGAAGCTAATGCGTCAAAAGGATGTTCTCACGTGTTTAACACGTGACCCCAATATGGGTTTTAATCTGTTTATTTAGTGCTTATATGCTTTGCAAATAAGCGCTCACGTGTTTTACACGTGAGGCTTGTTTAACCTTTAGTTGTTTGATTGCAGCCCTCATATGCTTTGCATATAGGCGCTCACGTGTTTAACATGTGAGGCCTATTTATCCTATAATTGTTATATTGCAACGCTTATATACTCTGTATATAAACGCTCACGTGTTTAACATGTGAGGCTTGAGTCATGGGCAATTTTCTCCCTTTTTTCTCTTTTTATGAGGGAACAAATACCCCCCACCCAGCGTTGCTCTCACGTGGCTTGCACGTGAGTGCAACGCTGTCCATTTTTACCACCGTTGGATTGCCTAGGGAAATGGGAAGCTGAATCGCTCCCCATCATGTCTTATAAATGGGGCCTTTGGCCTTTGAGATGACCACTGTTTCTTCACCTTCCTCCTTAATTCTTTTCTTGAGAATTTAATTCTTCTTTCAGAGCTCAGCTCTCTTCCCACAGAACTCCAGAGTTAAACTCTGCAAAAACTTTTTTTTGGTAAGGATCGTCACACCCCACTTCCCAATAGACGGGAACGGTGACATGGCAGACTGCAACGTATTTATTAAGAAATAAATACGTTAAGCGTAATTAAGCAATATATAAAATGAACAAGAATGACAAGTGATATAAAATAAACAACAACTTTTATTAACATTCATCTTTACATTATACTGTTTTTGAAAAGGAAAGATACAATGAAATAAGCAGCGCCTAAATATTGGCATACAAACTGAAAGTAAGTACAAGAAGAGCTAGTAGTCTGGTTGTGCCGTAATCTGATCCAAGTCCTCCTGGCTGGGCTCGATCTCCTGAGAGTCTTGTCCTCCTTACGAACATTCCGAAGAAAGAAATAGAAAGGAATGTCGTCAGCAAACCAGCAGTCGGTAAGTGCAAAAAGAAGAATGAGAAAACAGTATATGCAATGAATTGTGTATGATTGGTTACTGGTATATGACAGTTATTATAACATGGTTGTTTGTAATTTGATACAGAAGGTATTCGTGTATACGAAAGAAGTCCATCTTACCCTGTGGACTATGGTAACATGTAGTATAAGGCTACGTCAGAACCCATAGGACAACTGCACGAGAGTTCATGTAGGTGTCTTTTAAGTGACCTCTCATGCCACGATTTACGTTCCGTACCAATCTACCCCTTTATCCCCACGTAATGTATTGTATAAATTATATTTACAAGTCTTGCCGAAACCATGGATACAAGATGTTCAATTAGACATATTCAGGATGTAGTCAGGTATTCAAGTAGTCAAGTCAAGTTATAACCATGGTTTGGTCAATTCAAGTCAAGAATACCTGTTTGATATTGATGTTTGGATTCAAGTATTCATGTTCATGTTTCAAGTATTTGTGTTTGGTTGTGGATTCAGATTTGAATTAGACTCAGACTTGAGTTTGGATTCAGGTTTGAGATTAGACTCAGATTGAGTTAGACACTTTTAAATTGATTTAGATCTTGAATTAGGTTCGGGAGTTATCGGTAACTGCTGCACATGGATGGCAGGATTTGTGTCTTTTTCCAAGACAATTACCATTGACAATTCCGTTAAGTTTTCTACCTTAAATAGGTAAGCACTCACTTTCTCCGGCTTCCTGGGGCTCAAGAGAATTGATCCCGCTTAAATCTATATTTACTAAAGTCCTTAAATATTGTTTTATATAACTCGAGGGTTTTTTTAATGAAAAACTATTATAATATAGCTAAAAATAAATCTCGAGGGGTTATTTATATTATTAGGGTTTTCATGAGCATGCGTTTTAATGATTTGAGGTATTTTAGTGATAAACAATTAACTTTGGAAGTTCATGGTATTTTATTGTAAAACTTGTCTTTTGGTAACTTGATGGTATTTTATTGAAACTTGTTCTTCTTTCATTTTTAGAAAAATGTAAGTTTATTATACTTTGAAAATATGGATTTGTAAGTTTATATAATTATTAAAAATTAATTTTCTTTTATTTATTTCGAAAATTCGTTTTTCTTAAAAATCGTATTTAAAACCTTTCGAGATCGAATGCTCTGTGAGAAGGTCTGCATTTTGCTTTACTATCCCAAGAATGTGCGATAATCCGCACCATCCAATAGCGGATCCCCTAAAGAGGGTTGTAGAGGTATATTCGCAAAGGAATTTAAAATACTGATTTAAAAGAAAACCGTTTTTAAAGTGAGTGGTATTTTAATATAATATTTTCCTCGTAAAAAAATTCACATAAAAAGAAGTATCGTGCTATGGAACCAAGTGTGCGTATGGGGTAGGTCGTTACCCGGTGATGTTTTTCCTAAGGTATTGTTTTAACAAGTACTAAAAGAAATGTTTAAAAAGTTCAATGTATTTTAATTAAAAAGTTCATTTAAAGTTATTTTACATGATAGGCTAAAATTTATTCTAGATATTGGTATTAAGATTACAAGTATTGTGTAAGAATTTGGATGAATAATATATAAGAAAAAGTGGAGTTTCTAGAGTTTAGAAAAAGGATATCGGTATTAACCCCACTTTTACCGATTTTGATTAAAAATAAATTCAAAAAATAGAAAGGGAGTTTGGAAGGGACTTACTACTTGATTATGTTAAGAAGAGATAGAAGAAGAGGAGAGTTTTGTCTTAGCATCGCGGGAGCTCCGGATATTGTTTCGATTTTTCGCCGGAAGTTGACCGCTTGCTAACTCCTCTTTACTCCACTTGTACTTAGGAACCTTTTGAGAGTTTTGGCTAGAATTTTCAGAATGATGCTTAGCCAAGTAGAATTAGGGTTTTAGAATTAAAATGGTGGATTAAAAATCATTAAAATTGTTATAAATTGTGAATTGAAGGGTCTCTGTTTGATTGCAGGGAAATTAAATAGTGTAGGGAAGTTAGGGGTAGGTGAAAGGGTTTGTGTGCAAAGCCCGGGCCTCATTAGGCTCCATCAGACTGTCGGTGCCGGCCTTGAGGGGAGATCCGTTGGTCGATATAGGGCATAAGGGCTCTGGATTTGTTTCACGTGTACATCTCAGTGTTTACTCCATTTTCCACATGTTTGATTTTTTTGACTTTTCATTTTTCTGTGTATTGCACGTGTAAACTTTTGGGCTTTCAAAAAGTTAAAAAGAAAAATCAGAAAAATAATGTGTCTGATGGGGATCAAACACAGGGGCTACGTCACAGTAGTGAAAGGGCTTTACGAGTGAGTTACAAGTTGTTTCTTGCTGTTATTTAATAAAATTTACTTATAACTCAAACTCGGTCTTGTAAATCATTTATGTACATTAAACTGGAAAATTTTGTACAGAAAATTCATAGTCGTTACAAGGATTATGAACTGAATTCATCTTTTAGGAAACCCTTTTTTTGTTTTGGATTTTAAATCCATTAACAGAGCTTTGCTCTTTTCTTGAACTGATCTCTTAGAGATCTAAAAAAAAACCTTTTTTAAAGTAGACCATGGGTCTTGAATCAATGAGAATCGTTGGTTTTCCTCTTAGGGTTTTACCCTATCACTGATCTTTAAGGATATTTGGAATTTAATTCCATTTTCTTTGTTTCCTACCATGGGGATTTCTGGGATTTAATCTCATTATTGGAGGAATTTAATTCCATTATTTTATATAGCTTAGCTCTGAGAGATTTTGGAACTTTTTTTTTGGGAATTTTATTCCCCTTCCTGTTTTTGAGCAATTTCCTTCTTAGGGTTTTAATACGCTTTTTACAGATTTGAATCTGTTGTTTATTTTTAACAGAACTCACTTTTCGAGGGTGTTGAGAGTTTTTTAAACTCCACTGTTTATTTGATGAAAATCCTTTTGGATTCTCACAATGATCATCTTGCCTCATCATTGATGAGCCGCCATTTTGATTTCGTGGGGCCCACTGGCTTTGTAGTTAGTAGTCCCATAAAACAAACTCACACCTTTTATTAATGGGTTTTTTGTTTGTCCCCTTTCTTTAGGTACAATGGCCTCACTTCCCTACTTCCCTTACACACGCTAGGAGGTTGCTTTCCCACACTCACCATCAGACGAGAAAGCTATGGCTATGATTAGGGAACATGACAAGGAATAAAAGAGCCTTCTCCTATGGGGAATTTGGTGTGGTCATATTATTAGGGGCCGCCGTAGTTTTACATGTGGAGTACCAACAGAACCCATCCACTCGATTTCATTTATGGAGCATCCGCGTACTGCTTGTGCAGTGGAGGCGGCCAATTAGACTCCCGAGGGCCAGCTTGAGCCACCAACGATAGGGATACCCAATCAACCCTTGATAGCTATGGACATTTTGGGACGCCGAATATGTCAAGGTAAAGCTCGACCTTGGGGGCAGGTTTATAAGATAGGAGTTACCCTACGGCATCCAGCGAGCTACCTTCCTTGGGCCCGGTACATTCTCTCCGCCCAATGCTTACGGTTCCAGAAAGTTGGGCTGTATCAAGTGGTGTACGCGTCATTGTTCGACTACCATGCTCCCCACGTTTGGTGGGTTAAGGCCTTTTTAAACCAGTGGAATCTTCCAACGAATATGTTTCTACTAGGGGACCGCGAAGTCTCCATTTCTCTGGAGGAATTCCGAGAAATTTCAGGGCTGCCGATTAAGGGAGAACACTACGAAGTATTATTACCCCCTGACGAGTATATTTTTGCTACTGTGCCAGCCATGCCTGTGTAGGGTTCCTAGGCACACTATAGAGGTCTCACAAGGCATCGAACATGCCAATTTAAAATTTTATGGGTGCCGAGAAACCCTAATACGGATCGTCGGCTAGATTTCTAGGCGAAACTATAAACTAGTTAACACTTTAACTAAAAGTTAGATGCTACAACCTTTGTAGATCCGGATATCCACTTCCTTAGCTCCACGTAGTCATCCTCTCACTGTCCTTTTCGAATCCTAGACTCATTCGTCGCTTCATCGGGAAAACGAGCGGAATAGGTCGTCGGCTTCGTGTCAAAGACGATCTACGTCGAGGTTGCGCAAGTTCAAGCTCCAACTTCACCAAGTTGTGAAACTTGTGAAGAAAAAACCCAAAACAACTTGGCAAGAGGTAGAGGGTGAAGAAATAGGAGGTGGGTTCACTTTAGAATTGGATTTCACTCACTTTTTCTCAAGTTGCCATTGATGGCATCTAGTTTTCTCTCTTGAAGAAGAAGGAGAAGATGAAGCTAGTTTATGATCAGTTGTTTTAAAATGAAAAGAAAAATCCATACTTATCATAATCTAACTAGGGTTAAGTGTAGAGAATAAACCATGGTCACTTGAGAGTGTTAGGGTTAAGTATGATGACAAGAATGGTTGCATAAGTCAAAGCTTCATGAAGCTTCAACTAGAAACAAAAGAAGCCACCATTCTTATCTAAATCATTTCCAAATAAATAAACAAATAAATAAATGAAAAAGCAAAACCCTAATCATCTCTTAACCATGGTTTAATCCTTTACACTTAACCACATGATCAAGTATCATCAAACATGATACAAAAATGTGCACAAAAGCATATCACATATTCAATGTGCATCAAGTGAGAAAAATCCGTTTAAAGTGAACCAATACTAGTTAATGTAAAGTAATATATCAAATATATAATTATACATTAAATCATTAAATCAACACTTGATTCAATGATCCGGTCATGTCGCACATGACCGACTAGTATTCTATGTATCGGCTTATCGAATCAATGATTCGATAACTAGGTCATATCGAATATAACCAATCGAAACATTTATCACGAGAATGAAATGCGGTATCACATACACGCATTATTCTCGGTCCCGCACATATCTCATATGCGCTCCTATTTCGTTTCGCTTGAGCCAGGAAACCTCTGTGTAGGACTCTAAAGACTCGTCAATACACCGGCAGCAGATGATGATCATATCAAGCACCCACAAGCCGCAAGCGGTCTGCTAAACGTAACGGCCATCCGGGTATTGAGCGATCAGAAGATCGACGAGCTAGCCCGCTCACACTCCTGTGAATCCAACCAGTAACACTTACCGTACAGTCCGGTCTATTCGTCTGATACGTCGCATATCAAGTCTAGGGGTGGTAAACGTCAGACCCCAATAACCGATAAGTCGTGCCGATGTGAGGCTCATAACGGGTCGAGAAACTACTGGTAACACTTACCAGCAAATCTCTGATCAGCCCTGGCCAGGGACTTCCCTGTTACGGCCAATCGAGCACAGCGCAACATCAACCCCCAATACCGGGAGAGACGAAACCCCTCCTATCGCTCATTGCCTCCATGTGACTCGGGACTGTACCCAAAGACCACCGTTTTGCATGCCCTCATGGACGTGGTAAGGTGGAGATCAAAGCACAGTGGGAATCACACAAGACTCTATGACGATCTCGGGTCTACAGACTAACCTGTACAAGTGTCACCTGAGAACTGCCATCTGACGTAAGGTATAATACCATCTGGGAGTTCTCGGCTAGTCCGTCCAGTGTACCCAGTCTCCACTGAGCACCCGTATACCATCTCTGATGTCAAACACCAATGGATATGGGATCATCCATCGCCCATCACATGGGTCGAGAAGCGTATACGCTAGTCTACACTGGTATATCGATGCCCCGTCTCGATACACCCACGACTAGAGACCTTGAAGGATGTACTTATGGACTACCATGTCCCCACTAGTATGATCTGCATCATAGTCCAGGTAGTCAAGTACACATCCTAAGGGCTTTACCAACATGTAACTATAAGACAGTATAAAGAGACTAGTGTACATGTTAAGATAAAGAGCAACCAGATAGCATACTATCATGTCGAGCAAGAAAGTCATCTCTATATATGTCCAAGCATCCAATATAATATGCATCCAATATAATATACGTCATCTGTACAATACTGGCCTCTAGGGCATACATACAACTAACAATCTCCCACTTGCACTAGGGCCAGCTGCTGTAGTATCGCATACCGAGCATCCCGAAGAGTCTCTCAAACTGTATCTGGGGAATGGCCTTCGTGAGTGGATCCGCCATGTTGTTCTTCGTGTCAACCCTCCTGACCTTGATCTCCTGGCGATCAACTATCTCCCGGATCAGGTGATACCGCCTCAGAATATGCCTGGATCGCTGATGGGACCTGGGTTCCTTGGCCAAAGCCACCGCTCCATTTTTATCGCAATACAAAGGTATTGGATGCTCAATGGATGGAACCACTCCAAGTTCAGAAATGAACTTCTTGATCCAGACAGCTTCTTTAGCAGCATCGTTGGCAGCGATGTATTCAGCCTCCATCGTCGAGTCTGCCACGGTTTCCTGCTTGGAACTCTTCCAGCTAACCACCCCTTCGTAAAGGGTAAAGACAAAGCCCGACTGCGACTTAGAGTCGTCCTTATCACTCTGGAAGCTCGAATCGGTAAAGGACTCCACTTGGAGCTCTCCGTTACCATACACCAAGAACATATCTCTAGTCCTTCGTAAGTACTTGAGAAAGCTCTTCACAGCTGTCCAGTGACTCTTTCCAGGATCAGCTTGATACCTGCTCACTATACTTAGTGAGTATGCTACATCGGGTCTGGTACATAGCATCGCATACATGATAGAGCCTACTGCCGAAGCATAGGGTATCCCTTGCATGCGAGCTCTCTCCAAATCAGTCTTGGGAGACATCTCTTTGGAGAGAGTGACTCCAGAGATCGTGGGTAAGTTCCCACGCTTGGACTCTTCCATACTAAACCTCTTTAGTATGGTGTCAATGTACCTGGATTGGGACAATCCCAATATCCGTTTGGATCTATCTCTATAGATCCTGATTCCCAATATGCAGGAGACATCACCAAGATCTTTCATTGAGAATCTTTGTGATAAGAAGAGCTTGACCGATTGCAGCATAGGAATATCATTTTCTATCAAGAGTATGTCGTCCACGTATAATACGAGAAAGACAACCTTACTCTCTGCCACCTTCTTGTAGATACAAGGTTCATTTGGGTTTTTGACGAAATCAAACTCTTTGATAACGACGTCAAAGCAGATGTTCCAACTCCGCGATGCTTGCTTTAATCCATAAATGGATTTAAGCAGCTTGCACACCTTTCCGCTGCTCCCACTATCTACGAAGCCCTCTGGCTGAGTCATGTACACGCACTCTTCTAAATCACCATTTAGAAAGGCGGTCTTAACATCCATTTGCCAGATTTCGTAATCATGATAAGCAGCAATGGCAAGCATGATCCGGATGGATTTAAGCATAGCCACTGGAGAAAAGGTCTCGTCATAGTCCACACCTGGTCTTTGACGAAAACCCTTTGCTACAAGTCTAGCTTTGAAAGTCTCCACTTTCCCATCTACACCAAGTTTCTTTTTGAAGATCCACTTGCTCCCAATGGGTTTTACCCCTTCAGGAGCAACGTCCAAAGTCCATACTTTGTTGGTGTACATGGATTCCCTCTCGAACCGCATAGCATCCAGCCATTTCACTGAGTCCCTACTCGTGATGGCCTGCTCGAAGCTAGTTGGGTCATCATCCTCCATGATGCAATCCTCGCTTCCACCGTCAATGAGAAAACCGTAGTATCTCTCAGGTGGACGAGAAACCCTACTAGATCGGCGGAGAGGCTGGGGTTCGTCAGGTTCTACTGAATCCTCTGGTTCTACCAAGTCTTCTGTTACAGTTTGTGTTGCTGGAACCTCTTCCAGTTCTACCTCAATGCTACTTGTCTGTTTCATAAGAAAACTCTTTTCTAAGAAAGTGGCATGTCGAGAAACAAACACTTTTTGTTCCTCGGATTGGTAGAAGATATACCCTCGCGAATGTTTGGGATATCCAACAAACTTACATAGAACAGACCTTGCCTCGAGTTTGTCCGGATTTTGTGTTTTAACATAGGCCGGACAACCCCATATCTGAATAAAATTAAGACATGGTCTCTTACCATTCCATATCTCATATGGAGTGGTAGGCACAGATTTGGTTGGAACTCTATTCAATAGATATGCAGCAGTCTCCAGTGCATATCCCCAGAAGGAAATAGGTAACTCAGCTGTACTCATCATAGAGCGCACCATATCTAATAGGGTGCGATTTCTCCGCTCCGACACACCGTTGTGCTGTGGTGTATAAGGAGGAGTAAGCTGAGAGAGAATCCCATTCTCTTTTAGATAATCTCTGAATTCGTTACTTAAGTATTCTCCTCCTCGATCAGATCGAAGGATCTTAATACTTTTGCCCGTTTGGTTCTCTACTTCTTGTTTATATTCTCTAAATTTCTCAAAAGCTTCTGATTTGTGTTTCATCAGGAACACATATCCGAATCTAGAGAGATCGTCAGTGAATGTAATGAAGTATGAAGAACCATCCCTGGCATGTGTAGACATGGGACCACATACATCACTATGTATTAGTCCCAAGAGTTCGGTAACTCTTTCTCCGTGTCCCGTAAACGGAGTTTTGGTCATCTTGCCTTTGAGACATGACTGGCAAGTGTCATAAGATGAAAATTCAAACGGATTTAAATACCCATCCTTATGCAACTTAGCTAGTCGTGTCGTATTGATGTGACCCAGTCTATAATGCAACAAGAAGGATTCGTTCAGTTCAGAACTCTTCCTCTTGTGTGTGTTTTGTAAATTGAGGACTGTATTTTGATTTAGAATGAATATACCATTATGTAACGAGCCTGATGCAATCAACTTTTGATCTAGGAATATGTTCATAACATTATCCTGTACTACAAAATTATATCCTTCTTTACTTAATAAAGACACTGATATAATGTTGCACATCATGTTCGGTATATAATAGCACTCATTCAGAATCATTGTATCACCATTTGGTAATACTAGGTGATATTCGCCAACTGCTTTGGCTGCAACATTTGCACCATTCCCTACTTGAACGGAATGATCACCTTTTTCCAGTTCTCTACCTTTCCGTAGCCCATGTAACATCTTACATATGTGGGATCCTAATCCGGTATCTAATACCCAGGACGTAGGGTGAACTGAGAAACAATTCTCAATGACAAACACACCCGAAGATGATGCATCAACATGCATATTCTCCTTTTGGGTGGTGTGAGAATCCAGATATTCTCCTGTTTCCTGTTCATTCTTATAACACTTATAAGATAGAACGGGTTCAACGTTCCTCTGCACAGTATAATATGCGGGTTCGGTCAATACATCCATATTATTATCTTTATTAAGGCATGAAATGGTCGCTACCTGGAGAGAGAAAGAAGAAAACACTTTAGCGTAAGCTCGTGCAAGATCAGAATGGTTATTATCTTATCTAATCAGGATGGCTCCCACTGTTTTTATCAAATCTTCCTTCAAACCTTAAAAGGAAAGACTAGCCGGGATTAATTACACACTACAAGTTCGCCAATCTTTCAGCCAGGCCAGTGTCGGTACTTTGAGGGAGGTCCCCCGTGCTTTCGCACGAACCTAATTAATGTAAACCTCATTTTCCCAGAAGCGTAACCTCGTTAACACCTTTCTAGACACCTACTTGATCAGCTAATTGCAATGTGTAAAACTCTCCCAGGAGTAACTCTTACTCGCAGTGGGTATCGGGATCCAACTATCTCATAGAAGGTATGCAATCTCATTGCAAATTTCAACACTTGAAATTCCCGATAATATTTTGCCCCTAGCGTCCTATGACCTTGACGGAGGCCAAACAACCCATAGTCCGCTAGTCAAGTTCAACCCGTCATTTCCTGATTGAATCAAACCCACCCGCACGACCCTTGACGGAGGCCAAACAACGCCGTACGAATACCCTAATCCAATCGCATCATATGCTAGCAGATAAGCACAAGTTAGCTACCGTACACTGCGCCTTGACGGAGGCCAAACTACCGCAGCACGAATACTAACTAGTACTTATCTGAAATGACGAAGGGCTACGCAGGTTTTTCATAAAAACCATGAGTGTAATAAACTTGATATCGTTGTAGAATCAAATGAAGTTTTGAAATGGAGTGATTTTGAGGCTTTTCTAGTTTTGCTAAAGGGGTCACTCCCGGTGAAGGGATCGTCGGCCCTTTCCTCGTCGAATGAGGTGCGGGATATATCATATATATCACTGTGCAAAGCAAAAACTCTTAAAAGCAATCAAAGCCAAACCGAGTGTGTAGCATCTGCCAGTTATTGCTAAAGGAGTCATTCCCGGTGAAGGGATCTCGGTCCTTTCCTCATCGAATAAGGTGCAGGGTATATCATATATACCGCTATGCAAAGCAAGAACTGTAGCTACCTGTTTTGTTTAAAATCTGATTCTACAACATCTTAGGTTTCTTTTCTTTCATTAATCACATTAATGAAGTCCGATCATTTAAATACCTAAACATCACAGATAGATATGACGTACACTTATGCCATCCGCATTCGCCTCGATGTCCCCTCGTGCACCGTTAGGTTAGGTAACTAACGACAGAGCAGGGCAGGGCTAGCGCGGGTGTAAAACATAAGTAACATCTATATAATATATCATATATACTATATACTATATCCATCACAGAATCACAACACAGATATCGCAGCAGAATAAACATATGAAATATTGGATATACTAGGACGTCCGTGTTTTCAATACGAGCCAGTATAAAACACGGATTCCACGGTCGTGATGAATAGCCAATCCCACACCCCTAGACCCCTACGAGAGCGGCAAGCAACCCTGCCAATTCTAGGGTTAGGAGACCCGGACTCGACTCCTCGAGTTGGTCTCCCACTGGACCCTAGAACCCGGTTACTTATGCTCCCCTCCTGGGTCTATCCTAATGCGGAAAAGTAAATAATATACAAAAGGTGACAACTTCCGCTACCTGGAAGTGCCCCAAATAAAAGAATATTACATACAAGTTTTTACATGAATGAAAATGGAAAACACTCATCTCATATAAAAACCCCCGGCTATTCGAATACGACGATCCAATATAACATATCCAGCAACACATAATATCACATGTCATCAACGTAAGTAAGTATGCATACCCCAATTGTCGTTGACGTATAGCAACGAAACCGGCGATATGAACATACTACACTTACGGTCACAGGAAAGAAAGTGTAAAACTACAACAGTTGGAATCCGCAACCTCTTTAGACATCGCATGCCTAACAGATATAAATCCCGCATTTTAGTCTCATTATCGAAAACTCTTTTCAATATCATATGGGACTAAATTGCTAGATTTATAACATTCATTCAGTTATCTCATAACTACTTGTGAATTCCAATTATTGTATCACATTCCAGATAAACAGAAAATGTTAAACTTTCCGATCGAACAGTCGAATACCTAAGATTTCCCGATACAACTCAACACATGAAATAAGTCTAACAACATTCAGTTCGTGCCTCAGTACCAACGGTCCAGCCGTAGAAGGGTCAAGCCAACGCCTCACATGTGGCACGCCGTACTGCCCCAAACCCGAAGGTTCAAAGGGCAGTTCAAGGCGGTCACATAATCGAGTTAAGGTTTGTTGTCTTCTAGAGGGTCCATCGCGTTACTTGCACTACTTAGAACGTCATTAAACTACGGAAAAATCCAACACTTGGAAATTTCCCGACAGGGGAAAAATTGGGTATTTATATCCGGTCGAACTTTTTAACATATTCTAAAAATTATCCGGAAAAACACAAAGACGAAATTTGATAATCCGATCGAAAACATCGAAGCTCTAAAACACCCCAGAAAATACAACTCTTGAATAAATTTTAAAAATTCCCAGAAAATCCAACACCAGAAGATATCAGTTACTGTGCAAAAATTATATAATAATTTAATAAAGCTGCCGCGGATCCGCCGCCTAAGGAGGCTTAGGCAGCGGATCCGCCGCGCTTTAGACTGTTCATAAAGAAATTTTTGCACCGTAATTCATATATTTCCCTGCTGAATTTTTTAGCAATTTTTAATCTGGAAAAATCCCAGAATTTAGAAAAAGTTCAGAGAGCATCTTAAAGTTAGGTTTTCGGGTTCGATCGGGTTTCAAACATCGTCTAGACTTCGCCTAAGGCTCTAGCTAGGCTCTGATACCACTGTAGGGTTCCTAGGCACACTATAGAGGTCTCATAAGGCATCAAACATGCTAATTTAAAATTTTATGGGTGCCGAGAAACCCTAATACGGATCGTCGGCTAGATTTCTAGGCGAAACTATAAACTAGTTAACACTTTAACTAAAAGTTAGATGCTACAACCTTTGTAGATCCGGATATCCACTTCCTTAGCTCCACGTAGTCATCCTCTCGCTGTCCTTTTCGAATCCTAGACTCATTCGTCGGCTTCATCGGGAAAACGAGCGGAATAGGTCGTCGGCTTCGTGTCAAAGACGATCTACGTCGAGGTTGCGCAAGTTCAAGCTCCAACTTCACCAAGTTGTGAAACTTGTGAAGAAAACACCCAAAACAACTTGGCAAGAGGTAGAGGGTGAAGAAATAGGAGGTGGGTTCACTTTAAAATTGGATTTCACTCACTTTTTCTCAAGTTGCCATTGATGGCATCTAGTTTTCTCTCTTGAAGAAGAAGGAGAAGATGAAGCTAGTTTATGATCAGTTGTTTTAAAATGAAAAGAAAAATCCATACTTATCATAATCTAACTAGGGTTAAGTGTAGAGAATAAACCATGGTCACTTGAGAGGGTTAGGGCTAAGTATGATGACAAGAATGGTTGCATAAGTCAAAGCTTCATGAAGCTTCAACTAGAAACAAAAGAAGCCACCATTCTTATCTAAATCATTTCCAAATAAATAAACAAATAAATAAATGAAAAAGCAAAACCCTAATCATCTCTTAACCATGGTTTAATCCTTTACACTTAACCACATGATCAAGTATCATCAAACATGATACAAAAATGTGCACAAAAGCATATCACATATACAATGTGCATCAAGTGAGAAAAATCCGTTTAAAGTGAACCAATACTAGTTAATGTAAAGTAATATATCAAATATATAATTATACATTAAATCATTAAATCAACACTTGATTCAATGATCCGGTCATGTCGCACATGACCGACTAGTATTCTATGTATCGGCTTATCGAATCAATGATTCGATAACTAGGTCATATCGAATATAACCAATCGAAATATTTATCGTGAGAATGAAATGCGGTATCACATACACGCATTATTCTCGGTCCCGCACATATCTCATATGCGCTCCTATTTCGTTTCGTTTGAGCCAGGAAACCTCTGTGTAGGACTCTAAAGACTCGTCAATACGCCGGTAGCAGATGATGATCATATCAAGCACCCACAAGACGCAAGCGGTCTGCTAAACGTAACGGCCATTCGGGTATTGAGCGATCAGAAGATCGACGAGCTAGCCCGCTCACACTCCTGTGAATCCAACCAGTAACACTTACCGTACAGTCCGGTCTATTCGTCTGATACGTCGCATATCAAGTCTAGGGGTGGTAAACGTCAGACCCCAATAACCGATAAGTCGTGCCGATGTGAGGCTCATAACGGGTCGAGAAACTACTGGTAACACTTACTAGCAAATCTCTGATCAGCCCTGGCCAGGGACTTCCCTGTTACGGCCAATCGAGCACAGCGCAACATCAACCCCCAATACCGGGAGAGACGAAACCCCTCCTATCGCTCATTGCCTCCATGTGACTCGGGACTGTACCCAAAGACCACCGTTTTGCATGCCCTCATGGACGTGGTAAGGTGGAGATCAAAGCACAGTGGGAATCACACAAGACTCTATGATGATCTCGGGTCTACAGACTAACCTGTATAAGTGTCACCTGAGAACTGCCATCTGACGTGAGGTATAATACCATCTGGGAGTTCTCGGCGAGTCCGTCCAGTGTACCCAGTCTCCACTGAGCACCCGTATACCATCTCTGATGTCAAACACCAGTGGATATGGGATCATCCATCGCCCATCACATGGGTCGAGAAGCGTATACGCTAGTCTACACTGGTATATCGATGCCCCGTCTCGATACACCCACGACTAGAGACCTTGAAGGATGTACTTATGGACTACCATGTCCCCACTAGTATGATCTGCATCATAGTCCAGGTAGTCAAGTACACATCCTAAGGGCTTTACCAACATGTAACTATAAGACAGTATAAAGAGACTAGTGTACATGTTAAGATAAAGAGCAACCAGATAGCATACTATCATGTCGAGCAAGAAAGTCATCTCTATATATGTCCAAGCATCCAATATAATATACATCATCTGTACAATACTGGCCTCTAGGGCATACATACAACTAACAGCCTGAAGGCTTGACAACCGAGAATGCTGTTCAGCACAAGCACCCAAGTCTAATCAAGGCCTTAGGTATTTTTAAGAGCATGTTCGTAGCATCGGAAGGGTAAGATGTTACTTTTGACGCTTTCATTGCTTGCTTTCTTCGTAAAGATGCTCTATCCAAGAAAGCTCCGAAATTTGCTGTAATGACTCTGTTTTTAATGTGCAGAATTTTTTAAAGTTAATGTACTGAATGGAGTATTTGCAAGCCTGAGTATACTTTAAGTATTATTTTGTTTGAAAAACAACAAGAAAGCACTTGTAGCTCATTGGTAAAACCTTGCACTTCTATGACGTAGCCCCTGTGTTTAAATCCCATCAGCCACATATTATTTTTAATGATTTTTCTTTTAAATTTTTTAGAAACCCAAAAGTTTACACGTGCAATACATGTAAAAATGAAAGGTCATTAAAATCAAACATGTGCTGATTGTTATATGAACAGACCCCTATACGTGGCACAAATCCCATACCCCAACTCAACCAAACAACCGGCGAAGATTGAAGAAGGGCCTACGCCGCCGGTTTTCCCCGTTGGGAATGCCTCCATCTTTTGAACCCTAACTCTTGGCCTTCCCCCCACTACTCCTCTTCTGTTTGAATTTCCTGCAAATTAACAGAGGGTTAAAATTACCATTAAACCAATGTTTTAATGCATTTTAATTCTCATTTTTAATTCCCTGAACCCTAATTCTATCCTATAAATACCACCCCATGCCTAGCCCTCTCTATTCTGAAATCCATTGTCAAAACTCTCAAATTTTTCCAACTCAAATAAGTTGTACAAGTGTCACCCCCCACTTCCCAGTGTACAGGAAGGAGACACGGCAAGGTCCGCTATATATTTACTCGGAAGTAAACATGCTTAGCGTATCTAAGCAATATAAAGTAAAGTACACAAGAGACATGAATGTAAATGAACAACAACTTTATTTATTAAACATTCTTTTACAGGTACAACTGAAATGTAAATACATGAGTAGAAAGCGATGCCTAAACAATGACATAACTGAAATGAAATAAATATGTATAAGTGTCTAAAGCTCCGGGTCAAAAGCAAACTGCTCCAAATCCTCAGTGCTGGGCTCGGTCTCTAAAGCGTCCGAAACACCTGACAACATTCCAAAGAAAGAAGAAAAGGAATGTCGTTGGCGAACAATCGCTCGGTAAGTCCCAAAGGTGAGTAGAGACAGAATAGAATAGAAAAGAATATAACTTATAATGTTTGATTATATTGTTAACGCTGCTGTTTGTAGCTTGGTACAGAAAATGCCAGTGTATACGAAAGGAGTCTCACTATTCCGGAGACTAAGGTATACGGAGCATAAGGAACCGTCAGCCACGGTACAACGGCAATGGATATTCAGGTTAGGTGTATTATGGTTACAGTATCGTGCCACTTCTAACACCTTCCGTACCAATCTACCCCTTATAAACCTCTCGATGTCTTTTGTATTGATTGTATTGTTTTGTTATATAGATGGATGACTTGCTGAAACCATGATATCAGTAAACAGAATAGATATAAATGGAGAGTCATGTAGACGGAGTATATCCATGGTTCGGTTCAGTCAATATAGATTAACATAGATTGAGTAGAAAGATTCATGTTGAATTGTAGTTTATACTTTAATCATATTCAAGTCAGATTGATTAGATTGAGACTCGGTCTGGGTCAGACACTTTGAAAAGAACTTGAAATCCTGAATTAGTTTTGATGTTATCGGTAACTGCTGCACATGGACGACAGGATTTGTATCTTTTTCCAAGACAATTACCGTGTTGATAACATCGTCTGTTAGATTGTCTACCTTAAATAGGCAAGAACCCATATTCTCCGGCTCCCTGAGGCTCAAGAGACTGGTCCCGGTTAAACCTATGTTTACTAGGGTCCTTATTGTAAATTAGTATAACTTGAGGGGGTTTTATGTAAAAATAGTTTGATATAGTTTTCAAAATACACCTCAAGTATTTAGTTGTCGTATTTAGGGTTTTCATAGATGTATATTTTATAAAAGTGAAATTTCTAGTGAGTAAAACCTAGTTTTCATAGTATATGGTACTTTATTGAAAAATTGGTATTGTTTTGTATTTGGATGGTATTTTTATTTAATGGTGATTCCTTTGATTTGGAAAACTTAGGATATTTATATAATATAATTAAAATAGATATTTTGATAATAGTTATATATTTAATAAAAATAAATTTTATTTATTCTTGTAGAAATCTCATTTTCTAAAGAAAAATACATTAAAAATTCTATCGAGATCGAATGCTCCTTTCGGAGGTCTACATCTCGCTCTACTAGGCCCGAGGACGTGCGATAACCTGCACCATCCCAATCGGGTTCCCCAAAATGGGTTGTAGAGGCGTAATTATAAGGAATTGATTAATACATTTTTTAAAGAAATGGTTTTGCAAGTTGATGGTATTTATTTGTAATGTCGTGTTACCCCATGAATATATTCCCAAAACTTTATCGTGCTATTTCAAAGATATGTGTTGTGATGAGGTAGGTCATTATCTCGTGGGTTATCTAAAGGTAATACAAGTTTTGTGTTGTTTTATGTCGGAAATGAAGTATGTGGTATTTTACCGTAAAAATACAATAAAAATTGCATAAAAGAATATTTTGAGATGAAACTTGTTTTAAAGTGTTTGTTAATATTTTTTAAACATTATGTGAAAGTATGGTATTTTGTTGATTAAGAAAAGTAGAGTTTTAAAGAAAAACTGAATCGGAAGTCGGATTAACTCCGCTTCCGTCGGGTTTTAGAAATGAATGATTTTAAGATAGTAGAAGAGAGGGGGAGAGGGGACTTACTAGCTAGGAAACTAGAGAAGAGGTAGAGGAAGGCTAGGGAAGTGTCGGGATGTCATTTCGTCGCCGGAATCTTCTCGGAACTTCGCCGGAACTTTGCCCTTTGCTAACCCCACTTGCACAACTTAGGACTTGAAAGTTTTAGAGACTTTTTTTTGGGGAAATTACAAATGAGGAGGGGTGAAATATGGTGTATTATTTATAGGGAAAACTAGGGTTTAGTGTATTGAATTGTAGAATTAAAAATTTGCATTTAAAAGGATTAAAGGGGTGATTTTAATCCCTCTGCCAATGTGCAGAAAAATCAAACAATATGGGGGAAGTGGGGTAGGCCAAACGGTGCCAGAGGCAAAAATTTGGACCATTCCCGACAGGGGGAACCGGTGGTATCGGTCGAAATTGAATCTTGGCCGGTCGATTTCCAGCGGAGGGGCTTAGGATTTATGCCACGTGTCGGGATCGCCTCATATACTCTAGTGCACGTGTTTATTTATTCTGCGTCTCTTCAGTTTACTTGTAGTGCACGTGTAAACCCTTAGGCTTCTAAAAATTTAAAAGAAAAATACAATAAAAATATATGTGGCTGGAGGGATTCGATCACAGGGGCTATGTCACAGCAGTGCAAGGATTTACCAATGTGCTACAAGTACTTTCTTGCTGTTCAAAAACAAAACAAATATATATCTTGTGCTCAGGCTAAGGTACTCTTTTCTGTATTTTGAAAAAAATTCGTACAGAAAGTTAGGGTTGTTACAGTGGAGTTAGCCAAGGTCAAGTTCCGGCGACGATTCCGGCGATCCCACGACTCCATGAAGCTCTCAAAACCTTCTTATGCCTCTCTTCTCTACCTTAAACTCGTAAGTTCCTTCTTTTCTTCTCTCTTCCTAACTTAAAAACTTCTCTTTTCAAAACTCGTCGGAAGTGGAGTTATTCTGACGTCCGATTCTAAACTTGTTATAAAACACAAATTTTCTTAATAGCCAATCATCCATATTGTTGTATCTTGTTTAGTAATCATAAAACAAACATTGAGAACAAGTTTCATCTTAAAATACTTTGCTATGCAACTTTTATTTCATTTTTACGTTTAAATACCACAAATTTCACATACGACATCTTTTATCATATTTGCTTGTATTACGTTTAGAAAAACCTCATGAGGTAATGACCTATCTCTCACAACACTCATCATGACATAATATGATTGCTTGAAAACCATATTTTTGTGGCCAATACAATTTTACATTAAAATACCCTAACCTATTAAAAAACTGTATTCTTTAAATTGTTTTAATCAAATTCCTTACGATTATGTCTCTACAACCCACGTTTGGGAAATCCGATTTGGTTGGTGCGGGTTATCGCACATCCATCGGATTAGCATGGCGAGATGCAGACTTTCTCACGGAGTATCCCATCTCGATGGAATTTTTAATACAATTTTTAAGAATAATGTGATTTTCTATTTAATAAATAAATTCTATTTTTAATAATTTTATATATATATATATATAAATATTATCAAAACATCTATTTTATATTTATAATAAATTCCATGTTTTCTAAACACAAGAATCATAAATTTCATGAATATACCATTAGCAATCCATACAAATCAATTTACACTAAAATACCATGTACTATTCAATTTAGGTTTATATTCACTAAAATACCTCATCATAAAAAATATTACATCTATGAAAACCCTAAATACTATAATTAAGTACTTGAGGATTATTTTGAGAGCAAACTAAAACTATTTTTCATAAAACACCCTCAAGTTATATTAATTTACAATAAGAACCCTAGTAAATATAGGTTTAAGCGGGACCAATTCTCTTGAGCCTCAAGAAGCCGGAGAAAATAGGTGCTTGTCTATTTATGGTAGGAAACTAAAACGGGGTTATCAATGGTAATTGGCTTGGAAAAACTCACAAATCCCCCCATCCATGTGCAGCAGTTACTGATAACTCCAAAACTTAATTCAGGAATCAAATTCTGTTTAAGTGTCTGACTCAGACAGAGTCTCAGTCTAATTTGAATACAATCCTTACATGAATACAATTCAAATATAACTCCAATACAACATGAATCCATATATACTGGAACTTGAACAAGAATACCAAAATACTATCCAATATCAACATGACTCGACTGGACCGAACCATGGATATATATTGACTTGACTACATAACTATCCTTTTACATCCTATTCCGTTTACATGAACAATCTATACCATGGTTTCGGAAAGTCTTATACAACAAATCGTTAACATTAATACAAAATACATTACGGGGTTTTTAAAGGGGTAGACTGGTACGGAATGTGTTAAAAGTGGTACGATGATGGTCACTTTAATACACCTAACCTGCACATCCGTTGCCGTTGTCCCGTGGATTTTGATAGGGCCTTGTACTCCTTATACCTTAGTCCACGGAGCAAGTTGGACTCCTCTCGCATACACTAGCATATTCTGTACCAAGCTACAAACAACCGCGTTAACATAACAAACATAATCATATATACTTTACATATTCTATTCTCTTTCTATTCTTCTTTATCTTTTGGGACTTACCGAGCGATTGTTCACTGACGACATTCCTATTTCTTCTTGTTTTGGAATGTTGTCAGAAGGACTTGACTCTCTGGAGATCGAGCCCAGCCAGGACGATTTGGAGCAGTTCATTGAGGACCCAGAGCTCTAGTTCACTTGTATATATACTTTTACTTTCAGTTCATGCCATTGTTTAGGCATTGCTTTCCAGTATTGTATTTACTTTCCAGTGTATTGTAAAGAATGTTTAATCAATAAAAAGTTGCTGTTGATTTATATCTTTTGTCATTTCTTTTGTGCATTCATTATATTGCTTATTTACGCTTAGCGTGTTTACTTCTGAGTAAATACGCCGCGGGCCTCGCTACGTCTCCTACCCGTACGCTGGGAAGCGAGGTGTGGCAATTTTTATTGGCAGCCCATGCAGGTCAGTTCTGCATGAAGTCATACCATGCAGGGTCAGTTCTGCATGGAAACCATAGCAATATATCACAAGAATTATAAGAATCAGCAACTAAACGTTCTTTACATTTCATATTCTTTGAATCTATCCCAACTCTATTTTTCTTTCAAGGTTATGGATTCTCCGAACAACACGAGCACCAACGTGAATGGAAACACCACACCACCACCTCTTCCACTTACACCTACCGTAGAAGCTCCGATCAATGAGCAGATGGTTTTGCTTGAGGCAATCAAGAGCCTCTTGGAGGGACAGCAGTAGTTGACTGCTATACTCCTGGACCGCCCAGAAGCTGAGGCACCCGGAGTGAAGCAATTCCGGGCACTGCATCCTAAACAATTCTCTGGGAAAGAGAGCCCTTTGGAAGCTGAGGAATGGGCTCAGTCGATCGAAGATGATCTGGAAGCAGCACAGGTGCTAGAGATTGCTTGGGTAAGGGTTGCAAAGCTGCAACTAACTGATAATGCCAGGGTATGGTGGAAGGCGGAAGAAAGCCGTCTTGCCCAGCCGATCGAATGGAGGATTTTTTGCAAGATGTTTGACGCGAAATATTTTCCCGAGATTGCTCGCTTTGATATAGAGCAGCAATTCATCCACTTGCAACAAGGTTCTATGTGGAGCAAATCTGTGGATGAGCATGATGCTGAGTTCACCATGTTGAGCAGGTTTGTGGCCCATCTCATACCGACTGCTGAGATCAAGGCTAGAAGATTTCAGCAAGGGTTGGATCCGGAGATCCAAGTTGCATTAGCTATAGGGGATTTCCCAACCCATGATTTGGCTTTGAAGGCTTCCCGAAAATATGAAGCAGTGGTGAAGAAGAAGGGTAGACCTCAATCTGCCGGTGAGAAGTGCCATGCAACTCAGATAGCAGGAGGAACCTCTTCCAGGCCACCGTTTGTACCAGGAGACCGGGAATATCTTTTAACCGGCCCAGTCTAGATTTTTGCTTCTATTCAAAAGAAATGGACACCTGGCGAAGGATTGCAGGCGTGCAAATCGCCTATGCTTAGTTTGTGGTTCATCCACACACGATATTGGATCTTGTCCTCATAGATTCAATCCAAACACTGCACCAAGACCAGCAATCACCTATCCGCAATGGCTAGCTATCCAGGCACCTGCTCCTCGACTTGCTCTCCTAGCCCCACCTCCTCATGGATCTAATGCACCTCCTCCTCGTTAGTTCCATCAAGCACAACGGAACCTACCTCAAGGACAGAAGAATGCTCCCTCAGCAAGAAGTAATGTACCTAGGCGACAAGCTTTCACAATGACTATGAAAGAAACCGAAGCCACTGGCCAAGTCATCACTGGTAACTCCCTTTCTTTCAAACTTTCTTTCAACCTTTATACATATCAGAGCATCTTTTCCTATACCTAAACATATTCCACACAACTTAGGTACAATCTTAGTATCCTCACTTCCTGCACTAGCACTCTTCGATACTAGAGCATCTAATTGCTTTATGTTGCAACGGTTCGTCCGAACTCATGCGATTCCAGTTAAACCGCTCGTATCCATCTGGAATGTCAGTTTAGGGAGCGGTGTTCTAAATGCAACGTTGGGATATTACCTGTGTCCAGTGGTCGTCTGGAGCAAAGAATTTTATGCTGACTTCAAGGTGCTAGACATACCGAACTTCGATGTAGTTTTGGGTATGGATTGGCTAGGAACTTTTTACGCTACCATCGATTGTCGTCAAAGGAGGGTAGTGTTCGAGATTCCAGACCATCCGGTCTTTTATTTGAAGAGTAGAGACTGTACACTGGAGCCTAGCACATACAAAGCTAAGCCAAAGAAGGCTGTGGTTGCAACACTACAAGAAGAGGAAGGATCGAAGCCAGAGGTAGTTCTAGAGTTCGACGATGTATTTCCTCAAGACATATCAAGTTTGCCTTCCGATCGAGCTCTTGAATTCAGTATTGACTCAGTACCTGGTGCACAACCGGTGATCAAAGCACCATATTGCTTAAGTCCAGAAAGATTGAAGGAGATCCGTACTCAGCTGGACGAACTTCTGCAGAAAGGATGGATTCGTCCCAGTACTTCAAGTTAGGGATCTTCAGTTTTGCTTGTGAAGAAAAAGAAGGTTCATACAGAATGTGCATTGACTACCGAGCTCTAAACGAAGTCACAATTAAGAACAAGTATCTACTACCACGAATCGACGATCGGTTCGATCAGCTAAGTGAGTCTTGCGTTTTGTCAAAGTTAGATCTCCATTTGGGTTATTATCAGGTGAAATTCATAGAATCTGATATTCCGAAGATGGCATTCAGGACTCGCTATGGACATTATGAGTTTCTCGTGACGCCATTTGGAGTGACCAATTTACCAGCCATATTCATGAATCTGATGAACCAGGTTTTCTGAGAGTACTTAGACAGGTTCGTTGTCATATTCATCGACGACATCCTGGTGTATTCTAAGAGTCAGAAAGAACATGCTGAACATTTAAGGATTGTCCTGGAGACTTTGCGACAGCATCAACTCTATGCCAAGTACAGCAAGTGCGAGTTTTGGCCAGATCAAGTCGGATTTCTCGGACATATCGTTTCAGACGAAGGAATCTCTGTGGATCCAGCTAAAGTATCAGCAGTAAGCGAATGACTGACACCAAAGACAGTGAAGGGCATTCGAAGTTTCTTGGGATTAGCGGGATACTACTGAAGATTTATTGAAGGCTTTTTGAAGATTGCAACACCCCTGATCAAGCTCACACGTAAAGATGAAGCATTCGTATGGTTAGAAGCATGCGAACAAGATTTTGTAGAACTCAAGTCAAGATTGACATCAGCGCCTATTCTCGTAATACCGGACCAATTAAGTGGTTTTGTTGTGCATTGAGATGCATCCGGTAAGGGATTAGGGTGTGTTCTATACCAGCACAGTAAAGTTGTAGCTTATGCATCAAGACAGTTGAAGATTCATGAGCGCAATTATCCAACGCATGACTTAGAGTTGACAGCTATTATATTTGCACTGAAGATTTGGCGTCATTATCTTCTTGGAGAACGGGTAGATATATATACAAACCACAAAAGTCTGAAGTATGTGTTTACTCAAAAAGAGCTAAATATCCGGCAGAGAAGATGGCTAGAACTTATGGCAGACTTAGACATCAACCTACAATATCATCCAGGGAAGGTGATTGTAGTTCCTGATACACTTAGTCGCCAACCGTTATCTATGAATCTCACCGCACAGTGGAAGCTACAATAAGATTTGCATTAGATGGAGATTGAAGTGGTTATGCCATGTAATACTTCAGAGTTAATGAATTCATAAGTTCAATCTACTATTGTCAATCAGATCAAATCAGCTCAAGCAAGCGATGCCAAGTTGCAAAAGATCAGAGAACAAGTAGAAAGTGGACTTAGAACAGACTTCATCATCCACGAAGAAGGATTTTTGAGATATGGATTGTGTGTACCACAAGGTCATGTTCGGAAAGAGTTGATGAAAGAAGCTCACAGCTCTCCATACTCAGTACACCCTGGTGGTACAAAGATGTACAAAGATCTACGGCAACATTACTGGTGGTATGGAATGAAGCGTGAAGTAGCTAGAAGCGTAGCCAAATGCTTGGTGTGTCAGCAAGTTAAAGCTGAACATCACAGGACTGCTGGTTTACTTCAACCGTTACCTATTCCAGAATGGAAGTGGCAACACATCACCATGGACTTCATGATTGCACTTTCTCGCAGCACGAAAGGTAACGATGCAGTATGGGTTATTATGGACCGACTCACAAAATCGGCTCAATTCATCCCATTTCGAGTTGGCCAATCTACCGAGACACTATCAAACAAGTACATGAAAGAGATCGTGAGATTACAGGAGTACCGGTTTCCATTGTCTCCAATCGTGACACCAGATTCCGATTGCGGTTTTGGCAGAGTCTGCAAGCTAGCTTGGGAACAAGTCTGAACTTTAGTACAGCTTACTGTTCCCTTATAAAAAAATTTCAGAGAGGAAAAGGGAAAACTTCCCGTTAGTGGAACATCACGTGCAAGCACGTGATGCATCTATATACAAAGTATATAGGCTCCATTTAGTAAGTGGAAATTAAAGCCTCACGCACGAAAACATGATCATCTTTTGCAACAAAGTGTGTAGGCCCCAGTCAAAAAAGAAGAAGAAGAAAAAAGAACGAACAAAAGAGCAGAGAAGCTCACGTGTTACCACGAGATTCCTTCCCTTTATTAGGCCGTTGCATATAAGCAAACAAGCTTAACTTTATGCCTTTTCTTTAAGCAAACCGGTTTAATTCTATGAGGATCACGTATCACACGTGAGGATCCTTGATCCCCTTCCAAGTTGATAGAATTAAATTCTAAATAAAGGGGTTAAAACCCTGTTTGGAAAGTATTTTCTCAAAATCTTTCTAAACAAAAAAGATTGTGCTCTGTAAATCAAAGCACCGTTGGATCAAAAATCTAATGGTGATTAAGAAATCACCAAGATACAGAATAAGCTCTGTATGGAAAAATATTTTCCCAATCTTTCTAAACAAGAAAGATTGTGCTCTGTACATCAGGACACCATTGGATCAAAGATCCAATGGTGATTAAAAATCACCAAGATACAGAATAAGCTCTGGATGGGAAAATATTTTCCCAATCTTGTTAAAAAAAGAAAAATGTCTTCTGTAAAATAGAGGCCCTTGGATCAAAGATCCAACGGTGGATAAAATCTCCGAATTAATCAAAAATCTCTCAATGGGAGATTTCCTTAACAGAAATCAACAAACTTGCCTCTGCTATATAAAGAACTCGAGACTAAAAAGAGACAGAGATAAAAGGAGATATACGGGGAGAGATAAAAAAAGGAGGAAAGAGAATTCAATTCTCAGAAGGGAGAAGAATCCACTTTTCAAAACAAAACTAGGTGAGAAGAAAGTATAAAGACTGTCTCATCTCTTCTTTAAGGGTTTAATCCTTCATATAAGAACTTCTTTTTTCTGGTGAAAGATCTGCAGAAGCAGATCTCCCCACAAGTTGAGAATTTAATTCTCATCGGGGAGATTCTGCCATGTAGATCCAAAATCTAAGGGAAGATCTAAATTCAGAGAATTTAATTCTCCCAAAAGGCATATAGCAATTTAATTCCTTTGATAAAAGTAGGGTTTAACCCTTTATATAAGAACTTAGTTCTTCTTTCTGGTGAAAGATCTGCAGAAGCTGACCTCTCCACAAGTTGAGAATTTAATTCTCATCGGGGAGACTCTGCCATGCAGATCCAAAACCTAGGAGAAGAACTATGTCCAAAGAATTAAATTCTTATAAACTCTGAGAAGAAATTCCATGCAAAGTTCATGTGTTCATACGTGGCCCCCCCACTGATAGTGCTCGGCACTTTTAAAAAGAAAAAGGG
Organism: Agapanthus africanus; assembly: GCA_030015575.1. NCBI lineage: Eukaryota > Viridiplantae > Streptophyta > Magnoliopsida > Asparagales > Amaryllidaceae > Agapanthus > Agapanthus africanus. Next base: position 733,928,079 of record CM057341.1, on the reverse strand, counting down.
AATAAACCTAAGGAAACAATGTCTAACTCTGAGGCGCCTCACGTGCTCACACGTGATAGCCACAAGAATAAAGTGTTTAACACTTATATAAAGATGGGAAATAAAACCAAGCGAACAGCACCACCTTTAAAAGCCTCACGTGCCACACGTGAGCGCCCTCAACTTTCAGTGTTTAACATTGCCTTAGAGCATCACGTGGGAGCACGTGAGCACTAAAAATACATTAGTGTTTAGCACTATAAGAAACCAACTTCAACCCTAAATTGGTTAAGTTCTTCCTGAGATTAAATCTCCAAGCAAACCGAGCCTCTATGCTCAGAACTGATAACTCCTCGATTTGGAATTTGGTTCAAGGGTGCATCTCTCCACACCTCTGATACATGTCGTTGTAATTCTTTAACGTCTTCAGAGAGCTAGAGGGTCCCAATAACCAATAACTCTTGGCGCACCCTCAAATCGATGAGCCAAAACTCCATGGACTATGATGTCCTTATACCCAATGGACCGCAACGCCCCTAAACTAAACTCTATGGACTATGATGTCCTTAAACTTAGACTATGATGTTCTTAAACCCAATGGACCGCAATGTCCCTAAACTAAACTCTATGGACTATGATGTCCTTAAACCCAATGGACAGCAACGTCCCTAAACTAAACTCTATGGACTATGATGTCCTTAAACATGGACTATGATGTCCTTAAACCCAATAGACCGCAATGTCCCTAAACTAAACTCTATGGACTATGATGTCCTCAAATATGGACTATGATTTAAGGACCATGATGTCCTTAAACCCAATGGACCGCAACGTCCCTAAACTAAACTCTATGGACTATGATGTCCTTAAACCCCATGGACTATGATGTCCTTAAATTATGGACCGCAACGTCCCTAAACTAAACTCTATGGACTATGATGTCCTTAAACTATGGACTGTAACGTCCCTAAACTAAAACGATAGAGCACAAATGCTCTTTCATTGGATAAAAAATGATCCCGAACCCTCGTTAAGTAGATGTTAGTCCAATATCGGATTAACATATCCTTAACAAATATTTAAGTCGATCTTAATCTCAAACAAGGTTAACGATCCTTAAATCAACCAAACCCAAATCTAAGAAAATATGGATTTGGACTAATCCACGTCCTACGGGCGACAACACAAATTAGTCTCCGTATATAATCCACGGGCAACCAAAAAATAAAACAAACACACGCGACACGAAGTGAACATCTGGAGAAGGAGAAAGTGGTTACTGCGATGCGGTAGCATAATTAACTGCAGGGGCTTGCGCCTGCAGGGAAGAGCGTCTCCACAATCAAAAACCCCTCGCAAATGAGGGGGAATCTGACGAAGTCTACTACAACGGCCGCATCTGTCCAAACCTCCGATACACGGTGCCATAAATCAACTTGGCATCTTCGGAGAGGTGGATGGATAAAACCCAATAGCATCTGCCCCCAAAATTCAGGCCAGATGTCTCAACATCCCGGTCGCGTTTTTCGGCGGTAAACAAATTCTGGCACTCCCGGTGGGACCTTTTCCTCTTTCCACTCCACATTTCGTGTGTCGTGTTCGTGAACGAATCGCGGTTTAATATGGTTGCCCTTGGATTCGAGATACTAAGATTTGGTGTCTTGCTCCGTACTAGAAGAGAAGATGGCGTCAATAGTTTCCAACTGCACCAATTGCAACAACAACTCCCACGCCATCCCTGTGGGAGGAGTAACTTATGGGCCCCAAGCGGCCTCAATCTTTGCAATGCCTGTGGAACAGGTGACATAGGCTACCACTGGGTTATTCTTCGGCATCATGATCCCTCCAAAAAGCTTCAGCATCCCGATGCCATCGCAGAAAGCTCCAAAAAAAATTGGTCATTGATCGGCTTGCAACTACCACGGCCCCTCTCAACGGGTCGTCCAATTCCAATGCCTCAGTCTTCGATAGGCTGAGCCAAAACTCCAGTAGGCCTGTAAGGAGGCCTGCAATACCTGAAGGAGTTGTCCCAAAACGAATAGCCATTCCATCTCCGGTAAACGAAGTCATCAAAGGGGGTTCTCCTGCTAAGGGATCGGTCTTCGCAAGACTGGCCGTTCCAATTCCTGCTTCGGGTGAGGTAGTCACAAATGCTTACCCCTGCCCGAAAGTCAGTCTTTGACAGGTTAGACGTTCCCTCTCAACGGATGTCAGTCTTCGACAGGCTGACACCGACAGCAACTTCTCATCAGGTTAGGGGGCATGACGAAGCTACCCCGACAACAGAGGTGAGCCCGGCCGCACGACATGCTCGACGTCGCCGCTGACGCCGAGTGAGGAAAGCTGGGGGCAGTTCCCCCTCTGGACTTACCCCACCAGCTCCGGTGGTGGAAGTTGATGCCGCTGTTCCAACTCAGGAGGGTGCACAAGAACTCTCCAATTGCTGTACTAAAAAGGTCTCCTCCACCCGCTGAAGATGTTACTAAGGAGAAGCTGGAGCAGCCCCCTCGGCGGCTGTCCTCCAAAATCCGCAGGGTCTGGCAAAGAGTCCAAGACTCTGTAATTGACAAAGACTACTCCCGCCGACAGAAGAAAATGAAGGTTCGGCAAGAGGAAGGCCATCCCGTCGCCATGCTACAGAAGGCATCGTCTGCAGGGGTGCCTGTTGCAGCCCCCTCAACTTTGACCGTTCATAAAAAGAGATGACCGGAGAAGATCCCTGTGCCTACGACAAATCTCAAGGGAACTGAACCTAAACGTCCCAAGTCTGGGGGCATGGTAGTGCACACCGTCTACATGGCTTCTAGAAAAGAGGAAATCCATGCTTCCGGGGGTCATCGACCACTTACGCGGTTCGTAACAAAGCCCCAGGAGCAACAACAGAAACTCCAGGAAATGCTGACAAAGATGGCCGCACTTACTGGGCAGAAAGAAAGCCCGGAAGCGTTGTCGGAGCAACGCCAGGAACAGGAAACCGACGTCGATTTCCTCTGAAGAATGCTCGAAAAGAAAGATAAAGAAGCCGCGGAACAAGCGTCTAACATAAAACAAATGGCATTCCTATTCCAAGATATGGTAGGGATGATGATCCAACTGGACCCTCCAGCCGAAGATCCCCCAATAATCATTGAAGACGACAGAGGGGAAACATCGAACCCTCTTCCGGCTCTATCAACAGCCAAGGAGGAGACGATCTCGAAAGCTGCGCTTGATGACTACATAACTCAACAAATATGAGCTCACCAGGCAAGCGAAGTCGCTGGCCAAGTCGTCAGAACTGGGTGACCCTATCCAGGATGGTACAATCAAATTAAGTACCCGCCGGGATATACGATCCCTAAATTTCACGTGTATAAGGGGACAGGAAACCCCCATCAGCACGTCGCTCAGTTCAGGGCTCTATGAGGCAATACTGGAGGTGACGACAAACTTCTGCTTCGCCAATTCATCGGCAGCTTAGCGGAGACGGCATTTGAATGGTACTCAGAGTTCCGAATGACTCCATCAAAACATTCACAGAAATGGAGTTGCTATTCACCCAGCATTTCGCAAGCGCCAGCGAACGCCCCCCGATCATGGCATTGATCAATGCCAGCGTGAAGCCAAGAGAGACTTGGGTTCAGTATGCAATTCGTTGGCGGAACCTATGGTCGAGATGCGAACAACGCATAGAAGAAGCTCCTGCTATGGGCATGTTCATAGGGACCCTTGACCCGCAAGCGACTATATCCCAGTTTATGATGTTTTTCAAGCCGACCACTTTCCAAGCCTTGATCGACAAGTTGACCCAAATGGATCAGATGGGCCATAGACCGTCCTCCTCGAAAACGGAGCTTCGAAATGGAAAGGGCAAAAGGAAAGCGACCTTCGTCGACAACGCTCAGCAACAGCCGAGTGATCCAAAACCAGCTGCTCGCCAAAACGATAAACATCGATCACTCAAAGAAAAACTGAGACGTCCTTACTCATTCCCTCGGGATAAAATGAGAAGACTGTTCGAACTGGCGGTGCACAACAGGCTTATCACTATACCAGATCTGAGACACCCACTGCAATCGGGCGACGTCAACAATCCCAATTACCGCCCCTACCACCGAATAATGGGCCACCCAATCGAAGATTGCTTCATCTTCAAAAATTGGATTGAGGACCAGTACCAACAAGGAAAATTCGTACTGTCTGAAAACTGGAGGGTAGACCCGCCACAACCGCACGCTCCTAAAAAAGTAGACACGCCGGAAGCATCATACTTATTTATAGAGGAAGCTCCATGTGAAGTTGTTCTTTTAGACAAGACTAAGAGAATGCTCAAGGATCTTCAGGCATGTCCGGCAATTAGATAGAAAAGCCCGCTGGAGCGAGAGATCATTACGGGGATGCTGAAACCGCGCCAAACACCGAGGGTTGGTAGCGATGGGCAAAATATCCAGGCCCAGCCGTCAAAGTCTTCAAAGAAAAAGAAGAAGACCAAGAAGCCCGCACAGCCTGATGACAAGCGTACGGGGCAAAGGCATATTGATGTACCGGAGGAATATAACTAAAAGATGTGAACCCCGGTCACACTCCAAGAGTTTCTCAACCATATCCTTGAGGGCGGAGATAATGACAATGGTGAGGGAGAAGACTCGTTAGAAGAACCCGAGGATTATGTGGCAAGTTATCACATGATCTCTCATTCACCAATAAATGACGAAGAAGCTCACTCGACATCAGAAGATAATATAGAGGAGCTGGGGGCAGGATCGGTGCCAAAATTCTTGGAACCGTCAGATGAGATGATTGACATACTGCTGAACGAAGCCCGTCAGAAGAGCAAAGCTGATCAAGAGTGTGAAATGGCCATATTCGAAAGGGACAGGCGTCGGCATCAAGTTAAAGAAGTCATGGTAGAGATAAGTCACAAAGCACTCCGACCAGATCGAAGCACGCCAGCGGTAGACAAAAGCAGGCTTAAGACAAGGAAACGGTTTGCTAAAGCCCTGTCAATGGGAATGAGGCTGCCATCTTTCAAAGGAAATACTCTTGGCAGTATACACCTTGACAAAGCGGATGTACATCATAATTATTGCTTATACTATCAGAAAATTGCATACCCTACCGAAGAATGTATGGCCTTTAAAAAGTGGTGGCAGGGATACGTTGCTCACCGACAACATTTCAAGCGGATGAAGCGCAAAACTCGTCAGGAGCAGAGAAGTACGACAGATGAGCATGAAGGAACAGCTGGTAACTGTCATATGGTTGATGCCATCCCAACAAGAGCAAAACCTCAGGTTCTTACGATCGGGAGCGATTCGGACGAGGAAATGACCCTCGGCCCTCTCTTCAAAGAATCCACCTCAGAAAAAGAAGAAGAGATAAAGATAATGGGAAGGAATCGTATGTTGCCCGAAAAAATTCTTGGAATCGTATGTTGCCCGAAAAAATTCTTGGAATCGTATGTTGCCCGAAAAAATTCTTGGAATCGTATGTTGCCCGAAAAGAATCTCGGACCTACAAACAAGGGATCGAACAAAAAAGATAATGGGAAGGAAAAAGTACTTGAGGATATCTGTAACACCCGAGCCCAATACTACCATTTCTGTTACTGGTTGAGTGTTAGATATTGCTCATTTCATTTATCTTGCTTGTTTGGGTCTTACTGTAAAATTTTAACTAGCTAAGTCATTTCTGCAGATAACAAATTTTAACACCTAAAGTAAAATTAAAAATAGCTATATTGGCCTACTCGTCACCCCTAGCCGCGTGGTAGCGTCCGTGCGTCGAGTTTTCATCCCGTTCGGTGAAACGGGCGAGTTTGGACGGCTACGCGCGCGTGCAAGTGTCCGACTTGGGGGCATGCTTTCTAATCCTAAAATACTTCATTTTAAAATTTGGAACCCGCTTAAAATCCTATTATTTGAATTTCGAATTTTTGGACCCAACCCGGGCGCGATTTGGAAATGTTTTATTTAGCGCCGAAATCCCAAAATTTAATATAATATTAAACCATATAATATCACCTAACTTATAAATCTTTACTGTTCGATTTCTAAAAATATTTGTAAATTTCCTTTAACTTCTGAAATCTTTCCCCACTGGCCAATCACGGGGTTCTTAACCCCCGTGGGCTCCGTCTCTATCTCTCTCTATCTCTCTCTCTCTCTCTAATCTCTCTCTCTCTCTCTAATCTGTATCTCTCTCTCTCTGATTTCCATAGCCCCCTCTCTCTCTAACCCTCTCTCTCCTCTATATATATTTATACTTCCTCGTCTTCTTCATTTTTTCCAGAACCCACGCGAGAACCCTAGCCGCCGCCTCCTCCGTCGCCACCGGAGCCCCAACGCCGGCGCTAGCACCGCCGGGATCCCTGCCTCCTCAACCTCGCCACATCCTTCTTCCTCTCCCCACGTCCCCGTACACCCTACGCCATAGCCGCGGCCACCTGCACCCATCCCTGCTCGCCGGTCGCCGCCGCAACTCGTCGCCGACGACACCAGCACCTTCACCTTCACCCCCTCTTTCCGACCTCGACATCTCCTCCTTCTCCCGTGTGCCCAGCGCCGCAACAGGGACCCCACAGCAACCCCCGCGCCTTCTCTGGTTGGCCGAAAACGCCGCCGTCGACCCTCGTCGTCGTCACCTGCGCCACCGCCGACCACCTCCTCTTCCCCTGCGCACCAGACCCGACCACCTCCTCTCCCTCCTCACCTTCTTTCCTCCTCTAGCACCCGCAGCCCTAGCCTACCGCCGCAGCTTCCTCGCCGGCGCCCCACCGCCGTCGACCCCATTGTTGTCGCAACCTTTGCAATCCCAGTAAGCTTTCCTTCACCTTCCTCCTTCCTTTTTCCCCTTCTGGTTGGTCTTTGTCTGTACATAGGGTTTCTAAACTTTTGTCGCTGTTTTGCATCTCGCCGGAATCCGGCCGTGCCGACGACTTGACCCGACGTTTCAGCAAGGTACCCCGATCCGTGAGGTCCCACTGTTCGTTGTTTGGGTTCGATCCGTGAACCGTGCGTCCGTCGCGTATTTCTCCGCCGACGTTACGTCCGTTTTTCCCGGTTCGCGAACCGTCGAGGCAAGTATCACTTGCTACATGCTATACTAAACAGTTATATATGTTTTGACTCGTTAAACCTGCAAACTTAACTCGGTTTAGCTATTTTCTCATTTTTGGCTGCTATATGACATATATCATTTTACAATTAACCTAAAATTACAGTTTGCCACTTTAACCCTAATAACGAAGTTTACCCGTTAATCACATTTTACCGTTTTAGGGATGATAGCCTTTACGCATGTAGCTCTATTACATTCTGATATTGATATAACGGTATTGCATCATCATGTGATCTATTGCACCGCTAGGGGTGCTCAAAACCTGTTAATATGATAATACGACTGCACTATGTTAACGCACTATTGTGATTAAATGAACTGCTTATTGTTGTTTAATTTATTGCTTATTTCCTGCTGATTAATCCCCTGTTCGAATATATACATGTTGTGAGCACACCCACGATATTGTTACATCTTGACCTGACTTTGCTACACCTGATATATACCGATGCACCTGACATGGTACCCTTTACTATCGACTTGACCTGATGTACCATGACCTGACCTGTTACCTGATCTCATGCCTAATGCCAACAAACCTGACATGGAGTCCTCATGGACCAAGCTTGTTGTCTATCCAGACGAACCTACTGTTACCTGAACTTGTGTTGGCATTAGTTCTTGACCACTGAATACCTGACCTGACACATATAACCTGGGGGTATGGGGAAATCAAAAGGGTAATCTAAAGTGTAACTTGAAAGGGTATTACTTGATCCGTGGTCCCGGGGGGTAACGGGACAGAGCCATTCGTGACTCTTACATTTTCCTGATCCGTGGTCCCGGGGGGCAACGGGACAGAACCACTATTGGTTCCCATCTTCCTGATCCGTGGTCCCGGAGGGTAACGGGACATATCCTTTGAGTTACATGGAGGATTACTCGAATTGATTTCAAAGACTTTAGGATAGAAAACCCGATAACACAGTTTAGTTACCCACTGCACACTACCCTGCACTGCTTGTTTCATACTATTGCTTCATTCATGTTTATTTCTGCATTGCCTATTACACTGTTCACATTATATTATTGGTTGACATGACGCGCTGACGTCTGGGTTTTGCATGGCCCAGATTCTTTACCACTGTCGCAGTCCGAGCAGGAGTACTTCAGCCAGCAGGCTGAGTTGTGAGTTCTGTAGTGGTTAGTTTTATTTCCCGCATTTTATTTCCAGATGTGAGCCCGCATTATGGGACATACTTTTCTATTATTGTATTGGATCATTTGCTTCCGCATTTATTTATCATTGATTCTTGTTATTCTGGATTTGGACATGTGTTAGATAGTTTTATCTTGTTCTGGATATCTCTACAGCCGTAATGTGACTGTGGATGGATACTTCCTACCCACAGGTAGCATGGTTGGCTATGTCACGTGCCCAATCTTGCGTACTCTGGGAAGCGGGGCATGACAATATCGCCCTCGATGACCGAATCGTCAAAGAGCTGGCAGCCAAGGACCCGCCCAAGAAAAATAAAATGGATTACAATGTCCTGGCACACTTGAGAAAGATACCCTCACAGCTAAGCGTTTTGGATGACCTTCTCCTGTCTAAAGAGGCACGAGATTCCCTGATCAAAGCGTTACAAGAGCCCGATCAGTTTCAAGCCTTCCTTGCAGAAGAAAAGATGAAGGACGAGCTGGAAGAAGTGCACACAGCTGACATTACTTTCGGCGATGAAGATCTCTTCCTCAGAACGTGCGAGCACAACTATCCCCTGTATGTCACCGGGTACTGCCATGACATCAAGATAGAGAAGATCTTAGTTGACAACGGGTCCTCTGTCAACCTCCTAAATGTGAGGGTGCTAAAAGAAATCTGGATGAGCGTTCAACACCTCGCTCAGGATAAAATCACCATCTCCGGGTTCGACTCCCAGTCATCCCGGATGCTCGGGTCTATAATACTGACGTTACGCTTTGGGCTGCTCGTCGCTGACATCAAATTTCATGTCATTGACGCCAAGACCTGCTGTAACGCTTTGCTCGGCAGGCCTTGGTTACACGAGTATAACATCATCCTTTCTACACAACATCAGTGTATGAAGTATTTCAAAGATGGTCTCGAGTATACCGTGACGGGGGAACTAAACCCATTCTCTGTAAGTGAAGTCCGAAAGTATGAAGATGCAAAGCATTTCCTACCAGACCTTGAAGACACGGAAAGATGCCATAAACCAGAGAATATGCAAAAAGCTATCACCACTATTCCGGTCTTCGGGAGCGATACCGAGGAGGAAGAAGAGATAGTCTATTTGGGGCCGGCCCAATGCAACAGGCCGGGACCATCTAGCTCTATTCTGGTCTTTGGCTGTGATTCTGAAGACGAAGTCAATGCAGTGTTCTCGGTCCGTCCATCAAAGCAGGCCTTCACTGGATATGATCAGAGTTTGCAAATCGCCATGGTTCCACGGCAGCACTACAGAGTGCTTGATGCGCTTGAGACATATAGTGTGCCAGAGCTGCAGACATTCTACGTCCCTCCCAGACGAAGAGGTGAAAAGGCGATCCTATTCTATCGATCCACAGAGACTAAAGTCGAAAGAGAAGTCTGGTGTAACACCTTAGGATAAGGGTTAGTGAATAATTATATTTAAATAATGGTTTTTAATAAAAAGTTTACCAAATTGTGTTTTAAATATTTTTCCTAGTTTAATAAATATTTTTCCAAAATTTTATTAGGCTTGCACAAACATGTGCATGTAAACTAGGGTTTTTAAATTTAGTAAATACCATAATTATTAACCATGGTGGGTTAATTATAGGATTAAGTCTTTTGGGTTATAAGTGAGTTTAATTAGTTAGTTAAAAGTTGCTTTAATTTGAATTTTTGATTAAGTGTTGACTTGTGAGAGAGAGAGAGAGTGCATCATGGCTTTAGGCCATGCTTGCATTAAATGAAGTGAGAGAGAGAGGGGGGTGACTTTTGTGTGATGATTGTAGCCTCTCATTTTCCTTGTATTTTCTCTCAAACTCTCACACTCACACACACCCACACACTTACCTCAGCCCAGCACCAGCAGCAGAAGCAAGCAACTGAAGAAAACCCCAGCAGCAGCAGCATGAGAACAGCAGCAGCAGCAAGAGGCAGCATCAGCAGCAGAGAGCAGTAGCATCAGCAGCAGTGAGCTGCAGCAGCCCCATCACCCAGTGCAGCCTCTTCCCTTCACTTCTTCTTCTTCCTGCAGCTCCCTAGGGTCGAGAGTGAGGTATACTTCCTATCTAGCTTCCCTAGTTTGCCTTGTTAAGTGTAGTTTTGCATCGGTTAATGGATTTTAGTGCGTTTTAGTGTGATATGAGGTGTTTTGTGGAAATCTTATGCTAGTGTGGTGTGAATTGGTTTCAGTAGCTTGTTATTAAGTTAATGAGGCCATTGTAACGTAGTCCAACCCCTATTACACTAAAATACCATCAGTTTCACTATTCGATGCAAAATGTCGTATTTGTGCAAAGTTGAGCTTTTCTGGATCTGCTTTTGACCCGAGGTGATATAAATGAAATTGAGAAGACTGTAGTATAATGGAGTAGTGCTGATACCACAGGTGAAACCCGACCCCCATACAGCTACAGTAGGCCGCCAAATTTCCCTTTCTGGCCGCCAATTGCGGCCAGATGGGTAGGGTTTGGGTTAGGGTTTGGTCCAGTGGGTTTCTGCTATTGTGTGTAGTGTTTTGGTATATATATTTTTGTAAGTTTAGTTCTGTAGGAAAATCTGGGACCAAATACCTATTTTGCCGTTTTCTAAACCTTCGCGACACGCGTGATACGTGAGTAGGTTTGGGTTCTGCGTATCGCGGCGTGTCGGGGTAGTTTCTTGGCGCGTGATCGCACGTTTTAGCGTATCGCGCACACGCGCGATTGGCTTGCGACACGAGAGTCTAGTTGGACCGTAATGTCGCGTTTTTGTGAAATGAGCTTATGTGTGATATATGTTATGTGATTCTAGGTTCGCAGGCCAGTGAGACGGACGCTGCGAAGAAGGGCAAGCAAGTTGTTGGATACGCTTAGCGCGGGATTTCGGTGAGTAGATTTCACATCTACGGGGATATCGCCCGCATGGCGTTATGCGTCAGGGCTGATAGGACCTTATTGTTATATATTGCATACACCATACCATGGATTGTCATCACATATTGCATTCCCTGCTATATATATATAAACATTGCTTAGAACTGATAGAACTGCCATGATCATACTGTTATGTATTGTTGTAGCTCATCTATATATGACATGACTTGAATTTCATACTTGATACCTATATCACATTGGATCGTTGCATTATAGCTCATTTTTCTGTGACATGACTAGATATACATATTTGATGCACATATCACATCACAATTACTTGTATTATTGGTTGGGATTTCATGTGATTTCTGGATTTAGGAACCGTGGCCCTTTTCAAATAAGTAATCATTTAAAAACCCGGTTCCCTTGATACGATATTTGGGGGCGCCGCCCCGTGTTTTCTCGGTGCTAGAGGCAGGTACTGAGAGAGGGCTGACCCGGACTGACGGATGCCCGATGGATTGATATAGGGCTGACCCGGAATGACGGATGCCCGATGTATTGTGAGAGGGATGACCCGGACTGACGGATTCCCGATATATATACTTTGAGAGAAGGCCGACCCAGAATGACGGATGGCCGATACAGGATGTTTTGCGTGTCGATGCTAGACACGAGTATTTATGATATTTGGGTGCCGATGTTGGGCACTCGGGATTTTCAGGGATATACAGGATATGAGGGCCGATGGAGTACCGGCGTTTGGGATGTTGGGATTTGTGGTGCATACATACATATGTAGTCCACCTTGATACTTCATGTAGATACTATATTCCCATGCTCAGCATTTATTATCACATCTCATCCTGTAGTTATATCACCTGATAGAGGACTTGCATTATTATTATGCATACTGCTTACCCGCATTGATATCATCTGCTGGCATTGGTTAGAGTAGCGCTGTACGTGCATGCTTGCGATTACCTTTATATGTTATCTCTATTCACGAGTTGGCAACTCACCCCCGTGTGCCACAGTATTTGCAGGTTGCCCTTGGGAGTAGTCACGGCTGGCTGTTACCGCATCTTTTGGCACAGATACCTTTTTGAGCAGAGATAGCCTTTTGCTGATAGGTGGGTTTTGTACGGTATCTGTTATCTTTCAGTTGTATATTGATGTATCTAGTACTCTCCTTCTACTTTTCTGTATTGACTTAGAGACAGTTGTGAGGACGATATGTATGATTTTATATTCTGGTGTCGAGCTCGCATGTGAGCCGACTTTACTTTTGCAGTCTCATCTTTTATGATATTGTCCTTGCTTTACTGTGTATTCTTCGCTACGGCGTCGTATATCTTATTGTGATGCTTCATTTATTTTACTCGTCATTTCTGTTACACCTTGTTTCTACCCGACTGGCAGGGCAAATGTTTTAAAAAAGGAAATGTTACCAAAATTATAAAACTTGTTACCAAAATTATAAAACTTATAACTTTTGAACTTAAAAAAAAAGGGGATTTCTACTAAATAAATGGAAGTTTTGCCGACATGTACGATTGTTTTTACAAATGTTTTAAAATCACTCTATATTTATTGGTTTTGATTTCTGGGTTCGGCTTACTTAGCCGCGTTACGCCTGTAGACGTTGCGTGGTTAAGTGCCGGTCACGAGTCGAATTCTCGGGTCGTGACAAAGTTGGTATCAGAGCGTAGGTTTTACCTTCAGAGTGTAGGATGACCCTGGTATGATGGAGTAGGTAGCTGCAGCAGGGTAGCGTAGCGTGCGTATGTTCCGCGGCATACTCACGACACGGTACTCCGCCTACGCGACCTTAGGACTTATTGATTTGATCCCTCCTTATATTCTTGCGATTCGATTTCCGTGTTCTTATCGAATCTAAATTTTCTTTCAGCCATTATGCCGCCTAAGACTACGAGGGCACAGAGAGCGGCCGCGAGGGCCGAGATTCGAGTTGACTCGTCCGAGACACGGACTGATCCGGGCAGTACGCCGGTTGTACCCGAGCAGGCTGTTCCTGCCGTGACAGAGCAGATCGCCACGCTAGGGGCTGGTATGCAGGAGATGCGCCAGACGGTGGGATCTAGCATGCAGGAGATGCGCCAGATGATAGGATCGCTAGTTGAGACGCTTCGAGCGCAGCGACCAGAGGTAGCTCCACCTGTTCCAGAGACCGCGATGGTACCTACCGCACAGCCAGTTGCCCCTGCAGCCACGGAGGTGATTACAGTATCGCTATCAGAGTTCATGAGGCTGAAGCCTCCGGTATTCACAGGCACTGATACAGCCGAGGACCCACAGTCTTTCATAGACAGGATGGCCAGGATATGCCGTTCCCTCAGATGCGCAGATGCGAGATGGGTCGAGTTCGCGAGCTTTCGCCTGGAAGGTCTTGCGCAGAAGTGGTGTGATTCCGTTGAGAAGGGCAGAGCAGCAGGTCTTCCTCCTATGACCTGGACGGAGTTCGTGACCATATTTCTAGCCCGTTTCCTTCCCCAGAGTGTTAGGGATGCCCGAGCACGCAGATTTGAGTCCTTGCGCCAGACGCCAGGGATGACAGTGGCAGAGTATGACGTGCTGTTTACAGAGTTGGCAGTCTATGCCCCATATTTAGTGGCTACCGAGGAGTTGCGAGTCAGGAGATTTGTTCGAGGCTTGCATACACCACTGTTCCTCACGATCAGCGCACAGCACTACGAGACCTATGCAGCAGCTGTAAACGCAGCCCTAGTGGTCGAGGAGCACCTTGCTGAGACTTCGGTAGTTCCAGAGCCGAAGAGAGTTCGTGCGGATACATCAGCACAGAGACAGCCTTTTCGGCGCCGTGATAGACGTATTGCAGGCAGCAGAGATTCAGGGCGGGGCTGGTTATTCAGTTCCTATTCCCAGGACGGTCAGCGGTCATCGTCGGGATGTTTTCGCTGTGGGAGTTCTTACCATCGTGTACGGGATTGTCCAGAGACACCCCGGAGGGAGGCGACAGCACCGCATGTCACATTACCACCTTCACCACCCCAGAGGGCGTTGCCTATCGTACCTACCGTTGCTCCGCGCCAGACTCATACCCAGCGAGGTCGTGGGCGTGGAGGAGTTGCTCAGAGAGGGCGAGGTGATCGAGGCAGAGGGCAGCCAGTCACAGGTGGCGGACAGGCGAGGGTTTTTGCTTTGACGCATCAGGACGCGCAGGCGTCCAATGCAGTGGTTTCAGGTATCCTCCCTGTATGTTCAGTTGATGCACATGTATTGTTCGATCCCGGATCCACACACTCGTACGTATCCACGCACTTTGTGCCGAGTTTGGGTAGAGAGTCCGGCTTGCTTGATCAGCCGCTTGTGGTGACTACTCCTGTGGGAGAGTCGTTTGTTGCTAGGCACGTGTTCCGATCCTGTACCGTCTGTATTGGCGAGAGAGAGTTGCCTGTCGACTTGATCCTTCTGGAGATGTTGGACTTCGACGTTCTTTTGGGTATGGATTGGTTAGCCACGTGCTATGCTTCTGTGGACTGCCGTGAGAAGACAGTTCGATTCTGCTTTCCCGGTGAGTCGGTTTTTGTTGTGTTGGGGGACCTTAGTGCCGCCCCTCACAGTGTGATTTCTTCTTTTCGCGCTGGACAGCTTTTGAGGAAGGGATGTCAGGGAATTCTCGCCTATGTTTGCGATGCTCGCGCTATACAGGTTCCATTAGACCAGATTCCGATTGTTAGCGAGTTTCCTGATGTGTTCCCTGACGAGCTTCCTGGGTTGCCGCCCGAGCGCGACATTTCTTTCTGTATTGATTTGGTTCCCGGCTCGGGGCCTATTTCCATACCGCCTTATCGGATGGCCCCGGCGGAACTTCGAGAGTTGAAGGGCCAGTTGCAAGATTTGCTGGACAAGGGACTTATTCGACCCAGTGTTTCTCCTTGGGGTGCTCCAGTCCTGTTCGTCAAGAAGAAGGACGGCAGTTTGCGTCTTTGTATCGACTACCGCCAGCTGAACAGGGTGACAGTGCGGAACAGGTATCCTTTGCCGCGTATCGACGATTTGTTCGATCAGCTTCAGGGGGCAGGGTACTTTTCGAGGATCGATTTACGATCGGGCTATCATCAGCTGCGGGTTCGACAGGAGGACATTCCCCGGACAGCCTTCCGTACGCGCTACGGCCATTACGAGTTTTTGGTGATGTCGTTCGGACTCACCAATGCGCCAGCAGCCTTCATGGACTTGATGAACCGTATTTTCCGGCCTTACTTGGATTTGTTCATTATAGTCTTCATTGACGATATCTTGGTGTATTCCCGGAGTAGTGACGAGCACGAGCAGCACCTGAGGATTACATTGCAGACCTTGAGGGAGCACCAGCTTTATGCGAAATTTTCCAAGTGTGCTTTTTGGCTGGACAGCGTAGACTTCTTGGGTCACGTGATTTCACGAGGCGGTATCTGTGTAGACCCGAGGAAGATCGAGGCCGTTCAGCGTTGGCCCAGACCCACATCGGTGACAGAGATTCGCAGCTTTTTGGGGTTGGCCGGTTACTACAGGCGATTTGTGCAGGACTTTTCCCGTATTGCTACACCGTTGACCGGGTTGACCCGGAAGGGAGTTCCCTTCGAATGGACAGAGGAGTGCGAGCACAGTTTTCAGCAGCTGCGGACTCGGCTAACGACGGCACCGGTGTTATCTTTACCTTCCGGATCGGGCGAATTTATGGTCTTTTGTGATGCCTCTCGAGTGGGGGTAGGGTGCGTTTTGATGCAGCACGACAGGGTGATCGCGTATGCTTCGCGACAATTGAAGAGACACGAACAAAACTACCCCACTCATGATTTGGAGATGGCTGCAGTGGTCTTCGCACTTAAGATCTGGCGACATTATCTATACGGCGAGTCGTGCCAGATATTCACGGATCACAAGAGTTTGAAATACATATTCCAGCAGCGGGATCTGAACCTTCGACAGCGTCGATGGATGGAGTTAGTGAAGGATTACGACTGCGAAATCTTATATCACCCGGGCAAGGCAAATGTGGTGGCGGATGCTTTGAGCAGGAGGCCCGGGAGTAGCCTATCTTGTTTGAGCGCAGTACAGGAGCAGTCATCCACAGATTGGCAGATATTATGCGACATTCGAGTACAGTTCGAGTTCACGCCGATTGGAGGACAGATAGCGCATGTCCGTGCACGGCCACAGTTGATCGATCGTATACGTGAGGCACAGCTCAGTGATGACCGATGTTCAGAGATCATGGCACAGATTGGACAGGGCAGATTTTCCGAGTTCGTGATCGATGATCAGGGGATACTACGGTTTGGAGTCAGACTGTGCGTACCAGATGCTGAGGGACTGAGGCGCGCGATTCTTGAGGAGGCACATCGATCGGTGTACAGCGTCCATCCCGGTTCCACCAAGATGTATCATGATATGAGAGATGTTTATTGGTGGGACGGAATGAAGATGGACATTGCAAATTTTGTGTCGAGATGCCTGACTTGTCAGCAAGTCAAGGCTGAGCACCAGAGGCCCGCGGGAGAGCTACAGCCGCTACCCATTCCGGAGTGGAAGTGGGAGCAGATTTCGATGGATTTCGTGGTAGGTCTACCCAGGACTAGTCGAGGGTATGACTCCATCTGGGTGATCGTGGATCGTTTGACGAAAGCGGCTCACTTCCTACCGGTGAAGACGACTTTCGGATTTACTCAGTATGCCCAGATCTACATTGACGAGATAGTGCGACTACACGGAGTCCCGACGTGCATTGTGTCCGACAGAGGCACCCAGTTTACTAGTAGACTATGGCAGAGGCTCCAGGAGGCTTTGGGCACTCGCTTGAGTTTCAGCACAGCTTTTCATCCGCAGACCGACGGACAGTCAGAGCGGACCATCCAGACTCTCGAGGACATGCTCAGAGCTTGTGTATTAGATTTCGGAGGTAGCTGGGATCATCATTTGCCCTTAGTAGAGTTTTCCTACAATAACAGCTACCAGGAGACCATTCAGATGGCACCATTTGAGGCTCTTTATGGGAGGAGATGCAGGTCGCCCACTTGTTGGACAAAGCTCAGTGAGGGCAGTATCTTAGGGCCACAGATCGTTGAGGAGACGACCGCGAAGATCCAGTTGATTCGCGATAGGATGAGAGCAGCGCAGAGTAGGCAGAGAGCTTATGCAGACCATCGACGACGCAGACTTGAGTTTTCTGTTGGTGATCATGTTTTCTTGAGGGTCTCCCCAATGAAAGGTGTGATGAGGTTTGGGAAGAAGGGGAAGCTCAATCCCAGGTATGTGGGCCCCTTCGAGATCCTCGAGCGTGTTGGTGCAGTAGCCTACCGTTTAGCCCTTCCGCCCAGCTTTCCAGATGTGCACCCCGTATTCCATGTCTCGATACTCCGCAGATATCTACATGATCCTTCGCATGCGATTCAGCATCCGACGATCCAACTTGAGCGTGACCTTTCCTATGCAGAGCAGCCGGTGATGATCTTGGATCGGCAAGTGAAGAAATTGAGATCGAAGGACATTCCATCAGTTAAGGTACTTTGGCGTGGTCAGAACCGTGAGGAGGTCACTTGGGAGACCGAAAGCGAGATGATAAAGACGTATCCCCATCTTTTTGAAGGTAACCGTAGTTAGATTTTTGAAATTCGGGGACGAATTTCTTTAAGGGGGAGAGATTGTAACACCTTAGGATAAGGGTTAGTGAATAATTATATTTAAATAATGGTTTTTAATAAAAAGTTTACCAAATTGTGTTTTAAATATTTTTCCTAGTTTAATAAATATTTTTCCAAAATTTTATTAGGCTTGCACAAACATGTGCATGTAAACTAGGGTTTTTAAATTTAGTAAATACCATAATTATTAACTATGGTGGGTTAATTATAGGATTAAGTCTTTTGGGTTATAAGTGAGTTTAATTAGTTAGTTAAAAGTTGCTTTAATTTGAATTTTTGATTAAGTGTTGACTTGTGAGAGAGAGAGAGAGTGCATCATGGCTTTAGGCCATGCTTGCATTAAATGAAGTGAGAGAGAGAGGGGGTGACTTTTGTGTGATGATTGTAGCCTCTCATTTTCCTTGTATTTTCTCTCAAACTCTCACACTCACACACACCCACACACTTACCTCAGCCCAGCACCAGCAGCAGAAGCAAGCAACTGAAGAAAACCCCAGCAGCAGCAGCATGAGAACAGCAGCAGCAGTAAGAGGCAGCATCAGCAGCAGAGAGCAGTAGCATCAGCAGCAGTGAGCTGCAGCAGCCCCATCACCCAGTGCAGCCTCTTCCCTTCACTTCTTCTTCTTCCTGCAGCTCCCTAGGGTCGAGAGTGAGGTATACTTCCTATCTTGCTTCCCTAGTTTGCCTTGTTAAGTGTAGTTTTGCATCGGTTAATGGATTTTAGTGCGTTTTAGTGTGATATGAGGTGTTTTGTGGAAATCTTGTGCTAGTGTGGTGTGAATTGGTTTCAGTAGCTTGTTATTAAGTTAGTGAGGCCATTGTAACCTAGTCCAACCCCTATTACACTAAAATACCATCAGTTTCACTATTCGATGCAAAATGTCGTATTTGTGCAAAGTTGAGCTTTTCTGGATCTGCTTTTGACCCGAGGTGATATAAATGAAATTGAGAAGACTGTAGTATAGTGGAGTAGTGCTGATACCACAGGTGAAACCCGACCCCCATACAGCTACAGTAGGCCGCCAAATTTCCCTTTCTGGCCGCCAATTGCGGCCAGATGGGTAGGGTTTGGGTTAGGGTTTGGTCCAGTGGGTTTCTGCTATTGTGTGTAGTGTTTTGGTATATATATTTTTGTAAGTTTAGTTCTGTAGGAAAATCTGGGACCAAATACCTATTTTGCCGTTTTCTAAACCTTCGCGACACGCGTGATACGTGAGTAGGTTTGGGTTCTGCGTATCGCGGCGTGTCGGGGTAGTTTCTTGGCGCGTGATCGCACGTTTTAGCGTATCGCGCACACGCGCGATTGGTTTGGGACACGAGAGTCTAGTTGGACCGTAATGTCGCGTTTTTTGTGAAATGGGCTTATGTGTGATATATGTTATGTGATTCTAGGTTCGCAGGCCAGTGAGACGGACGCTGCGAAGAAGGGCAAGCAAGTTGTTGGATACGC
Organism: Agapanthus africanus; assembly: GCA_030015575.1. Taxonomy (NCBI): domain Eukaryota; kingdom Viridiplantae; phylum Streptophyta; class Magnoliopsida; order Asparagales; family Amaryllidaceae; genus Agapanthus; species Agapanthus africanus. Next base: position 733,908,876 of record CM057341.1, on the reverse strand, counting down.
TTAGCGCGGGATTTCGGTGAGTAGATTTCACATCTACGGGGATATCGCCCGCATGGCGTTATGCGTCAGGGCTGATAGGACCTTATTGTTATATATTGCATACACCATACCATGGATTGTCATCACATATTGCATTCCCTGCTATATATATATAAACATTGCTTAGAACTGATAGAACTGCCATGATCATACTGTTATGTATTGTTGTAGCTCATCTATATATGACATGACTTGAATTTCATACTTGATACCTATATCACATTGGATCGTTGCATTGTAGCTCATTTTTCTGTGACATGACTAGATATACATATTTGATGCACATATCACATCACAATTACTTGTATTATTGGTTGGGATTTCATGTGATTTCTGGATTTGGGAACCGTGGCCCTTTTCAAATAAGTAATCATTTAAAAACCCGGTTCCCTTGATACGATATTTAGGGGCGCCGCCCCGTGTTTTCTCGGTGCTAGAGGCAGGTACTGAGAGAGGGCTGACCCGGACTGACGGATGCCCGATGGATTGATATAGGGCTGACCCGGAATGACGGATGCCCGATGTATTGTGAGAGGGATGACCCGGACTAACGGATTCCCGATATATATACTTTGAGAGAGGGCCGACCCGGAATGACGGATGGCCGATACAGGATGTTTTGTGTGTCGATGCTAGACACGAGTATTTATGATATTTGGGTGCCGCTGTTGGGCACTCGGGATTTTCAGGGATATACAGGATATGAGGGCCGATGGAGTACCGGCGTTTGGGATGTTGGGATTTGTGGTGCATACATACATATGTAGTCCACCTTGATACTTCATGTAGATACTATATTCTCATGCTCAGCATTTATTATCACATCTCATCCTGTAGTTATATCACCTGATAGAGGACTTGCATTATTATTATGCATACTGCTTACCCGCATTAATATCATCTGCTGGCATTGGTTAGAGTAGCGCTGTACGTGCATGCTTGCGATTACCTTTATATGTTATCTCTATTCACGAGTTGGCAACTCACCCCCGTGTGCCACAGTATTTGCAGGTTGCCCTTGGGAGTAGTCACGGCTGGCTGTTACCGCATCTTTTGGCACAGATACCTTTTTGAGCAGAGATAGCCTTTTGCTGATCGGTGGGTTTTGTACGGTATCTGTTATCTTTCAGTTGTATATTGATGTATCTAGTACTCTCCATCTACTTTTCTGTATTGACTTAGAGACAGTTGTGAGGACGATATGTATGATTTTATATTCTGGTGTCGAGCTCGCATGTGAGCCGACTTTACTTTTGCAGTCTCATCTTTTATGATATTGTCCTTGCTTTACTGTGTATTCTTCGCTACGGCGTCGTATATCTTATTGTGATGCTTCATTTATTTTACTCGTCATTTCTGTTACACCTTGTTTCTACCCGACTGGCAGGGCAAATGTTTTAAAAAAGGAAATGTTACCAAAATTATAAAACTTGTTACCAAAATTATAAAACTTATAACTTTTGAACTTAAAAAAAAAAGGGGATTTCTACTAAATAAATGGAAGTTTTTCCGACATGTACGATTGTTTTTACAAATGTTTTAAAATCACTCTATATTTATTGGTTTTGATTTCTGGGTTCGGCTTACTTAGCCGCGTTACGCCTGTAGACGTTGCGTGGTTAAGTGCCGGTCACGTGTCGAATTCTCGGGTCGTGACATCTGGGATGGTGTCGATTCTGCTCTCGACAGCCTCCAACCCATCTGTCTGCCCAGATACTACACGGAGGGATTGAGAAGGTTATTAAGATGCCAAGGTGTACCTTTCAAACAGACTACTCGACAAACTCAGTTCTACAACAGGATTTGGAACGTCCCGGGAACTCAACGAAAATTGCCCAACGGAAAAATGTAAGCGATTGGGCTTGGATATGTCCAGTCCAAGAAACGGGAGCAATTCCATAGTTGCCATGTCATAAATGACCTTGATGAAGAAGGAGATGCTCTTTTAAAAGACGCTGATGTTGAACCAGAATGAAGTCCTGCTATAGAATTGCTGATTCCGTCGTTTGAAGAACAGATGGACAAGCTAGTAAGGGAAGCGAGTCAAAAGGTTCGGAACGACCACAGCCGCGAAATGGCCATTTACGAGAAAGCCAAGACGCAACGCCTCCTTCAGCAGGCTACGGAGGATGAAAATGCCCTTCACCGTCAGCCCGCCATGCATTCCCAAGACAAGAAAAAGGCCCGACGCGGAGGCAAAAACAAGTTAAAGAACGGAAAAAACGTTCGACAGTGGCAAAACGGATCCAAAAGGCCATGTGATCAAGAAAAGGTCGGCCGGAATCCGCCTCTTATGAAAAAGATGGGTCGAGAATATTCTTTCTCTCAAGACAAGACAAAGAGAACCTTTGACCTTGTCATGAAACATCAAATGATGACACTCCCGGAGTCTCGGCACTCTGATCAAGCAAACGAGGTTCATCACCCAGATTATTGCTCCTATCACCAAGCGATAGGACATTCTCTTGAAGACTGCTTCACCTTTAAAAACTGGGTTGAAGACCAATATCAACTCAGCAGATTCGCTCTATCCAACAGTTGGAGTGTAGCCCCACCACAAAAGCATGTGCCAAAAACATAGTATATAGCAAAAGTAGAACCAGATCAACATCGGTCTCGGAAAGGATCTCGTACCTGTCACGTGATAACGCTCTCAGAAGAAGGAGTGCACGAGAATATGGATGACCTCTCCTGGTGCTTCGAAAATGAGGATGAAGATGAGTTGATCTCAGAATTTCCACCGGCACCAAAAGAGTTGGAAGATGGAATACATACTACTGCGGACAACCTGAGAAAAATCGACTTAGGGATGGCAAATGATCTGTGACCAACGTTCGTCAGTGAGCTGCCGTCCAAAGAACAGGTGGCTACGCTAAGAGACGTACTCATGCAGTATAAAGACTGCTTCGCATAGAACTACTCCGAGATGTCAAGGTTGGATCCAGAAATAGCTGTGCAAAAATTGGCGATATCTCCGGACGTCAAGCCAGTCAAACAAGTACCAAGAAGAATGCGGCTCGAACTTTAAATGAGTATCAACGTCGAGGTCAAGAAGCTTATGAATACCCAATAGCACATACCCTTGACTTTGGCCAACAAGGCAGTACGACTGTCCCAAACCAACGCATCTATCTATGCTACATATGAATACCCAATAGCTACCAAACACTGTGCCTTGACTTTGGCCAACAAACACAGCTTGAATACTATTGACTATCCATACGAAATGATGGAGGGCTACGGATGGTTTTGGCGATACCGTGAACGTAGTGAACTTGATATAATCGATGGAACGAGATAGCTTTTAAAAGGAGTGGTTCAAGCTCCGCATTTAAAAGTTTAGTTTTGAAAAGAACCGAGTGGTTTTCAAAGTGTTCCAATCGACTTTTACTTGGTTTATTTTCTTGCATTAGTTCTTTTAATGCGTCCCATCATTTAATCCTACCATTGCAGAAAACAACCAAAATATGACGTACGCTTATGCCATTCGCATTCGCCACGGGGCCCCGTCATCACCCGTTAGGTTACTTAACTAACGACAGAGTGGGGGCTGGGCTAGCGCGGCTGTAAAACATAAGCAACGCCTAAATAGTTATAGTATATAGATATATAGCAATGATAGACATTACAGATCACAGATGAATACATTGGATATACTAGGAATCCGCAATCCGTTCGAGCTTGCAACGAAAAGCGGATTACACGGTCGCGGTGAATAGCCAATACCCCACCCAAGACCCCTACGGGTGCGGCAAACTACCCGCCAAGTACCCGAAGCGAAGCAACCTCCCTCAACACCGTGAGTAAGCCACTCGGCACTTCGAGATACCCGGTAGTTTGTGCACCCCCTCCATGGGTCTATCCTAGGAGCAAAAAACAGTAAAAAGAATTATACAATGACGGCTACAACCCCGACCCGGTTGTGCGGCCAAACAAATAATAATACATCAATTTACATATTACATGAATGAAAGAAAAAGAAACACCCATCTCACATCCACCCCGGCTATTCACCCGCGACAATCCAACGCATTCATATACACACACCATCAACAAACACAGATCACGGATATGTATAACTCCCACTAATCGACGTATAGCGATTAGCGGACGTTCAATACATACAAACATCACAGATATAACCCTTTAGTCAAAGTGTAGTGAAGTTCGATCAAAAATACGGATTTATAGGCCCCCAAAAACAAATTTCTTTTCTGGAAAACCTGGGCACAAATAAACCATCTTAAAAATCCCAAAACCTTACCATAAGAATTCTGCACCAAACCCGGTCCAGAACAGACTCAAAACGGCCGCGGTTCCGCGGCAATAGGCATGCTTTTGCACTGGAACCGCCGTGCTTTGAACTGTTCACTTGACCGTATTTGGTGTGCTTCTTCACAAAACCCTGAGACTATTTTTGAAGTATGATTTTTTATTTTTAGACCAGAAAAAAATTCAACAGAAAGTTAGGGTTTTGATGTTTTGGTTTTGCGATTTTTCCGATCAAACTTCCATACACATTACTACCTAGCTAGTTTATGTTTAGTTAGGCTCTGATACCACTGTAAGTCCACGTTTCCTACCCCGGTGCTTGCGGGGAGGCGGAAAACAGAATAAAAATCGGATTTTTACTACTCTAGGCAACATGGACTAGACAAAGTCGGGATCTTTACTAAACAAAACTAACTAAAAGCTAACTAGAAATTAGCCACAAGGAAGAATGGTTATACCTATGGCTTTATGTCCTTCTCTCCTTGCTCCTTGGAGTGTAAGAAAGAGATCGCCTTGTCGCCTTCTCAAGTCGAAGAAGGATCCACCCGAAAGCCTCAACCTTTGGCTTCAACTTCAAACTAGAAGTAACTAAGGTGCTAGAAGTGCTAATCCTAGAACTCTAGATTAGAGTAGAGATTATCTAGAAGAGGTTTTCTCTCAAGCTCAACTGTTTCTCAACACATGAGAGGGGAGAGCTTGAGGAAGAGGAAGAGCAAGAGAGAGAAAGTATATCATAGAATGAGAGAATAATAAGCCATTCTCACATATATGTGTGAATTATAAAAATAGATAATTAGCTAGATAATTGTCATGGTTAATCAAGACTTGACCATTATCATTTCACATTAAATGAAAATTGCCAGGATCAAAGAGCATCTTTTATATGGAATGATGATGGTCAACATGTCAACAAGTCAAGTATGGTCAAAATGTCAATAACCCTAACCATGCACAAATATATATAGCTAATATCAATTAATTATAATACACACATAAGCATTAGGGTTAATAAAATGATAATGGTCATTAACCCTAATCAAAGTCCTCTTCCTCTGTCTCAATCAACTGTGCATACGCACCCGCATTCGTGATCCGAGGAACACGAATACAAAGAGATAAAACCAATCCCAAATCATATACTAGGATCTGGCTTAAACCAAAGCCCGCTAGTATAAGCTGTCCGGACAGCAAACGTGCACAAGTGCGCAGATGTGAACGAACCCTGTCGCAAAACCATGCGACCTCTACTCATTTTGCCTAAAGGCGAATAGCTCTCTATGTGGGACTCTAAACACTCGACACTACGCTGGCAGTGGTTTAACCACAGACCGCAAGCGGCACTAGCTGTACGTAACTGTCCCCAGGTAGATGCCGATAAGAAGACTGACGAGGTGACCCCATCTGAACTCCTACTGAGCCTGTATGTGACAGTCTCCGTACAGTCCGGTCTGTTCGTCTGATACATCGCATGGCGGGCCTAGGGGGCGGTAAACGTCAGTCCCCTAATAGCGGTACAAGTCGTGTAGGAGTGTAGCCCAGAACATCCTGAGATAACACTGGAAACCTACCAGTATACCTCGCTTGCCCTGGCCAGGGACTACTCGTGTAATGGCTCTCCTAGACACAGCGCGATGTCAACCCCTAATACCGGGAGAGACGAATCCTGTCTAACCGTCACTACCTCCAAGTGCTTCGGGACTGCACCCAACTACTACCTGTTTGCACGACTCCTTTGAGCCGTGGTAGGGTAGTAATCTAAGTACAGTGGGAACACACTCGAGGCGAAGTGACAGTGTCAAGTCAGCGGACTAAGCTGTACTCATGTCACCTGGGAACTAATAACTGACGATAGGTATAATACCAACCAACAGTTCCCGATGAGTCCTGTCCTGTGTACTCGTAACCTAACGAGCACCCGTATACTATCTCAAGTACGACGTACTGACGGCTGTGGGACAGACCGTCTCCCACGCTGGGATGAGAAGCGCATATGCTAGTCTACTCCGGAGTATCGATACCCTGTCTCGATAGTCCAACGACTAGGGACCTGTATAAGGATGTGCTTATGGATTACCCAGCCCCCACGAGTGTGAGCGCCATCACAACGCTGGTAATCAAGCAAAGATCCTAAGGGCTCTACTAATATATATATAAGCGATATGCTAAAAGAAACACATGCACATATTGAAGTAGAGACAAACCAAGTAGCATACTACCATTTTGAGCAAGATTGTATATACAACTGTGAATATCCCAAGCTTCCATTAAGTAATATACAAGCTAGTATGATACAGTAATGGCCTCTAGGGCATATACACTTACAATCTCCCACTTGCACTAAGGCCATGTACTGGCGTATCGAAGACCTATCATCTCGATCAGCCGCTCGAACTGAGTCTGGGGTAGGGCCTTCGTGAGTGGATCTGCAGTGTTATTCTTCGTATTTACTCTCTTCACCTCGATCTCCCGGCGATCTACGATCTCCCTGATCAGGTGGAACCGCCTCAAAATGTGCCTGGACTTCTGATGGGACCTGGGTTCCTTCGCTAAAGCTATAGCGCCGTTGTTGTCGCAATACAGCGGTATTGGATCAACAATGGTAGGAACCACCTGAAGCTCCGTGAGGAACTTCTTCATCCAGACAGCTTCCTTTGCGGCATCGCAAGCAGCTATGTACTCCGCTTCCATAGTTGAGTCTGCAACGGTCTCCTGCTTGGAACTCTTCCAGCAAACCGCCCCTCCATTGAGGGTAAAGACATAACCCGACATGGACTTGGAGTCATCCTTATCACTCTGGAAGCTGGAGTCAGCAAAGGCCTCGAGCTGAAGGTCTTTTCCGCCATACACCAAGAACATCTCCTTAGTCCTTCTCAGGTACTTGAGAATGTTCTTTACCGCTATCCAGTGTTTCTCCCCTGGGTTTGACTGATACCGGCTTACAACGCTCAATGCGTATGCTACATCTGGTCTGGTACATAACATCGCATACATTATAGAGCCTACCACAGATGCGTAGGGTATAATAGACATGCGATCCCTTTCCAAATCAGTCTTGGGAGACATCTCTTTGGAGAGGGTGATCCCGTAACAAGCCGGTAAATTACCGCGCTTGGAATCTTCCATACTGAATCTTTTCAGTATGGTGTCGATGTACCTTGACTGTGAAAGTCCCAACATCCTTTTAGATCTATCACGATAGATCTGGATCCCCAGAATGTAGTTGGCATCGCCCAGGTCTTTCATGGAGAACCTCTGCGACAAGAATCCTTTGACCGACTGTAGCATAGGAATATCATTTCCTATTAGGAGAATGTCATCCACGTACAAGACGAGGAATACCACAGTTCTCCCTACAATCTTACTGTAAATGCATTGTTCGTCTGGGTTTTTGATAAAGTCGAATTCTTTGACAGTATCATCAAAGCAGATGTTCTAACTCCGCGATGCCTGCTTAAGTCCATAGATGGACTTTAGCAACTTGCACACTCTACCGCTGCTCCCACTCTGAATGAATCCTTCTGGCTGATCCATATAGACGCACTCTTCCAAATTTCCATTTAGGAAAGCCGTCTTTACGTCCATCTGCCAGATTTCATAATCGTGGAAGGCAGCAATGGCAAGAAGGATCCGAATGGATTTCAGCATAGCCACTGGAGAAAAGGTCTCGTCATAGTCCAAACCAGGTCTTTGACGAAAACCCTTTGCAACAAGTCTAGCTTTATAGGTCTCAACCTGCCCATCTACACCAATCTTCTTTCTGAAGATCCATTTGCAGCCTACGGGTTTTACCCCTTCTGGAGCAAAGTCCAAAGTCTAAACTTTGTTGGTGTATATGGACTCCATCTCGGCCCGCATTGCATCCAGCCATTTTACTGAGTCGCCGCTCTGAATGGCTTGCTAGAAGTTAGTAGGCTCACCATAATCCATAGTGCAATCTTCTCTATCCCCGTCTATGAGAAAACCGTAGTATCTCTCGGGCGGATGAGACTGCCTATTACTCCTGCGGAGTGGCGTAGGAATGTCTTATTCTTTCGAACCCTCTGGTTCTACTAAGCGTGGTTCTGGAATTTCTTCCAGTTCTATTGCGCTCCCACTTATCTGGTTTTCCAAAAACTCAGTTTCCAAGAAGCGGGCATGCCGAGAAACAAAAACCTTTTGTTCCTCTGCGTAATAGAAAAGATACCCCTTGGAGTTCTTTGGGTATCCCACAAACTTACACTGTACTGAACGCACCTCGAGTTTGTCCGCATGCTGCTTTTTTACAAAAGCTGGACATCCCCATGTCTTAATATGATTAAGATAGGGTTTCTTCCCACACCACATCTGATATGGTATAGCAGGCACAGTCTTAGTTGGAACTCGGTTTAAAAGGTATGCAGCTGATTCTAGTGCATAGCCCCAGAAGGATCGCGGCAACTCAGCCTTACTCATCATGGAACGAACCATATCCAATAGGGTTCGATTCCTCCTTTCCGATACACCGTTGTGTTGTGGTGTGTATGGAGGAGTAAGCTGAGAGAGAATTCCATTCTCTTTTAAGAAGCCCAGAAACTCGGCACTCAAGTATTCACCACCTCGATCAGATCTCAGTGTCTTGATACTTTTGCCTGTTTGTTTTTCAACTTCATTCTTGTATTCCTGAAACTTCTCAAAGGCCTCGGATTTGTGCTTCATCAAGAAGACATATCCATACCTAGAGAAATCGTCTGTGAAAGTAATGAAGTATGAATAACCACTTCGCACATGTGTAGACATTGGACCATACACATCACTGTGTATGAGTCCCAAGAGCTCGCTTGCTCTTTCTCCGTGTCCACTGAACGGAGTCTTTGTCATCTTTCCCATGAGACAAAATTCACAAGTGGCATAAGACTGATACTCGAACGGATTCAAGTATCCTTCTTTATGTAACTTTGTTAACCGTGTCTCATTAATGTGACCCAGTCTACAATGCCATAAGAAAGCCTGATTTAAATCCGGAGACTTTCTTTTAAGTGTGTTCTGGACACTGAAGACCTGAGCTAGATTCAAAACGTATATACCGTATTTCAATGTACCTGACCCAATCAGAACTTGATTTAGGTGGATGTTTACTACATCGCTTACAAAAGTAAAATCATATCCTTCCTTTGAAAGCAAGGATACAGATATGATATTACAAGTCGCACCTGGTACATAAAAACAGTCACGCAGAATCAATATCTGCCCAGTTGTCAGTCCTAGATGATATTCCCCTACGGATTCAGCATACATGCTCATTCCGTTAGCAACCCTGAGAGTCATATCACCTTTCCTGATAACCCTACGGTTTCTCAGAGCCTGTAACGAATTACAGATATGAGATCCTGATCCGGTATCCAATACCCAGGAAGTAGGGTTAACTGACATACAGTTCTCAATTACAAACACACCCGAAGCCGAAGCCACAACATGCTTCGAATTCTAGCTACTGGCTATACTAGCCCTGCAATCCTTCTGCCAATGTTCATTCCTGTAACAATAGGAACGTCCCTCTTCCACTATATCCGCTCCTGAAACTTCTTCCCTTCTCTTTCTTTCTACTTCCCTGGTTTCCTTCAGAGTAGTAGGTAGAGACTGTTGAACTAAGTCAGCATCTGACCCGTTCTTCAACGTGGTCTTCAGGTCCGTGAGCTCAGAAGAGCTGGTCTCTGTAAGGACGTTGCCCCTTACAGATGACCTGATAGCCAACCTCGCTGGAAGCAATTCGTTCGAGGTCTCATATCTTGCGATACGAGATTGCTCTCCATATAAATCCTTGTTATGGAGGAAGATAGAAACTGAGTCCATCTTCTCGTGCTGCCTCTGGTATGTACCATCAACTGAGGCTAACACGAGGCACTTGGCTTTTGCACAGTCTTTTTCCGATGTCCAATGGATATGAATATCCATGACAGGGGAAGCTGGACCTGAGACGGCAGGGGTTGGATTAGTTAAGGGTTGTCCCAGCTTGTCATGGGCAATGGACATCTGGACAGACCTTTGCCAGTCATAACAGTCAGATTCAGTCATTTTATTATCTAGATGTAACCTAGGTGCGGTCATTGGGTCGCTGCAATTAAGAGAGAGAGAAGAAAACACTTAGCATGATGCTCTTGCAAGTTTAGATTGGTTTTTAATTTATCTAAACAGGATGGCTCCCACTGTCTCTCGAATCCCTTCTCAAATCATAAAGAAAGAATTAGTCGGGATCAATCTCACCGTACAATACTTGCTTAACCGTTCAGCCAGGACAGTGTCGGTACTTCGAGGGAGGTTTTCCAACGCTTTCGCGAAGTTCCTTAATTAAGTAACCTCTTTTCCCTGTGGGCGTAGCCCCGCTAACACTTTTCTAGATACCTACTTGGTTTATAGCATTGATCGTTAAGTGAAAAAGTTCCCAAGGAGTAGCATATACTCACAGTAGGATCGGGATCCAAATATCATCGCGTGATAAAACCGAAGGAATCCTACCAGAATTATCACACTCCAAATGGTATGCAGCGCTAGCAAGTTTCAGTACTTATGAAACTCCCGATGTGGATTTTTTCCCCATGCTCTTATGACCTTGACTTTGGCCAACAAATCATAAGTCACATGTCAAGTTCTACCCGTCATTATCCAGGTTAATTTGAACCCACCCGCACATACCCTTGATTTTGGCCAACAAGGCAGTACGACTGTCCCAAACCAACGCATCTATCTATGCTACATATCAATACCCAATAGCTACCAAACACTGTGCCTTGACTTTGGCCAACAAACACAGCTTGAATACTATTGACTATCCATACGAAATGACGGAGGGTTACGGATGGTTTTGGCGAAACCGTGAACGTAGAGAACTTGATATAATCGATGGAACGAGATAGCTTTTAAAAGGAGTGGTTCAAGCTCCGCATTTAAAAGTTTAGTTTTGAAAAGAACCGAGTGGTTTTCAAAGTGTTCCAATCGACTTTTACTTGGTTTATTTTCTTGCATTAGTTCTTTTAATGCGTCCCATCATTTAATCCTACCATTGCAGAAAATAACCAAAATATGAGTACGCTTATACCATTCGCATTCGCCACGGGGCCCCGTCATCACCCGTTAGGTTACTTAACTAATGACAGAGCGGGGGCTGGGCTAGCGCGGCTGTAAAACATAAGCAACGCCTAAATAGTTATAGTATATAGATATATAGCAATGATAGACATTACAGATCACAGATGAATACATTGGATATACTAGGAATCCGCAATCCGTTCGAGCCTGCAACGAAAAGAGGATTACACGGTCGCGGTGAATAGCCAATACCCCACCCAAGACCCTTACGGGTGCGGCAAACTACCCTCCAAGTACCCGAAGCGAAGCAACCTCCCTCAACACCGTAAGTAGGCCACTCGGCACTTCGAGATACCCGGTAGTTTGTGCACCCCCTCCATGGGTCTATCCTAGGAGCAAAAAACAGTAAAAAGAATTATACAATGATGGCTACAACCCCGACCCGGTTGTGCGGCCAAACAAATAATAATACATCAATTTACATATTACATGAATGAAAGAAAAAGAAACACTCATCTCACATCCACCCCGGCTATTCACCCGCGACAATCCAACGCATTCATATACACAAACCATCAACAAACACAGATCACAGATATGTATAACCCCCACTAATCGACGTATAGCGATTAGCGGACGTTCAATACATACAAACATCACAGATATAACCCTTTAGTCAAAGTGTAGTGAAGTTCGATCAAAAATACGGATTTATAGGCCCCCAAAAACAAATTTCTTTTCTGGAAAACCTGGGCACAAATAAACCATCTTAAAAATCCCAAAACCTTACCATAAGAATACTGCACCAAACCCGGTCCAGAACAGACTCAAAACGGCCGTGGTTCCGCGGCAATAAGCATGCTTTTGCCGCGGAACCGCCGTGCTTTGAACTGTTCACTTGACCATATTTGGTGTGCTTCTTCACAAAACCCTGAGACTATTTTTTAAGTATGATTTTTTATTTTTAGACCAGAAAAAAATTCAACAGAAAGTTAGGGTTTTGATGTTTTGGTTTTGCGATTTTTCCGATCAAACTTCCATACACTTTACTAACTAGCTAGTTTATGTTTAGTTAGGTTCTGATACCACTGTAAGTCCACGTTGCCCACCCCGGTGCTTGCAGGGAGGCGGAAAACGGAATAAAAATCAGATTTTTACTACTCTAGGCAACATGGACTAGACAAAGTCGGGATCTTTACTAAACAAAACTAACTAAAAGTTAACTAGAAATTAGCCACAAGGAAGAATGGTTATACCTATGGCTTTATGTCCTTCTCTCCTTGCTCCTTGGAGTGTAAGAAAGAGATCGCTTTGTCGCCTTCTCGAGTCGAAGAAGGATCCACCCGAAAGCCTCAACTTTTGGCTTCAACTTCAAGATAGAAGTAACTAAGGTGCTAGAAGTGCTAATCCTAGAACCCTAGATGAGAGTAGAGATTATCTAGAAGAGGTTTTCTCTCAAGCTCAAGTGTTTCTCAACACATGAGAGGGGAAAGCTTGAGGAAGAGGAAGAGCAAGAGAGAGAAAGTATATCATAGAATGAGAGAATAATAAGCCATTCTCACATATATGTGTGAATTATAAAAATAGATAATTAGCTAGATAATTGTCATGGTTAATCAAGACTTGACCATTATCATTTCACATTAAATGAAAATTGCCAGGATCAAAGAGCATCTTTTATATGGAATGATGATGGTCAACATGTCAACTAAGGTCAACAAGTCAAGTATGGTCAAAATGTCAACAACCCTAACCATGCACAAATATATATAGCTAATATCAATTAATTATAATACACACATAAGCATTAGGGTTAATAAAATGACAATGGTCATTAACCCTAATCAAAGTCCTCTTCCTCTGTCTCAATCAACTGTGCATACACACCCGCATTCGTGATCCGAGGAACACGAATACAAAGAGATAAAACCAATCCCAAATCATATACTAGGATCTGGCTTAAACCAAAGCCCGCTAGTATAAGCTGTCCGGACAGCAAACGTGCACAAGTGCGCGGATGTGAACGAACCCTGTCGCAAAACCATGCGACCTCTACTCATTTTGCCTAAAGGCGAATAGCTCTCTGTGTGGGACTCTAAAGACTCGACACTACGCTGGCAGTGGGTTTAACCACAGACCGCAAGCGGCACTAGCTGTACGTAACGGTCCCCAGGTAGATGCCGATAAGAAAACTGATGAGGTGACCCCATCTGAACTCCTACTGAGCCTGTATGTGACAGTTTCCATACAGTCCGGTCTGTTCGTCTGATACATCGCATGGCGGGCTTAGGGGGGCGGTAAACGTCAGTCCCCTAATAGCGGTACAAGTCGTGTCGGAGTGTAGCCCAGAACACCCTGAGATAACACTGGAAACCTAGTATATCTCGCTTGCCCTGGCCAGGGACTACTCGTGTAATGGCTCTCCTAGATACAGCGCGATGTCAACCCTCAATACCGGGAGAGACGAATCATGTCTAACCGTCACTGCCTCCAAGTGCTTCGGGACTGCACCCAACTACTACCTGTTTGCACGACTCCTTTGAGCCGTGGTAGGGTAGTAATCTAAGTACAGTGGGAACACACTCGAGGCGAAGTGACAGTGTCAAGTCAGCGGACTAAGCTGTACTCATGTCACCTGGGAACTGATAACTGACGATAGGTATAATACCAACCAACAGTTCCCGACGAGTCCTGTCCAGTGTACTCGTAACCTAATGAGCACCCGCATACTATCTCAAGTACGACGTACTGACGGCTGTGGGACAGACCGTCTCCCACGCTGGGATGAGAAGCGCATACGCTAGTCTACTCCGGAGTATCGATACCCTGTCTCGATAGTCCAACGACTAGGGACCTATATAAGGATGTGCTTATGGATTACCCAGCCCCCATGAGTGTGAGCGCCATCACAACGCTGGTAATCAAGCAAAGATCCTAAGGGCTCTACTAATATGTATATAAGCGATATGCTAAAAGAAACACATGCACATATTGAAGTAGAGACAAACCAAGTAGCATACTACCATTTTGAGCAAGATTGTATATATAACTGTGAATATCCCAAGCTTCCATTAAGTAATATACAAGCTAGTATGATACAGTAATGGCCTCTAGGGCATATACACTAACATGATTCGCTCCTGGCAATATTCTAGTCGCAGCGATACTGATGCTAAGATTGGTATCAGATCTCAAGTTCATACTCACAACAAAATCAGCGAGCCAAAAATAGCCGAAATTATTTGGCAACTCGCAATAAAAAGCAGCGAGTAAAAAGAAAAATAGCTGAAATGATTGGGCAATCGCGACTTTCGCGATATAAAATGATGAAATGATAGAGCATCGCGGAAGGAAATTAAAGAAATAAAAAAATTAAAAAATGAAACTTTTACCTTGCAGGCAAGTCTGTACTGACCCCTGTATACAATCCATGGGTATAAACGAAAAGGGAACCACATATCCCAACGGACTTCGCTAAAGGGAGAGTTAGATCCTAACGGCAACATCCACAGCCTAGAGATCAGCCACTGCGTTCCTCCTCATTCCAGCAGGATATGGACGCGAAACCACCAATCGGAGCCACGGTAAAGTCCCTAGTTCTAAGACTCCACGGTTCACAGACAACCTATAGTCAACCCTGACACCGCAGAAAGCGGGAACAAGTCAGCCAATGACCTTCCCGACGCTCCGTCTTGGAAACAAGTCAGCCAATGGCCTCCCCACCGGAACAACGCTCCGTCTCGGAAACAATTCAGCCAATGGCCTCCCCGCCGGAACAACGCTCCGTCTCGGAAACAAGTCAGCCAATGACCTTGTTAGTGTTTATGCCCTAGAAGGCCATTACTGTATCATACTAGTTTGTATATTACTTAATGGAAGCTTGGGATATTCACAGTTGTATTGACAGTCTTGCTAAAAATGGTAGTATGCTACTTGGTTTAAGTCCACTTCAATATGTGCATATGTTTCTTATAACGTATTGCTTATACATATTAGTAGAGCCCTTAGGATCTTTGCTTGATTACCAGCGTTGTGATGGCAGTCACACTAGTGGAGGCTGGGTAGTCTATAAGCAACATCCTATACAGGTCCTTGGTCGTAGGATTATCAAGATAGGGCATCAATACTCCGGAGTAGACTGGTGTATACGCTTCTCATCCCAGCATAGGGAGATGGTCTGTCCAACAACCATCAGTACGTCGTACTGGAGATAGTATGCAGGTGCTCGTTAGGTTACGGGTACACCGGACAGGACTCGCCGGGAACTGCAGGTTGGATTTATACCCATCATCAGATAGCAGTTCCCAGGTGACATGAGTACAGCTTAGTCCGTCGACTTGATACTGCTACTTCACCTCGGGTGTGTTCCCACTGTACTTAGATTACTACCCTACTACGGCTCAAAGGAGTCGTGCACACAGGTAGTAGTTGGGTGCAGTCCCGAAGCACTTGGAGGCAGTGGCGGTTAGACAGGATTCGTCTCTCCCGGTATTGGGGGTTGATATCGTGCTGTGTATGGAGATCCATTACGCATAGTCCCTGGCCAGGGCAAGCGAGATTTACTGGTGGCTTCCAGTAGTTTCTCAAGGTGTAATGGGCTGCACTCCGACACGACTTATACCGCTATTAGGGGTCTGACGTTTACCGCCCCCTAGGCCCGATATGCGATAGTTCTAGACGAACAGACCGGACTGTACGGAGATTGTCACATCAGGCTCAGTAGGAGTTTGGATGGGTTCCTCATCGTCCTTCTTATCGACATCTACCTGGGGACCGTTACGTACAGCTAGTGCCGCTTGCGGTCTGTGGTTAAACCCACTGCCAGCGTAGTGTCGAGTCTTTAGTGTCCCACACAGAGAGTTTCCCTGCTTTGGGCGAAACGACATAGAGGTCGTATGGTTTTACGACAGGGTTCGGACGCATACGTATTTTTACGCACGTACGATGTTCGGACAGTTTTTACTATCGGGCTTTGGTTTAAGCCAGATTCTAGTATCGGATTATTGGATTTATACAGTCTAAAGTTTTTCCGTGTTTTCACGGATAGGAGGGGCGTTCTCGTAATTTGTCGGGAAGGTTCTAGAAGGATGATGACTTAAAGACTAAGGTGGCATTTGCATTTATTGGATTAATAATCATGAGAGTGAATTATCCATGGAGTTAATGTTGCATTAATGTTTTAAATGACTCATGAGATGAATCACTCTATGAATTAATGAAGCATGATGACACATATTTATTTGTTATTCATTTTAATAAAATCATATGCTTCATATATTCAAATGATATCATTTATCCAAAAGGATTATCATTCTCACCTTTTCTCTCCTCAAGCTCTTTCTCTTCAAACCCTAACCCTAACCTCTCATGTGTTGAGATTAAGGATTAGCAAGACTTGTTAATCCCTAATCCTACTCTATATCCCCTAGGTTGCTTAGATTAGCACTTTGAGTAACCTAGTTACCTCAAGTTAGAGGTCAAGCTTGGAGTAGTAGCTCTCGGGTGGATCGTCTTTGACTCGAGGAGGCCTTTGAGGTGCCGACGTTCCATAGAGACTACGTGGTGTGGAGGACAGCGATGAAGACCCGAAGGACAAGTAACGTGAGGTATAACTTCGAATCCGAGCAGTTAAACCTTTCGTAGTTTTCTAGTAATGGTGTAGACACGATCCGTGTGCTCAAGTCCGTGTTACGAAGCTTTGATAATTGTTTTTCATATATTCCGCCTCCCCGCAAGCTCGTGGGGTGCATGACATGGACTTACAGTGGTATCAAAGCCTACTAAACCTTTACTAGCTTGTTAGCAACTAATTAGAACTTCAATCGTCGGAAAAACGTGAAAACCTAACCCCGCACCCCCTTCAGTTTCTGTCAATTTTAAACGTGTCTAAAAAATTATTTGATAGGTATGAAAATTCACAGCAGGGGATTATAAGAATACTGGGAAAATAGGAGGAGGTAACTCGGTGATACGGTCGCGGAACCGCGGCAGATGAGTTCATTCAGCCGTGGATCCGCCGCCGAGTCAACTCCGAGTTGACTCGGATTTTCACAGTAATTCTTATTTTGTGGTGTTTTGTTTTCCAGTATATTTTGTTTCTGCCCAGGTTACTTCTGTGCTGGCTTGCATTTGGGGTAGACACGGGAAAAGGTTGTCGATCGATATTCTAAGTTATTTGCTAATCGTGTTTTTATCTGTAATGTTTAATGTGTTCGTAAACCTCCCCTAACTGCTAGTATGTCGGTTGGCAGGGGTTTGCACATTTCTGTAATGGTTTTTACTGTTTGTGTATATGAACTTGATTGGATCGTTGTGATGATTAGCCGGGAGTTTGAGATGGGTTTGATATTCATTCATTCGATGTAAATTGTAATATGATGTAATATTCTTTTGCGGGGCACATCCAGGTTGTGGTTGTAGCCACCGTTGTATTATTTCATTTACTAATTTTTGCTCCTAAGATAGACCCAAGGTGGGGTGCACAAACTACCGGGTACTTTGAAGTGTTTAGTGGCCTACTCACGTTTTTGAGGGAGACCGCTCCACTTCGGGTACTTGGCGGGTAGTTTGCCGTACTCGTGGGGGTCTAGGGTGGGGTAATGGCTATTCATCACAACTGTGTAATCCATCTTTCGTTGCAGGCTCGAAAGAAATGCGGATTGCTTGTATATCCAATAATGTTCATCAGTGATCTGGAATGCCTATTATTGCGTCTGACGAATGTACAATATCTATATATGATAGCTATTAGACGTTACTTATGTTTTACACCCGTGCTAGCCCAGCCCCCGCTCTGTCGTTAGTTAAGTAACCTAACGGGTGAATGACGGGACCCAGTGGCGAATGCAGATGGCATAAGAGGACGTTGTATTTTCGTTGTTTTCTGCAATGATAGGTTAATTGATGGGACGCATTATATTAATGCAAAGAAAACAAACCAAAGTTGAATCGTTGGAACAAATTTAAAAGAAACCACTCGGTTATTTTAAAAGAGCAGAATTTTTAATTGCGGAGATTTAACCACTCCTTTTAAAAAGCTATCAGGTTCCTTCGATTATATCAAGTTCACTACGTTCACGGTTTCGCCAAAACCATTCGTAGCCCTCCGTCATTTCTTATGGATGGTCAGTAGTATTCAAGCTATATTTGTTTGGCCCTTAGTCAAGACATAGTGATTGGTAGCTGCTGGGGTATTCATTTGTTGCATAGATAGATGAGTTGGTTTGGGACAGTCGTATTACTTTGTTTGGCCCTTAGTCAAAAGTATATATGGGTGGGTTCAAATTAACAAGATAATGATGGGTAGAACTTGACATGTGACTTATGATTTGTTGGCCCTTAGTCAAGGTCATAAGAACATGGGGCAAAAATCCACATCGGGAGTTTCTAAAGAAACTGAAACTTACTAGTGTTGCATACCATTTGGAGTTTGATGAATGTTGGTAGGATTCCTTCAACATTATCATACGATGAAATTTGGATTCCGATCCTACTGTGAGTATATGCTACTTATCAGGAGATTCGTCACTTAACGATCAATGCTATAACCAAGTAGGTGTCGAGAAAGGTGTCAGCGGGGCTACGCCCCCAGAGAAAAGAGGTTATTTAATTAAGGAACTTCGCGAAAGTGTTGGAAAACCTCCCTCGAAGTACCGACACCGGCCTGGCTGAACGGTTAACCAAGTATTGTACGGTGAGATCAGTCCTGGCTAATTCTTCTTTTATGGTTTGAGGAAGGATTCGAGAAACGGTGGGAGCCATCCAGTTTAGATAAACTAAAAACCAATCTAAACTTGCAAGAGCATCATGCTAAAGTGTTTTCTTCTCTCTCTCTCATTGCAGCGACCTTGTGACCATGACTAGGTTACATCTAGATAACAAGTTGACTGAATCTGACTTATATGACTGGTTGTCCAGATGTCCATTGCCTATGACAAGCTGGACCACTCTATTACTACTCAAGATCCCGCCATCCCAGGTCCAGTTTCCACCATCACGAATATGGATATCCGTCAGACAAGGGAAAAGGATAAAGCGAATGCCAAGTGCCTCGTGGTGGCTTCAGTTGATGGTGTATACCAGAAGCAGCACGAGAAGATGGACTTAGTTTCCATCTTTCTCCATAACAAAGATTTATATGGAGAGCAATCTCATATTGCAAGATATGAGACCTCGAACGAATTAATTCAAGCGAGGTTGGCTGTCGGGTCATCTGTAAGGGACGACGTCCGTATGATGACTAGCTATGTTGATGAGCTCAAAGACCTGGAGACTACGTTGGGAAACAGGTCATATGCTGACTTATTTCCACAGTCCCTACTCTCTACTTACACCTTGAAAGAAACCAGGGAAACATAAACTCTGCTTAATGGGGGACCTTCTTCTTCTACATCCAGGGCGAAAGCAAAGGGTGAACAGAAGAAGACCTCTACAAAGCCGATATACGGTGTCAGTAAAGTAGGAGGAAAGGAAAGAGCAAAAGTTTCGGGACTTGGTGTAGCTAAAGAGGGATGTTCCTATTGTTATGGGATTGGGCATTGGCAGAAGGATTGCAGGGCTTTGGAAGCCAATAGACAGGATACGAAGCATGTTGTGGCTTCGGCCTCAAGTGTGTTTGTAATTGAGAACTGTTTGTCAATTAACTCTACTTCCTGGGTACTAGATACCGGAGCAGGATCTCATATCTGTAATTCATTACATGCTTTGAGAAACCGTAGAGTTATCGGGGTAGGTGATTTGTCTCTCAGAGTTGCAAACGGAATGAGCGTGGACGCTGAATCCGTGGGAGAATATCGCCTAGGTTTGACAAGTGGGCAGATATCATATCAGTGTCCTCACTTTCGAGAGAGGGATATGATTTTACATTCGTAAGCGATGTAGTTCACATCCCCCTAAATCAAGTTCTGATTGGGTCCGGTACATTAGATGACGGTATATACGTATTGAGTCAAGCTCAGGTTTTCAATGTCCAGAACACACTTAAAAGAAAGTCTCCAGAAATAAATCAGGCTTTCTTATGGCATTGTAGACTAGGTCACATCAATGAAACACGGTTGACGAAGTTACATAGAGAAGGATATTTGAATCCGTTCGAATATTAATCTTATGCTACTTGTGAATCTTGTCTCATGGGAAAGATGACAAAGACTCTGTTTACTGGACACAGAGTAAGAGCGAGCGAGCTCTTGGGACTTGTACACAGTGACGTGTGCGGTCCAATGTCTATACATGCACGAGATGGTTATTCCTACTTCATTACTTTTACGGATGATTTCTCTAGGTATGGATATATCTTCTTAATGAAGCATAAATCTGAGGCCTTTGAGAAATTCTGAGAATACAAGAATGAAGTGGAAAAACAGACAGGCAAAAGTATCAAGACCCTGAGATCTGATCGAGGTGGTGAATACTTAAGTGCCAAGTTCCTGAGTTACTTAAAAGAGAATGGAATTCTCTCTCAGCTTACTCCTCCATACACACCACAAAACAACGGTGTATCGGAAAGGCTGAATCGAACCCTATTGGATATGGTTCGTTCCATGATGAGTAAGGCTGAGTTACCGCGATCTTTCTGGGGTTATGCACTAGAATCAGCTGCTTATCTTTTGAACCAGGTTCCAACCTAGACTGTTCCTACCACACCATATCAGATGTGGAGTGGGAAGAAACCCTGTCTTAAACACTTTAGGACATGGGGATGTCCAGCTTTTGTAAAAAAGCAGCATCCGAACAAGCTCGAGGCACGCTCAGTATAGTGTAAGTTTGTGGGATATCCAAAGAACTCCAAGGGGTATTATTTCTATTATGCAGAGGAACAAAAGGTTTTTGTTTCTCGTCATGCCCACTTCTTGGAAGCTGAATTTTTAGAAAATCAGAAGAGTTGGAGCGCAATAGAACTGGAAGAAATTCCAGAACCACAAGCTGTTACTGAAAGTTTGGTAGAACAAGAAGTTTCAAAAGAAAGGGACATACCAGCGCCTATCCGCAGAAGTAGTAGGCAGTCTCATATGCCCGAGAGATACTACGGTTTTCTCATAGACTGGGATCGAGAAGATTGCATCATTGATAATGATGACCCTACTAGCTTCCAGCAAGCTATTCAGAGCGGCGACTCGGTAAAATGGCTGGATGCAATGCGGACCGAAATGGGGTCCATGTACACTAACAAAGTATAGACTTTGGACATTGATCCAGATGGGGTAAAACCCGTAGGATGCAAGTGGATCTTCAGAAAGAAGATTGGTGTAGATGGACAGGTTGAAACCTATAAGGCTAGACTTGTTGCATAGGGTTTCCGTCAAAGACCTGGTTTGGACAATGACGAAACCTTTTCTCCAGTGGCTATGCTCAAATCCATTCGGGTCCTTCTTGCCATTGCTGCCTTCCATGATTATGAGATCTGGCAGATGGATGTAAAGACGGCCTTTCTAAATGGTAATTTGGAAGTGCGTCTATATGGATCAGCCAGAGGGATTCATTCAGAGTGGGAGCAGCGGTAAAGTGTACAAGTTGCTTAAGTCCATTTATGGACTAAAGCAGGCATCGCGGAGTTGGAACATCTGTTTTGATGATACTGTCAAAGAATTCGACTTTATCAAGAATCCATATGAACCATGCATATACAGTAAGATTGTAGGGAGAGTTGTTGTATTCCTCGTCTTGTACGTAGATGACATTCTCCTAATAGGAAATGATATTCCTATGCTACAATCAGTCAAAAGATTCTTGTCACAGAAGTTCTCCATGAAGGACCTGGGTGATGCCACCTACATTCTGGTGATCCAGATCTATCGTGATAGATCAAAGAGGATGTTGGGACTTTCGCAGTGCAGGTACATAGACACCATATTGAAAAGATTCAGTATGGAAGATTCTAAGCGCGGTAACCTACCGGCTTGTCACGGAATCACCCTCTCCAAAGAGATGTCTCCCAAGACTGATTTGGAAAGGGATCGCATGTCGATTATACCCTACGCTTCTGTGGTAGGCTCTATAATGTATGTGATGTTATGTACCGGAACAGATGTAGCATACGCATTGAGCATTGTAAGCCGGTATCAGGCAAACCCAGGGGAGAAGCACTAGATAGCAGTAAAGAACATTCTCAAGTACCTGAGGAGAACCAAGGAGATGTTCTTGGTGTATGGCGGAAAAGACTTCCAGATCGAGGCCTTTGCTGACTCCAGCTTCCAGAGTGACAAGGATGACTCCAAGTCCATGTCGGGTTATGTCTTTACCATCAATGGAGGGGCGGTCTGTTGGAAGAGTTCCAAGCAGAAGACCGTTGTTGACTCAACGATGGAAGCGGAGTACATAGCTGCTTGCGATGCCGCAAAAGAAGCTGTCTGGATGAAGAATTTCCTCACAGAACTTTAGGTGGTTCCTACCAGTGTTGGTCCAATACCTCTGTATTACGACAACAACGGCGCTATAGCTTTAGCGAAGGAACCCAGGTCCCATCAGAAGTCCAGACACATCTTATGGCGGTATCACCTGATCAGGGAGATCGTAGATCGCCGGGAGATCGAGGTAAAGAGAGTAGATACAGAGAATAACACTGCTGATCCATTCACAAAGGCCATTCCTCAGACGCAGTTCGAGAGACTATTCGAGATGATAGGTCTGCGATATGCCTGTACATGGCCCTAGTGCAAGTGGGAGATTGTTAGTGTTTATGCCCTTGAAGGCCATTACTGTATCATACTAGTTTGTAAATTACTTAATAGAAGCTTGGGATATTTACAGTTGTATTGACAGTCTTGCTAAAAATGGTAGTATGCTACTTGGTTTAAGTCTACTTCAATATGTGCATATGTTTCTTGTAATGTATCGCTTATACATATTAGTAGAGCCTTTAGGATCTTTGCTTGATTACCAGCGTTGTGATGGCAGTCACACTAGTGGGGCTGGGTAGTCTATAAGCAACATCCTATACATGTCCCTGGTCGTAGGATTATCGAGATAGGGCATCGATACTCCGGAGTAGACTGGTGTATACGCTTCTCATCCCAGCATAGGGAGATGGTCTGTCCCATAGCCATCAGTACGTCGTACTGGAGATAGTATGCAGGTGCTCGTTAGGTTACGGGTACACCGGACAGGACTCGCCGGGAACTGCAGGTTGGATTTATACCCATCGTCAGATAGCAGTTCCCAGGTGACATGAGTACAGTTTAGTCCGTCGACTTGATACTGCTACTTCACCTCGGGTGTGTTCCCACTGTACTTAGATTACTACCCTACCATGGCTCAAAGGAGTCGTGCACACAGGTAGTAGTTGGGTGCAGTCCCGAAGCACTTGGAGGCAGTGACGGTTAGACAGGATTCGTCTCTCCCGGTATTAGGGGTTGATATCGCGCTGTGTATGGAGAGCCATTACGTAAAGTCCCTGGCCAGGGCAAGCGAGATTTACCGGTGGCTTCCAGTAGTTTCTCAAGGTGTAATGGGCTGCACCCCGACACGACTTATACCGCTATTAGGGGTCTGACGTTTACCGCCCCTAGGCCCGATATGCGATAGTCCTAGACGAAAAGACCGGACTGTATGAAGATTGTCACATCAGGCTCAGTAGGAGTTCGGATGGGTTCCTCATCGTCCTTCTTATCGACATTTACCTGGGGACCGTTACGTACAGCTAGTGCCGCTTGCGGTCTGTGGTTAAACCCACTGCCAGCGTAGTGTCGAGTCTATAGAGTCCCACACAGAGAGTTTCCCTGCTTTGGGCGAAACGATATAGAGGTCGTATGGTTTTACGACAGGGTTCGGATGCATACGTGTTTTTACGCACGTACGATGTTCGGACAGTTTTTACTAGCGGGGTTTGGTTTAAGCCAGATTCTAGTATCGGATTATTGGATTTATACAGTCTAAAGTTTTTCCGTGTTTTCACGGATAGGAGGGGCGTTCTCGTAATTTGTCGAGAAGCTTCTAGAAGGATGATGACTTGGAGACTAAGGTGGCATTTGCATTTATTGGATTAATGAGTCATGAGAGTGAATCATCCATGGAGTTAATGTTGCATTAATGTTTTAAATGACTCATGGGATGAATCACTCTATGAATTAATGAAGCATGATGACACATATTTATTTGTTGTTCATTTTAATAAAATCATATGCTTCATATATTCAAATGATATCATTTATCCAAAAGGATTCTCATTCTCACCTTCTCTCTCCTCAAGCTCTCTCTCTTCAAACCCTAACCCTAACCTCTCATGTGTTGAGATCAAGGGTTAGCAAGACTTGTTAATCTCTAATCCTACTCTATATCCCCTAGGCTGCTTAGATTAGCACTTTGAGTAAGCTAGTTACCTCAAGTTAGAGGTCAAGCTTGGAGTAGTAGCTCTCGGGTGGATCGTCTTTGACTCGAGGAGGCCGTTGAGGTGCCAACGTTCCATAGAGCCTATGAGGTGTGGAGGACAGCGATGAAGACCCGAAGGACAAGTAACGTGAGGTATAACTTCGAATCCGAGCAGTTAAACCTTTCGTAGTTTGCTAGTAATGGTTTAGAGACTATCCGTGTGCTTAAGTCCGTGTTACGAAGCTTTGATAATTGTTTTTCATATATTCCGCCTCCCCGCAAGCTCGTGGGGTGCGTGACATGGACTTACAGACCTCCCCACCGGAACAACGCTCCGTCTTGGAAACAAGTCAGCCAATGACCTCCCCGTTGGAACAAACACTCCGTCTCGGAAACAAGTCAGCCAATGACCTCCCCGCCGGAACAACTCTCAGTCTTGGAAATAAGTCAGCCAATGACCTCCCAGCCAGAACAACGCTCCGTCTCGGAAACAAGTCAGCCAATGACCTCCCCACCAGATCAACGCTCCGTCTCGGAAACAAGTCAGCCAATGACATCCCCGTCGGAACAGCGTTTCGCCTCGGAAACAAGTCAGCCAATGACCTCCCTGTCGGAACAATGCACCATCTCGGAATCAAGTCACCCAATAATCTCTCGATTCGCGTCGCCCCCCAGGGAAATAGGTGACCTTACGCAAACCTTTCAACCCGTAAAAAGAAAATTCTCTTGTGAGATCCTTACGACTCTCAAGAGAAAACGCACTTAGGAATCCTCATGACTCCTAAGGAGAAAGTACACCTACGGGATCCTCTCGACTCGTAGGGAAAAAAGTCTTTATGAGACCCTCACTGCTCATGAAGTTGAGAAGTCTTAGGCTGCAGATCTGAACCATTGCCGTCCTGCAAAGAGATCAAGATAGACTATCTACAAGACGCTTTTGCTAAAAAGAGACACGACGGTACGACTACGTATGTACTTAAATAGAAATGGTGTCCAAAACGTGCTGATTTATGTATGACACTAGTGCTCGCACTTAAAGAAAATTACTAAGGGTAAAGTATGGGCTCATATACAGAGGTGGGATTCATGTACGAATAGGTGATGAAAGGAAAACATTCAGCAGAAAACTTTCAACACTCAATGATAAGGGAAATACGTCGACATAAATATACTACTCTGCAGGAAACAGATCACCGAATATGGGATCAGAAATACAGAGGTTAACAAAATAAAATACAACATTCTCCAATTCCCTCTCTGCTTTCTCCACCATGTCAAAGCGACGATCTTCGCGAGGAGTTGCTCCCCATCGATTAGCACCGTGCTCATCAGCGAAAGCAGACATGATGGCCCACTGGGCTCTTATCTGACTCAGTAAATGCACTGATCGGTCCCTCAAAGACTGGGTAATCAAGCATGCCTCGTGAAAACATTCGATCTTGTCCTCCACCGCATCGAGAATAGCCGGAGTCACCTCTGTCAAATGAGGAGTAATGTCGGAAAGCACGGACAGAAAGATCATCCGGAGCCAAATGGAGCCCATAGGAAGAGGAGAACCCCTACGAGTCAGGAGCTCATACATCACCGCGTCATATTGAGCATCGGTGAGAAGGGGATCTACTATCTGCGCAGCAAAGCGAGGAATCATTTCCTCGATGGGCACCTCCCATGATTGCCGACAAGCGTGAGGGCGATTGCAGGCCATAGCTCTTGATTTGTTTGAGTTCTGCTAATAAAAGATGAATTTCTCTTTGAAGAGAAGAAGGAAGATGTAGCCTCGGGTTATAAAGAGACGCATTCAAAGCTATGCACAAAAAACATCATGCATGGTGGAGCTATTCCCAAGGCCGGAAAAAGGAGGGTGTGGGAAAAGAAAAGGGCGACTCATGGGAATCAGAGTAGGGAGGTGAAACGACCTCATCAGCAGAGCTCCACATGTATGTGTCACGACCCGAAATATTAGCTCGTGACCGGCACTTAAATCACGCTACGTCTAAAGGCGTACGTAATTCAAGTAAGCCGAAAACCCAGAAATCTAAACCTTTTTAAGAAAATAAAAGAGGTGAAGTTTTGAAAATAAGGTATGATGAAATCAAAAGTTTTCCTAAATACATAAACAATGGAACATGAAAATTCAAGTGAGTGTTACTAGTTGAAAAACATGTTTCGACTTTTAAAAATTTGGGCAGCACCTCCTTTGTATTTTTTGATCCAAAACCACAATACATGATAATAATAAAGGCATCCCCAAGAGGCAGCTAGCTCTTCGCCAATCAGCGGATCCACAACCACGCAAAGCATAAATATAAGTATACGATGCCCAATGGCGAAGTTCACCACAAAAGATAAAGAAATAAGCAAGACATCAAAACCACAAGTAGCGGAAAACCCCTCGCTCTAAGTCTCGCAACCACAAGTCTCACTAAGTCTCATTACTTATACAATTACTAGTTTGATTGATGGAGTTGACTAGATACAATATGAATAATAAATACAAGAGTGTGTACGATACAAATGTCCCACCTACCACTGCAAAACACCCAAATGAAGCTATGTGCCAGCGATGCCGCTATTGGTCCATGCGGTCAACCTGCAAGAACTGTGGCACAACGGGGGTGAGTTGCCAACTCGTGAGCAGAAAACATCAACAAGTAGAAATCGAATAAACAATGACTCCTAGGTCAACTATATCATAAAGTTAATACTATGATATCTAGGGTGACCGTATCTATATATGTGCCAACAATGTTATCAACACCTATGTATGCGGATATCATCCAACCATATGATCAACATCTGTATGCATGCGGATCTCGTTCACGTTATAACATCAATGTATGTATGCATGTGGATCCCGTCCATGTGTCAACCAATGACACAACAACATCATGCATGTAAATATCATAAAAGCATATGCATGGAAGAATGAGGATATAAATCAACGCGTGTCCCTCGCGACACATCAAGATCATGGAACCTGAGCGTCCAGTATCGACACTCGAAAATATCATGAAACCCGTGCCCAGCATTGACACGTAAATCCTCATCTCTCGAGCTCCGTCAGTCCGGATCGACCCTCGGGCTCCGTCAGTCCGGATCGGCCCATATCATCTCTCGACTCCGGTCGGTATCCTCCGGATATCCGCCGAGCCCAAATACTATCACCGGTAGGTAGTAGTCCCTCTGCCAGGCTCACCGTCTACTGCAAAGCAATCCTTTCTTGCCCTAGGGTACCATACCGGGTCCACCATATACCCGCAATCGGCCTCGTCCAGCTCCTCGAATCGGGTTTCACATGTCACATGTCTCAGAATTGAGAAAACGCATGGTGGACGCACTGAAATATCATATCAAGAGAAACCGGTTTTTTTAAAAGAGTACATGCTTCTTTTGAAATAGCCACGGTTCTCAAATCCAGAAATCTCATGAAAACAGCATATCCCAATGCGTAAAAGCGTAAAGCATGATGTATGCAACATATAACAGAAACGTAAGCATATCCATATATCATGCAACATGGAACAATAATATGCACATATCGAGGGAAAACCACTCTTTTAAATGAATCCAGTTTAAATATATTCCACGGTTCCCAAATTCTCCAAAGTCCAATGCAATATCGTATAAAGGTGCATATGTGTATGTACGCAAGTATGGGTGTACAGTATGTATGTACACAAGTATGGGTGTACAGTATGTATGTACGCAAGTATATCATGCAAGGAGTCATATCCTGATGCAGCGATTCTACTGTGTAAGTGACATAGCAATTATTGATGATGAAGTGTGTGAGCTGGCAAATCTGTGTACGTGTAACATATGCATCATCGATAATAGTGTAAGTGTACTAGCACAGGTATATGCAATGCAATGAGAATAACATGAATGCAGCATAAGGTAAATCATATGCAAATGCTGACGGGTATATGTATCTAACATGACCGAGTCGGTGAATCTAACCATCGGCATCTAGCCTCACGACATCACGTACGGTATAATCTATCGTACGACATCCTCTAGTCAAGGGTATGGATCAATCATCAAGTCAAACTCATCATGTATGGAAAATCATAGTACGGCGGCATTAAACCAATAGGGATTCTATCAATCTATCTAACAATGAGGGTACTACCTAATGTCACGTACGACCTATCATTCATGATTCACAACATGTATACACATATACATCCATATACCTATATCCCACGTCACATTCATAACAATCTCATATCAGGGGACCGGTAAGGTATCAATCCTCTCAATCGACTCGCATCCGTATACCAACATATCATCATATCATATGCCAAATCGTATTCTCTTTTCATCGCATCTATATCTTACATAAAGTCAATTTACATTTACATTCTACTTTTACTATAAGCATACATATCTAATCTAACATACACACCCGAACCATACAATCAGTTTTTAAAAGATGCGAATCGTAGTTTTGAAAGTCGGGCTACGGTGTTTTAAGGAAAAGATATCATTTGAAAATCCGTAACATCCCTCAAGGTATCTGTTTAAAAGATGTATACGATTCTTCAGTTTGGAAATAGGTATGGTTCGGATGACATATTTACGTCGGCTATCTAGTCTTATAGTACCCAAAACGGCAATATCATCAACATCATCCTCAAATCCCGTCATCACATATTAGTCGTATCATATCACTTCTAACTATCTTTTAGTTTCTTATATAGTTTCTCTAACTATATTTTAACTCTATCTATAGTTTTATATTAAAGGTTCCCTTAACTATATTCTAAGAATCGGTTTCCATCAAAGTTTGCGGGGGTGCTATACGGCATCCACCCGACTTCCCCCCATGGATATAGATCCACTCACCTTGCTACTTGCTTGCCGAAGTCGATGGCGCCACGCTCCGTTGCCTCAGAAACCACGCGAAGGTGCCTACAATAATACACAATCGCAATCGTTTATTAAAATTGAATCCGGAAAACCGATATGGCACACGGCGCGCTCATAGGTTATAGAACCTATGGTCTACGCGTGCAAAATCAAACAAACAACCCTTGTTGTCGATGTACAAACATCCAACAACCCAATACAAATACAAATAGCAAAACCAAACATTTCAAAATACGGAAAACATAGCCAACATCACATCAAAGTGCTCCCAGATTTTGACTCAGGTCAAACTAGCCAATTTTGCATATGGGGTTGCTCTAGATATCACATGAGGGAACTACCAACCAAAATTCACCCACTTTTGCCATGACCAGGCCGCAAATTGCGGCCTGGGGGAATAAATCTGTGGCCATGCAGTGGGGGGAGGGGCTCAGGTTTCAGAGAGTGGTCCACGGTTGCCTGCACGTCTCGTGGTCATGGGAACTTATTTTATAAAGACCTCGGGTCATCCCAGATTCCTATAAACCATCACTAATTCCAAAAAAATCCGATATCGACGAATCTAAAGTTCGTATTTTGGGGTTTTGGTCACTGATCCAGGTCAAGAATTGGTCTCTAGGGTCTTGTAACAGATACTAGGCACCACCCAATCCACACAGCACCCAAACCCTAACACCACTAATCAAAACCAATTTAACTCTAAACTACTATAGGATGCTATTAGACTTTAAATTAAACTGGGTGGAAGAATTTATACCTCATTTGGGCAACCCAAGAAAAACCCTAACTTCACCAAGTCCTCAAAATCAAACTTTTCTTGGTCCAAATTGTAAAGGGTGAAGAGGGGATCAATTTTAAAGAAAGGGGTTTAGGGTTTTGATGAAGCTTTTGAGGTGATAATTTGGGGTGGAGGTGGAGGGAAGTGAGGAAGAAGGAGAAGAAAATGATGGGGGAGGAAACATGTGGTTGCCCTTTCCCTCTCTCTTCTTTATTCTCACCCACTCTTTCACTAAATTACCTTATTGCCCTTTTCTCTTTTTCTTTTCTTTTTCCCCACAAAACCAAAATACAATATAAAACCAATAACACAAATGAACCACATGCAAAAAAAATGCAACATGACATGGTTCACTGGCCATGAAAAACTGTAGAAACACGGATTTGGCCTAATCGCGATTAGCAGTGCACTAATAGGGTTTTCATTTTAACTGCATAAAATAAATTTGAAAAATGCCAAATCCAATAAATATATTTTTAAATGAATAAATCATTTTAATCTCCATTTATTTCACAATTATTTGTATATATATTTATACCCTTTTTCGAAAACCCTAATTTCGTAAATCGGGCAGTTTTCGGGAAATATATTATTTTAATATTAAATTCCAAAAATAATATTTTATATTTTCTGAAATGTTACAGTATAGCATGTGAGCACCCACGCCGATCCTTGTGAAAACTAAAACGGCATCGCACGTGTAAGTCGATGTTGTACGCCCCACTACTTGCGGGGAGGCGGAAATATGAAAAACAATCATTTTGTTCAAAACAACGTCGACTAACCGAAAGGATCTTTGTTAAACTATAACTAACACTAATATAAGAGTTGTTAACTACTATGGAAGAAGATTATACCTAATGAACCGTGTCCTTCTTCTTCTCGTTAACCACCTCCTCGTCGGCCTCCTCTATGTAATAGATGATCCACCCGAGAGCTTATGCTCCAAGCTTTGCCTCTAATCTTGAGGTAACTAGGTTACTCTAATTGCTAATCAAAGTTACCTAGGGAATATAGAGGATGATTATGGATTAACAAGTCTTACTAATTCTTGATCTCAACACATGAGAGGGTAGGATTAGGGTTTGAAGAGAGAGAGAGAGAAAGCTTGAGGAGAGAGAAGGTGAGGATAAGAATGATAATGAAATAATAACTTATCTTGAATATATGAAGCATAATGATTTATCAAATAAATAAATCAAATGATTTATCATCATGCTTCATTTATTCATTATGTGTGATTCATCTCATGAGTCATTAGCTATTTAATGCATCATTAACTACATGAATGAATCACACAAATGAGTCATTAAATCAATAAATGCTTATGCCACCTTAACCCTCCAAGTCATCATCCTTCTAAAAGCTTCTCGCCAAATTACGAGAACGCCCCTCCTATCCGTGAAAATACGGAAATACTTTACACTGTATAAATCCAATAATCCAATACTAGAATCTGGCTTAAACCAAAGCCGGCTAGTAAAAACTGTCCGAACATCGTACGTGCATAAATGCGCGTGCGTGTCCGAACCCTTGTCGTAAAACCATACGACCTCTATATTGTTTCGCCCGGAGCAGGGAAACTCTCTGTATGGGACTCTAAAGACTCGACTACTACGCTGGTAGTAGGTTTAACCACAGACCGTAAGCGGCACTAGCTGTACGTAACGGTCCCCAGGTAGATGTCGATAAGAAGGCCGATGAGGAAACCCATCCGAACTCCTACTGAGCCTGATGTGACAATCTCCGTACAATCCGGTCTGTTCGTCTAGGACTATCGCATATCGGGCCTAGGGGGCGGCAAGCGTCAGTCCCCTAAAAGCGGTATAAGTCGTGTCGGAGCGAAGCCTATCACACCTTGAGAAACTACTGGAAAACCTACCAGTAAATCTTGCTTGCCCTGGCAAGGGACTTTGCGTAATGGCTCTCCAGACACAGCGCGATATCAACTCCCAATACCGGGAGAGACGAATCTTGTCTAACCACTACTGCCTCCAAGTGCTCGGGACTGCACCCAATTGTTACCTGTTTGCACGACTTTTTTGAGCCGTGGTAGGGTAGCAATCTAAGAACAGTAGGACACACTCGAGGCGAAGTAGCAGTGTCAAGTCTGCGGACTATGCTATACTTATGTCACCTGGGAACTGTTAACTGACGACGGGTATAATACCAACCAACAGTTCCCTGCGAGTCCTGTCCGGTATACCCGTAACCCAATGAGCACCTGTATACTATCTCTAGTACGACGTACTGATGGCTGTAGAACAGACCATCTCCCCAACTGGGATGAGAAGCGTACACAATAGTCTACTCCGGAGTATCGATGCCCTGTCTCGATAATCCTACGACTAGAGACCTGAAAAAGGATGTGCTTGTAGACTACCCAGCCCCCACTAGTGTGACTGCCATCACAACGCTGGTAGTCAAGCAAGATCCTAAGGGCTCTATCAATACGTACACACATATTAAGAAAGACATAACCAAGTAGCATACTACCATGTTTAGCAAGACTGTTAATATAACTGTAAATATCCCAAGCTTCCATTAAGTAATATACAAGCCAGTATGATACAATAATGGCCCCTAGGGCATATACACTAACAATCTCCCACTTTCACTAGGGCCATGTACTGGCATATCGAAGACCGATCATCTCGAGTAGCCTCTCGAACTGAATCTGAGGTAAAGCCTTTCTGAATGGATCAGCAGTGTTCTCCTCTGTGGCAACTCTCCGGACCTCGATCTCCCAGCGATCTATGATCTCCCTGATCAGGTGATACTGCCTTAAGATGTGTCTGGACTTCTGATGGGACCTTGGTTCCTTCGCTAAAGCTATAGCTCCGTTGTTGTCACAATACAGCGGTATTGGATCAAAAATGGTAGGAACCACCTGAAGTTCTGTTAGGAACTTTTTCATCGAGACCGCTTCTTTTACGGCATCGCAAGCAGCAATATACTCCGCTTCCATCGTCGAGTCTGCAACGGTGTCCTGCTTGGAGCTCTTCCAGCACACCGCCCTTCCATTGAGGGTAAAGACATAACCTGACATGGACTTTGAGTCATCCTTATCACTCTGGAAGCCAGAATCAGCAAAGGCCTCGATCTTGAGGTCTTTTCCGCCATAAACCAAGAACATCTCCTTAGTCCTTCTCAGGTACTTGAGAATGTTCTTTACTGCTATCCAGTACTTCTCCCCTGGGTCTGACTGATACCTGCTTACCACGCTCAGTGCGTAAGCTATATCTGGTCTGGTGCACAACATCGCATACATTATAGAGCCTACCGCAGAAGCGTAGGGTATAACTGACATGCGATCCCTTTCCAAATCAGTCTTGGAAGACATCTCTTTGGATAGGGTGATTCCGAGACAAGCCTGTAGATTACCGCGCTTAGAATCTTCTATACTGAATCTTTTCAGTATACTGTTTGTAGGGTTCCTAGGCACACTCAAGAGGTTCCACAACTGATCAACCATGCCAAAATTAAATTTTTCATGTGCCAAAAAACCCTAATGCTAGATCGTTAACTAGAGGTAAGGCGAAACTAAGCAAGTTAACTACTTTAACTACAAGTGAAAGGGATTACAACCTTTGTAGATCCGGTCCTCCACTTCTTTAGCTCCGTGATGACGTCCCTCCGCTGCGATCATCGGGATCCCGGACTCTGGCATTGGTTTCATCGGAGAAATGATCGGGCTAGGTCGTTGACTTCGATGCCGAAGATGATCTACGTCTAGGCGACTCTAACTCAAGCTCCATCTTCACTTGGTCACGAACCTTATGAAGAAAACACCCTATACAACATGGCAAGTGGTAGAGGATGAAGAAATAGGAAGTGGGTTCACTTTGGATTTGGATTTCTCACTTGATTTCATCACTTGAAAATTTTCAAGAAAGCTTTCTTCACTTCATCAAGAAGAAGAAGAAGAGAATGGAATAAGAATTATTTTCAAAAGAAAATTCAAGTGAAGTCTATCATCTAGTAACTATGGGTGAGTTTACTTGTGTAGAGAATAAACTAGAGTTTAGGCTAATGGTTAGGTTAATGCATAAAACAAAAATGGTAAGACTTTTTCAAAGATGCTTGAAGCATCATGAAGCTTCTAGCATGAAAAAGGAAAAAACACCATTTTGTTTTAACAAAACATAATAAATAAAATAAATAAAACCCTAACCATTAACCTAAACAAGGTGTAAAGCATACACACACCCAAGTTTGCATGTATCATCAATCATGATACAAACTAGTGCACAAACATATATCACATATACAACTTGTGCACATCAAGTGAGAAAATCAATCTTAAGTGAACAAATACTAGTTAATGTAAAGTAATATATCAAATATATAATTATACATTAAATCATTAAATCAACACTTGATTTAATGATCCGGTCATACTGCATATAACCGACTAATATTAATTGTATCAATATATCGAATCAACATTTGATTCGGTAACCCGGCTATATCTCATATAACCGTCCAATGATACAAATCGCGAGAATAGAACTCAGTATCACATACTGGTATTATTCTCGGTCCCGCACATATCTCATATGCGCTCCTATTTCGTTTTTCTTGAGCCAGAAAACCTCTGTGTAGGACTCTAAAGACTCGTCAATACGCCGGCAGCAGGTGATGATCATATCAAACACGCACAAGCCGCAAGCGATCTGCTAAACGTAACGGCCACCCGGGTATTGAGCGATCAGAAGATCAACGAGCAAGACCGCTCACACTCCTGTGAATCCAACCAGTAACACTTACCGCACAGTCCGGTCTGTTCGTCTGATATGTCGCATATCTCGCCTAGGGGTGGTAAACTTCAGACCCCAATAGCTTGATAAGTCATGCCGACGTAAGGTCCATAACAAGCGTGAAACTACTGATAACTCTTACCAGTAAATCACTGCAACCCTGGCCAGGGATTTCCAGTTATGGCCAGTCGAGCATAGCGCAACATCAACCCCCAATACCGGGAGAGACGAATCCCCTCCTATCGCTCATTGCCTCCATGTGAATCGGGACTGTACCCAAAAACCACCTGTTTGCACGACTCAGTAGAGCCGTGGTAGGGTGGAAATCAAAGCACAGTGGGAGACACACAAGACTCTATGACGATCTCGGGTCAACAGACTAAGCTGTACCAGTGTCACCAGAGAACTGCCATCTGACGTGAGGTATAATACCATCTGGGAGTTCTCGGCGAGTCCGTTCAGTGTACCTAGTCTCTACTGAGCACCCGCATACCATCTCTGATGTCAAACACCAATGGATATGGGATCATCCATCGCCCATCACATGGGTCGAGAAGATATACGCTATTCTACTTTGGAATATCGATGCCCCGTCTCGATATTCCCACGACTAGGAACATTGAAGGATGTACTCATGGACTACCCAGGCTCTACTAGTATGATCTACATCATAGTCCTGCAAGTCGAGTACACATCCTAAGGGCTTTATCAACATGTAACAGAGAGACTGAAAGTATACATGTGAAGATAAAGAGCAAGCAGATAGCATACTATCATGTCGAGCAAGAAATTCATACCTATATATGTCCCAGCATCCACTACAATATACATCATGTGTACAGTAATGGCCTCTAGGGCATACATATAACTAACAATCTCCCACTTGCACTAGGGCCATCTGTAGCAGTGGTTGCAGTATCTAATAATCATCCATCCTATAAAAGTCTCTCTTTGGGAAAAGGCCTTTGTGAGTGGATCCGCCGTGTTGTCCTCTGAGTCTACTCTCCTAATCTTGATCACCCTGGAGATCAACTATCTCCATGATCAGGTGATGCTGCCTCAGAATATGTCTGGGTCACTGATGGGACTAGGGTTCTTGGGCCAAAGCCACACTTCCATTGTCACACAATGGTAGGAACCTAGTTCATCTTATGAACTAATATACACCCAAACTTCCTCTTTGGTAGTATCTTTAATAGCAATGTTACCAGCCTTTATCGTCTAGTTTGCCACGGTATCTAGCTTGAAACTCTTCCAACATACCATCCCTCTACTCAGGGTAAAGACAATACCTGTGACTGACATTTAGTCGTCTTTATCACCCTGGAACTTTTCCAGTGATTCTCCCCAGGATCAATTGATACCATCTCACTACAACTAGTGAGAATTCTAACATACATTTAGATCTATCTCATAGATCCAAATTCCAGGATTTAGGAGGTATCACATAGATCCTATATGGAGAATCCTTGTGATAAGAGGAGATTGACCGTGCGTAGTACAGGAAACTCTTTTCCTATCAAGAGTATGTTGTCCACGTACAATACGAGGATGACCACCATTACTCTCTACTACCCTTTTGTATATACAAGGTTCATCTACCATTTTGATGAAGTCAAACTTTTTGACTACCACATCAAAACAGACGTTCCAACTTCGCGATGCCTGCTTTATCCTGTAAAGCAACTTGCACACGTTTCCGCTGCTCCCACGGTTTACGAAGCCCTCTGGCTGTGTTCTTACAGACGTTCTCTTCTAAATCATTATTTAGAAAAGTAGTCATGACACCCAACCACCAGATATCGTAGTCATGGTATGTAGCAATGTTAAGTAGGATCCGGATGGACTTAAGCATAGCCACTGGAAAAGGTTTCATCATTATCCACGCCTGGTCGATGATGAAAAACATTAACATGTCTAGCTTTGAAAGTTTCAACTTTTTCATCTACACCAAGTAATCTTCTCAAGATATACTTGCTCCTGATGGGGATTTAACCCTTCAGATATAGCAGACAAAGTCCATACCTTGTTGGTGTACATGGATTCCATCTCAGATCGCTAAGCATCCAGCCATTCTTACAGAGTCCCCACTCTTGATGGCCTGCTCGAAACTAGTTGGGTCATCGTCTCATGACGCAATCCTCGCTCCCACTGTCATCGAGAAACCAAAGTATCTCTCAGGCGGATGAGGAACCCTGCTAGATCGGCGGAGAGGCTGAGGTTCGTTGGGGACTATTGAATCCTTTGGTTCTATCAAATCATTAGTTATAGTTTGTATAGCTGAAAATCCTTCCAGTTCTACAGAACAGATCTTGCCTCGATCTTGTCCGGATTTTGCTTTTGACATAGGCCGGACAATCCCAAATCTTAACTTACTTAAGAGATAGGCTCTTCCCATACCACATCTTATATGGAGTGGTAGGCACTGATATGATTCGAATCCAATTCAATAGGTATGCAGCTTCTCAAGCGCACAACCCCCAAAAGGAAAAAGGTAACTCAGTAGTACTCATCATAGAGTGCACCATATCTCATAGGGTGCGATTGCTCCGCCCCGATACACCGTTGTGATGTGGTGTATACAGAAGAGTAACACTGAGAGAGAATCTCATTCTCCTTTAGAATAGTCCAAGAATTCCATGCACAAGTATTCTCCTCCCTGATCTCATCATAGGACATAATACTTATACATGTATTTGGTTCTCTACTTCTAACTTATATTCTTTGAACTTCTCAAAAGCTTCAGACAAATGTTTCAACAGGAACATGTGTCCGAATCTTGAGCGATCATCAATGAATGTAAGAAAGTACAAAGAACCAGTCCTGGCATATGTAGACTGGGGACCTCTATACATCACTATGTATCAGTCCCAAGAGTCCACTGGCTCTTTCTCTGTTTCCAGTAAACGGAGCTATGGTCATCTTATCTTTGTGACATGACTGGCAAGTTTCATAAGATGTAAATTTAAACTGATTTAAATATGCATCTAAATGTAACTTAGCTAGTCGGGTCACATTGATATGAGCTAGTCTACAATGTCTCAAGAAGAATTCGTTCATTTTCGAACTCTTCCCCTTGTGTGTGTTCTGTACGTAAGGAACTGTAGCTTGATTTAGAACGTCGATGCTTTTAGATAACGTGCCTGAACCGATCAACTTTTGAAATGTTCAAAACAATATTCAACAATACAAAATTATATCCTTCTTTAATAAATAAAGAGATTGATATGATTTTGTATATCAGGTTCGGTATCTAATAGCATTTGTTCAGAATCAATGTATTAGTAATACAGGGTGACAGTGACCAACAGACTTGGCTGCAACACTTGCACCGTTTTCTGTCTCATGAAACTTATCACCCGTTCTCAGTTCTCTACCTTTCTGTAGCCCATGTAACGGATTACATATATCTGGGATCCTAATCAGGTATCTAATACCTAGGACGTAGAGGATACAGAGAAACAGTTCTTTATAATGAACACACCCGAAGGAAATGCATCTCATGCACTTTCTTCATTTGGGCTGCATGGGAATCCTGGTATTCCCCTATTTCCTGCTCTGTCTTATAACAATTATAAGTTGGAGCGGGACCAACGTTCCACAGCTCAGTATAACAAGCGGGTTCGGTCAATACATCTATATTATTATCTTGATTAAGGCGTGACATGGTCGCTACCTGGAGAGAGAGAGAAGAAAACACTCTGCGTGCGCTCTTGCAAGATTAGATTGGTTATATATTTTATCTAATCAGGATGGCTCCCACTGTTTTTATCAAATCTTCCTTCAAACCCTAAAAGGAAAGACTAGCCGGGATTAATTACACTCTACAAGTTCGCCAATCTTTCAGCCAGGCCAGTGTCGGTACTTTGAGGGAGGTTCCTCGTGCTTTCGCACGGACCTAATTAAAATAAACCTCGTTTTCCCAGAGGCGTAACCCCGTTGACACCTTTCTAGACACCTACTTGATCGGCTAATTGCAAAGTGCAAAACTCTCCCAGGAGTAACAATTACTCGCAGTGGGTATCGGGATCCATCAATCATATAGAAAGTATGCAATCTCATTGCAAATTTCAACACTTGAAACTCCCGATAAAGGTTTTTACCCCTAGCACTTATGACCTTAACTATGGTCAACAAATCATAAGCACTAGTCAAGCTCCACCCGTCATTTCATGATTAATTAGACCCACCCGCATGACACTTAACTAAGGTCAACAAAGTCACGTGACTGTCCTAACTAATAGCATCATATGCGGTGTAGGAAGACATCACTTAGCTACCGTACACTGTGCCTTGACTATGGTCAACAAACACAGCACGAATACTAAGTACTTTACTTCCTAAAATGACGGAAGGTTGCGGATGGTTTTTAAGAAAAACTTTAACGCTTTGAACTTGATCTCGTCACGGAATCAAATGGGTTTTAAATGGAGTGTTTTTGAGGCTTTTCTAGTTTTGCTAAAGGGGTCACACCCGGTGAAGGGATCGTCGGCCCTTTCCTCATCGAATAAGGTGCAGGATATATCATATATACCGCTGTGCAAAGCAAAAACTATAGAAGCAATCAAAAGACAAACCGAGGGTTGTAGCATCTGCCAGTTATTGCTAAAGAGGTCACTCCCGATGAAGGGATCTCGGCCCTTTCCTTATCGAATAAAATGCAGGATGTTCTACAAGGAACACCGCGATGCAAAGCAAGAACTGTAGCTACCTGTTTTTATTTTTGAAATTCGATTCCACAACATCTTTTAGGTTTATTTTCTTTCATTAATCTCATTAATGAATGTCCCATCATTTAAGTCCACCTAAACATCACAGATAAATACAACGTACGCTTATGCCATCCACATTCGTCTCGATGTCCCGTCTGCACCGTTAGGTTAGGTAACTAACACCAGAGCGAGGCAGGGCTAGCGCGGGTGTAAAACATAACCAACGTCTATATAATATATCATATATACTATATACAGTATCAATCTGAACAAATCACATGATCACATCACAGATAACGCAGCAGAAAATATCATATGAAATATTGGATATACTAGGACGTCCGTGTTTTATTTTGAGCCTGTATAAAAAACGGATTCCACGGTCGTGATGAATAGCCAATCCCACACCCCTAGACCCCTACGAGAGCTGCATGTAACCCTACCAATTCTAGAGTTAGAAGACCCGGACTCGACTCCTCGAGATGGTCTCCCACTGGACCCTAGAACCCGGTTACTTGTGCTCCCCTCCTTGGGTCTATCCTAATGCGGAAAAGTAAATAATATACAATGGTGACATCATCCTCAACCCGGAAGTGCCCGAATAAAAGAATATTACATACAAGTTTTTACATGAATGAAAATGGAAAAACACTCATCTCACATAAAAAACCCCGGCTATTCAAACACGACGATCCAATATAACATATCCAGCAACACATAACATCACATGTCATCAACGTAAGTAAATATGCCCATCCCAATTGTCGTTGACATATAGCAACGAAACCGGCGATATCACATATTACACTTACTGTCGCAGAAAAGAAAGTGTAAAACTACAACAGTTGGAATCCGCAACCTCTTTAGACATCGCATGCCTAATCAAATGAATTCCTTAGACATCGCATGCCTAACAATTATAAACCCCGTATTTTAGTCTCAAAATCGAAAATTGTTTTCAATATCAAGTCGGGCAATTCAACAAGATTCCCGACATCCTGAACGAATGCTCGTCGCAAACTTTAGTAGACGGCCGCACCCCTAATACCTTCGACGAAGTGCACTAAGGTGGAACACCGCTGCCGCGAGCACCCGAACGGATGCTTTTGGCGACGGGGTTCTTCTACAGTCACTTGGTCGGGCTATGGGGCGTGGCTGTCTATTAAGTTTACCGGAGAGTATCCACGTACGCTACGCGATTGCAACGGACTTTTGATCACATCAAAATCCCGTGGCAACCGATCAAGTGAGACTAAACTACTAGATTTATAACATTCAAATCAGTTATCTCATAACTATTTGCGGATTCCAAATATTGTATCACATTCCAGATAAATAGAAAATGTTAAACTTTTCGATCGAACAATCAAACACCCAAGTTTTCCCGTAACTTCTCAACACATGAAATAAGTTTAAAAACATTCACTTCATGCCACAGTACCAACGGTCCAGCCGTAAAAGGGTCAAGCCAACGCCTCACATGTGGCACGCCGTACTGCCCTAAACCCTAAAGTTCAAAGGGCAGTTCAAGACGGTCTCATAATCGAGTTAAGGTTTGTTGTCTTCTAGAGGGTCCATCGAGTTACTTGCACTACTTAGAACATTCTTAAACTACAGAAAAATCCAACACTTGGAAATTTCCCGGCAGGGGAAAAAGTGGGTATTTATATCCGGTCGAACTTTTCAACATGTTCTAAAATTATCCGGAAAAACACATAGACGAAGTTAAACTTTCGATCGAATCAACGAACTCCCAATACAACCCAGAAAACTCAACTGTGGAGTAGAAGTTAAAATGTCCCAGAAAACACAGCACTTACAGATAGCAATTACTGTGCAAGACACGTGACAAGATTCACGATTATGGCCGCGGAACCGCCGCGCAAGCCAGGGTGGGGCCGCGTTTCCACGGCGCATTGTTCGAGTTGTGGGCACGTGTTGCAAAGTAACTCGTACAAAACCCTGCTGAATTTTTTGACAATTTTTAATTCACAAAAATCCACAATTTCAGAAAATGTACAGAGAGGGGTCAAGTTTAGGGTTTCGGGGTTCGATCGGATTTCTAACATCGTCTACACTTCGCTTAAAGCTCTAGCTAGGCTCTGATACCACTGTAGGTTTCCTAGGCACACTAAAGAGGTTCCACAACTGATCAACCATGCCAAAATCAAATTTTTCATGTGTCAAAGAACCCTAATGCTAGATCGTTAACTAGAGGTAAGGCGAAACTAAGCAAGTTAACTATTTTAACTACAAGTGAAAGGGATTACAACCTTTGTAGATCCGGTCCTCCACTTCTTTAGCTCCGTGATGACGTCCCTCCGCTGCGATCATCGGGATCCCGGACTCTAGCGTTGGTTTCATCGGAGAAATGATCGGGCTAGGTCGTTGACTTCGATGCCAAAGATGATCTACGTCGAGGCGACTCTAACTCAAGCTCGATCTTCACTTGGTCACGAATCTTGTGAAGAAAACACCCTATACAACATGGCAAGTGGTAGAGGATGAAGAAATAGGAAGTGGGTTTACTTTGAATTTGGATTTCTCACTTGATTTCATCACTTGAAAATTTTCAAGAAAGCTTTCTTCACTTCATCAAGAAGAAGAAGAAGAGAATGGAATAAGAATTATTTTCAAAACAAAATTCAAGTGAAGTCTATCATCTAGCAACCATGGGTGAGTTTACTTGTGTAGAGAATAAACTAGAGTTTAGGCTAATGGTTAGGTTAATGCATAAAACAAAAATGGTAAGACTTTTTCAAAGATGCTTGAAGCATCATGAAGCTTCTAGCATGAAAAAGGAAAAAACACCATTTTGTTTTAACAAAACATAATAAATAAAATAAATAAAACCCTAACCATTAACCTAAACAAGGTATAAAACATACACACACCCAAGTTTGCATGTATCATCAATCATGATACAAACTAGTGCACAAACATATATCACATATACAACTTGTGCACATCAAGTGAGAAAATCAATCTTAAGTGAACAAATACTAGTTAATGTAAAGTAATATATCAAATATATAATTATACATTAAATCATTAAATCAACACTTGATTTAATGATCCGGTCATACTGCATATAACCGACTAATATCAAGTGTATCAATATATCGAATCAACATTTGATTCGGTAACCCGGCTATATCTCATATAACCGTCCAATGATACAAATCGCGAGAATAGAACTAATTATCACATACTGGTATTATTCTCGGTCCCGCACATATCTCATATGCGCTCCTATTTCATTTCGCTTGAGCCAGGAAACCTCTGTGTAGGACTCTAAAGACTCGTCAATACGCCGGCAGCAGGTGATGATCATATCAAACACCCACAAGCCGCAAGCGGTCTGCTAAACGTAACGGCCACCCGGGTATTGAGCGATCAGAAGATCAACGAGCAATCCCGCTCACACTCCTGTGAATCCAACCAGTAACACTTACCGCACAGTCCTGTCTGTTCGTCTGATATGTCGCATATCTCGCCTAGGGGTAGTAAACGTCAGACCCCAATAGCTTGATAAGTCATGCCGACGTAAGGTCCATAACAAGCATGAAACTACTGATAACTCTTACCAGTAAATCACTGCAACCCTGGCCAGGGATTTCCAGTTATGGTGAGTCGAGCATAGCGCAACATCAACCCCCAATACCGGGAGAGATGAATCCCCTCCTATCGCTCATTGCCTCCATGTGAATCGGGACTGTACCCAAAAACCACCTGTTTGCACGACTCGGTAGAGCCGTGGTAGGGTGGAAATCAAAGCACAGTGGGAGACACATAAGACTCTATGACGATCTCAGGTCAACAGACTAAGCTGTACCAGTGTCACCAGAGAACTGCCATCTGACGTGAGGTATAATACCATCTGGGAGTTCTCGGCGAGTCCGTTCAGTGTACCCAGTCTCTACTGAGCACCCGCATACCATCTCTGATGTCAAACACCAATGGATATGGGATCATCCATCGCCCATCACATGGGTCGAGAAGATATACGCTAGTCTACTCTGGAATATCGATGCCCCGTCTCGATATTCCCATGACTAGGAACATTGAAGGATGTATTCATGGACTACCCAGGCCCCACTAGTATGATCTACATCTTAGTCCTTCAAGTCGAGTACACATCCTAAGGGCCTTATCAACATGTAACAGAGAGACTGAAAGTATACATGTTAAGATAAAGAGCAACCAGATAGCATACTATCATGTCGAGCAAGAAAGTCATACCTATATATGTCCCAGCATCCACTATAATATACATCCTGTGTACAGTAATGGCCTCTAGGGCATACATATAACT
Source organism: Agapanthus africanus (assembly GCA_030015575.1). Lineage (NCBI taxonomy): Eukaryota > Viridiplantae > Streptophyta > Magnoliopsida > Asparagales > Amaryllidaceae > Agapanthus > Agapanthus africanus. The sequence goes on along the minus strand of CM057341.1, from coordinate 733,864,785 downwards.
AACAGTGTTGATATACCTGGACTGCGAAAGTCCCAACATCCTCTTGGATCTATTACGATAGATCCGGATCCCCAGAATGTAAGAGGCATCACCCAGGTCTTTCATGGAGAACCTGTGTGACAAGAATCCTTTGACAAATTGTAGCATAGGAATGTCATTTCCTATCAATAGAATGTCATCCACGTACAAGACGAGGAATACGACAGTTCGTGCTTCAATTTTACTATATATACATGGTTCATCTGGATTTTTGATAAAGTCATATTCTTTGACCGTTTCATCAAAACAGATGTTCCAACTCCGCGATGCCTGCTTTAGTCCATAAATGGACTTAAGCAACTTGCACACTTTCCCGCTGCTCCCACTCTGATTGAAGCCTTCTGGCTGATCCATATAGACGCACTCTTCCAAATTACCATTTAGAAAAGCCGTCTTTACGTCCATCTGCCAGATCTCATAATCATGGAAGGCAACAATAGTAAGAAGGACCCGAACGGATTTGAGCATAGCCACTGGAGAAAAAATCTCGTCATAGTCCAAACCAGGTCTTTGACGAAAACCCTTTGCAACAAGTCTAGCTTTATAGGTTTCCACCTGTCCATCTACACCAATCTTTTTCTTGAAAATCCATTTGCATCCAATGGGTTTTACCCCACCTGGAGCAAAGTCCAAAGTCCATACTTTGTTGGTGTACATGGACTCCATTTCGGTCCGCATTGCATCTAGCTATCGTACCGAGTCGCCGCTCTGGATGGCCTGCTGGAAGCTAGTAGGTTCATCATCATCAATGATGCAATCCTCTCTATCCCCATCTATGAGAAAACCGTAGTATCTCTCAGGCGGATGAGACGGCCTACTACTCATGCAGAGGGGTGCGGGAATGTCCTGTTCTTTTTGAACTACTGGTTCTACCAAATTTTTAGTAGTAGTTTGTGGTTCTGGAATTTCTTCCAGTTCTATTTCGCTCCTACTTGTTTCCTTTTCTAAAAACTGATGTTCTAGAAAATGGGCATTACGAGAAACAAAAACCTTTTGTTCCTCTGCGTAATAGAAATAATACCCCCTGGAGTTCTTTGGATATCCCACAAACTTACACTGTACTGATCGTGCCTCGAGTTTGTCCGCATGCTGCTTTTTAATAAAAGCTGGACATCCCCATATCTTTAGATACTGAAGATAGGGTTTCTTCCCACTCCACATCCGATATAGCGTGGTAGGTACAGTCTTGGTAGGAACTATGTTCAAAAGATATGCTGCTGATTCTAGCGCATAACCCCAGAAAGATTGCGGTAACTCAGCATTACTCATCATGGAACGTACCATATCCAATAGGGTTCAATTCCGTCTCTCCGATACACCGTTATGCTGTGGAGTGTATGGAGGAGTAAGCTGAGAGAGAATTCCTTTCTCTTTTAGGTAACCTAGGAACTCGGCACTTAAGTATTCACCATCTCGATCAGATCTCAGTGTCTTGATACTTTTGCCGGTTTGGTTTTCTACTTCATTCTTATACTCTTGGAATTTCTCAAAAGCCTCGGATTTATGTTTCATCAAGAAAATAAATCCGTACCTAGAGTAATCATCCGTAAAAGTAATGAAATAGGAAAAAACCACCTCTTGCATGTGTAGACATTGGACCACATATATCGCTGTGTATGAGTCCTAAGAGCTCGCTCGCTCTTACTCCATGTCCAGTGAATGGAGTCTTTGTCATCTTTCCTTTGAGACATGATTGACAAGTGGCATAAGTTTGATATTCGAACGAATCCAAATATCCTTCTCTATGTAACTTAGTTAACCTTGTCTCATTGATATGACCCAGTCTACAATGCCATAAGAAAGCCTTATTTAAATCTGGAGACTTTCTTTTTAGTGTGTTCTGGATATTGAAAATCTGTAATTGGTTTAAGACATATATACCGTTATCTAGTATACCGGATGTTGGATATATGTATGCCCTAGAGGCGATTATATGATAATGGATGTATCTATACATGTATATATATTCAGTATGCATTCTTGCTCGACATGATAGTATGCTATCTGGTTCTTCTTTATCTGACATGATGATTTGATCATGCTTTTATTCATTCATACATGCTGATAAAGCCCTGAGGATATCGGCTTGACTACTCTTATTATGATGGAGATCATACTAGTGGGACATCTGTAGTCTATAAGCATATCCTGGAAAGTCCCTAGTCGTAGGTATATCGAGACGGGGCATTGATATACCAGCGTAGACTAGCGTATATGATACTAGACCCATACGATGGGCGATGGATGTTCCCACATTCATCGATGTTTGACATCAAGATCATATACGGGTGCTCAGTGCAGACTGGGTACACTGGACGGACTCACCGAGAACTCCTATATGGAATTATATCTATCATCGGATAGCAGTTCTCAGGTGAAACTGGTACAGGTTAGTCTGTAGACCCGAGATCGTCATGGAGTCTTGTGTGTTCTCCCACTATACTTTGATTGCCACCCTACCACGGCTCTACTGAGTCGTGCAAACAGGTGGCCGTTGGGTACAGTCCCGAGACACACGAAGGAAATGAGCGATAGGAGGGGTTTCGTCTCTCCCGGTATTGGGAGTTGATGCTGTACTGTGCCCGACTGGTTATATCAGTAAGTCCCTGGCCAGGGCTGCTGAGAATTGCTGATAAGTGTTATCAGTAGTTTCTCGATCTGTTATAGACCATTCACCGGCACGACTTATTGAGTTATTAGGGTCGACGTAACCATCCCTAGGCTCGATATGCAGCATATCTGACGAAGAGACCGGACTGTACGGTAGTGTTGCCGGTTGGCTCGACGGGAGTTGTAGCAGGTTCGCTTGTTTTCTTCTGATCGCTCAATACCCGGGTGGCCGTTACGTTTAGCTGACCGCTTGCGGCTTGGGGGTACCTGATATGATCATCACCCTCTGCCGGCGTATTGACGAGTCTTAGAGTCCCAAAAAGGAGTTACCCAGTCCAGGCGAAACGTTGTGGTGCGCGTATGCGATATGCGCATGGACCCAATTAAAATGTGCGTATATGATACCGTACATTGATCGGGCGGCTTGCTTTTGGTAGGGTCATATGTGATATGTCCGGATTGATAAATCAAGTGTTGATTTATCATTTAACCATTAGTTTTCTCACTTAAAACCTTTTCTTGGATGATGGATGTGTGCATGCATGCGTGTTTTTCTTTCTTTCTTTCTTGCTAGTTTCATGCACATATGGATGTGCATACATACACACATACATACACCCATCTATCATGGTTGTTAACATATGGAAATGGTGGCAATATAAGACTCACACCATGGATTAAGTGATGGTTTATTATTTAATTTTGTATTTAAAACAAATTGAAAAGAAAAGGATAATCATTTCTAGCTTCTACATTCTTCCTTTGACCTAACCAAGCTTACCTACCTCTAACCTTGAGTTATCCTTCTCTTTATGATTTAAAACTCAAGTTAAATAATGTCTCCATCACTTTAACCATGGTTCATAGTAAGAAGAAATAAAATATATAATGATATATTTCTTTTTCTTCTTGAGGGTTATCATTATCTTTATGATCTCTTGTGAAAAATATTGCCACCATCTTCTTCCTCCTTTACATTTGCTCTCTAGTTTTTTCTAGTGAGTAAAATACACTTAAAGAAAGGTTTTTGAAGTGAGAACCTTAACCACAACTTCATTCTACACAAGTTTAGCTGACTTGTTTAGAGTGTTCTCTTCGTTTTTACGAAGTTACGAGCTTGGACGGAGAACTCCGTGGTGGATCGTCGTGGACGCAAGAGGACTTCAAGAGGACCTCCATTCAACACCCTAGAGACCAAGGAGTCCAGCGAAAGGGAGCTACAAAGGTTGTAGTCTCGAAACCCTAGTTTTGTTCGCTTTAAATTTCGAAACCCTAATTTTCTAGGATCGATTCCTTTGCATGCTTGTTTAGCACCATCAAAATTTAAACTTTGGGACATGTGATGCTTCAAAACTCATTATAGGGTGCTAGACAAACCTTACATTGGCATCAGAGCCGACCTAGAATATTAGGCGACGCTTTTACGAAGTAAAAATCCCGATCGGACAAAAAATACGACTTTTTGGACCCTCTCTGGACAATTTTTAAAATCTGATGTTTTTCAGAATTAAAAATACTTAAAAAATACAGCAGGAAATTATAAGAACAACAGTGGAATTCGATGACCTGAAGAGCACAAACCACCGCGGAACCGCCGCATTACCTGGCTTAGGCCGCGGTTCCGCGACCGCAAAGAGGCATTATTGAATATATTTTCCACTGTAATTCTTATATCATCTTGTACAGTGTTTTAGGTATGTTTAATCTGAATATTGTACTGTATTTTCTGGAGATGGTTTTGGACGCGTAGATTTGATCGGTATTTTCATTTCGTCGCTTTTCCGGGTAAATTAGAAAGTATTGAAGTGTTTGAACGAGTATCATTTGCTCACTATTCACGGGGTTTAAATACTTTGGAGATACGTGCAAGTCTTTTTGTGGTGGTCCCTCTAGAAGACAACAAACCTTAACTCGATTATGTGACCGTCTTGAACTGTCCTTTGAACCTTAGGGTTTGGGGCAGTACGGCGTGCCACATGTGAGGCGTTGGCTTGACCCTTCTACGGCTGGACCGCTACTACTGTGTCACACTCCGGGGTTTTTGAACTCTGCTCAAGTGTTGAGCTTTAGTGAATCCTGGGTATTTGATCATTTGTTCGAAAACTTCAATACTGTCTGCTTATCCGGAATGTGATGCAATATGTGGAATTCATATTACTAGACATGAAATACGGAATATGTGATATTTCGCATTTGCGATGTCTAAAGAGAATGTGGATTCCAGATATTGCAGTTTTACACTTTCTTTTCTGTGACCGTAAGTGTAGTATGTAGTGATATTGCCGATTGTCGTTGCTATACATCGACGACAATCGGTGTATGCATACTTACTTACGTTGATGATATGAGATATTATGTGTTGCTGAGATATGATGTGCAGGAATGTCGCGATTGAATAGCCGGGGGGTTTTATGTGAGATGAGAGTTTTTATATTTTTCATTCATGTAAATTCAAATGTAATGTAATATTCTTTTATTTGGGGCACTTCCGGGTTGAGGTTGCTGCCACCAGTGTTGTATATTATTTACTTTTCCGCATTAGGATGGACCCAAGGAGGGGAGCACAGGTGACCGGGTTCTGGGGTTCAGTGGGAGGCCATCTCGAGGAGTCGGGACCGGGTCTCCTAAACTCCATAATTGGTAGGGTCACTTGCCGCTCTCGTAGGGGTCCAGGGTGTGGGCTTGGCTATTCATCGCGACTGTGGAATCCGTATTTTCTATTCTGGCTAAATACTAAATACGGACGTCCTAGTATATCCCACGTTATATCTATATTTCTGCTGCCTGTGTTCTGTGATATCTGAGACGAATGACATATTATATATATGATATATAGTAGACGTTGCTTATGTTTTACACCCGCGCTAGTCCCGTTCCGGTATGCCGTTAGTTAAGTAACCTAACGGTGCATAACGGAACATTGCGACGAATGCGGATGGCATAAGCGTACGTGTTATTTTTGTTTCTTTTCTGTGATTGGCTTAAGGACTTAAATGATGGGATTACATTAATGTGATTAATGTAAAGAAAATAAACCTAAAAAGATGTTGTAGAATCGGATTTGAAAACTACTCGGCTATTTATGAAAAAGCTATATTTCAAAACTGCGGAGCTTAAGCCACTCCTTTTGAAAACCATTTGATTCTACAACGATATCAAGTTCAAAGCGTTAAAGATTTTCTTAAAAATCATCCGGAACCCTCCGTCATTTTAGGAAGTAGAGTACTTAGTATTCGTGCTATGTTTGTTGACTATAGTTAAGGCGTAGTGTACGGTAGCTAAGTGATGGCTTCCTACATTGCATATGATGCAGATTAATTAGGACATTCTTATGACTTTGTTGACCTTAGTTAAGGGTCATATGAGTGGGTCTATTTAATCAAGAAATGACGGGTAGAACTTGACTGGTACTTATGATTTGTTGACCTTAGTTAAGGTCATAAGTGCTAGGGGTAAAAACCACATCGGGAATTTCAATAGTTGAAATTTGCAATGAGATTGCATACCTTCCATGTGATGGTTGGATCCCGATCCCACTGTGGGCAATAGTTGCTCCTAGGAGAGTTTTACAGTTTACAATTAGCTAACTCATTAGGTGTCTAAAAAGGTGTTAACGGGGCTCCGCCTCTGGGAAAACGAGGTTTACTCTAATTAGGTCCGTGCGAAAGCATGGGGAACCTCCCTCAAGTACCGACACTGGTCTGGCTGAACGGTTAGCGAAGTTGTAGACTGTAATTAATCCTGGCTAGCTTTTCTTTTTAAGGTTTGAAAGAAAAACTCGATAAAAGCAGTGGGAAACATCGATTAGACAAGATAATAACCAATCTAATCTATGCAAGAGCTTTCGCTGAGTGTATTCTTTTCTCTCTCTTAATGGCAGATACCCATGACTGGACTCAAGCTTCTACTAGATAAAAACAAACTGAATGGGACCAACTATAAAGACTAGCTGAGGAATCTGAAAATCGCCTTGACTTATGATAAAGTATCATATGTCCTCACGGCTTCAGCTCCGCCCGTCCCTGGTCCAAAATCCTCAGTTGCGGACATTGAAGTCCGCAAGACATAGGACGCTGACTGTGCCACGGCCAAATGCCTTGTGCTTGCATCGATGGACAACACACATCAAAAGCAGCACGAGGACATGGACATTCACGGTATATTGCTCCATACAAAAGAGTTGTATGGGGAGCAATCCCGCGTATTACGATACGAAGCATCAAGGAAATTGTTTCAGATGCGGATGGCCCGTAGCACACCAGTAGGAGACCATGTTCTGAAGATGATAGCTCTCATAGAAGAGCTTGAGGACCTTGGATGGACGATGGACAATGAACAATATATAGATATTATTCTGCAGTCCCTCCCCTCCACCTTTGCTCAGTTCATAGTGAACTTCAACATGCATGGCATGGAGAAGGAACTCCCTGAACTCCTTAATATGTTAAGGAGTGCAGAGAGCACTATGAAGTTAGCAAAAACTCCCGTTATGACTATTGGACAGTCTTCCTCTTCTCGCCCGAAAGCTAAGGCCAAGGGAAAGAAAAAGAAGAAACTCACTAATCCTAAGGGCGGAGTTAAAAAGGCGAAGGGAAAGGGAAAGTCCAAGGCTGGAGACTCAGGGAAGGGCGAATGTTTTCATTACCATAAGACAGGACATTGGAAGCGCAATTGCACGGAGTACTTAAGTCTCAAGAAGAAGCATGGTGATGCTTCTGCTTTAGGTGCGTTTGTGACTGAAAACTGTTTTTCAATAAACTCTGCTTCCTGGGTATTAGATACCGGTTCAGGTTCTCACATTTGCAATTCTATGCAGGGGCTGAGAAATAGCAAGGTTTTGAAGACAGGTGACCATACTCTCCGCGTTGGAAATGGTTCCAATGTACATACAGTCGCAGTGGGAGAGTATCACTTGGGGTTGCCATCTGGATGTATTTTGGTTTTGAATCCATGTTATTTTGTACCAAGTATGCTTTGTAATATAATATCGGTTTCTTTGTTGGACAATGAAGGATATAATTTTGTGTTGCAGAACAATGTTATGAACATTAACCTGAATCAAATGTTGGTTGGGTATGGTACGCTTAATAACGGTATATATGTCCTAAATCAACACACAGTTTTCAGTATACAACACACTAATAAAAGAAAACTTTTAGAATTAAATGAAGCTTTTCTTTGGCACTGTAGACTTGGTCATATTAACGAAACAAGACTAAATAAGTTACACAAAGATGGATATTTAAATTCTTTTGAATATAAATCTTATGCAACTTGCCAGTCTTGTATCAAGGGTAAAATGACCAAAACTCCGTTTACCGGACACGGAGAAAGAGCTACTCAGCTCCTGGGCCTCATACATAGTGATGTATGTGGGCCAATGTCTACACAGGCTAGAGGCGGTTTTTCATACTTCATTACATTCACTGACGACTTCTCAAGATTCGGTCATGTATTTTTATTAAAACACAAGTCCGAAGCTTTCGAGAAATTCATTGAATATAAACAAGAAGTAGAAAAACAAACCGGCTTAAGTATCAAGATGCTTCGATCAGATCGAGGTGGTGAGTATCTCAGTGCAGAATTTGCAAACTTCCTAAAAGAGAATGGGATTCTCTCTCAACTCACTCCTCCTTACACACCACAGCACAACGGTGTGTCAGAACGACGGAATAGGACCCTATTAGATATGGTCCGGTCCATGATGAGTGACGCTGAGTTACCAGTCTCGTTTTGGGGGCATGCATTGGAGACTGCAGCGTTTCTGCTAAACAGGGTTCCAACCAAAACCGTGTCTACCTCGCCATATGAGATATGGCATGGGAAGAGACCATCTCTTAAGAGAATTAAGATTTGGGGTTGCCCGGCTTATGTTAAAAAGCAGAATCCGGACAAACTCGAGACACGGTCAGTCATGTGTAATTTTGTAGGATATCCAAAGAATTCTTATGGATATCAATTCTACCACAAAGAGGAACAAAAAGTGTTTGTTTCTCAGTATGCCACATTCTTAGAAAAAGAGTTTTTCACAGATAAAGATGATGGCAAGGTGGTGGATCTAGAAGAGGTTCTAGAGACACAAACTACAAATGACGATTTGGTTGAACCAGCTGTTGCAACAGAAACTGAAGAACCTCGGCCACTCCGTAGGTCTGGTAGGACTTCTCGCCCACCAGAGAGGTACTACGGTTTCCTCATTGATGGTAACAGAGAAGACTGTATCATGGATGATGATGATCCTACCAGTTTTCAGCAATCTATCACGAGTAGAGACTCAGTGAAGTGGCTGGATGCCATGAGATCCGAAATGGAGTCTATGTACACCAACAAAGTATGGACTTTGGACGTTGTACCCCCTGGGGTAAAACCTGTGGGGTGCAAATGGATCTTTAAAAAAAAGATTGGTGTAGATGGGCAGGTGGAGACCTATAAGGCAAGACTTGTGGCGAAAGGCTTTCGTCAAAGACCAGGTTTGGACTATGACGAGACTTTTTCTCCTGTAGCCATGCTTAAATCCATTCGGATCCTACTTGCTATTGCTGCTCACTACGACTATGAAATCTGGCAGATGGACGTTAAAACCGCATTTCTAAATGGAAATTTAGAAGAATGCGTTTATATGGATCAGCCAGAGGGCTTCATTGATAGTGGGAGCAGCGGGAAAGCATGTAAATTGCTTAAATCCATATATGGGTTAAAGCAGGCATCACGGAGTTGGAACATCTGTTTCGATGATGTCATCAAAGAGTTTGATTTCATCAAAAATCCAGATGAACCTTGTGTTTATAAGAAGGTTATAGGGAGAGCTGTCACATTCCTCGTATTGTACGTGGACGACATTCTTCTGATAAGAAATGATATTCCTATGCTACAGTCGATCAAATCTTTCTTATCACTGAGGTTCTCCATGAAGGACTTGGGTGATGCCACATACATTCTGGGCATAAGGATCTATAGGGATAGATCCAAAAGGTTATTGGGATTGTCCCAAACCAGGTACATTGACACCATCCTAAAAAGGTTTAGTATGGAAGACTCCAAACGGGGTGCCTTACCCGCTTGCCATGGGGTCACTCTCTCCAAGGATTCTTGCCCAAAGACCGATGAAGAGAGAGCTCGCATGAGTATTATACCCTATGCTTCGGCAGTAGGATCTATAATGTATGCGATGTTATGTACACGCCCAGATGTATCTTATGCACTTAGTGTTGTAAGCAGGTATCAATCCAACCCAGGGGAGAATCACTGGACATCTGTGAAGAACATTCTTACGTACTTGCAAAGGACTAAAGAATTGTTCTTGGTGTATGGTAATGGAGATCTCCAAATGGAAGCCTTTACCGATTCGAGCTTCCAGAGCGATAAAGAAGACAGCAAATCTATCTCTGGGTTTGTATTTACCCTCAATGGAGGGGCGGTAAGTTGGAAGAGTTCCAAACAAGATACCGTTGCAGACTCTACGATGGAAGCTGAGTATATTACTGCAAATGATGCCGCCAAGGAAGCCGTCTGGATGAAGAAGTTCTTCTCGGAGCTAGGAGTAGTTCCAACCATTATTGATCCAATACCTTTGTATTGTGACAATAATGGGGCTATGGCGTTAGCCAAAGAGCCCAGATCCCATCAGCGGTCCAGACACATCCTGAGGCATTTTCATTTGATCCGGGAGATTGTAGATCGCCGCGAGATCGAGATTAGGAGGGTAGACACAAAGAATAACGCCGCGGATCCATTCACCAAGGCCCTCCCTCAGCCGCAGCATGAGCGACTTTTTGAGATGTTGGGTATGAGATAAGCCAACAACTGGCCTTAGTGCAAGTGGGAGATTGTTGGATATATGTATGCCCTAGAGGCCATTATATGATAATGGATGTATCTATACATGTATATATATTCAGTATGCATTCTTGCTCGACATGATAGTATGCTATCTGGTTCTTCTTTATCTGACATGATGATTTGATCATGCTTTTATTCATTCATACATGCTGATAAAGCCCTGAGGATATCGGCTTGACTACTCTGATTATGATGGAGATCATACTAGTGGGACATCTGTAGTCTATAAGCATATCCTGGAAAGTCCCTAGTCGTAGGTATATCGAGACGGGGCATTGATATACCAGCGTAGACTAGCGTATATGATACTAGACCCATACGATGGGCGATGGATGTTCCCACATTCATCGATGTTTGACATCAAGATCATATACGGGTGCTCGGTGCAGACTGGGTACACTCGACAGACTCACCGAGAACTCCTATATGGAATTATATCTATCGTCGGATAGCAGTTCTCAGGTGACACTGGTACAGGTTAGTCTGTAGACCCGAGATCGTCATGGAGTCTTGTGTGTTCTCCCACTGTAGTTTGATTGCCACCCTACCACGACTCTACTGAGTCGTGCAAACAGGTGGCCGTTGGGTACAGTCCCGAGACACACGAAGGCAATGAGCGATAGGAGGGGTTTCGTCTCTCCTGGTATTGGGAGTTGATGCTGTACTGTGCCCGACTGGTTATATCAGTAAGTCCCTGGCCAGGGCTGCTGAGAATTGCTGATAAGTGTTATCAGTAGTTTCTCGATCTGTTATAGATCATTCACCGGCACGACTTATTGAGTTATTAGGGTCGACGTAACCATCCCTAGGCTCGATATGCAGCATATCTGACGAAGAGACCGGACTGTACGGTAGTGTTGCCGGTTGGCTCGACGGGAGTTGTAGCAGGTTCGCTTGTTTTCTTCTGATCGCTCAATACCCGGGTGGCCGTCACGTTTAGCTGACCGCTTGGGCTTGGGGGTACCTGATATGATCATCACCTTCTGCCGGCGTATTGACGAGTCTTAGAGTCCCACAAAGGAGTTACCCAGTCCAGGCGAAACGTTGTGGTGCGCGTATGCGATATGCGCATGGACCCGATTAAAATGTGCGTATATGATACCGTACATTGATCGGGCGGCTTGCTTTTGGTAGGGTCATATATGATATGGCCGGATTGATAAATCAAGTGTTGATTTATCATTTAACCATTAGTTTTCTCACTTAAAACCTTTTCTTGGATGATGGATGTGTGCATGCATGTGTGTTTTTCTTTCTTTCTTTCTTGCTAGTTTCATGCACATATGGATGTGCATACATACACACATACATACACCCATCTATCATGGTTGTTAACATATGGAAATGGTGGCAATATAAGACTCACACCATGGATTAAGTGATGGTTTATTATATAATTTTGTATTTAAAACAAATTGAAAAGAAAAGGATAATCATTTCTAGCTTCTACATTCTTCCTTTGACCTAACCAAGCTTACCTACCTCTAACCTTGAGTTATCCTTCTCTTTATGATTTAAAACTCAAGTTAAATAATGTCTCCATCACTTTAACCATGGTTCATAGTAAGAAGAAATAAAATATATAATGATATATTTCTTTTTCTTCTTGAGGGTTATCATTATCTTTATGATCTCTTGTGAAAAATATTGCCACCATCTTCTTCCTCCTTTACATTTGCTCTCTAGTTTTTTCTAGTGAGTAAAATACACTTAAAGAAAGGTTTTTGAAGTGAGAACCTTAACCACAACTTTATTCTACACAAGTTTAGCCGACTTGTTTAGAGTGTTCTCTTCGTTTTTACGAAGTTGCGAGCTTGGACGGAGAACTCCGTGGTGGATCGTCGTGGACACAAGAGGACTTCTAGAGGACCTCCATTCAACACCCTAGAGACCAAGGAGTCCAGCGAAAGGGAGATACAAAGGTTGTAGTCTCGAAACCTTAGTTTTGTTCGCTTTAAATTTCGAAACCCTAATTTTCTAGGATCGATTCCTTTGCATGCTTGTTTAGCACCATCAAAATTTAAACTTTGGGACATGTGATGCTTCAAAACTCATTATAGGATGCTAGACAAACCTTACACCAGACCCAATCAAATCTCGATTAAGGTGGATGTTAACAATATCGCTTACAAACGTGAAATCATAACCTTCTTTTGATAACATCGAAACCGATATGATATTACACGTTAAACTGGGTACAAAAGAACAGTTATGTAAAACCAAAATATGTCCGCTCGTCAATCCAAGGTGATAATCCCCTACGGACATAGCTCCCACGCTAGCTCCGTTAGCAACCTTCAGGGTCATATCACCAACCTTCAGCACTCTACGGTTTCTCAGTGCCTGCAATGAATTGCATATATAAGATCCTGATCCGGTATCCAATACCCAGGAAGTAGAGTTGATTGACAGACAATTCTCAATTACAAACACACCTGAAGTTGAAGCCACAGCTTGCTTCGGTTCCTGGTTCTTGGTGTTCCAAGCTTTGCAATACTTCTTCTAGTGCCCTTTCCTATGACAATGGAAGCACTCATCCTTGGCCACTAATGGCACCGCAATATTTTTCTTTCCCTTCGCTCCCACCTTACTAACACCTCCTCTAGATTTGGTGGCGGCCTTATTCTTCCTTCCTTTGGCCCTAGCCTTGGACCCGGAAGAAGAAGCACCGCGAACAAACATAGCGGGTGTATCCCTTGCCTTCTGCAAGGTGCCCTCTACACTCCTCAACATATTAAGGAGTTCTGAAAGTTCAACTTCTTTTCTTTGAATGTTGAAATTCAGAATAAACTGGGCGTAGGTGGAAGGAAGGGACTGGAGAATCAAGTCTGTATAGAGCTCATTATCCAAAGTCGTCCCAAGGTCTGTGAGCTCTTCTATATAGCCAATCATCTTTAGGACATATTCTTCTACCGATGATCCGACGGCCAACCTCGCCTGAAACAAGTTCTTTGAGGTCTCGTATCTTGCTATACGAGATTGCTCTCCATAAAGTTCTTTTGTATGGAGAAATATGGCATCTAGATCCATATCCTCGTGCCTCCTCTGATGTTCATTATTCATCGAGGCAAGCACGATGCACTTGGCCTTCGCGCAATCTAACTCCCAGGTTTTGCGGATTTCCTTATCCGCATTACTGGATTTGGGACCAGGGACTGCAGGTGCCTTAGCGGTGAGGACATACACCAATCTGTCATAGGTCAAAGCCATTTTGACATTCCGCAGCCAATCTTTATAGTTTGGCCCTGTCAATATATTTTTCTCTAAAAGTAACTTAAGGCCTGTCATGTTTTAGGGTCACTGCAATGAGAGAGAGAGGGAACACTTTAGCATGATACTCTTGCAAGTTTAGAGTGGTTTTTAGTTTATCTAAACTGGATGGCTCCCACTGTTTCTCGAATCCTTCCTCAAACCAAAAAGGAAGAACTAGCCAGGACTATTCTCACCGTACAATACTTGCTTTAACCGTTCAGCCAGACCGGTGTCGGTACTTTGAGGGAGGTTTTCCAACGCTTTCGCGAAGTTCCTTAATTAAATAACCTCTTTTATCTGGGGGCGAATCCCAATTTACACCTTTCTCGACACCTACTTGGTTTATAGCATTGATCGTTAAGTGACGAATCTCCTGATGAGTAGCATATACTCACGGTAGGATCGGGATCCAAATATCATCGTGTGATAATGTTGAAGGAATCCCACCAACATTCATCAAACTCCAAATGGTATGCATCCCTTTGCAAATTTCAGTTTCTTTAGAAATTCCCGATATAAATTTTTGCCCCATGCTCTTATGATCTTGGCGTTAGGTCAAAATGTCATAAGTCACATGTCAAGTTCTACCCATCATTATCTTGTTAATTTGAACCCACCCGTACATATCTTTGACGTTTGGCCAAAATGATAATACGACTGTCCCAAACTAACTCATCTATCTATGCAACAAATGAATACCCAGCAGCTACCAAACACTATGCCTTGGCGTTAGGTCAAAATACATAGCTTGAATACTACTGAATACCCAAATGAAATGACGGAGGGCTACGAATGGTTTTGGCAAAACCGTGAACGTAGTGAACTTAATATGATCGAAGGAACCTGATAGCTTTTTAAAAGGAGTGGTTAAACCACCGCAATTAAAAAATATCCTCTGTTTTAAAATAACCGAGTGGTTTGTTTTAAACTGTTCCAACGATTCAACTTTGGTTTATTTTCTTTGCATTAATAATAATGCGTCCTATCAATTAACCTATCATTGCAGAAAACAACGAAAATGCAACGTTCTCTTATGCCATCCTCATTCTCCACTGGGTCCTGTCATCGCCCGTTAGGTTACTTAACTAACGACAGAGCGGGGGCTGGGCTAGCGCGGATATAAAACATAAGTGACGTCTAAATAGCTATTATATATAGATATTGTACATTCGTCAGACGCAATAATAGGCATTCGAGATCACAGATGAACATTATTGGATATACAAGCAATCCGCTTTTCTTTTGAGCCTGCAACGAAAGACGGATTACACAGTTGTGATGAATAGCCATTACCCCACCCTAGACCCCTACGGGTACGGCAAACTACCCGCCAAGTACCCAAAGTGAAGCGTTCTCCCTCATCAACGTGAGTAGGCCACTAAACACTTCAAAGTACCTGGTAGTTTGTGCACCCTACCTTGGGTCTATCCTAGGAGAAAAAATCAGTAAATGAAATAATACAACGGTGGCTACAACCGCAACATGGATGTGCCCCGCAAAAGAATATTACATCATATTACAATTTACATCGAATGAATGAATATTAAAAACCCATCTCAAACCCCGGCTAATCATCACAACAATCCAATCAAGTTCATAAACACAAACAGTAAAATCATTACAGAAATGTGCAACCCCCTGCCAACCGACATACTAGCAGTTAGGGGAGGTTTACGAACACATTATACAATTCACAGATATAATCTAATTAGCCAAACATCATATAATTTCGATCGAGCAAACACATTAGATTCTACTCCAAAACTTCTCTGTGCACCTGAGACTTGAGCAGAAAATAAACATTCCAGAAATAACAAAATAACCACAGAAGAGTTCTGGGGAAATTTGGGTTGAATCGGCCCCAACTCGGCAACGGATCCGCGGCATCGTGGCCGATTCAGGAACCCAATTTTCTACAGAATTCTTATATTTTCCTGCATGTATTTTTAGAGGTCCCTGAAAAAATTTTAGACCTCATTTTAAATTTGACAGAAACTTGGTGATTTCGATATTTTTTCCGGTTCGTTTTGCGTTCGAAATTCTAACGACTTTACTAATAAGTTAGTTATGGTTTAGCGAGGCTCTGATACCACTGTAAGTCGACGTTGTACACCCCACTACTTGCGGGGAGACGGAAATATGAAAAACAATCATTTTGTTTAAAACAACATCGACTAACCGAAAGGATCTTTGCTAAACTATAACTAACACTAACATAGGAATTGTTAACTACTATGGAAGAAGATTATACCTAATGAACCGTGTCCTTCTTCTTCTCGTTAACCACCTTCTCGTCGGCCTCCTCTATATAATAGACGATCCACCCGAGAGCTTCTACTCCAAGCTTTGCCTCTAATCTTGAGGTAACTAGGTTACTCTAATTGCTAATCAAAGTCACCTAGGGAATATAGAGTATGATTACGGATTAACAAGTCTTACTAATCCTTGATCTCAACACATGAGAGGGTAGGATTAGGGTTTGAAGAGAGAAAGCTTGAGGAGAGAGAAGGTGAGGATGAGAATGATAATGAAATAATAACTTATCTCACTACTACAAATAAGGGTTGCCCCTACGGATTTATCGGTAGGGGCAACCCACTGCCCCTACGGATATGTCCGTAGGGGCGAAAAAACACCCCGTAGGTGCAAAGGCCGCAGGTGCAAGTTGAAGCCCTGAACTTGCCCCTACGGATTTCTGTGTAGGTCCTGTTGCACCTACGGAGTAGGCCGTAGGGTAAAAAAAGTTATATTTTTTACGTTTTTTTTAATATATTAAATGTACCTACGGACATAACCGTAGGGCCACATATATCTACGTAGATATCCCCTACGGATATCTACGTAGGTACCTATCCGTAGGGGGAAAATATCAGAAATCCTGATATATTGCCCCTACGGATAACGCCGTAGGGGCGGAGCAATGGCCCCTACGGATATGTCCGTAGGGGCACTCCCAACCCCCTGGTACTGAGATCAGGGGAAATATCAGTTACTGCTGATATTTTGCCCCTACGGATATGTCCGTAGGGGCACTTGTTCAGACCATAATATTGCATTTTTCATTCCCCTATTCTTATCCGTTTTATAAATAAACAGATACTCTTGACGCACGTTTGTTGCATATTACAGGATACAGGCTCTTGGAGCGAATACAGTGAAAAAGACGAAAGTTTATATAGAAAAGGGACTTTTAACCAACAAGTAGACGGATCTTACTCAAGCTGAGACGAAGAACAGTGCAAGGTCCAAAAAGCCGAAAGTGAAACGGTCAAAAGATCCTTACAAGTTTTCACTGAAGATCTGTAGAAGACCCAGAAGTCAAACAAAGAAAAGTGGTGAAGAAACAAGAAGCCCAAATGCCTAGAATACAGCTCAAGAATTTTGGTGAGCTGAGCTCACCAAAGGGCCGCGGAACCGCGGCCCAAGCGCCCTATTGCCGCGGTTCCGCGGTCGTCTAATGCCCGTGTCGGCGCAAACTTTCTGAGTTGGTGCGTCGGTGTGGGTGTTGGGATTTTCCGTGGGCAAATCTGTAATTTCACATGTGCGAAAGTCTGTAACCCTAGTTTCCTTGTTTGCTTATAAATTGTAATCAAAAATTGTAAAAACCCTATGCCTCTTTTCAATCAATAAAATTCAGAATTGCTGGGAGTTTATTCAGATCTGTTCTATATTGCTTGGAGGGAGCCATCAAACTAGTAAGTAATTTTATTTCTTTGCTTTTTATTCTCTTTTAATTAGTATGTTTGTTCATCCCCTAATGAGCGAGTAATCTTCTCGCTTGTTAGGGTTAGCCTTAGGGAAAGGTTTGAGAGATGAGATCTCTCACCCCTTTCATGCCCCTTCACAAGAATTAGAACTCCATGCATACACGCACAACCGCTCCCTACGACACCCTACCCCTCGAGGTAACGGTGACACCGTAGAATAAAGGCCCGGTTGTGCGTGTTTTCCATGGGGGTTAGGGTAATTATCGATAAAGGAAGGAGAAGAATTTAGAGGAAGAAACATCTTCCCAAAAGATTCTAATTCACTTTATTGATAATTACCACAAAATCTAATAGATCAAAAATAGGGCAATGAAAGCGGTGAGGAAACCTTTAATCTCCAAATTTCCTCTAAACCTAACCCTAGCAAGACTTTAATTTAGATTAATTTAGTTTAGTGATAGATCTAGTTTTTAGATTTAATCAATCCAATACAACATTTGGAATCAACTGGTAAAGACGCATTAAGATAATTACCCATTTCTGTGGATCGACCCGTACTCACCGGCTAGCTGCAAAGCGACGCCGTTTCTGATTATGGTAAATACAAATTTTCATAAAAATCAAATGGCGCCGTTGCCGGGGATGGCGTAATATTTCTTTTTTGTGTAATTTCGGGTTGATTTAAATTTTAAAAAATCATAAAATCAGAAATAGAAAAATACAAAAACATTTTATCGATTTTTATCTATTTGAAGGGTTTTATGGTTTGAATCTTACAGGAACAGCGAAGGATTGCGAATCTGGAAATTTACAGAAGGTTAAACAGAAAAGTGAACATCAGAACAGAGGAGAATTAGTGAACAGGAGATACACAAATTTTTCCAGAAGCTGAACCCGCTTTCTGACCGCGCTTCCGCGGCAAAAGTTCCCCCCAGACCGCGGTTCCGCGGCTCTTTGGCCATGTCAGCACCTAAAATTTTGTGAGTTTGTTCCTCCTTCTCCCCTCTGTCAACCTACATATATCTCTCTGTAAAAACTTTCTGCAGGAATTCTTTGCGCTAAAAAATTCTTTCTCCCCCTTCTAAATAACAGATTTTCTGCAGGTTTCTTTGCGCCGCGCTAAAAATTGATTGCAAATGAATTTTATTGTTTTGCATAATTTAATCGGACTTTAAGGGGCTAATTGACCAAACTCAGATTGGGTGGGGATTTCATCACCCTTCCCAGGACCCCAGAAATCACCTTAAAGCATTTTGCATCGACCACAATTAATTAAAAAATACTAGACTCAGACCTAAGGACATCGAGCTCAATAGGAAAAAGGACTAGTATAGGCATCGACCGTTTATCCTAACTGACTTTGCGGTGTCTAGGCTAGTGGTTTTTAATTAGGCCCACTACTGTGGTTCCTTCCCACTTACCTGGCCGCAGTGTCGGTGAAGAGGCGGTTTGAGGTCCTATTTCTAGCCCTAGTTAGGAGCTGTCTAGCAGACCTAGGTGACGCTAGATCTAGGCCTGATTGTGCATGTGTGGTTGGTACATTTGTGTCACGAGTCTCTTTTCAAAACTTCTTTGCAAATCTCTCACATAAAAAAGAAAAAAGAAAAATCTTTTCAAAACTTGCAACTTGTCGCTTAGAAAACTTGCAACTCACTTCCACCACTTCCCTCCATTGACGTTATCTTACCCCCACATTCTGTTTTTCTATTTTTCTGACTACACTACTCCTTTAGTGTATGTCACTTTGGACTAGGGATACTAACGCCCGATTAGTCCGTGTTTCGTTGGTACCGACCGACGAACCTTTCGACACCGAAGTCGAAATTCCCTCCATTTCCTTACCTCCACCTTCAAAATTCTTCTTTCGAAGGTATGTCGGGACACGACCCCAACGATACCTTACCGACGGGAATGATTCCACCTCCGTTAGGTGCGAATAACCCGAATCTTCCGCCTGTTGTAGCGCCCGCACGAGTTGCGCTCCAGGATCTCTTCTACCCCGTCCGCACTTCTTTACCTACATGTCTTTCGCCCCCACCGGCAAATAGGGACAATTTTGAAATAAAACCACATTTCATCAATATGGTGCCAAAATTTCATGGTTTGGAATCCGAAGATGCATATATCTTTATCAATAAATTCCAAAACGTTTGCGCTATGATGAAAACGACCCAATTAAGTGATGACGCTATAAGGCTAAGGGTCATTCCTTTTACCTTATGTGACCTAGCCGAGAAGTGGCTATATAGCACCGCATCACATTCCATTAGAAATTGGGACGAGTTTGTGAGAGCTTTTCTGAAAAAGTTCTATCCTCATCACAAAACTGCTAGAATCCGCAACAAGATTATACAATTTTCACAGCTTCCTTCCGAACCATTTTGGAAGTGCTTCGAGAGATTTAAAGACCTACTCGTTCAATGCCCTCATCATGGGATCGAAAGTTGGCAACTTTGCCAAACATTATACGAGAGATTGAACTCGGCAACGAAGCAGTTGCTAGAAACCATATGTTAAGGTTTTTCTTTCCAAATCTAGCGACAAAGCTTGGCAGTTTCTTGAGGATCTTAGTGAGAAAACAATTCAGTGGGAGAGTACCAAGACCACATCATCTTCTTCTGTTGGTCAATCTAGGACAGGCATACATCAAGTAGATATGTCAATCGCTATGAAGGCCGAGATGGCCGCACTTATGAAAAAGCTAGAAGCCAATGAGACCAAAATCTCATCGTCTTCTCCTGCCCCTGTTATGCCTCCACGAACTATTTGTGCTTGTTGTACGGATCCATCGCATCTAACCGAAGAGTGTCCTTATAATGCATCTACTCAAAAACAGGATCAAGTCAATGCTGCATTTCAGCAAAGACAAAGAAACGATCCGTACTCTTCGACATACAATCAGGGGTGGAGGAGTCACCCAAATTTCGCTTGGAACCAAAATCAATAAGTCCAAGGAAATAACAATTTTCAAAGACCTCCTCCTCCACAACAACAACAAGCACCTTCACAAACTCAAAACCAGCAACCTTTCCAAAAACAACCTTATACAAATCAAACGAACAATTTAGTTCAACCAAATGATGATAAGGTTATCTCGCTCGAAAAAAGTCTAGATGCACTTCTTAAGCAATCTACAGAATCCGCAGCAAGATTTGAAAATTATGTTCAGTCTTTGATGCATAACAATGCTTCACACAATCAAAGTATCAAATCTATTGATGCACAAATTGCACAATTAACTGCTGCGTTGAGCGAGAGAGAAAAGGGAAAGCTTCCATCTCAACCATTGCCAAATCCCGGTCACACACAAAACGCATATCACAATCACAATGTAAATGCGATGACCACGTTGAGATCCGAAAGAGTGTTGCAGAATAATTTGGAAACTAGTGATGACATCCCCGCTGGTGGTTCTTCTTCTTCTTCTTCTTCTTCTTCTTCTTCTTCTTTTTCTCCATCGTCATCGTCCCCTTCTTCATTTTCTTCACTTTCTTCTTCACCTTTTTCTTTAGAGCCTATTCTCCACCATTCACATGGCTCTACTTCTTCTAGCTCGAACGGACACATTTCTCACAACATGAACACATCTACACCGGGATCCGTTCCTACTCCACATTCTACTCCACAGACATTTGACTCAACGAATTTTCAAAATGCTCCATTCCCAAACAAGTTGAGTCCTAATAAACCAACTGCATAAGTGGAGAAGATTGTGGAGATATTTAAGCAGGTTAGCATAAATTTACCTCTCTTGGATGCAATCCAACAAGTCCCTTCATACGCGAAAATCTTAAAGGGCTTATGCACCTCGAAGAGAAAGGCATCTCAAGTATCCAAGAAAGTGCTAGTGGGTAGTGCAATGAGCAATGCTATTAACCACCATCAAACCTTACCACAAAAACGAAAGGACCCCGGCTGTCCTACGATTTCAATCACAATTGGGGATAAGAAAATTAATCGAGCACTTTTAGATCTTGGGTCTAGTGTTAACCTGATTCCCTACTCCGTGTACGAACAATTAGGGGTTGGAGAGTTGAAACCCACTCGTTGTACTCTCCAAATGGCTGATCGATCAATCACCCATCCTAGGGGTCAGCCAGAGGATGTGTTGATCAAAGTTGGGGAGTTCATATTCCCCGTTGATTTTATTGTTATGGATACACAACCTGTTGCTAACCCACGGAACCAAATTCCGGTGATCCTAGGTCGACCATTTTTGGCCACTTCCAATGCTGTAATAAACTGTCGCAATGGCTCCATGACTCTATCCTTTGGGAAGATGTCTAGTGAGTTCAATATTTATAAGATGGGAAGTCTGCCCCCCGTGCCTAAAACTAGTACACGAGAAGTTTGCTCTATTCATGAAATCACGCAGGAGGACTGCGAGCTTGAAAGATTCTTGTTTGATGAAAACAGTTTTGACGCCACTAGTGCGTCCCTCCTTGAGCCTACCACCGTTGACACAACCGATATGGATTATGAATGTTTCACTTTTTCAGATGATGACGACTCACAGCCTGAATATGAGTCTTTTGAATTTGTGGATGAGTTAGTTGAACCATCCGAATCGGTTGTTTGCAGTGATTTCGAACCTGTGTTGGAGTCCTTTGAGTTCGAGGTAGATTCTGCATTGATTCTTTCGCCTCCGAAACTCGAACTCATGTCCTTATCGCCTCACCTTAAATATGCTTACATAGGTGAGAATGAGACATTTCCCATTATAATATCAGCCTCTCTAGCCTTCGAGCAAGAGAACGCTATTTTAAAGGTCTTACGAGATAGGCGGCATCGTGGCCGATTCAGGAACCCAATTTTCTACAGAATTCTTATATTTTCCTGCATGTATTTTTAGAGGTCCCTGAAAAAATTTTAGACCTCATTTTAAATTTGACAGAAACTTGGTGATTTCGATATTTTTTCCGGTTCGTTTTGCGTTCGAAATTCTAATGACTTTACTAATAAGTTAGTTATGGTTTAGCGAGGCTCTGATACCACTGTAAGTCGACGTTGTACACCCCACTACTTGCGGGGAGGCGGAAATATGAAAAACAATCATTTTGTTTAAAACAACATCGACTAACCGAAAGGATCTTTGCTAAACTATAACTAACACTAACATAGGAGTTGTTAACTACTATGGAAGAAGATTATACCTAATGAACCGTGTCCTTCTTCTTCTCGTTAACCACCTCCTCGTCGGCCTCCTCTATATAATAGACGATCCACCCGAGAGCTTCTACTCCAAGCTTTGCCTCTAATCTTGAGGTAACTAGGTTACTCTAATTGCTAATCAAAGTCACCTAGAGAATATAGAGTATGATTACGGATTAACAAGTCTTACTAATCCTTGATCTCAACACATGAGAGGGTAGGATTAGGGTTTGAAGAGAGAGAGTTTGAGGAGAGAGAAGGTGAGGATGAGGATGATAATGAAATAATAACTTATCTCACTACTACAAATAAGGGTTGCCCCTACGGATTTATCGGTAGGGGCAACCCACTGCCCCTACGGATATGTTCGTAGAGGCGAAAAAACACCCCGTAGGTGCAAAGGCCGCAGGTGCAAGTTGAAGCCCTGAACTTGCCCCTACGGGCAAAATATTGCCCCTACAGATTTCTGTGTAGGTCCTGTTGCACCTACGGAGTAGGCCGTAGGGTAAAAAAAGTTATATTTTTTACGTTTTTTTAATATATTAAATGTACCTACGGACGTAACCGTAGGGCCACGTATATCTACGTAGATATCCCCTACGGATATCTACGTAGGTACCTATCCGTAGGGGCAAAATATCAGAAATCCTGATATATTGCCCCTACGGATAACGCCGTAGGGGCGGAGCAATGGCCCCTACGGATATGTCCGTAGGGGCACTCCTAACCCCCTGGTACTGAGATCAGGGGAAATATCAGTTACTGCTGATATTTTGCCCCTACGGATATGTCCGTAGGGGCACTTGTTCAGACCATAATATTGCATTTTTCATTCTCCTATTCTTATCCGTTTTATAAATAAACAGGTACTCTTGACGCACGTTTGTTGCATATTACAGGATACAGGCTCTTGGAGCGAATACAGTGAAAAAGACGAAAGCTGATATTGAAAAGGGACTTTTGACCAACAAGTAGACGGATCTTACTCAAGCTGAGACGAAGAACAGTGCAAGGTCCAAAAAGACGAAAGTGAAACGGTCAAAAGATCCTTACAAGTTTTCACTGAAGATCTGTAGAAGACCCAGAAGTCAAACAGAGAAAAGTGGTGAAGAAACAAGAAGCCCAAATGCCCAGAATACAGCTCAAGAATTTTGGTGAGCTGAGCTCACCAAAGGGCCACGGAACCGCGGCCCAAGCGCCCTATTGCCGCGGTTCCGCGGCCGTCTAATGCCCGTGTCGGCGCAAACTTTCTGAGTTGGTGCGTCGGTGCGGGTGTTGGGATTTTCCGTGGGCAAATCTGTAATTTCACATGTGCGAGAGTCTGTAACCCTAGTTTCCTTGTTTGCTTATAAATTGTAATCAAAAATTGTAAAAACCCTATGCCTCTTTTCAATCAATAAAATTCAGAATTGCTGGGAGTTTATTCAGATCTGTTCTATATTGCTTGGAGGGAGCCATCAAACTAGTAAGTAATTTTATTTCTTTGCTTTTTATTCTCTTTTAATTAGTATGTTTGTTCATCCCCTAATGAGCGAGTAATCTTCTCGCTTGTTAGGGTTAGCCTTAGAGAAAGGTTTGAGAGATGAGATCTCTCACCCCTTTCATGCCCCTTCACAAGAATTAGAACTCCATGCATATACGCACAACCGCTCCCTACGGCACCCTACCCCTCAAGGTAACGGTGACACCGTAGTATAAAGGCCCGGTTGCACGTGTTTTCCATGGGGGTTAGGGTAATTATCGATAAAGGAAGGAGAAAAATTTAGAGGAAGAAACATCTTCCCAAAAGATTCTAATTCACTTTATTGATAATTACCACAACATCTAATAGATCAAAAATAGGGCAATGAAACCGGTGAGGAAACCTTTAATCTCCAAATTTCCCCTAAACCTAACCCTAGCAAGACTTTAATTTAGATTAATTTAGTTTAGTGATAGATCTAGTTTTTAGATTTAATCAATCCAATACAACATTTGGAATCAACTCGTAAAGACGCATTACGATAATTACCCATCTCTATGGATCGACCCGTACTCACCGGCTAGCTGCAAAGCGACGCCGTTTTTGATTACGGTAAATACAAATTTTCATAAAAATCAGCACTCCCAACCCCCTGGTACTGAGATCAGGGGAAATATCAGTTACTGCTGATATTTTGCCCCTACGGATATATCCGTAGGGCAACATGTGTACCTACGGATTAATCCGTAGGTACATATTATCTGTATTTTTTTTTAAAAAAGGGCTGCCTGATTTTTTCCCGCCCTGTGCACAATAATATATACATCAATCAAATATAAAATTAATCATCACACAACATATATCGCAGTATTCATAATCACATCTCACGCATATATATAATATACAAAAGAAACCCAAAATCTGAATATGATATAAATATAAACCAATATCAATATCGTTTCAAAATGTAGTACAATGTGTATGATATAAATAAATACATGTTTCAAAAAATAAGAACCAAAAAGCTACCCTAGTTCGGTCCAGCTCCACCTCTGAATAACGATAGAATAACGCGCGCCTGCTCCTCGGTCAATAAACTCTGCAATTCGGCGCGAGCGGGAGTCTGAGCGGCCTGTGGAGCTGGCGATGTGGTCTGTGTTAGTTATATGTATGCCCTAGAGGCCATTACTGTACATAGGATGTATATTGTAGTGGATGCTTGGACATATATAGGGAGGACTTTCTTGCTCGACATGATAGTATGCTATCTGGTTGATCTTTACCTTAACGTGTACACTGATTGTCTCTCTGTTACATGTTGGTAAAGCCCTTAGGATGTGTACTTGACTACCTGGACTATGATGCAGATCATACTAGTGGGGACATGGTAGTCCATAAGTACATCCTTCAAAGTCCCTAGTCGTAGGTATATCGAGACGGGGCATCGATATACCAGAGTAGACTAGCGTATACCTTCTCGACCCATACAGATGGGCGATGGATGATCCCATATCCATTGGTGTTTGACATCAGAGATGATATACGGGTGCTCAGTGGAGACTGGGTACACTGGACGGACTCGCCGAGAACTCCCAGATGGTATTATACCTTACGTCAGATGGCAGTTCTCTGGTGACACTGGTACAGAGTAGTCTGTTGACCCGAGATCGTCATAGAGTCTTGTGTGGTTCCCACTGTGCTTTGATTTCCATCTTACCACGTCCAAGAGGGCGTGCAAAACGGTGGTTTTTGGGTACAGTCCCGAGTCACATGGAGGCAATGAGCGATAGGAGGGGATTCGTCTCTCCCGGTATAGGGAGTTGATGTTGCGCTGTGTTCGATTGGCTATAACCAGAAATCCCTGGCCAGGGTTGCTGAGATTTACTGGTAAGTGTTACCAGTAGTTTCTCGAACTGTTATAGACCTTATATCGACATGACTTATCGAGCTATTGGGGTCTGACGTTTACCACCCCTAGGCGAGATATGCGACATATCAGACGATCAGACCGGACTGTACGGTAAGTGTTACTGGTTGGATTCACAGGAGTATGAGCGGGCTTGCTCGTCGATCTTCTGATCGCTCAATACCCGGGTGGCCGTTATGTTTAGCAGACCGCTTGCGGCTTGTGGGTGTTTGATATGATCATCGCCTGCTGCCGGCGTATTGACGAGTCTTTAGAGTCCTACACAGAGGTTTCCTGGCTCAAGCGAAACGAAATAGGAGCGCATATGAGATATGTGCGGGACCGAGAATAATGCGTGTATGTGATACCGTATTTCATTCTCGTGATGAATGTGTCGAATGGTTGTATGGGATATAACCTAGTTATCGAATCAAGGATTGATTCGATAAAACGATACATTGGATACTAGTCGGTTATATGCGATATGACCGGATCGTTAAATCAAGTGTTGATTTAATGATTTAATGTATAATTATATATTTGATATATCACTTTGCATTAACTAGTATCGGTTCACTTAAGATGGATTTTCTCACTCGGTTGTGCGCATTGTATATGCGATATATTTTTTGTGCACTTGATTGTATCATGTTTGATGATGCATGCAAAATTGGTTTGTGTAAAGAATTAAACCTAGGTTAAGTAAATGGTTAAGGTTTCTATTTATTTGTCCATTCATTTATCTTTTTATTTTGGATTAAAATGAAATGACAAAAGAAAACAAAATGGTTTCATTCTTTCTTTCTTTCTTTCATGAAGCTTCATGAAGCTTTGACCATATGACCATTTTGTCTTCAAGCTTAACCCTAACCATTCTTTTAACCTTAGTCATTTCTCTACACCTAACTATAGTTAATGTTATGATAAGTATTCTTTTTCTTTTCTATTCTAATGAACTTATCATAATATCATCATCTTCTTCTTCTTCTTCTTCAAGATGAAGAAGCTTGCCTCCATCAATGGCAACTAGTGAAAAAGAGTGAGAAACCCAATTCTAAAGTGAACCCACTTCCTATTTCTTCATCCTCTACCTCTTGCTAAGTAGTATAGGGTGTTTCCTTCACAAGTTTTCATGGCTTGGTGAAGGTGGAGCTTGATCTAGTGATGCCTCGACGTAGATCATCTTCGGCATCATAGTCGATGACCTAGCCCGTCCTTTCTCCGATGAAGCCGACGCTAGAGCCTAAGATCCGATTTGTGCAGCGAGGAGACTTCGTCACGGAGCCATGGAGGTGGAGAACCGGATCTACAAAGGTTGTATTTCCGTTTACTCTTAGTAAAGTAGTTTACTTGTTCTAGTTTTCGCCTATATATCTAGTTAACGATCCGTATTAGGGTTTCTCGGCACCCGTAAAATTTGAAATTGGCATGGTTGATGCCTTGTGAGACCTCATTAGTGTGCCTAGGAACCCTACAGTGGTATAAGAGCCTAGCTAGAGCCTTAGGCGATAAGTAGACGACGTTTGAAACCCGATCGAACCAAAACCCTAACCCCAAAATAGCTCTCTGGACTTTTTCTAAAAACTGGGATTTTTCCAAATTAAAAATATGCAGAAAAATCAGCAGGAAATCCTAAGAATTAATGTGCAACACGTGTCCATGATTCCTCCAAAGTGCGGCGGAACCGCGGCAGAAGCCTGGCTTCTGCGGCGGTTCTGCGGCCGTATGATGACGTCACCCACCCAATTTTGCACAGTAACTTCCTTTATTCAGTGCTGAGTTCTCTGGGTATTTTTAAATATTATTCAAGAGTTGAATTTTCTGGGGTTGTTTTGGGGATTCGTTTATTCGATCGGATTGTCAAACTCTGTCTATGTGTCTTTCCGGATATTTTAGAATATGTTAGAAAGTTCGACCGGATATAAATACCCAACTTTTCCCCTGTCGGGAAATTTCCAAGTGTTGGATTTTTCCGTGGTTTAAAGACGTTCTAAGTAGTGCAAGTAATGCGATGGTCCCTCTAGAAGACAACAAACCTTAACTCGATTATGTGACCGTCTTGAACTGCCCTTTGAACCTTAGGGTTTGGGGCAGGACGGCGTGCCACATGTGAGGCGTTGGCTTGACCCTTCTACGGCTGGACCGTTGGTACTGAGGCACGAACTGAATGTTTTTAGACTTGTTTCATGTGTTGATCTGTTTTGGGAAAACTTGGGTGTTCGACTGTTCGATCGGAAAGTTTAACATTTTCTGTTTATCTGGAATGTGATACAATAATTGGAATTCACAAGAAGTTATGAGATAACTGAATGAATGTTATAAACATAGCAGTTTAGTCTCACTTGATCGGTTGCCACAGAATTTTGATGTGATCAAAAGTCCGTCGCAATCACGTAGCGTACGCGGATACTCGCCGGGTAAACTTAATAGACAGCCTCACTCCATAGCCCCGACCAAGTGACTGTAGGAGAACCCCGTCGCCGAAAGCATCCGTCCGGGTGCTCGCGGCAGCGGTGTTCCGCCTTGGTGCACTTCGTCGACGGTATCGGGGGTGCGGCCGTCTACTAAAGTTTGCGACGAGCATTCGATCTGGATGTCGGGAATCTTGTTGAATTGCCCGACTTGGTATTGAAAAGTGTTTTCGATAATGATACTGAAATGCGGGGTTTATAATTTTTAGGCATGCGATGTCTAAAGAATTCATTTGATTAGGCATGTGATGTCTAAAGAGATTGCGGATTCCAACTGTTGTAGTTTTACACTTTCTTTTCTGTGACCGTAAGTGTAATATGTGATATCGCCGGTTTCGTTGCTATATGTCAACGACAATTGGGATGCGCATATTTACTTACGTTGATGACATGTGATGTTATGTGTTGCTGGATATGTTATATTGGATCATCGTGTTTGAATAGCCGGGGTTTTTTATGTGAGATGAGTGTTTTTCATTTTCATTCATGTAGTAACTTGTATGTAATATTCTTTTATTGGGGCACTTCCAGGTTGCGGAAGATGTCACCGTTTGTATATTATTTACTTTTCCGCACTAGGATAGACCCAAGGAGAGGAGCACAAGTAACCGGGTTCTGGGGTCCAGTGGGAGACCAACTCGAGGAGTCGAGTCCGGGTCTCCTAACTCCAGAATTGGTAGGGTTGCTTGCCGCTCTCGTAGGGGTCTAGGGGTGTGGGTTTGGCTATTCATCGCGACCGTGGAATCCGTGTTTTATACTGGCTCGTATTGAAAACACGGACGTCCTCGTATATCCAATATTTCATATGTTTCTTCTGCTACGATATCTGTGATGTGATCATGTGATGTTCTGTGATAGATACAGTATATAGTATATATGATATATTATATAGGCGTTACTTATGTTTTACACCCGCGCTAGCCCTGCCCCGCTCTGCCGTTAGTTACCTAACCTAACGGTGCATGAGGGGATATCGAGGCGAATGCGGATGACATAAGTGTACGTCGTATTTATCAGTGATGTTTAGGTACTTAAATGATGGGACTTCATTAATGTGATTAATGAAATAAAAGAAACCTAAGATGTTGTAGAATCGAATTTCAAAAATAAAACAGGTAGCTACAGTTCTTGCTTTGCACAGAGGTATATGTGATATATCCTGCACCTTATTCGATGAGGAAAGGACCGAGATCCCTTCACCGGGAGTGACTCCTTTAGCAATAACTGGCAGATGCTACACACTCGGTTTATCTTTTGATTGCTTTTAAGAGTTTTTGCTTTGCACAGTGATATATATGATATATCCCGCACCTCATTCGACGAGGAAAGGACCGACGATCCCTTCACCGGGAGTGACTCCTTTAGCAAAACTAGAAAAGCCTCAAAAACACTCCATTTTAAATTCATTCGATCCTACAACGATATCAAGTTCATTACGCAATAGGTTTTCATAAAAAACCTGTCGTAGCCCTCCGTCATTTCAGATAAGTACTAGTTAGTATTCGTGCTGCAGTAGTTTGGCATTCGTCAAGGCGTAGTGTACGGTAGCTAACTAGTATTTATCTGCTTATGCATATGATGCAGATTGGATTAGGGTATTTGTACGGCGTTGTTTGGCATTCGTCAAGGGTCGTGCGGGTGGGTTTAATTCAATCAAGAAATGTACGGGTTGAACTTGACTAGTGGACTATGGGTTGTTTGGCATTCGTCAAGGTCATAGAACACTAGGGGTAAAATATTATCGGGAATTTCAAGTGTTGAAATTTGCAATGAGATTGCATACCTTCTATGAGATAGTTGGATCCCGATACCCGCTGCGAGTAAGAGTTACTCCTGGGAGAGTTTTACACATTACAATTAGCCGATCAAGTAGGTGTCTAGAAAGGTGTTAACGAGGTTACGCCTCTGGGAAAACGAGGTTTACTGTAATTAGGTTCGTGCGAAAGCACGGGGGACCTCCCTCAAAATACCGACACTGGCCTGGCTGAAAGATTGGCGAACTTGTAGCGTGTAATTAATCCCGGCTAGTCTTTCCTTTTAGGGTTTGAAGGAAGATTTGATAAAAACAGTGGGAGCCATCCTGATTAGATAAAATAATAACCAATCTGATCTTGCAAGAGCGCACGCTGAGTGTTTTCTTCTCTCTCTCTCCAGGTAGCGACCATATCACGCCTTAATCAAGATAATAATACGGATGTATTGACCGAACCCGCTTGTTATACTGAGCTGGGGAACGTTGGTCCCGCTCCAACTTATAATTGTTATAAGACAGAGCAGGAAATTGGGGAATACCAGATTTCCCGTGCCGCCCAAACGAAGAAAGTGCATATGATGCATCTCCTTCGGGTGTGTTCGTTACACAGAACTGTTTCTCTGTATCCTCTACGTCCTGGGTATTTGATACCGGAACAGGATCCCAGATATATAATATGTTACATAGGGCTACAGAAAGGTAGAGAACTGAGAACGGATGATAAGTTTCATGAGACAGAAAACGGGGCAAGTGTTGCAGCCAAGTCTGTTGGTCACTGTCACCCTGTATTCCAAATACATTGATTCTGAATGAATGTTATTAGATACCGAACCTGATATACAAAATCATATCAGTCTCTTTATCAGTAAAGAAATGATAAAATTTTGTATAGTTGGATAATGTTTTGAACATTTCCTATATCAAAAGTTGATCGGTTCAGGAACGTTATCTAAAAGCATTGATGTTCTAAATCAAACTACAGTTCTTTAGTATACTGAACACACAAAAGAGGAAGAGTTCAGAAATGAACGAATCCTTCTTGAGGCATTGTAGACTAGGTCATATCAATGCGACCCGACTAGCTGAAGTTACATGAAGATGCATATTTAAATCAGTTTAAATCTACATCTTGTGAAACTTGCCAGTCATGTCACAGAGATAAGATGACCATAGCTCCGTTTACTGGAAACAGAGAAAAAGTTAGTGAACTCTTGGGATGATACATGTTGATGTATGTAAGGTCCCCTGTCTGCACATGCCAAGACCGGTTCTTTATACTTCATTACATTCTCTGATAATCTTTCGAGATTCAGACCTATGTTCCTGTTGAAACACAAGTCCGAACCTTTTGAGATATTCACAGAATATAAGTTAGAAGTAGGGAACCAACAAGGGTATAAGTATTATGTCCTTTTATGAGATCGAGGAGGAGAATACTTGAGCACGGAAATCCTGGATTATTCTAAAGGAGAATGAGATTCTCTCTCAGCATTACTCCTCCGAATACACCATAGCACGATGGTATATCGGGGCGGAGCAATCTCACCCTATATGATAAGGTGTGCTCTATGATGAGTACTACTGAGTTACCTATTTCCTTTTTGGGAGTTATGCACTTGAGAAGCTGCATACCTATTGAATAGGGTTCAAATCAAATCAGTTGCCTGCCACTTCATATTTGATATGATAAGGGAAAAGCCCATCTCTTAAGTTAGTTAAGATTTAGGGTTGTCCAGCCTATGTCTGAAAAGCAAAATCCGGACAAGCTCGAGGCAAGGTCTGTAATGTAGAACTGGAAATGTTCCAGCTATACAAATAACAGCTGATGATTTGATAGAACCAAAGGATTTAATAGTTACCAACGAACCTCAGCCTCTCCGCCGATCTAGTAGGGTTTTCTCACCCACCTGAGAGATACTTCGGTTACTCTATGACAGTGGGAGTGAGGATTGCATCATGAGATGATGACCCAACTAGTTTCGAGCTGGCCATCAGGAGTGGGACTCTGTAAGAATGGCTGGATGCTTAGCGATCTGAGATGGAATCCATGTACACCAACAAAGTATGGACTTTGGTTGCTATATCTGAAGGGTTAAATCCCCTTCAGGAGCAAGTAAATCTTGAGAAGATTACTTGGTGTAAATGGAAAAGTTGAGACTTTCAAAGCTAGACTTGCTAAAGCTTTTCGTCATCGACCAGGCATGGATAATGATGAAACCTTTTCAAGTGGCTATGCTTAAGTCCATCCAGATCCTACTTGCCACGGCTACATACCATGACTACGATATCTGGCGGTTGGGTGCCATGACTGCTTTTCTAAATGATGTTTTAGAAGAGAACGTCTATAAGTACACAGCCAGAGGGCTTCGTAGACAGTGGGAGCAGCGGAAACGTGTACAAGATGCTTTATAGGATAAAGCAGGTATCGCGGAGTTGGAACATCTGTTTTGATGTGTTAGTCAAAGAGTTTGACATCATCAAAATGGTTGATGAACCTTGTATAAACAAAAAGGTAGTAGGGAGTATAGTAACTATCCTCGTAGAGTACGTGGATGACATGCTCTTGATAAGAAAGGAGTTTCCTATGCTACGCTCGGTCAATCTCCGCTTATCATAATGATTCTCCATATAGGATCAAAATGATACCTCCTAAATCCTGGGTTTTGGATCTATGAGATAGATCTAATTGGATGTTAGGATTCTCACTAGTTGTAGTGTGATGGTATCAATCGATCCTGGGGAGAATCACTGGAAGGGTTCCAGGGTGATAAAGACGACTGAATGTCAGTCGCAGGCATTGTCTTTACCCTCAGTAAAGGGACAGTATGTTGGAAGAGTTCCAAGCTAGATACCGTGGCATACTAGACGATAAAGGCTGGATACATCGCTACTAAAGATGCTACCAAAGAGGCAGTCTGGATGTATATTTGTTCATGAGATGAACTTCGTTCCAACCATTGTGAGACAATGGAGTTGTGGCTTATGCCAAGGAACACTAGTCCCATCAGTGATCCAGACAAACTCTAAGGCAGTGTCACCTGATCACGGAGATGGTTGATCTCCAGAGTGATTGAGGTTAGGAGAGTAGACTCAGAGGACAACACGGCGGATCCACTCACAAAGGCTTTTTCCCAGAGATAGACTTTTATGGGATGGTTGAGTATGAGATACTGCAACCACTGCTATCAGATGGCCCTAGTGCAAGTGGGAGATTGTTAGTTATATGTATGCCCTAGAGGCCATTACTGTACATAGGATGTATATTGTAGTGGATGCTTGGACATATATAGGGAGGACTTTCTTGCTCGACATGATAGTATGCTATCTGGTTGATCTTTACCTTAACGTGTACACTGATTGTCTCTCTGTTACATGTTGGTAAAGCCCTTAGGATGTGTACTTGACTACCTGGACTATGATGCAGATCATACTAGTGGGGACATGGTAGTCCATAAGTACATCCTTCAAAGTCCCTAGTCGTGGGTATATCGAGACGGGGCATCGATATACCAGAGTAGACTAGCGTATACCTTCTCGACCCATACAGATGGGCGATGGATGATCCCATATCCATTGGTGTTTGACATCAGAGATGATATACGGGTGCTCAGTGGAGACTGGGTACACTGGACGGACTCGCCGAGAACTCCCAGATGGTATTATACCTTACGTCAGATGGCAGTTCTCTGGTGACACTGGTACAGAGTAGTCTGTTGACCCGAGATCGTCATAGAGTCTTGTGTGGTTCCCACTGTGCTTTGATTTCCATCTTACCACGTCCAAGAGGGCGTGCAAAACGGTAGTTTTTGGGTACAGTCCCGAGTCACATGGAGGCAATGAGCGATAGGAGGGGATTCGTCTCTCCCGGTATAGGGAGTTGATGTTGCGCTGTGTTCGATTGGCTATAACCAGAAATCCCTGGCCAGGGTTGCTGAGATTTACTGGTAAGTGTTACCAGTAGTTTCTCGAACTGCTATAGACCTCATATCGACACGACTTATCGAGCTATTGGGGTCTGACGTTTACCACCCCTAGGCGAGATATGCGACATATCAGACGATCAGACCGGACTGTACGGTAAGAGTTACTGGTTGGATTCACAGGAGTATGAGCGGGCTTGCTCGTCGATCTTCTGATCGCTCAATACCCGGGTGGCCGTTACGTTTAGCAGACCGCTTGCGGCTTGTGGGTGTTTGATATGATCATCGCCTGCTGCCGGCGTATTGACGAGTCTTCAGAGTCCTACACAGAGGTTTCCTGGCTCAAGCGAAACGAAATAGGAGCGCATATGAGATATGTGCGGGACCGAGAATAATGCGTGTATGTGATACCGTATTTCATTCTCGTGATGAATGTGTCGAATGGTTGTATGGGATATAACCTAGTTATCGAATCAAGGATTGATTCGATAAAACTATACATTGGATACTAGTCGGTTATATGCGATATGACCGGATCGTTAAATCAAGTGTTGATTTAATGATTTAATGTATAATTATATATTTGATATATCACTTTGTATTAACTAGTATCGGTTCACTTAAGATGGATTTTCTCACTCGGTTGTGCGCATTGTATATGCGATATATTTTTTGTGCACTTGATTGTATCATGTTTGATGATGCATGCAAAATTGGTTTGTGTAAAGAATTAAACCTAGGTTAAGTAAATGGTTAAGGTTTCTATTTATTTGTCCATTCATTTATCTTTTTATTTTGGATTAAAATGAAATGACAAAAGAAAACAAAATGGTTTCATTCTTTCTTTCTTTCTTTTATGAAGCTTGATGAAGCTTCATGAAGCTTTGACCATATGACCATTTTGTCTTCAAGCTTAACCCTAACCATTCTTTTAACCTTAGTCATTTCTCTACACCTAACTATAGTTAATGTTATGATAAGTATTCTTTTTCTTTTCTATTCTAATGAACTTATCATAATATCATCATCTTCTTCTTCTTCTTCAAGATGAAGAAGCTTGCCTCCATCAATGGCAACTAGTTATTAAGAGTGAGAAATCCAATTCTAAAGTGAACCCACTTCCTATTTCTTCATCCTCTACCTCTTGCCAAGTAGTATAGGGTGTTTCCTTCACAAGTTTTCATGGCTTGCTGAAGGTGGAGCTTGATCTAGTGATGCCTCGACGTAGATCATCTTCGGCATCGTAGTCGATGACCTAGCCCGTCCTTTCTCCGATGAAGCCGACGCTAGAGCCCAAGATCCGATTTGTGCATCGAGGAGACTTCGTCGCGGAGCCATGGAGGTGGAGAACCGGATCTACAAAGGTTGTATTTCCGTTTACTCTTAGTAAAGTAGTTTACTTGTTCTAGTTTTCGCCTATATATCTAGTTAACGATCCGTATTAGGGTTTCTTGGCACCCGTAAAATTTGAAATTGGTATGGTTGATGCCTTGTGAGACCTCATTAGTGTGCCTAGGAACCCTACAGTCTGCGCAGCCGCCGTCGAGGTAGTCGCTTGCGGAGCCACGGCTGTGGGAGTCTGAGCGGGCGATAGAGCTATAGGAGCTGTCTGCGGAACCGCAACCGATGTAGTGGCTTGCAGAGCCGCAGCCGAAGGAGATGCGTGTGGAGGCTCGGCCGATGTACCCTGTCGCGTCTGGACCTAACGTGTGTAATAAGCGTATAAGAACTGTGTATTATTCGAATTCGTATCATTATTAAGTTATTTCGAAACCCCGTTTGGATATCTAGTTTGTTGTTTATTTTAATTACATCTGTATGTATGATTAATCAAACTTAAGTCTAAAACCAAATAAGCTCAAGCTACGTACTAATTATGGATATGTTGATATCTATATAATATGACATGATATTTTACTATAAAGTAGTATACATACCAGCATATCCTTCAACTCCTGAACGGTGGCCCTCAAGCTCTCCAGTTCCTGATGGACATGTCGGTCACTGGAGACGGAGAAAGTAACCGCCGGGGTGGAGTCCAACCTCATATGGGCCCTGCTAGGGCCCAGTCCCCGGCCTCTCTCCCAACCTCCATGGTGCCCTCCGTGTGCGACGTCCAGAACTGGGGTCAGCAGCCTCGGATCGCTCTGTCCGGTAAAATCGATCCCCGAGGCCTGGGCCTGCTCAACCACCCGCTCCTACACCCACATTAAGCAGTAAAGTATAAGTATAAAATTTAAACTTGAACCTTCCAAAACTAAAATTTCAAATTTGGGTAGAAAAAATATTAACACTTACGCAGTACTCCTGGGTAGCGACGTCGGGATATCGAAGCTCGCCCGTGGCGGGATCTGTCGAGGTGCCGTGGACGGCAAGATATGCGGAAAGCACGCTCGGTGTACCACCTGACGCCACGGTCCGAGATGTCTGCAATATTAGAAAGTAACTCTTAATATTAGAAATATTAGAAAATAACTCTTAATATTGCAGAATATCACAAAGGTCAATCTATTGTAATTTACCGATAACTCCATGGCTCGAGTAATGTTCCTCGAGCCACCTGTGTAAGTGGGGCGACCCCTCTTCGCCGACTTCCTGTTCTCTGTATTCTGAGCGGCCTGTTTCTGCACAACGCATTAACATTTAGTTTTCTAATTAAGGAACACAAAGAAATAAATTATATCATAAATAATGAATTACATTTAAAATACATACCTGTTTGTGTTGGGAGTCGAAATAAGTGCACAATAGAGGCCATGTCTCTACGTCGACTCTCGCAAACGCCGGAGTAGATAGGAGGACCGCTCTCTCTGCCTCGGGGGTCGCCATCCACAGGGAGTAGCAGTCGGCCTTCAGCTCATTCCTGTTGTATCGGACCTTGGCCTGCATGTTCTTCATCAGGCCATTGTACAGAGCATGAAGGTCGAGCACCCTCCCTCGGTGATCAGGGTCGACTACAGGCTGAAAATCGTAATCCAACTAAAAATACAAAAAAAACATTGTTATTAGATTGCAAGTGTTAATAATAAATATATTGGATAGATCAAATGAAAATATATATTAATACATACCCGAGCCTGATCAAAGAAGAGGGCGAATGAGCGCTGGTGCTGCTCGCCCCACTCAACGTGAAGTGGATAGTTCTTCACGAGCCGGACCTCGTCCCCCATATACCGGCCGAACCTCTCGGCATGAGGACCGGTATAGCGATAGTCAAGGGTAAAAAAAAAGGGGAATGCTGCCTCCCCCTAGCTCCTAGCTTTGTCAGGCCTCAGCCTATGGGACTGATTCGGGCCTCGAGTCCCCCTCTGGGGATGGGGAGGCCCTGCGTCTGCACGAAATATCAAGCCAATCAATAATAAGACAAAGTTGTATTAAGAAATCAAGGTTAAACGAAAATTCAAGTGTGATATATACCTCCGGTGACAATCACACGAGCCTGGGCCCGGGCAGCAGCACGAGCGGGACGATAGTTCCTCCGGTGAGGAACAATCAGGGTCCCGGATGCGGATGCATCCCCTCCAACTAGAAAATAAATATCGACGCTAAATTTCCATGAAGTTCATATTTATTCTATAGAGCATATGTAAAATGAATAAATATTTTAAATTTATTCATACTAACCTGCAGACGATGCGGAGGGTATGGAAGTGGCAGGAGTGGCCCCTGCGGAAGATGTGGACGCACCACCTATAATTAGACAATTAAAAATAGATTATATAAGTAATTGCAAAAAGAATGTGTAGATCAATAACATAACGTTCTAAATCAATATGCATGCACTATAGGATATATAAACATACCCGCAGGTGCGGTGGTGTCACCACCTACAGCTAGACAATAATAAAAATTGCTAAGTAAGAGCAAAAGGAATGTGTGTATTTATGATATAGCATTCTAAATCAATATACATGCACTATATGATATATAAACATACCTGGAGGAGCGGGGGTGGCCTCTGTCCCAGATGTGGACGCATCACCAACAATTAGACAATCAAACATTGACAATATAAGTAATTTTGACATAAATAGACATGAATATCTGTAAAATTACATTCAAAATGGATATGCATGCAGTATACCTGGAGATGTGGCAAAATCCACATGGAAGGAGGCATCCGAAGGGGTCTCCAATCTGGGTGCAAGACCGGCCCTCTGAAGCTCCCTACGGAGCTCTCCGGGCGGCAGAACCGCTCTGCCTCTGCCTCTGCCGCGGCTGGAGCCATGCCGCCCCTCGCTGCTCCCGACATCGTCATCAAATCTAGATAAACGGTTCGTGGACGTATTAGAAAATCATTAAAAGTATTGACTATATATGTATAGAGCGTAAAATGTGAAGTAATAATATAACATTACTGATAACCTTTTTCGTTTCGTGGGCGCATTATACATATCTACTTAGATTTCATCGTCGATGTCATTTCTAACCCACGTAACTTCATGATCGGTCGAAGACAACCCGTCCTTCGCAACAGACGGTCGGAGCACTTTAAGTCTTCTCTCTTCTTCGTCCTCATCGCTGTCCTCGTATTCTGGGACATCGTAGACATCTCTGGGTTTCCATCGGCATACAACACTCCACCCCGAATGCTTCAAACACTGTGAATAGTATACTTGGAACGCTTGGTTCAGAAAGATAGACGGATCGTCCTGACCGTAAAATCGAAGTGTGTTCACACTGGTCAATCCATATTCATCTTTCCAAGTCCCAAGACTGCTTCTCCACCTGTCCGTATCGGTTCGCGGATCGTACCAAGTACACTGGAATATATAAAAGGGTTCTGATCGTCCGGGATAGTGGATGCCGAGTATACAATTTAAGTACCCATAGTAAATCACACCGTCCAATCCTACCGTCGCAATCCCACTATTCTGAGTGGTTCTAAATGTTTCTATGTCCTTAACTTCGAATTTGTATCCAAGGACACCAAATCCTTTGTAATATGCAACCTCCATACTACGAAATTGAGCTAAACATCTTGAATCACTCTCAAATGATGCAGACAAGTTCGGATCGTGGATCTAACAAAACAAATTTTACGACAAATACATAACGATACAAGTTTAGATTAAAACTGATAGCAATAAAATGTTATTCGAATAACTTACATGATCTGTGACCCAATCACAAAAATTATCCTGATGGTATTGTTCCAAACGTTCTTCGTTCCAATCAGGATGCCCCTTACGTACCTCGTTAAAATGAATTCTGTTTTTGACAAATAATTATGACATTAATATTATACCATTTCATACACACACAAACACAGATATAACAATTAATCCAAAAGAACTTACTCTCTAATTTGTTCAAGACATGCGCAATTAAGCAAGATAAACTGGTATATCTTGTTGATAAACATAGTGTCTACCCTCTTATACTCGTATTTACCATATGGCCCGTCTTGAATTCTTCGTGGTCGGTTAAGTCTTGTCTCAATGTTCTCGTCCAGATAGCGGGAACAAAATGTGGTTGCTTCATCAAGAAGATAACCTTGCATGATAGAACCCTCTGGTCAATTTTTATTGCGTATATACTTCTTAAGAGTGTAGAGGTACCTAATGAGAATATGTTGAATAAATAAATACGGGCATACAGGACAACAATAAATTTATAAATTGCGTAAAATAAAAAATTACACGTACCTCTCGACGGGATACATCCATCGATATTGTACCGGTCCGGCTAACTTCGCCTCAGTTGCAAGATGAACCGTCAAGTGTATTATGATATCGAAGAATGACGATGGGAAAATACGCTCAAATTTGCAAAGTATCAACGCAATAGAATTTTCTAGTTTATCCAGCGTCGCAACCTCCAGTGTTTTAGCACACAACTCCCTGAAAAAACAACATAGGTCATTGATTACTAGACCAACCGAGTCGGGGAGAGAAGTCCTGAGGGCTAATGGAAGAAGGTGCTCCATTATAACATGGTGATCATGACTTTTCAGCCCAACGATCTTGCCCTTCACAATTTTTATTTTCTTGCTGAATGATCCTGAGAAACTTGTGGGGACTTTCAAATCATGCAACACCTGCAGAAATCTTTTCTTCTCCGGTTGTGACATATGATAAGCGGCATTGGGAAGTACAAACTTGCCCGGTTTACCCACTACCAGTCTAGGGTGCAATTCACTTCTTATTTCCCACTCTTGTAGATCCATCCGAGCATTCATGTTGTCTTTCAATTTCCCGTCTTTACAAAGAAGCAAGTTAAGTATGTGCTCTGATACTCCCTTCTCTATATGCATGACGTCCAGACAATGACGCACTGA
Organism: Agapanthus africanus; assembly: GCA_030015575.1. Lineage (NCBI taxonomy): Eukaryota > Viridiplantae > Streptophyta > Magnoliopsida > Asparagales > Amaryllidaceae > Agapanthus > Agapanthus africanus. The sequence goes on along the minus strand of CM057341.1, from coordinate 733,824,395 downwards.
ATTTGTAGACCAGTACGGAAGCTCGAAGAAAATGCTTAACGTGTTCTAATATTGTGGTTTGACCTGTTTCGTCGGATCCATCCCGAAGGTCACGTTATTGTAACCATCCCATTTAGCAGTCACGTCCTCTCCGGACAATAGGGATGGAGGTCCAAGAAGCTCCTGATGACCATCAAAGTGGACCGTATCTAACCTATAGGGGTGGTCTGGAGGCAGAAAACGTCGATGGCCGCAATAACAAACCTTCCTGCTGAAATTCAAGAATTTTGATGTTGTGTGTTCATGGCAATGAGGACATGCTTTGTGACCATGTACGGACCAACCTGATAGCATTCCATACGCAGGAAAGTCATTAATTGTCCACATTAAAGCCGCACGCAGTATGAAGGTTATATTTGTGTTTGAATCATATGTCTCTACACCATCAATGAACAAAGATTTCAACTCCTCGATCAGAGGTTGGAGATAGACGTCGATATTGTTCCCCGGTGAGTTTGGTCCGTCGATAAGAAGAGGCATCATAAAGTATGATTGGTCCATAGCCAACCAAGGCGACAGATTATAAATTATCATTACAACGGGCCATGTGCTGTGACTTCCAGCCATATAGTTGAATGGGCAGAAGCCATCAGTAGCCAGTCCGAGCCGGACATTGCGAGGATCGCTACTGAATATTGCGTGCCTCCTATCGAAATCCTTCCATGCCGGTGAATCTCTTGGATGGCTCATTTTTCCATTTTCGCTTGGAGGAGCATGGTGATGCCAAATCATTGCCTCGGCTGTTTTCTTGCACCTGAATAGCCTCTGTAGCCTCTGTGTTATGGGAAAGTATCGTGCTATCTTCACAGGTATATCAGGCTTCTTATCAGAATCTTTCGGCTTATACCTGGCCTCTCCGCATGTTGGACACTCTTTCAAATCTGAATTCTCTTTCCGGTACAATACGCAATTTTTAGGACATGCTTGAATCTTCTCGCACTTTAGACCCAAATCAGACATCATCTTTTGGGCTTCGTACCAGCTTTCGGGCACATTATTTCCCGGAGGCATAGAATCTTTCAAGAACAAAAGAAGCATTGTGAATGACTTGTTGCTCCATCCATTTAAGCACTTAATCTGGAAAAGTTGGACGAACCATGAGAGGGTGGAATACTTCGCATTCTCATAAATTGGTTTCCTAGCATCATTCATGAAATTTTCATATTTATCCGCACGCGGTCCTTGACCGGAAGGAATGTCATCTTCGGTACGAATAGATTCACCTAGGGCAGCCTCTACCATATCCTCCATTTTTTCTGATGGAAATAAATTTCCGTCTCCTGCCGCATTACCGAATTCTTCTTCTTCTCCTGCCGCATTATCGTGTTCTCCTTCTTCTTCTGCCGCAGTACTGCATTCTTCTCCTTCCCCGTGATATTTCCAAGTTGTATAAAGTCTAGTAAACCCATGTTTTACAATATGAAGCTCTGCCAATTCTACCTTCTGCCAGTACTTATTACCACATCTATTGCACGGACAGAGAATCTTCTTTATTATGATCTTATTATGTGCGCGTGCAAATTCAAGGAAAGCAGCAACTCCTGCGACAAATTTAGGTTGCATACGTTGTTTCCAATCCACATACATCCAGTCCTTAACTCTGACGTACTCATGGGCTATGTTAGACTGTATAACATATAAATTGTAGGTTATGCTGATTATATTGAGAAATATAAGAACGGGATAGTTACTGACAAAGGAGAAAATCCGTGTATATGCTTTGTATGTGCGTTTGTCGTTGAAAAGAATAAATTATCGCACGTATGTTAACCGATAAACGGGGACTAAGTGGCGCTTTTAGTTTCATATATGAGTATCGATGGGAATATGAAAGTTTCATATTATCATATATTGGTTTTAACCCGAACATCTCAAATCGCTCTCTAATTATACGTTTGTTGTGTATTCTTGTTGTATGTGTGTGTTCCGGCTGTCGGGGGTAGGCTTCTATCCCATTAAGAATGTATAGAGCGAACGCCCATCACTTGTGCTTTCAACCGTTTCGAGTAAATTTCGGCAGCACCTCCCCGCTGTTCTCCGAGTACACTGTAATAGAATAGATAATCATTTCAAAGCTGTGAAACAACGTTGAAATGAACATCTAATCTATCTTTGTACACGGAGAGCCAGCGGAAAGGTACCGACGAAATATCTCGTAACGGATGAAAACACAAGTGAATGAAGGCGTTTGCTTTATACATTCTTAACTTGTCCACACGGGACAAATCTATGGGTTACCATACGATTGAATTTTCTCGTCGCGTAGACTATACGACGGTTGTTAGTATCGAGCTATACTGTCCGATATTTAACAACTTTCGTATAGTTCTAGGTCACGACGGGCATCGCACGTATGTTAAACGATAGACGGGGACTAAGTGGCGCTTTTAGTTTCATATATGAGTATCGATGAGAATATGAAGGTTTCATATTATCATATATTGGTTCTAACCCGAACATCTCGAATCGCTCTCTAATTATGCGTTTGTTGTGTATTCTTGTTGTATGTGTGTGTTCCGGCTGTCGGGGGTAGGTTTCTATCCCATTAAGAATGTATAGAGCGAACGCCCATCACTTGTGCTTTCAACCATTTCGAGTAAATTTCGGCAGCACCTCCCCGCTGTTCTCCGAGTACACTGTAATAGAATAGATAATCATTTCAAAGCTGTGAAACAACGTTGAAATGAACATCTAATCTATCTTTGTACACGGAGAGCCAGCGGAAAGGTACCGACGAAATATCTCGTAACGGATGAAAACACAAGTGAATGAAGGCGTTTGCTTTATACATTCTTAACTTGTCCACACGGGACAAATCTATGGGTTACCATACGATTGAATTTTCTCGTCGCGTAGACCATACGACGGTTGTTAGTATCGAGCTATACTGTCCGATATTTAACAACCTTCGTATAGTTCTAGGTCACGACGAGTATCGCACGTATGTTAACCGATAGACGGGGACTAAGTGGCGCTTTTAGTTTCATATATGAGTATCGTTGGGAATATGAAGGTTTCATATTATCATCGAGTATCATATATTGGTTTTAACCTGAATATCTCAAATCGCTCTCTAATTATGCGTTTGTTGTGCATTCGTGTTGTATGTGTAACATGATTTTAAACCATTGAGATCAAGATTGATAGAACTGATCATCCTACATTGCAATAGCATTCATCAACCAAAAACTATTATTGCAATGGCATTCATCTATAACAATCAACAATTAAAACTACAAATGAAGGATACTGATATCATAAAGCGTTATACGCAACATATGAATTCACATGACTGATACATGCATCAAAATATTGAAGTAGGGGGGCAGAAAAAAACCCTATTTGATTATCAAATGCATGGGTTTGTATGATTTATATGTATGTATTTGAGTGCTGCAATTCCGAAATTTGCTTTAACTTGTATGTTGCTTTATGCTGTTAATTTGATCATTTTTAAAATTGTAATTGGTTCTACACATAATTATTTCGTTATTGTAACAGAAAATTTTGTTTCTTTCGATATGAAACAGATACGATACACGATATGATAAATAAAAAAACGAAACACAAACCGTACCAAGATTTAACAACTTTGATTATGTCATATACGCGGGCCGATATTTTCATATTAGCCAATAAGCAAAAATAGATTGCGGTCTGGATATGGCATATTGGCAGATGTTACCTATATGCATACATGCATGTTGTCTCCCCATTTTTTCATAAATTAAACCAACTTTTCTATACATGCTAGTAACTACTGGATACATTCAGGTTAAATGCATAGATCTAGCCGTAATTTCCTCTACGGTAAACTTTCATCAATGCAACACTTTGGTTCGCCTAACTAGATCGCCATTCACGAACACAATTTATTTATATAGCATGATTTTATACACTTAATTTTACCACATTTAATGAAAATGAATCATTCATGATATGATACATGTATATACATCGATACCCAACCCCCAACCTAACCCTAACCCCAGCCCCAGCCCAGCCCTAGCCCAGCCCAGCCCCAGCACCAGCCTAACCCTAGCCCTAGCCCCAGCCCCAGCCCCAACCCCAACCTAACCCTAGCCCCAGCCCCAGCCCAGCCCCAGCCCAGCCCCGCCCCAACCTAACCCTAACCCCAGCGCGTCCCAGCTAAACCCCAACCCCAACCCTAAGCCAAACCCTAACCCCAGCCCCAGCCGCAGCCGAACCCCAACCCTAACCCTAACCCCAACCCCAACCCCGACCCCGACCGAAACCCCTGCCGAACCCCAACTCCAACCGCAACCCCAGACCCAGCCATGAACCCTAGCCCTAAATAATCAAAAATTTCTTTAATTTAGTTGAATATTTACTAACCTGAACGGCGGGTGGCGACGACCTGAACGGCGGTGGCGACGACGAGAACGGTGGTGGCGACGAGAACGGCGGTGGTAACGAGAACGGCGGTGGTGACGAGGAGAACGGTGGTGGCGATGACGAGAACGAGGATGGCGATTTGGGGATTTTGTTTCACGCGCGATCGAGAGAGGAAGAAAGAGAGCGTAGGCGATCGATCTGTGCCTTTATTAAATCGCTATTTAGTTGCCCCTACGGATTTGTCCGCAGGTCCTTGGTTTGCGGCTCCGTAGGGGCAAACACCAAATTAAGAATTTATATTTTTATTCTTGATCGTCTAGGCCCGTAGGGGCAACCTTTTAGCCCTACGGATTAATCCGTAAGGCCAACATAAATCTGCCCCTACGGATTTCAATATCCGTAGGGGCAACCCGCTATTTTAGTAGTGTCTTGAATATATGAAGCATAATGATTTATCAAATAAATAAATCAAATGATTTATCATCATGCTTCATTTATTCATTATGTGTGATCCATCTCATGAGTCATTAGCTATTTAATGCATCATTAACTGCATGAATGAATTACACAAATGAGTCACTAAATCAATAAATGCTTATGCCACCTTAACCCTCCAAGTCATCATCCTTCTAGAAGCTTCTCGCCAAATTACGAGAACGCCCCTCATATCCGTGAAAACACGGAAATACTTTAGACTGTATAAATCCAATAATCCGATACTAGAATCTGGCTTAAACCAAAGCCGGCTAGTAAAAACTATCCGAACATCGTACGTGCATAAATGCACGTGCGTGTCTGAACCCTTGTCGTAAAACCATACGACCTCTATATTGTTTCGCCCGGAGCAGGGAAACTCTCTGTGTGGGACTCTAAAAACTCAACTACTACGCTGGCGGTGGGTTTAACCACAGACCGCAAGCGGCACTAGCTGTACGTAACGGTCCACAGAAAGATGTCGATAAGAAGGCCGATGAGGAAACCCATCCGAACTCCTACTGAGCCTGATGTGACAATCTCCGAACAGTCCGGTCTTTTCGTCTAGGACTATCGCATATCGGGCCTAGGGGGAGGCAAGCGTCAGTCCTCTAAAAGCGGTATAAGTCGTGTCGGAGCGAAGTCCATCACACCTTGAGAAACTACTGGAAAACCTACCAGTAAATCTCGCTTGCCCTGGCCAGGGACTTTTCATAATGGCTCTCCAGACACAGCGCGATATCAACTCCCAATACCGGGAGAGACGAATCATGTCTAACCACTACTGCCTCCAAGTGCTCGGGACTGCACCCAACTGCTACCTGTTTGCACGACTCCTTTGAGCCATGGTAGGTTAGCAATCTAAGAACAGTGGGACACAATCGAGGCGAAGTAGCAGTGTCAAGTCTGCGGACTATGCTATACTCATGTCACCTGGGAACTGTTAACTGACGACGGGTATAATACCAACCAACAGTTCCCTGCGAGTCCTGTCTGGTGTACCCGTAACCCAACGAGCACCTGTATACTATATCCAGTACGACGTACTGATGGCTGTGGGACAGACCATCTCCCTAACTGGGATGAGAAGCGTACACACTAGTCTACTCCGGAGTATCGATGCCATGTCTCGATAATCCTACGACTAGGGACCTGAAAAAGGATGTGCTTGTAGACTACCCAGCCCCCACTAGTGTGACTGCCATCACAACGCTGGTAGTCAAGCAAGATCCTAAGGGCTCTATCAATACGTACACACATATTAAGATAGACATAACCAAGTAGCATACTACCATGTTTAGCAAGACTGTTAATATAACTATGAATATCCCAAGCTTCCATTAAGTAATATACAAGCCAGTATGATACAATAATGGCCCCTAGGGCATATACACTAACATCGCACGTGCATAACACGTGAGCGCCGGCGCTAGTTCAGGATTAAAATCCCCAACAGCGCCTCATGCGCAAAATACGTGAATTCCAACAACAGTATAACAACACTTCATGCAGAATACACGTAAAAAAATAGGGGGGAAGAAAGTTTTGTCATTTCATACTCCAAGAACTTATACAAAAACAAAATAAAATGTTAACAATTGCAAAACACTTAATCCGGGACACGGATTGAGGAATTCAGAAGCAAGGTCGTCTAAAATACTCCTAGCTTTTCTGACCATTTTCGTGTGCACCTTCTCACAAATGCAAGCGTCAGGATCTTCACCGATGTTATCCGTCCTCTGGTAGGCAGAGATTATCGTCGTCTGTTAGAAAACTTGATGCAAGATATCAACAAGATTATCTCACCGCCTCTTCAAGATCAGGCCCATCAGATATACTGAGTGCACCTTGTCTTTAGCATCATCAAGTACCTTAAGCGGCATGGCTTCGTAAAATCCAGGAAGTGCTTCCCAAATCGCTCCCACGATGATCTTCAAAAGAGTGGAACGATGGGGAAGCAGTCGACCGTCGTACTCGTCAAAGTGAAGCATAACCTCAGCGCATTGGGCGTTGGTAAACTCCTGGTTTTGGCAGCGGCCTTGGACACGAATGTCTTCATAAGAAAGAATTTCGTCGAGATCATACAGATAGTATTTGAAAAGAAAAATCAGTGAAAGTTTAGTGATCAAACTGATCAAGAAAATTCTTATTAAACAGACGCGGCAGTATAAACAACTCTCGACATCCCCGTAGAGAAAACAAGTTCTGTTAAAATACCCAACAAATTTGAATTGGTGCAAATAATAAAAATTCCCTATGAAAATGTGCTCAAGAACACCAGGGAATGAAATTCCCGAGAGGTCCTATTGATCTTCAGAGCAAAGCTCTTCGCTGAGGAATTAAATTCCTTTTACGCAATGGAATTAAATTCCAGAAACCCCCATAAATAGGAAATCAAATGCCATAAAGGTCAAAGGAGGAATGCCCAAAGCATTGAGAGTTATTACTCAAAGATCATGACATTGGATCTCTAAGAGATGGGTTTCAGAGGAGAGCAAAGCTCTCATGATGGATTTAAAATCCAGGAGTTTTCTTTAAAGGAAAGGGTTTCTCTAATGTTCGAGATCTTTACCTAGAAAAGGTTCCTTTTTCTAACAGAGTTTAACTCTGTAATTTCAATGGACAGAGAACTAAGCTCTAAAGAAGAGAATTAAATTCTCAAAGAAAACAAAGAAAGAAGGAGATGAAGGAACGGTGGCGACGCAGAGACGAGACCCCTGCGTTTATAAGACATGATGGGGAGCGATTCATCTTCCCCGTTCTCTAGGCAGATCCAACGGCTACAAAGGTGACAGCGTTGCACTTACGTGCAAGCCACGTAAGAACAATGTTGTGGGGGCATTTGTTCCCTTATAAAAAAAATTTAGAGAGGAAAAGGGAAAACTTCCCGCTAGTGGAACATCACGTGCGAGCACGTGATGCATCTATATACAAAGTATATAGGCTCCATTTAGTAAGTGGAAATTAAAGCCACACGCACGAGCACGTGATCATCTTTCGCAACAAAGTGTGTAGGCCCCAGTTAAAAAAAAGAAAAAAAAGAACGAACAAAAGGGCAGAGAAGCTCACGTGTTACCACGTGATGCCTTCCCTTTGTTAGGCCGTTGCATATATGCAGCTTAACTTTATGCCTTTTCTTTAAGCGAACCGGTTTAATTCTATGAGGGTCACGTGTCACACGTGAGGATCCTTGATCCCTTTCCAAGCTGATAGAATTAAATTCTAAATAAAGGGGTCAAAACCCAATTTGGAAAATATTTCCTCGAAAAATTTCTAAACAAAAAAGATTGTGTTCTGTAAATCAGAGCACCGTTGGATCAAAAATCCAATGGTGATTAAAAAATCACCAAGATACAGAATAAGCTCTGTATGAAAAAATATTTTCCCAATCTTTCTAAACAAGAAAGATTGTGCTCTGTAAATCAGGACACCATTGGATCAAAGATCCAATGGTGATTAAAAATCACCAAGATACAGAATAAGCTCTGTGTGGGAAAATATTTTCCCAATCTTGTTAAAAACAAGAAAAATGTCTTCTGTAAAACAGAGGCCCTTGGATCAAAAATCCAACGGTGGATAAAATCCCTGAATTAATCAAAAATCTTTCAATAAGAGATTTCCTTAACAGAAATCAACAAACTTGCCTCTGCTATATAATGGACTCGAGACTAAAAAGAGACAGAGAAAAAGGGAGATATACGGAGAGAGATAAAAAAAAAGGAGGAAAGAGAATTAAATTCTCAGAAGGGAGAAGAATCCACTTTTCAAAACAAAACTAGGTGAGAAGAAAGTATAAAGACCGTCTCATCTCTTCTTAAAGGGTTTAATCCTTCATATAAGAACTTAGTTCTTTCTTCTGGTGAAAGATCTGCAGAAGCAGATCTCCTCACAAGTTGAAGAAGGGCCGGCAAAGATTGAAGAAGGGCCGGCGCCACCGGTTTTCCCCGTCGGGAATGCCTCCATCTTTTGAACCCTAACTCTTGGCCTTCCCTCACTACTCCTCTTCTGTTTGAATTTCCTGCAAATTAACAGAGAATTAAAATCACAATTAAACCAACATTTTAATACATTTTAATTCTCATTTTTAATTTCCTAAACCCTAATTCTATCATATAAATACCACCCCATACCTAGCCCTCTCTATTCTGAAATCCATTGTCAAAACTCTTAAATTTTTCCAAGACAAATAAGTTGTACAAGTGGAGTTAGCCAAGGTCAAGTTCCGGTGACGATTCGGGAAGATTCCGGCGATCCCAAGACTCTACGAAGCTCTCAAAACCTTCCTATACCTCTCTTCTCTACCCTAAACTCATAAATTCCCTCTTTTCTTCTCTCTTCCTAACATAAAAACTTCTCTTTTCAAAACTCATCGGAAGTGGAGTTATTCCAACGTCCGATTCTAAACTTGTTATAAAACACAATTTTTCTTAATAAACAATCATCCATATTGTTATATCTTTTTTAGTAATCATAAAACAAACATTGAGAATAAGTTTCATCTTAAAATACCTTGCTATGCAACTTTTATTTCACTTTTACTTTTAAATACCACAAACTTCACATACGATATCTTTTATCATATTTGCTTGTATTACCTTTAGAAAAACCTCACGAGGTAATGACTTACCTCTCACAACACTCATCATGACATAGCACGATTGCTTGAAAACCATATTTTTGTGGCTAATACAATTTTACATTAAAATACCCTAACCTATTAAAAACCGTATTCTTTAAATTGTTTTAATCAAATTCCTTACGATTATGTCTCTACAACCCACTTTTGGGGAATCCGATTTGGTTGGTGCGGGTTATCTCACATCCATCGGACCAGTAGGGCAAGATACAGACCTCCTCACGGAGCATCCGATCTCGATAGAATTTTTAATATAATTTTTAAGAATAATGTGATTTTCTATTTAATAAATAAATTCTATTTTTAATAATTATATATATAAATATTATCAAAACATCTATTTTATATTTATAATAAATTCCATGTTTTCTAAACACGAGAATCACAAATTTTATGAATATACCATTAACAATCCATACAAGTCAATTTACACTAAAATACTATGTACTATTCAATTTAGGTTTATATTCACTAGAATACCTCATCATATAAAAAATTACTTCCATGAAAACCCTAAATATGATAAATAAATACTTAAGGATTATTTTGAAAGTATACTAAAACTTTTTTTCATAAAACACCCTCAAGTTATATTAATTTACAATAAGGACCCTAGTAAATATAGGTTTAAGCGGGACCAATTATCTTGAGCCTCAGAGAGCCGGAGAAAGTGGGTGCTTGCCTATTTAAGGTAGGAAACTAAAACGGGGTTATCAGTGGTAATTGGTTTGGAAAAACTCACAAATCCTGCCGTCCATGTGCAGCAGTTACCGATAACACCTAATCCAGGAATCAAATTCTGTTTAAGTGTCTGACTCAGACAGAGTCTCAGTCTAATTTGAATACAATCCTTACATGAATACAATTCAAATATAACTCCAATACAACATGAATCCATATATACTGGAACTTGAACATGAATACCAGAATACTGTCTAATATCAACATGACTCGACTGGACCGAACCATGGATATATATTGACTTGACTACATGACTATCCGTTTACATCCTATTCTGTTTACATGAACAATCTATACCATGGTTTCGGCAAGTCTTATACAACAAATCAATACAAAATACATTACGGGGTTTTTAAAGGGGTAGACTGGTACGGAATGTGTTAAAAGTTGCACGATGATGGTCACTTTAATACACCTAATCTGAACATTCGTTGCTGTTGTCCCATGGGTTTTGACGGGGCCTTTTACTCCTTATACCTTAGTCCACAGAGCAAGTTGGACTCCTCTCGTATACACTGGCATATTCTGTACCAAGCTACAAACAATTGCGTTAACATAACAAATATAACAATATATACTTTACCTGTTCTATTCTCTGTCTATTATTCTTTATCTTTTAGGACTTACTGAGCACTTGTTCCCTGACAACATTCCTATTTGTTCTTTCTTTGGAATGTTGTAAGGAGAACCCGACTCTCTGGAGATCGAGCCTAGCCAGGATGATTTGGAGCAGTTCATTGAGGACCCAGAGCTCTAGTTCACTTGTATATACTTTTACTTTCAGTTCAAGCCATTGTTTAGGCATTGCTTTCCAGTATTATATTTACTTTCCAGTGTATTGTAAAGAATGTTTAATCAACAAAAGTTGCTGTTGATTTATATCTTTTGTCATTTCTTGTGTACATTCATTATATTGCTTATTTACGTTTAGCGTGTTTACTTCTGAGTAAATACGTCGCGGGCCTTGCCACGTCTCCTACCCATACACTGTGAAGCGGAACGTGACATTTACGAAGGTCGAGGATCCCTTTGGATTTGGTTTGGAGAAATTGCCGGCTAAAGAAGAAGATCTGCCGCAATTTTATATTCCAAATTCGTCAGCAGTGACTTTTGACGCGATCGCTGCTCTGGGAATAGACGAGGAAACATTCTTTGTAGGCTTCATCAGTCTCTGGATCAACTGGCTCGCCATGCTAATGTACCGCCGTTTTATGAGAGCCTCCGTCTTCTACCCTACACATCGCATAGCCGAAGGAGCACGATTGGCCATTGGCATTGTAGGATTATCACACTTGTATTATGGCTTAAGTACCGCCGCCAACACTTCAAACCCCGGTGCAGATACCGTGAATTTCTCCCTCCACTACTTCACATCCTGGATCGAGATGCACGTGTTAGGCGAATTTGTTATGCACTGGCGGCCTAATTTCTGTGAGTCATATTCCTTCCCCCGAGTCATGAGATTGGTTGATACCTCCGCTCCTGATCCGACTCAGTTAGGGGCTTTGCGCATGCTGCTTAACCCTTATTCAAACGAAGGCGGCATGGTTTTCAATGACCACGTCCTTTCTGTGCCAGTGGGGCCAATTCAACAGTTATTTGATTTGTTGAAGAATGGGGCGCCGACTTTAAAACACAACAAGATCATGCATTTATATTAAATCAGGCAGGGGTACTTATTGTTCCGACTAAATGACACTGGCTTGTTCATGCGGTATAATCCACATCGCTTTGCCCAGCAGCTGGGTTACAACTAGGGCATCCCCCTTGAAGCATTTTTAGTTGAGCCTACTCTCTCACTGGAGACTGCCCGTGACATTATTCATCATTTCATGAGATTAAATACCGGTTCCCTCTTCATGATCCCCGAGCCTGACTATATTTGTAACAACCCTGAACTTTCTGTTCAATTTTTTTTTCAAAAATACAGAAAGGGGTACTTGATCCTGAGCACAAGTTATAAATTTGATTTGCTTTTGAACATCAAGAAGGAGCTTGTAGCTCATTGGTAAGACCTTGCATTGCTGAACCAAAGCACCAGAGTTCAAATCCCATCAGCCAAATTATCTTTTTAATTTGAGTTCTTTTAATCTTTTTAGAAGCCTAAGGGTCTACACGTGCATAAACCGTAAAACCAAGAGTCACACATAAAACAAATGACTCCACTATAGTAACCAAGCGACGGGGGACACGTGGCGGCAAGCCCCGGCCCGACTCGCCCGACTCTTAGACTCTTGGACTTCTCATAACTCCTGAACTATTCATTTCCCTACACATTTACAGAGCATTTTAAAACACACAATTAATCCATTTTTAATACAAATCTTTAATACACCTTTTCACATCCCTAAACCCTAATTTTTCCTATAAATACCACACCTCAAATCACCCCATTCACTCACAATTCACTACCCAAACTCTCAAGAAAAATCTCAAGTCTTTTGTGTGCAAGTGGAGTTAGCAAAGGGCGAACCTCTAACGAACTTCCGACGGCAATCCGAGGAGATTCCGGCGACGAAATGACGCACCGGCACCTCCCGCTTCTTCCATTTCCTCTTATCTACACTATAATCCAGTAAGTCCCTTCTCCCTCTTCTTTTTACTATTCTAAAAACTTTGAATTCTAAAACCCGACGGAAGTGGAGTTAATCCGACTTCCGATTCGGTTTTTCCTTAAAAATCATATTTTTTCTTAAACACAATAATACCAACCTCTCACATCATGATCATTAAATATTAACAAAACATATTAACAAGTTTCATATCAAAAGAATTCATATTTCAATTTTTATAGCACTTTTACAGAAAAATACCATATAGTTTAGTTTCGACATAAATCTTATAATTCCTTGTTATACTTTTGGATAGTTCATGAGGTAATGACCTACCTCCTTACAACACGCATCTCTATCATACCACGATATCTTTTGGGAATATAGAATACGGGAATACGAATTTATAATTAAATACCTTTAACTTATAAAAACCATTTTCTATAAGATGTGTATTTTTAACAAATCTTTGCAATGTGCCGCTACAACCCATTTCGGGAAACCCGTTCGGGGTGGTGTGGATTATCTCACATCATCGGGCTTAGTAGTGCGAGATGCAGACCTCTGCAAGGAGCATACGGTCTCGAAAGATTTAAAATATAATTTTCTTTAGAAAATGTGATTTCTATTATAAATAAATATATATGTAGTTAATATCAAAATATCTATTTTTAGTATTTATAATATTCCACATTTCCAAAACTCAAGAAAAACTTCTCATTTACAAGAAAATACCATACAATTCCAATATTACAAATAAATACCATATATTATGAAAAATAGGTTTTATTCACTAAAAATATCACAATGATAAAATATACATCAATGAAAACTTTAAAGATGATAATAAAATATTTGAGGTGTATTTTGAAAATTATACAAAATTATTTTTACATAAAACCCCTCAAGTTATACTAAAGTACAATAAGGACCCTAGTAAACATAGGTTTAAGCGGGACTAGTCTCTTGAGCCTCAGGAAGTCGGAGATATAGGTGCTTGCCTATTTAAGGTAGACAATTTAACAAATGGTGTTATCAACACGGTAATCGTTTTTGAAACAGACACAAATCCTGCCGTCCATGTGCAGTGGTTACCGATAACACCAAAACATAATTCAGGATTCAATTTCTTTTCTAACTGCCTGACTTAGACTGAGTCTCAATATAATCATTCTAACTTGAATGATATTCAAGTATATATAACAATTCAATATGAATCCATATATTCAATCTGTTCAATCTATCAATCTATACACTTGACTGAACCGAACCATGGATATACATCCATCTACATGATTCTCCAGTTACATCCATTTACTGATATCATGGTTTCGGCAAGTCATCCATCTATACAATTTACAATACAAGACAATATAAAACAATCAATACAATAAACACTATGGGGTTTTAAAGGGGTAGACTGGTACGGAACATGTTAAAGGTGGCACGAGACGGTCACTTAAGACGTAATTACATCCATGCCGTTGTTCCGTGTTATTATCGACGGAGCCTTGTACTACGGGTTACCAAAGTCCCCGGTGTAAGTGGGACTCCTCTCGTATACACTGACATTTTCTGTACCAAGCTATAAAAACCAACGCTAACATTAAAATAAACACTATAAAACTATACTCTCTCTGTCTATTCTACTTCTCCCTCATCTTGAGGACTTTCCGAGCGATTGTTCGCTGACGACATTCCTATTTCTCTTCTTCTTTGGAATATTGTCAGGAGGACCCGACGCTGAAGAATACGAGACCAGTCAGGAGCATTTGGAGCAGGTCCCTGAGTACACTGAAGACCCAGAGCTGTAGCCACCTGTACTTATTCCATTTTCATTTCTGTTGTGTCACTGTTTAGGCATTGTTTTCATTCCATGTATTTACCTTTCAGATGTATTGTAAAAAGAATGTTAATAAATAAAGTTGTTGTTCAATTATATCTATTATCACTGTCTCTTGTGCATTTTACTTATATTGCTTAGATACGCTTAGCGTATTTACTTCTGAGTAAATACATAGCGGCTTCGTCGCGTTCTCTTCCCGTATACTGGGAAGCGGGGTATGACAACATTCCTAGGCCTGTGGGACCATTCAAGGGCTGGTATCGTCACCGAGTTAGTCCCATCATCACAGAGGAAAGACGGCTGCTCTTCGAGTGTAAGGCCTCTACTCCAGATCAAGCCATCAATGCTCCGTTGCGGCCACGGTTGGTCGTTCGCCCTCCTATGAAGGACAGCGATTCAATGCTTATTCCAAAAGCTGCTCGAAGAGAATTGGTCCCCCGTACCGCTGATATGCCGGTTCGCACTGGAACCGGGGCAGAGACTCTTGATAAGGCACCAGCAGCGGCGTCACCAAAGTCAGATCTCGAGGGCGAGATTGGGTAGCACCGTGCAAAAGTGCTGAAGGGGAGGAAGCGTCCTTCTACCGGTACTAGCTCGGGCCCTAAAAGAAGAAAGAAATCGGCCGCCCGTTTACTCGATGCTTTGCTTGAGTCTGAGCCTCTCACTAATGTTGAGTCTGCACATGAACCGGAAGATGGTTTTCCTTTTCCTGATACATCTGCGGAGGAGGCCGCTCAGCTAGCTGAAGCCTTAAAGCTATCATAGGATGAAACCGAAAATATGCGCCCTAAGAAGGGAGGCTTTCCCCTTGTAGAGTTTCATGATGTCGACCCTGTAAGTCCACGGTAGTGCCCCGGCCGTCTAACAGACGCCAAAATGCGGAACAAAACTTTTACGACTGGCGCTATCGCTTACTTTAACCCTGATCTGCCATTAAAGCTAAACTAACAAATTACAAAGTGGGTAGAAATGTTATACCGAACGATCCGAGTCCTTCGGTCTTCAGCCATCATCCCATGCTTTGTTGCGGCTGCTCCGATCTCCTGAATCTCCAGTCTTCTCATTCAGGTGGCACCACGTCGACGGATCTTTAAACGGGCTCCCGCCTCTGAACCGAGGCAACTCGATCATCAAGTTTGCTAAAAGAGATGACCAAGATTGATGTAGATAATGAGTAGAACACTTTGTCTCGTTAAGCTATGGACGAACGGTTAATGAAGTTGCCATTTGGAATCAGGTAAATGGAAATTGAGCTATGAAATTTCCATATACTAAACTATAATAATCTTTTCAAACAAATAATCATCCTCCTACAAGGAAATGACTGGCCATTATATAAGGAAGAGGGAGGTGAGTGTAGGAGAGTGGAGGGTAACCATAAGGCAAAAGATCAAAGAGAAATATCTTAAGCATTACCAAAAACCATTAATGCAAATGGTGACTCACATTAAACACCTCACCAAAGTAATTAATGCAAGAATGAGTCATGAAAACCAAGTCACCAAATAATTAATACCATGATGAGTCACTAATCCTAGTCATCATCAAGAACCCTCCACACTCATGACGAAAAGATAAATCCGCATTTAACCGAATGTTAAATATGGGTGATAGAAAACAGGAAACTGGCAACTTCCAAAAGCGATCCTGAAACGAATTTCAGGATAACCCCATTACAGTATAAACATACCCGCATTTGTATAACGACCGAATACAAATGCAACTGAGACAAAGATATTATATCTACACAGTATAATACTGGGATCCGGCTTAAACCAAAGCCTACCAGTATTATCTGCCCGAAAAATGACACGTGCGAAAACGCACGTGCATTTTCCGAACCCTGCCATAAAACCATACGGCATCTAGAACGTTTCGTCCGAACTTGGGAAACTGTCTGTGGGGGATTCTAATGACTCATCAATACACTGGCACTGGGTATAACCACTAGCACGTCAGAGGTACTAGTTGTACGTAACGGTTGCCTATGTATTGATTGGAAGGGAAGCTGACGAGCGAACTCATCTATAAACCCTACTGAGCCTGACAGTGACAATATCCATACAGTCCAGTCCATTCGTCTATGAGTATCGCATATAGGGCCTAGGGGGCCGGTAAACGTCAGACCCCCAATAGCAGTATAAGTCGTGTCAGAGAGCAGCCTAGAACACCCTGAGATACTACTGAAATACCTTCCAGTAAATCTCGATTACCCTGGCCAGGGATTTCGTGTAATGGCTCTCCTAAACACTGCACGATCTCCCCCCCAATACCGGGAGAGACAGATCCCCGACAATCCGCTCACTGCCTCCATGTGGCTCGGGACTGTACCCAAAATATACCTGTTTGCACGAATCCTTTGACCCGTGGTAGGGTATAAATCAAAGCACAGTGGGAACTCACACGAGACAAATGACGACCTCAGGTTGATGAACTAACCTGTACACATGTCACCAGGGAACTGCTATCTGACGCTAGGTATAATACCCGGCGAGTCCTGTCCGGTGTACTCATAACCCAATGAGCACCTGTATACATCTTAGGTGAACCAACTAACACCAATGGCTTGTGAGACCGGCCACCGCCCCTCGTCGGGGTCTCGACTGTATACACTAGTCTACTCTGGAGTATCGATGCCCTGTCTCGAAACTCCCACGACTAGGAACACTTTAAGGATGTGCTTATAGACCCTAGCTCCCACATATATGATCGCCATCATACTGCTGGCAGTCAAGCAAGAATCCTATAAGCTCTATCAAAGTGTAACAGTGATAAAAACAAACCAGATAGCACACTATCATCTCGAGTAAGACTGTTCTATCGGTATTGGTCCTCCCTCAATCATCGCAATCATGTACCTGCGATCTAATAATTGATTTTGAGGGCACTATATCCAACAATCTCCCACTTGCACTTAAGGCTAATTATTGTGATGTCGCCTACTCACAGCCCGTGTGATACCGAACATCCAACTCCTCTACTAATCAGTTTCACAAAGCTCGTTTGTAAAACTATTGTGTTCGAGAAATAGCCTCAGTGAGTGGATCCGCCCTGATGTTTCTTTCTATGGCTCTCTTAATCTCAAGTTCGTGGAGAAAACCATCTCCCAAATCGAGTAATACCTATCTTAGAATATGTATGGATATCTGATGGGACCTAGTTCATAAATGAACTACAAATCCAAACTTCTTAGACCGTATCGATCACTGAAACTAATCAGTGTCCAGCACTATGCCTCCCACAGTACCCTCTTGGACCGCCAGTCCATAATACTGTCCCTCGTCTGAGGGAAAACTATAACTCAGACAATCACTCTGTCATCCATGTCACCTTTGAAGCCTGAAATGATAACCGTCTCCCGAAGGAGGCTACCGTCATCAAATCCGTATAACATTCACTTATGTTCTAAAACTGCTTCCTTATATTTCTTCAGGTTTGGATTAATATAAACTTATCGCATCTAGTGCAAAAACAACATCTGGTGTGGTATTTGACATCTCATGATTGACTCAATTGCCTAAGCAAGCGATCTGCCAATCATGCACGTCCCTCTCCTCTTTAGTCTGTAAGACACCTATAGAAAGGGTGACTCCATCACCTGCAGGTACACCACCATGCCAGGAGTCATCTATTCTAAAATACTATTAGAATATTGTCAAAGTACCCATATTGGGAAGCTACCCAAATCTAGATCTAAAACCATAGATCTAGTAACCAGAATGTCAGATATTATATCCATATCCTTTGTGGAGAAACAACTGTGTGACGACCACAGTACAACCGATCGTAGTATAGGAATTGTACTTCCTACTCTGTGTATGTCATCCAAATACCAAGACATCACACCCTACTACCTTCTTAACAGATCCATCCCCTATTCTGATGAAGTCAAAACCCATGACTGTCATATCAAAATTACATGATCTATCTCCGCTATAATTGCTTAAGTCTATAAATAGACATAAGCTACTTGCCCACTATACTTCCGCTGCTCCCACTGACTACGACAACCCTCTGGCAGAATAATATATACGTACACTTCTAAAACTAGTTTAGAACAACGCTATACATATCATCTTGCCGGGTCTCATAGTCTGGAACAACAGTAGTGTCAAGTCTGGGTAAACAAGAACCTCCCTGTCACCGTCCTTGAGGCTACCAGAGTACCTCTCGGGTGTCTGAGGTTACCCACCATATCTGCGGAGTGGCTATTGGAATGTCAAAACTGATTGAATATATAGGTCCTATTAAATTTTCCGTAATCGTTTGCTGTTCTGGAATCACTTCTAGTTCTACCATACTCTCACTACTGTTTTCTGAAAAAATCCATTTTAATAAAACTGTGGCGAGTCAATAACAATATCACTATTGATCTTCCAAATGGTAGAAAATCAACCCTCGTCAAAGCTAGGGTCAACCCACAAGCTGCCATTACAGAAACGTGCTTTGAGTTATCCAGTGTCTGGTTTTAAGCATAAGCTGAACAACTCTCCTTACCTTAACATCGTTAAGATATGATTCATTTCATATCCGATATAGAAACTTTGGCACTTATTTAATTGGAACCAGATCCAAAAAATATGCAGCTATCTCCAGTGCATATCAACTTAATGGATAGAGGCTGATCAGCATTACTCAACTTAGGAATCTTTCCAATTATGAGTAAGCTGAAAGAGAAACAAGTTTCTCAAAACCATTACTATCAACTGAATACCAATCAAAAGAATCTACATCTTCGATTTCTTTGAAGAATCCCGATACTTGTGACACCTGGTTCTCTACTTTATTCCTATACCCACAACTTCTCAGACTTTAGACTTTGTATTTCTACGAAACACTTGTCTAAAAACTAGAGAAGTCACAAGTAAACAGAACAGAGTACGAGGACCAACCTCTTTGTCCTAATGGACACTGGATAATATACAATACTCTGTATAAGTCCGCTGAGTTTAATAACTCAAAACCTGTGCTTCGTAGGTTGAAAAATGTCCCCAGGCGATTTCCTCAAATATCACCAATTACAACGAATTCCGATATAATGAGGATAATCACCTAATTCCCAATAACTTACTCCCACTCATTATCTGTAAAACTATACAGATGTGAGAAAGAAACCTGGTAAATACATACCCTGGAGTAAGTATCTAATCGGGAAATCAGTTTTCTATTAACAATGCACTGAAACATAAAAATGTTTCGTAGGGGTATCCAGATATTTCTAGTAATGCCTCTTCCATAATCCAATTCATGACTTTAACCGTATATTTGTTTGCCATCTCCCCAAATCCCTTTATTTGTCTTTATTCATTACCTTCTGCACACCGTCATTAGGCTAAGTGGTTTTCTTCCTTCCCTACCGTTCGGCACCAGCCTATGGTTTGGAAGAAGAATATCCAGTAAGCACAATAGGTGTACCCTTCTAAACCTAGGAGTACTCACAACTTGAGAGAAGGTGATGATAAAAGACAACTGAATAAAGCTTATTCCTATTTCTCCTGAACCAGAATCCATCCTCGAAAAAATATCCTTCGAGTTCGTATATAACCATACGATGGATTTATCCAATGGAATTGGATGTTCGTAGTGATACAGGTTGTTCTGGAGAAATTAAAAGTGAAGTAGGAGTGGCTATGAAATACGTGGTTTGGTCGTGAATGTTAGTAGTCGCAATTTACTTTGCCCTCTTTCTAATTCCTTTATTTTGTCTTTAGTTATTTCCTGTACATTCTACTTAGGCTAATTGGTTTTCTTCATTCCCTACCTTTCGGCACCTGCCTATGGTTTGGAAGAAGACTATCCAATAGGCGTAATAGGTGTACTCTCCTAAACCAAGGAGCCCTCGCAACCTGAGAGAAGGTGATAATAGAAGACAACTGAATAAAACAATTCTATTTCTCCTGAACCTGGATCCATCCTCGAAGAAATCCCTCCGAGTTCGTATATAACCATACGATGGATCTATCCAATGGAAGTGGATATCCATAGTAATACGGGTTGTTCTGAGAAATACAAAGGGTAAAAGAAGGAGCGGCAATGACTTATGCAACTATAGACAATCCAAAAGCCAGTATATTAAGAAGGTTCGGTCAACTTGGTCACTGGGTTATAGTCTAGGGTCGGTCAAAGGTCGCTGCCAAAGAGAGAGAGAAAAGAAACACTCTGCGTGCACTCTAACCTAGATCAGAATGGTTATCACTTTATCTAATTTAGGAAACCTCCCACTGTAATCTCAAATTCTCCTCCAAACCTGAAAGAAGAATTAGTCGGGATCACACGAAGAGTAAACCAACTCATCGGTGAGAATCGGGATCCAACTCTCATCGCATGATAACGTGAAGGAATCCACTCATGTTATCATACTCCAGAAGGTATGCTCAAGTTTTGCAAGTTTTCTGTATGTTTGAAACTCCCGATATAATTTTTATCCCATGCTCTTATGACCTTGACGTAGGCCAACAAATCATAAGCCACATGTCAAGTTCTACCCGTCGTTATCCTGATTAATTTAGGTCATCGTACATGCCCTTGACGTAGGCCAACAAGGCTGTACGTCTGTCTTAAACTAATGCATCTATCTATGCAACAAATGAATACCCCAGCAGCTACCAAACACTATGCCTTAACGTAGGCCAACAAACATAGCTTGAATACTACTGACCATCCATAAAAAATGACGGAGGATTACGGCTGGTTTTTGGCGCAAAACCTTTAACGTAAAGAACTTGATCTCGTTGAAGGAACCTGATAGCATTTTATAAAAATATAGTGGCGAAAACCTTTTACTAAAGAAGTCACTCCCGGTAAAGGGATCTCGGCTCTTTCCTCGTGGAATGAGGTGCAGGATATTCCAACTGAATACCGCGATGCAAAGCAACTTGTAATCGACTATATTGAAGTTATTACCCTGACGCAAACTTCTGCCCAAGGGGTCACTCCCGGTGAAGGGATCTCGGCCCTTGTCTCGTCGAATGAGGTGCATGATATTCTAACTGAATACCGCTATGCAAAACAAAAGGAAACGTCTTTGTAATAACTCCTTTTAAAATTTGTTCCAACAACATCAAATATAGGTTTGTTTTATCTTGCATTGATAAGAATCAACGCATTCCCATCATTTAATCACACTGGAAAAGAACGAAAATAAAATGTACGCATATGCCATCTGCATTCGTCACTGGGTCCCGTCATCACCCGTTAGGTTACTCAACTAACGACAGAGCGGGGGCTGGACTAGCGCAGGTGTAAAACATATACAACATCTAATAGTATATATACCAATATACAATAATCGCTCTAGGCGTGATAATATGCAACATTACAGAAAAGTAATAAGCATCACAAAACAATACAGATAATCTGGGATCCTCGGGTTTCACAGAGCCGCTAGTGAAACCCGACGTTCTCCTGGTCGTGTGGATAGCCTGTGCAATGAAACCTAGACCCCTATGGGTGCGGCAAGTTACCCGCCAAAACCTGAAGCGAGGCAGCCCCCTACAGCAAAATGAATGGACCACCCGGTACTTCACGGAATCCGGTAACTTGAGCTCCCCTCCTTGGGTCAACCTGTACCCCCTACGAGTACGGCGAATAGTCTGCCAATTCTAGAGTGAGGCCCCTCTGCCTCTCAAAGCCATGAGATAAGGACCCGTTGCCCTCCAGAACCCGGCTATCCATGCACTCCGTCGCGGGATAAACCTAGTACAGAAATGAAAATATATACAACAGGTACATCGACCTCATCCCGGTCGTACCCTAAAAGAATATTATACAAACAGGCACTGACGGCAGTCCACAAGTCGGACGCTCGCCCTGCAATATCAAATGTACAAATAAATCCAAACAGCACTACCATTTCACACTGCTATCCACTACGACAAATCCGCAACATCACAGCACAACACAGAATATCAACGCGAATGTCACGTTCGCAAACCCGTCTAAAAGAACTATAGCAATCAGACGCGGTTTACCGATCAAATGACATTCCCGGTCGGAGATATAATGTAAATACTGTAAACTAACACGTTTAAATTTCGATCGACAAAATTTCCCGAAGTGGGCCCCACGTACATCTGCTGTACAATAATAAAATCTGGGCCCAAAAGAAATATACCAAAAACCACAATTTACTGTGTAGAATCCCCTGTACAATTTTGGAGCACTGTTCCCACTAAACGGCCGTGGATACGCGGTCAAACACTAGGTTTGACCGCGGATCCGTGGCTGTTATATGGGATCACGTGACCAAATTTGTACGGTCTGCTTCAAAAAGCCTGCTCTGTTTTCTGAAGTGCTCAAAATAATTTTTAGACCTGATTTAAAATCGACAGAAACTTTTTGTACAGAAAAATGTAGTTTCGAAAATTCAGTTCAATCGATCTTTTAAACACGTTAGCACAAGTTAGTAAAGCTTAATGGTGAGGATCTGATACCACTGTAAGTCCACGGTAGCGCCCCGGCCGTCTAACAGACGCCAAAATGCGGAACAAAATTTTTACGACTGGAGCTATCGCGTACTTTAACCCTGATCTGCCATTAAAGCTAAACTAACAAATTACAAAGTGGGTAGAAATGTTATACCGAACGATCCGAGTCCTTCGGTCTTCAACCATCATCCCACGCTTTATTGCGACTGCTCCGATCTCCTGAATCTCCAGTCTTCTCGTCCAGGTGGCACCACGTCGACGGATCTTTAAACGGGCTCCCGCCTCTGAACCGAGGCAACTCGATCATCAAGTTTGCTAAAAGAGATGACCGAGATTGATATAGATAATGAGTAGAACACTTTGTCTCGTTACGTCCAAAGTTATGGACGAACGGTTAATGAAGTTGCCATTTGGAATCGGGTAAATGGAAATTGAGCTATGAAATTTCCATATACTAAACTATCATAATCTTTTCAAATAAATAATCATCCTCCTACAAGGAAATGGCCGGCCATTATATAAGGAGGAGGGAAGTGAGTGTAGGAGAGTGGAGGGTAACCATAAGGCAAAAGATCAAAGAGAAATATCTTAAGCATTACCAAAAAACCATTAATGCAAATGGTGACTCACATTAAACACCTCACCAAAGTAATTAATGCAAGAATGAGTCATGAAAACCAAGTCACCAAATAATTAATGCCATGATGAGTCACTAATCCTAGTCATCATCAAGAACCTTCCACACTCATGAAGAAAAAATAAATCTGAATTTAACCGAATGTTAAATACGGGTGATAGAAAACAGGAAACTGGCAACTTCCAAAAGTGATCCTGAAACGAATTTCAGGATAACCCCGTTACAGTATAAACATACCCGCATTTGTATTACGACCGAATACAAATGCAACTGAGACAAAGATATTATATCTACACAGTATAATACTGGGATCCGGCTTAAACCAAAGCCTACCAGTATTATCTGCCCGAAAAATGACACGTGCGAAAACGCACGTGCATTTTCCGAACCCTGCCATAAAACCATACGGCATCTATAACGTTTCGCCTGAACTTAGGAAACTGTCTGTGAGGGACTCTAATGACTCATCAATACACTGGCACCGGGTATAACCACTAGCACGTCAGAGGTACTAGCTGTACGTAACGGTTGCCTATGTATGGATTGGAAGGGAAGCTGACGAGCGAACTCATCTATAAACCCTACTGAACCTGAGAGTGACAATATTCATACAGTCTGGTCCATTCGTCTATGAGTATCACATATAGGGCCTAGGAGGCCGGTAAACGTCAGACCCCCAATAGCAGTATAAGTCGTGTCAGAGAGCAGCCCAGAACACCCTGAGATACTACTGGAATACCTTCCAGTAAATCTCGATTACCCTGGCCAAGGATTTCGTGTAATGGCTCTCCTAAACACTGCGTGATCTCACCCCCAATACCGGAAGAGACGAATCCTCGACGATCCGCTCACTGCCTCCATATGGCTCGGGACTGTACCCAAAATATACCTGTTTGCACGACTCCTTTGACCCATGGTAGGGTATAAATCAAAGCACAGCGGTAACTCATACGAGACAAATGACGACCTCAGGTCGATGAACTAACCTGTACACATGTCACCAGGGAACTGCTATCTGACGCTAGGTATAATACCAACCAGCAAGTTCCCGACGAGTCATGTCCGGTGTACTCATAACCCAATGAGCACCTGTATACATCTTAGGTGAACCAACTAACACCAATGGCTTGTGAGACCGGCCACCGCCCCTCGTCGGGGTCTCGACTGTATACACTAGTCTACTCTGGAGTATCGATGCTCTGTCTCGAAACTCCCACGACTAGGAACACTTTAAGGATGTACTTATAGACCCCAGCTCCCACATATATGACCGCCATCATACTGCTGGCAGTCAAGCAAGAATCCTATGGGCTCTATCGAAGTGTAACAGTGATAAAGACAAACCAGATAGCACACTATCATCTCGAGTAAGACTGTTCTATCGGTATAGGTCCTCCCTCAATCATTGCAATCACTGCGATCCAATAATTGACTTTGAAGGCACTATATCCAACATACCCGGCTCCTGCTGTATTACCAGTAGTTCCTTTAACGCTGGAAGAAGAAAGGGCTCTCAAACAGCCAATATTAGCCTCTTCTGAAGACGAGGTGGCTCTGAAGATGGGTAGGGACTTATCTTCGATCGAAGCCCGACGAGCGCGATTAACTAGAAAAGAGCAGCGGCTCAAAAAGGCTATACTTCAAGCTCCCTGGCGTATCGGTATACATCTTTTACATCATTTTCAGAAAATAATTTATATTACTTTCATATCGTATTCGTCTTTACACATTTTTCCTTTGTAGGGCCTTCTGCAGCGGGCGCAGTTTTGAGCCCAGATAGCGCCATAGAGCCTCCGGTGACGGCTTTTATTCCTTCAACGGAGGTTGCCCGACCAGCCATAGATTCTGTAAATATTTCTAGTGGTGCACCGGAGGGTGTAGAGGAAATTACTGAGGCTGCTATCCCTCCCGTCCAGAATAGGCAAAGTATTGAAGGTAATCTTATATCTTTTTTCTTGTTTAACGACCTTTCCATATGTCTGACCCTTTCTTTCTTCCAGAATTGCAAGAGTTGGCATCCTCTGTTGTAGATCGTTCTCCGGAGGAAACCTTCCCGTGTCTACTTAACATGGCGGCCTCGCACGCGATACCCCCAAGAGCATCGTCCTTTCCTCCGGCCAAGGTTGGTATTCCTTTGCCTTCCTTATTATATTTTCATAATGATGCTGATGTGCCTTTTATTTTAAATCACAGTCCTACAGGCTGATAACGAAGTTGAAGTTCTTGATGAGCCTGGGGATTTCTCAGACCCTCTTTCTGTGGCCATAGGTAAGTAACGCTTTAGCCTTGGTATTCTTTTACTTATTCCCTGTTCGGAAAGGCGACTAACCATACATGTATCTTCACAGTTTTGCCAACCTTGACTCCACTAGAGTCCCATATTTGCATGCCGTCGGGACTTTATGCCAGACGTTTGTCTGAGAGGATAGAAAAACAGAGCATTCATTCACTGGCAACTCTTATTGAAGATCTTCGTGTTGGTACTTCCGTCATGGCTGAGGAATTTGCTGTTGAAGCCAATGCTTCTTTGTCCGTTCTTGGCGTTGGTGCGTACTTGGGTTGAATATTGCCTTCAAGTGGAAGCTTCTCTACATGGAGTTGAATGCGTACGCCTTCCCTCTAATATCCTATCTGTAAAGGCCAGCTTGCATGGATGGATTGATCAGTGTATGACCAATCTCCAGTCTTGTAAGAAAATGCTCAACTAGAAGTTTTCGGAGAGGGAGTTGGTTTTGAAGGCTTTGGGGGAACTTCAAGCCCAGTTCACAACCAAGACCACTCGGGCCTATGAAATTTGGCGAATCCTTCAGGAGGCAATTACAGTGGTGGTGGCTCTTGATAAAAGTGTCATTTTTACACGCGAAATGGTTGAGACCCACAAGATTGCCGAGAAAGAGCTTGAGCATCGGTTTTCTTCATACCAAAAACAACAGGCACAGGTAGGGGCTCAGGTTGCAGTGTTGCTAGAGCTTGAAGCGGAGGTCCGGCGGAAAAATGATGATCTAGCTGGTCTATCGAACTGTCCGCCGTCTTAAAATTTTTGTCGCTGTATATTTTTTTCTTTTTTGTATCTTGTATTCATTTTGATTTATGAATAAAAGACATATTTTATTTCATGTTTGCACCTTTCTATCCTTTGATGTCTTGATTGGCGTAAAGTAGTTTATGTACTCATTTCGAAGTTTGTAGTTTATTCATTCATTTCAGAGTTTGTAGTTTATTCACTCGTTTCGGAGTCTCTAGTTTATTTACTTGTTTCGGAGTTTGTAGTTTATTCACTCATTTCGAAGTCTGTAGTTTATTCACGTGTTTTGAAGTTTCTAGTTTATGTACTCATCTCGGAGTTTGTAGTTTATTCATTCTTTTCGGAGTTTCTTTAGTTTACCTCTCTTGGGTATACAGGCAAACTTGTCCTAACGTCGTATATAGATAACCCCCATTCTTTATGACAGAGGTCTGTTAGGCTTGTGGTACTAGGGTTTTAGTCCGTGGTACCTTCGCGTTGGCTGATGTATTCGTCGATATACAGTCTTTAAGCTGCTGTTCGAGTAACCCCGTGACTGTCGTGTCTTTGATCCCTTAAGAGGTTGGACAAGACATCTTCAAGTAATCTCCTTAGGTCATATTACCATCCGAAGAGCAAGTATTAGGAATTTTCCATGACGCTTTTTGCTTGAGGTTAGAATCTATCTGGAGCTCTGATGACTCGTAACCGCACTCTTCTGGGGTGGGATGATTTCCAATGGTCTTTAGGCTTTATATGAGTTGCCGTCAAGACCCGAAATTAGGAATATGTTGTCACTTCGGGTTTTTTTCTTTGACGATGTCGCGTCGATTCTTTGCTGAAATATGGTAGACATCTATAGGACCTATATTCTGCATGTATCGCAGTTGAAGTCCGGAGCTAGGAATATTCCATTGCTCCATTTTCATTTGATAGCCGCGTTCGCATCCTGCTGAAATGAGGGGAACGTCTGGATAGTCTCTAGGTTGTATATGTACCGTCAAGACTTGGAGCTAGGATTTTGCCATGGCTCTATTTTTTCTCTGACCCTAGGGTCTTTCTTTTTTGATGATGATGTTGCGTCCGCATCCTGCTGGAATGAGAAGAAATGCCGGGATAGTCTCTAGGTTGTATATGTACCGTCAAGACTTTGAGCTAGGATTTTACCATGGCTCTATTTTTGCTTTGACCCTTGGGTCTTTCATTTTTTATGATGACGTTGCGTCTGCATCCTGCTGAAATGAGAATAAACACCGGGATAGTCCATAAGCTGTAGATGTTGCCATCGAGATCTGACTCTCCCTTTGACGGAGCCTGGTGGGAAAATGATTCCCTTTCTTTCATTTGTGCCCATGGATTGTATACAGGGGTTGGTGTTGACCTACCTACAGGGCAGAAAAGTTTCATTTTCATCATTTTTTTATTTCTTTCCGCGACGCTTTATCTTTTCAGCTTTTATGTCACAAAAGTCGCGATTGCCCAATCATTTCGGCTATTTATCACGGTGCCTAATCATTTCAGGTATATTTTTTTATTTACTCGCTGTTTTTTATTGCGAGTTGCCTAAACATTTCGGCTCTCTTTCTTTTTTTTATGCATATTTTGCTCGTTGATTTTTGTCGCGAGTTGGGGACTTGGTCTTGATACTCATGGTGGCATCAACATTGCTGCAACTGGAATATTACCAGGAGCGAATCATCATTTGCCATGAGAGGACTTGAAATTTGATACCTATTTAGGCATCAACATCTCTTCAACTGGGACATTGCCATGAGCGAATTATCATTTACCTTTGTCAATTTGAACAAAGATGGCTTAGTAAACAGGGTTAGGATCCTGTCGACTAAGGCTTTTTGACTTTATGAGCCGTAAGGGTCTGATAAAGGTATTTCTTCCTACAAGTCGAGAGGATCTCGTAGGGTATTTTCTCCTTAGGAGTCGTGAGGATTCCTAAGTGTGTTTTCTCTTGTAAGTCGTAAGGATCTTACAAGAGTGTTTTCTCCTTGTAAGTCGAGAGGACTTACAAGTGTCGCTCACCATATGGGGACATTTCTCGTCATTGGTGGAACTTGGTGGGAGAATATTTATTTATGCCCGTGGATTGTATACAAGGGTCAATATTGGACCGTCTGTAGGGCAACTTAGGGGAATATAGCGGCTAAAGAACATGTTTAGATCCCTGTAACCTAAGGCTTTTGAATTCTATGAGCCGTGAGGGTCTCATAGGGGGGAATTCTCCTTACAAGTCGTGAGGATCCCGCAAGTGTATTTTCTCCTTAGAAACCATGTGGATTTCTAAGGGTGTTGCTTTTTTGTGATTCGTAAGGATCTCACGCGGGTATTTTCTCCTCACAAGATCGAAAGGACCCTGCAAGTATATTTTGTTTTTTATTTTTTTACGAGATTGCGCCCTTCTGGGTTTTCATAAGCATGCCGGTAGTCCTACTGTTTTTACTAACTGCGCCTTTTCGGGTTTTCATCCGTGCCCATTTCGCTTGTGGACATACCGTTTTTTTTTTTTATATTTTTATTTTTAACGAGTTTGAGCCCTTTCGGGTTTTCACAAGCTCACCGGTAGACCTGCTATTTTACTCAAGGCGCATTTTCGGGTTTTCATCCGTGCCCATTTCGCTTGTGGACGTATCGTTTTTTTTCAAACGGTGAAACTCTCGAAAGTAGTTTCATCGCAGGTAATTCATCTGTTTGCCGGTGGAATTTAGGGGTGGTTTCATCGCTGGAGTAGCTGTGTAGCCGTGGGACTTGAGTTTCAACCTTTGCCGTTAGGGCTTCGATTGCAATATATATCTCAAGGGAATGTATCGCCGTATTTGGGGCGATGCGCTAGTTTAAGGACATTCCGGTCCGTTATTGCCAAGTTTGAGGTGAATTTATTTTTAGTTTATGGACATTTCGGTCCATTGTGAGTTTAAGGACATCTCGGTCTGTTATCGCCATGTTTGAGGCGAATTTTTAGTTTAGGGACATTGAGGTCCATTGTTAGTTTAGGGACATCTCGGTCCGTTATCGCCATGTTTGAGGCGAATTTTTAGTTTAGGGACATTTCGGTCCATTGTTAGTTTAGGGACATCTTGGTCCGTTATCGCCATATTTGAGGCTGATAGTTAGTTTAAGGACATCTCAGTCCATTGTCGCCGTTTTTTAGGCGGATTGTTAGTTTAAGGACTTCTCGGTCCGTTGTCACCATTTTTGAGGCGACGGAGCTTTTTGTATACTACTCTCAAAGTGCTGACTCAGGAAAATAGCGAGCGGATACAAGCGTCGTCATCTATCATTGACCTAAGTCGTGTCTTGTCAAGCGTAGTATTTTTTGAGGAATCAGCCATTTATTGGCCGAAAGGGTCTTTCTCCATGCATATCCATAAGCAGGTAGGCTCCACCTTGATAGACTTTATCTATGATGTACGGGCTTTCATAGTTCGGCTCAAACTTCCCCCGCTTTGCACGATTGGGGATCATTGGTCTTTTGACGACTAGTACGAGTTCACCTTGGAGAAATTTTCTTGGTCTAGTCAGTCTTTCGTATGACCGCGTCATCCTTGCCCTATAAGCTTCCAGATTTTGCTGTGATATAAGGAAAGTTTTGTCGAGGGCATCGAGCTCCTCAAGCCGAAGATGAGCATTTTCTTCATCTATTAGCTCGTATCGAACCGCTACTCATAGAGAAGGGAGTTCTATTTCAGGGAGAAGCACTGCTTCCGTGCCGAATACCAACGCGTATGGTGTTGTATTCGTGGCCGTTTTGAATGTTGTTCGGTACGCCCAGAGAGCTTCATGCAGCCTTTCATGCCAGACTTTTTTATTTCTGGAAACCGTTTTCTTTACAATCTTTAACAGGGTTTTGTTGAAAACTTCAGCTAGACCATTGGCTCAAGGATTATAGACAGAAAAGTATCTCCAATCTATTTTATGTTGCCGTGCGAAGCGGCTGATTTTATGACTTCTATAAGCTGGCCCATTATCCGAGATTATCCGTCGCGGAGTGCCGAACCGATAGATGACATGGGTTTTGAAGAAATGGAGGATATTCTCCGTCTTCACCTCCCTCGGTGGTACTGCTTCTGCCCACTTGGAGAAGTAGTCAGTCTTTGCCAGTATGAACTGATGTCCTTTGGACGATGCCGGTTCAAAGGGGCCAATTATGTCGATTCCCCACATTTTGAACAACCAGCTAGCCACTGTTGGGTGTAGCGGATTTGGATGTTGGTGGATGAAGTCCCCATGAATTTGGCACGAGTGACACTGATTCGCGTATTCGAGGCAGTCCTGAATCATTGTGGGCTAATAGTAACCCATTATTTTTATCTTCAGCTTCATCTTTCGCCCGGCTTGATGAGAACCGCAGAGTCCGTCGTGAGTTTCTTGGATGACTTTCTTTTCTTCCTCTGGTCCCAGGCATCTTAGCCACAGACAGTCGAACGACCTCTTATATAGAGTATCATTGACGAAGGCGATGGACAAAGCTCGTTTCATGAGCCGATATCTAGACAAGAATTTTTGGGCGTTCGTTGGGATTTGAAGTAGTCTATGAAGACTTCCCTCCAATCCTTACCCTTTTCTTCGTCCCTTATTTAAAAGGCTACTTGTTCGGTCATTTCTCTTCTTTCGGATGGCTCTATTAATTCTTCCGAAAATATATCTGTTGGCGCGAGAACCCTATGGCTTTGCACAATGATCCTTACGTCGTCGAGGTCTTCGTCGGCCAATTCCTTAGCCAATTTGGCCATCCGCCTTGCCGTTTTCTGCATGCAGTACATTCTCCAAGATGTTGGAAGAGATTTGTGTCAGTAGTTGCTGCACTGTTTCGCCATACTTTATCAGCTCTGGCTTGCATATCTGATAGTCACCATTTACTTGGCTAACAATCAGCTGGGAGTTTCCATATATGAGGAGGTCTTTGATTCCCATGTCGACAGCGATCTCGAGACCTGCTATCAAAGATTCATATTCAGCCTCGTTATTAGTCCTTGGCTCTGTTAAGGAGAGGGCTTAGCGCAATATCCCTCCTTGCGGAGTCACGAAGATAAGACCCACCCTAGTTTTGATTATGGGGCTGTTTTGCTTTCGCCGCTTCATGGAAGATGCTCCATCGAAGTAGAGTTCCCATTTGGAGTCATTTTCTTGTTCGATTGCATCGAACGAATGTTCATCCGGCAACTTGCAATTTAATGGGGAGTCAGCCGGTATCGGATGCTCCGAAAGAAAGTCGGCAATGACATGTCCTTTCATTGCTTTGAGGGGACGATACGTTATCGAGAACTCTATTAAGAGGAGGGCCTACTTAGCAAGCTTTCCTGTTAGTATGGCCTTCAACATTAGATATTTGAGAGGATCCACCTTCGATATGAGATGGATCTTATGCGCTAAGGCATAATGTCTGGGCTTCATTATTGCGAAAATCAGTGTCAGGCAATACTTTTCGATGGGGAAGTAGTTGTTTTCTGCCCCCAGGAGAACTCGACCCAGATAGTACAGAGCTCTCTCCTTTCCCTGATCGTTCTCCTATGCCCATAGCGCACCCAAAGAACCTTTAAGGGCTGTTGTATATAGGATAAGTGTCACGACCCGTAATTTAGCATGTAACCGGCACTTAAATTACGCAACGTCTAAAGGCGTAACGTAAATCAAGTAAGACGAAACCCAGAAAATCTAAATCTTTTTGCGGAAAATAATGGGGGTGCGGTTTTGAAATAAAGGTATAATGAATCATGTTTTTCTTTAAATGCATAGCTAATGAAACATGAAAATGCAAGTGGATTATATTACAATTGAAAACATGTTTCGTCTTTAAAAATTTGGGCAGCACCTCCCTTGTATATTTTGATCCAAAAACATATACACAACAATATATAGGCATCCCCAAGTGGGAGCTGGCTCTTCTCCAACTGGCGGAATCACAACCACGCAATAATATATATACGACACCCAACAGCGAAGATCAACCCAGAAAGAATAAATAAAGAAGCAAGACATCAAAACTCAAGAAGCGAACATAAACCCATCGCTCTAAGTCCAAGTCTGACTAGGTCTACCAATATACAAGTCTAGTTTCTGATTTGATTTGATGGAGTTAATCTAGATACAATAGAATATAATAGTACAAGAGTGGGCATGATCAAATACGTGTCCCACCTACCAAAGCAAAATACCCTGAAAGAAGCTGTGTGCCAGCGATACCGCAACTAATCCCAAGCAGTCAAACCTGCAAGAACTGTGGCACAACGGGGGTGAGTTGCCAACTTGTGAATAGAAAACATTAGCAGGTAGAAATCGAATAAAATAACGATTTCCTAGGTCACGATATCCTGAAGGTTATACTATGATATCTGGGGTGACCACATATGCATATATGTCAACAATCGATCAATACAATGACATATATATATATATATAAACCTCCAACATCAAATGCCTATATGCATGTGGATATCATCCACGTGTCCATCAACAACACAAACAATATCATGGAACCTGAGCGTCCCACACCGACACTCGAAAAATCATGAAAACATATGCCTGTATATATATATGAGGATACCAACCAAGTGTGTCCATCAACGACACAACAAAATCATGGAACCCGAGTGTCCAACACCGACACTCGAAACATCATGAAACCCGTGCCCAGCATCGAAAAGTAAATCCCCATATCTCAGGCTCCGTCAGTCCGGATTGGCCTATATCACGACCACGGTCGGTATCCTCTAGATATCCGTCGTGCCAAACTATCACCGGTAGGTAGTGTTCCCCCTGCCAGGCTCATCGTCTACACCACAAAAATCATTTCTTGCCCCGGGGTACCATACCGGGTCCACCATATACCCGCAGACGATGCCTCCCGTTCCTCGAATCGGGTATACTCACCGCTCAGAACCGAGAAAACTCATGGTGGACACCTCGAAATATCATATCAAGAGAAACCGCGTTTTAAAACAATACATAACTTCCTTGAAATATAACTGCGATTCTCAAATCCAGAGATCTCATGAAAACAACATCTCAAGCATATAACCATAAAGTACGATGTATGCAACATAGAGAAGTAATATGAGCATATCGAGTATATCATGCAAGCATGTCAAGTGATAGTACTGAACAATGAATGTACTTTTACTTTTAAGATTAATCTCGTAATATGGCAGTTCTACTTTGTAAGTGGCATGGCAATTACCGATGAAGAATGTGTGTGAGCTGGCAAATCTGTGTAAGTGTAATATGCGCATCAACGGTAATTGTGCAGGTGTATTAGTAAATGATATCATATAGTATTAAATACCGGAACGTGGTATGTACATCACGAGGGGTAATATCCTACGTCGGCGATCCCGCCTCATAACATCTGATATGACAATAATCCTCGATCATCATCCTCAAAACACTAGCGCGGATCAATCATCTGGTACATCTCATCGCGTATGGTAATCTATCATACGGTGACATCAAACAGAATAGGGATTCTATCGTCATATTCATCAATAAGGATACGGATCTAAAATCTCGTACTGCATATCACTCTTTATCCGCATAAATAAATATATATACACATATATCTCAAATCATATTTGTATCAATCTCATATAATGATATCTTGCATATACGTCATATCTTATTAATCTCAAGTCGTATCGATCTCGATCTCATATCATACCATTATCAACTCATACTTTTTCTCTTTCAATTCATACTTATCATGATTCACTTTCTCATTTTATATTCTCATAACAATCCGAGTCATCTATATTTATCATCACAATATCGTCAAGTTATCTTATATACATATATCATATTCTCAAGCCAATTTATCCATTAGTGTCAAATTTTATCACATCATCTCTTACTAAAACCTTTAATCGTGTCCATAAGTTCGTAGCATATCTTTTATCAAAATTATAATTGTTGGGCCACGGCAGCGCCCCGGCCGTCAAACCGAGGCCAAATGCGGAACAAAAACTTTTTGCAAAACTGGCGCTACCGCAACCAAATACCCGGATCGTTCCATTAACCGTAAACTAGTAAACTGTAAATGGGTTTAGAGATTATACCGATCGATCCATGTCCTTCGGTCTTCAATCTCTTTCCTAGCTCTTCGCCGTTGTCCCGATCAAGTCCGCTCTCCGATCTCGCTCATCGGAATGGCACCACGTCGAGAATTCTTTATACGGGCTCCCGCTTTAAACTGAAGCAACTCGGACATGAAGTTTGCTAGCCGACATGTCCAAGAATGAAATAGAGAGAGTGTAGAATAGTTTGTCTCAAGGCACCCAACTGATTGGGTGGAGGTAAATGAAGTTGCCATAGATATGTGATGAAATGAGCATAGGATTTTGGGCTTAAGAATGCTTGCTGGGATTTTCTTAGGCTCAGCCACTTCCTGCACATAAAGTGCTCACTGGGGATTTCTTTAGTTGAGTGTGTGTATCTATGGTAGTAGTGAATCAATGATTAATATAACACTATCAATTAACCCCTCACTCACTCACCCAAATGTCAACAGCCCATCCCTTCAACCCATGCTGCCCATGCCCCCTCATGTAAAGCAATGCCAACTCACAATAAACCCCACGCTTCCCATGCTTCCTGCTGTGGGCACAGCAGCCACAGAAAACCCCTTCCCTAATTAAACAAAACTTTGCACAAAACACCTCACTCACAAACCTCTTGCCAATCCAAAGCACATTGAATTCGGCCAGGACAAAGAAAAGATGAAGGGTATGTGGCCAAAAGAGATAATGCACACATAAACCAATAATTAAACATTTAAATCAAATGTTTAATCGAGAGAAGAAAAACTGGCAACTTCAAAAGTAACCCCGTAACGAAATACAGGATTACCCCACAACTGTATATACATACCCGCATTTGTATTCTGACCGAATACGAATGCAACGAGACAAAAATATTCCTACAATATAATACTAGGATTCGGTTTAAACCAAAGCCCACTAGTATTATCTTTCCGAATCATGAAACGTGCACAAGTGCACGTGGATGTTCGAACCCTGCCATAAATCCATACGGTCTCTACAACGTTTCGCCAGAACTTGGGAAACTTTCTGTGGGGGACTCTAATAACTCATCAATACACTGGCACTGGTTATAACCACAAGCACGTTGGAGGTACTAGCTGTACGTAACGGTTGCCTATTATTGAATGAAAGGGAAGCTGGCGAGCGAACTCATCCTGAAACCCTACTGAGCCTGACAGTGACAATATCCGTACAGTCCGGTCTGTTCGTCTATGAGTATCGTATATCGGGTCTAGGGGTGGATAAAGTCAGACCCCTACTAACGCGATAATTCGTGTCGGTATGAAGCCCATCACCACCTGAGAAACCACCGATCCTAGATCGTAGATTCTCGACTACCTTGGCCAAGGTTTTCTGGTGATGGCCACCCGTGCACAGCGCGACATCAACCCCCAATACTAGGAGAGACGAATCCCCGACGATCCGCTCACTGCCTCCATGTGGCTCGGGACTGTACCCAACTAAAACCTGTTTGCACGACTTCTTTGAGCCGTGGTAGGGTAGTAACCAAAGCACAGTGGGAACTCACATGAGACAAATGACGATCTCAGATCGACAGACTAACATGTACATATGTCACCTGGGAACTGCTATCTGATAATAGGTATAATACCAACTAGCAGGTTCCCAGTGAGTCATGTCCGGTATACTCATAACCGAATGAGCACCTGTATACATCTTAGTTGAACTAACTGACACCAGTGGCTTGTAAGACTGGCCACCGCCCCTCGTCGGGGTCTCGAACTGTATACACTAGTCTACTCTGGAGTATCGATACCCAGTCTCGAAACTCCCACGACTAGGGACACATTAAGGATGTGCTTATGTCACGCCCCTCTTCCCAGAGTACGCTAAGATAGGCACGTGACATAGCCAACCATGCTACCTGTGGATATGAAAAATCCCTCCACAGTCACATTACGGCTGTAGAGATATCAAGAACAGGAAAGTAAACTAAACTATCTAATATATGTCCATGAGCCAGAATAAATGAGTCAAGAAATAATATAATATGCGGAAGCAAAAGATCCAATAAATAAAACACCTGGAAAGTAAAACTGAATACCAACAGGATCCTCACCGCTCGGTCTAACAGCAGCAGTACTCCTGATCAGTCTGCAACAAAGGTAGAGAATCTGGGCCATGCAAAACCCAGACGTCAGTGCGTCATAACATCAAGCAATAACATATAAACAGGGTAGCAAACATGCAGGTATGATCATAAATGGTAAAACAGGTGTAACAGCAATATAAATCAGGGCAGTGAAAGGTAGTATGCAGTGAGTAATCTAACTGGTCTATTGGGTTAACTACTCTCAAGTTTTGAAATCAATTTGATGAATCATCGATGTAACTCAATAGTATCCCGTGCGTGCCCGGGATCACGGTCTATGACTCTCGGCTGAATCCGAGACGTGCCGCAAGGCAGTAAAGGGTAGTAGGTAATGATGAGTGATGTCAGCAGCATCACCCCGGGGCTGGCCTAGCCCGTAAGACTGATCAGAAAAGGTATAGAACTGTCGGGTTACAAGTCAGGTTTCATCATTGATTTCCCCATACCCCCAAGTTATATGTGCTCAAGTCAGGTATTAAATAATCTGGAGCTAATGCCAACACAGGATCAGGCAGGTACAGGTTTGTCTGGATAGACAACAGGAAATGTCCGTAAGGACAATAGGTCAGGTTTGTTGACATTAGTCACAAGATCAGGTAACAGGTAAAGCCATGGTATATCAGGCCAAGTCAGGTAGTATATAGGTATCATGTCATGTCGAGATGTTCACGGTACCATGTCGTGTCAAGTAGTAGGTGTAACAAGTCATGTCAAGGGTGCACAAAATGTCATGTGGGTGCTCATAATCAAACTAACATAAACATGGGTATACAAAACAAGCATGGGGTACTAGTGGAACAATAAAAATGGAACATTGTGATGTTATATGCAAAAAGTACAGATTAAAGCATATGGATGCACAGTTATAAATTAGAATTAGGGTTATGGTTCCAACATTAAGTAAAATACACTTAAACAAATATGGAATTGTTAAAATCTCGTTATTATGGGTTAAATGATCTAGGGATGCAATTATATATAAAATATGTTAAATGGATGCAAATGGGTGTCCGGGGGGTAGAAACTATTTAAAGGTACTATGGGCTATGCAGATAATTATTAAGTGATTTAAACACGGATGTGGGTACTATGTATAGTAAATCAAAATGCAACACGGTATGTTCCAAGTTATGAATCTAAAATGATAAAATGGACATCGAATGTTAAAATGTAACATGAGACATTGGATTAAATCTATAGGTTTAACATGTAATCAAATAAGTATAAAATATTATAAGTAGCATGTAGAAAATTTTACTTGCCTCGATCGGATCACGATATGGGATGCGCACGCAGCGCTCAATGTCGGCAATCGTTGCAACATCCACACGCGCATACGGGACAGGTCCAGGCACAGCAAGAAGTTAACAACGCAAGTAAGGGACGTCCACAGGGTCGCCCAGATTGGCGGCGGCGACACGGCTCCGGCGGTGACCGGAAAAGAACGGAATCAAGAAAAGAAATGAAAAGAAGAATAAGAAAGAAGAAGAAGAGCAAGAAGAAGGGGCTGGTGCTCTGGAATTTGGTTCGAAGGTTATGGGACAGAGGCTAGAACAGGGATGATGACGACGTCGACGATGGGGTTCGACGGCAAGGGCAGCGGGTTGAAGTCGGGGTCGATGTGTGCAGCTAAATGAGAGGGGAAAAGGTGTTTAGCGTGGGATTCTTGCTGGGGTGTAGAAGAGAGGAGAAGGAGGAGATGAAGGCGGTGACGAGGGTGGTTGGAGCTCCGGCGAGGTGCAGTTGAAGAGGTTGGGTGAGGCATGGGGTTGCAGGCGAGGCTGCGGGGTTAGTTTGGGTCGTGCAAGGGAGAGCTCGAGGATGAGGGCGAGGAGGAGAGAGAGGAGAAGGTGGTGGCAAAGATATGGAGGCGACGACGAGGTCGTCGGCGGTGATGGGAAAGATGGCGGAAAGGCTTGCAGGGTCGGGTGATGGGTTCTCGTGGGGTTTGCAGCGGGGAGGAGAGAGAGAGAGGTGAGGTGGTCGAGGAGATGAGAGGAGACAACGAAGAGGGTGGTGAGACAGCGAGGGGTCGGCAGCGGCGAGGGCAACGCGAGGCACGGGCGACGGCAGTCGAGGTTCTTCGGTTCGCCGCGTCTCATCGTCGGGGATGCAGTAGAAAGAGAGACGACCGAGATAAGGTTGAGGTTGAGAAGTGGATCGGGTTGAGGGTGAGACGGCAACAGCGGGTGAGCGAGGGGAAGGCAGCGGCTAGGGTTTGGGTTCCGTGGGTTTGTGAAAAGAAAAGAGAGAGGAAGAAGAAGGATGTATATATATAATATAGGGAGAGAGAGAAGAGAGAGAATAACACGAGATGAGAGAGAGAGAGATCGAGAGGTGAGAGAAAGAGATATATGAACAGTTAGGAGAGATAAATTTGGTTTTATATGGAGGAGAGAGAAAGAGATAGCGGTGCGGGAGAGAGAGGAAGAGAGAAAGAAGAGAGAGAGACGTGCATGCTTCATTAAAAAAATAAAAGGATTAATATCTTAGAAAAAAAAAGTAAGAGAGAGGGAGAGAATTGAGCTGCAGTTATGATTTTAGTTATGAAAAATATTTATTTAGTTAAAGAAAATTTTGAATGAAATAAAGAATATAATATTAAAATATTAGTCCGTTTTGAGATTTTGGCAAATACAAATTTACTCCAAAACACGCTCGGCTTGGGTCTAAAAATTTAGATTCAAAATACGAAAATTATATGCAACTTCCAAAATTTGAAATGAATGATTAGGTAGCGAAAAACCATACCCCCAAGAACGGATGCACGTACGTGCGCGTAGCTATCCAAACACGTCCGTTTCACTGAACGGGACGAGAACAAGATGCGCGAACGCTACCACGGGGTTAGGGGTATTATGCAGGCTATGAAATGCAAATTTTAATTTATTATACAAGACCTAAAATGTTATATGTAAAATATGCGATGCTAGGTGAAATGCCAATATGCAGTATCCATGTGATGCACGTGTCTATTTAACAAGCCAGGGTAGTTTAAGAATATGAATCAACCAGTTCAAGAAAGCGGGTCGGGTTGAATGCAATGTAAAAATAAACTACCATTCGCATTCAAACATGATAAATCAATAAAACACCACAAAAACAAACAAATACGGCAACAGAAATTTGTATAACTGAACTCGGTTATTACAGCTTATAGACCCCAGCTCCCATGTATATGATTGACATCATACTGTTGGCTGTCAAGCAAGAATCCTATGGGCTCTATCAACATGTACATGATGATAAAGACAAACCAGATAGCATACTATCATCTCGAGTAAGACTGTCTTACCGGTATAGGTCCTCCCTCAATCATTGCAATCACATACTCGCGATCCAATAATTGACTTCGAGGGCACTATATCCAACAATCTCCCACTTGCACTTAAGGCTAATTATTGCGATGTCGCATACTCACAGCCCGTGTGATACTGAACATCCAACTCCTCTACTAATCAGTTTCACAAAAATCGTTTGTAAAACTATTGCGTTCGAGAAATAGCCTTAGTGAGTGGATCCGCCCTGATGTTTCTTTCTATGTCTCTCTTAATCTCAAGTTCGCAGAGAAAACCATCTCCGAAAATGAGCAATACCGGTCTTAGAGTATGTCTGGATATCTGATGGGACCCAGTTCATAAATGAACTCCAAATCCAGTAAACCTCTTAGACAGTATCATCAACTGAATTTAATCAGTATCCCGCGCCATGCTTCCCTCAGTATCCGCTTGGACCACCTGTCCAAAATACTGCCCCTCGTCAGAGGGAAAACTGTAACTCTGACAGTCACTCTGTCATCCAAGTCACCTTGGAAGCCTGAAATGATAACCGTCTCCCAAAGGAGGCTGTCGTTATCAAATCGCTAGAACATTTACTTATGTTCTAAAACTTCTTCCTAACGTTTCTCCAGGATTGGATTAATATATCAACTTATTGCATCTAGTGCAAAAACAATATCTGGTGTGGTACTTGACATCTCATGGTTGACTCAATTGCCTAAGCAAGTGATATGCCAATCATGCACACCCCTCTCCCCTTTAGTCTGTAAGACACCTTTAGAGAGGGTGACTCCATCACCTGCAGGTACACCACCATGCCAGGAGTTGTCCATTCTAAATATCTTTAGAATACTGTCTAAGTACCCAGATTGGGACACTTCATAAATCTAGATCTAAAACCGTAGATCTAGTGACCAGAATGCCTGATATAATATCCATATCCTATGTGGAGAAACCACTGTGTGACAACCATAGTATAACCGATCGTAGTATAGGAATATCACTTCCTACTCTGTGTATGTCATCCAAATACCAGGACATCACACCCTACTACCTTCTTAACAGATCTATCCTCTATTCTGATGAAGTCAAAGCTCATGACTATAACATCAAAAATAGATGATCTATTTCCGCTATATTTACTTTAATCTATAAATAGACACTAGCTACTTGTCCACTATACTTTCGCTGCTCCCACTGACTACAACAACCCTCTGGCAGAATCATATACACGTACACTTCTAAATATAGTTTAGAACGACGCTATACTCATCCTCCTGCCGGGTCTCATAGTCTGGAACAGCAGCAATGGCAAGTC
Organism: Agapanthus africanus; assembly: GCA_030015575.1. Classification (NCBI taxonomy): domain Eukaryota; kingdom Viridiplantae; phylum Streptophyta; class Magnoliopsida; order Asparagales; family Amaryllidaceae; genus Agapanthus; species Agapanthus africanus. Next base: position 733,782,930 of record CM057341.1, on the reverse strand, counting down.
TGGGTAAACAAGAACCTCCCTGTCACCGTCCTTGAGGATACCGGAGTACCTCTTGGATGCCTGAAGTTACCCACCATATCTGCGGAGTGGCTAATGGAATTTCAAACCTAATTGAATCTTTAGGTCCTATTAAATTTTTAGTAATCATTTGCGGTTCTGGAATCACCTCCAGTTCTGCCATACTCCCACTTCTGTTTTCTGAAAAAAAAATCCATTTTACTAAAACTGTGGTGAGTCAAGAACAATATAAATATTGATCTTCCTGATGGTAGAAAGTTAACCCTCGTCAAAGCCCGGGATAACCCACAAACAGCCATTACTGAAACATGCCTAGAGTTTATCCGGATTCTGGTTTTAAGCATCAGCCGGACGACTCCCTATACCTTAACATCGTTAAGATATAAATTGATTCTATATATATCTAATATAGAAACAAAGGCACTAATTTAATTGGAACCAGATTCAAATCATGCAGCTGTCTCCAGTGCATGTCAACTAAATGGAGAGAGGCCGATCAGCATTACTCAATTTAGGAGTGCATCCAATTATGAGTAACCCGAAAGAGAAACAAGTTTCTCAAAACCATTACTATCAACTGAATACCATACTCAAGTATCTACATCTTCGATCACCTTGAAGAATCCCGATACTAGCGACACCTGGTTCTCTACTTTATTCTTGTACTTATAACTTCTCAAACTTGGACCTTGTATCTCTACGAAAACTTGTCAAAAACTTGAGAAGTCACAAGTACACAGAATATAGTACGAGGACCAACCCCTTTGTCCTAATGGACACTGGACAACATACAATACTTTGTATAAGTCCCCTGAGTTTAATAACTCAAATCCTATGCGTCGTAGGTTGAAAACTGTACCCAGACGATTTCCTCAAATATCACCAATTACAACGAATTCCGATATAATGAGGATTATCACCTAATTCCCAATAACTTACTCTCACTCATCATCTGTAAAACCATACAGATGTGAGAATCAAATCTGGTAAATACATACCCTGGAGCAAGCGTCTAATTGGGAAATCAGTTTTTCTATTAACAATACACAGTGAAACTGAAACATGAAAATGTTTCGAAAGGGTATCCGGATATTCATAGTAATGCCTCTTCCATTATCAGATTCACGACTGCAACCGTATATTTCTTTGTCATCTCTCCAAATCCCTTTATTTGTCTTTGGTCGTTACCTTCTGTACACCTTCGTTAGGATTAAATGGTTTTCTTTCTTCCCTACCGTTCGGTACCAGCCTATGGTTTGGAAGAAGACTATCCAATAAGTATAATAGGTGTACTCTCCTAATCCTAGGAGTACTCACAACTTGAGAGAAGGTGATGATAAAAGACGACTGAATAAACCTTATTCCTATTTCTCCTGAACCAGAATCCATTCTCGAAAAAATTCCTTCGAGTTCGTATATAACCATACAATGGATTTATCCAATGGAAGTGGATGTTCGTAGTGATACGAGGTGTTCTGGAGAAATACAAAGGTGAAGTAGGAGTGGCGATGAAATACGGGATTCGGTCGTGAATTTTAGCAGTCGCAATTTATTTTGTCCTCTTTCTAATCCCTTTATTTGTCTTTACTTATTACCTTCTGCATACCACACTTAAGCTAATTGGTTTTCTTCATTCCCTACCTTTCGGCTCCTGCCTATGGTTTGGAAGAAGACTATCCAATAAGCGTAATAGGTGTACTGTCTCCTAATCCTAGAATCCCTCACAATCTGAGAGAAGGTAAAAGGAAAAGATAACTGAATAGTCTTATTCTATCTCTTCAGAACCAGAATCCATCCTCGAAAAAGTTCCTTCGAGTTCATATATAACCATACGATGGATTTATCCAATGGAATTGGATGTTCGTAATAATACGGGGTGTTCTGGAGAAACTCAAAGGGTAAAAGAAGAAGTAGCAATGATATATGCAATTCAGACAATCTAAAAGCCAGTGTTTTAAGAAGGTTCGGTTAACATGGTCACTGAGTTATAGTCTAGGGTCGGGTCATGGTCGCAGTCAAAAAGAGAGAGAAAGGAAACACTCTGCGTGCACTCTAACCTAGATCAGAATGGTTAATCACTTTATCTAATCAGGAAACCTCCCACTGTATTCTCAAATTCTCCTCCAAACCTAAAAGAAGAATTAGTCGGGATCACCCAAGGAGTAAACCAACTCATCAGTGGGAATCGGGATCCAACTATCATCGCATGATAACTTGATGGAATCCACTCAAGTCACCACACTCCAGAAGGTATGCGCATGCCTGGCAAGTTTCCTGTATGTTTGAAACTCCGTGTGTTTTTACCCCTAGGACTCAAGTGACCTTGACACAGTCAACAAATCAAAGAGTCCTAGTCAAGTTCAACCCGTCATTATCCAGGATTGCATTAAACCCACCCGTACGAGCCCTTGACACAGTCAACAAGACCGCACGACTGTCCTAACCAATCGCATTAATATGCTACGAACAAGCACTACTTAGCTACCGCACACTACGTCTTGACACAGTCAACAAACGCAGTACGAATACTAAGCAATACTTGTAAGAAATGTTGGAGGGCTACGGCTGGTTTTTTGCGAAAACCTTTAGCGTATGAACTTGATATCGTTGAAGGAACCGAGTGGTTTTACAAATATATAGTGGCGAAAACTTTTGCTAAAGAGGTCACTCCCGGTGAAGGGATCTCGGCTCTTTCCCCGTCGAATGAGGTGCAGAATATTCCAAACTGAATACCACGATGCAAAGCAAAAAGTAATCGACTATAGTGATGTTATTACGTTGACGCAAACTTCTGCCCAAGGGGTCACTCCCGATGATGGAATCTCAGCCCTTGCCTTGTCGAATGAGGTGCTAGATATTCATAACCGAATACCACTGTGCAAAGCAAAAGCCAACGTCTGTAATGTCAGTTTTTAAAAAATCTTGGTTCCAGAAACATCATATATAGGTTTGTTTTCCTTGCATTGATAAGAATCAATGCAGTCTCATCAATAAATCACACCAGAAAAGAACGAAAATATGATGTACGTATATGACATCCGCATTTGCCACTGGGTCCCGTCATCACTCGTTAGTTTACTTAACTAACGATAGAGCGGGGACTGGACTACCGCGGGTGCAAAACATATACAATATCTACTAGTATATATATCAATATATAATAATCGCTCCAGGCGTGATAAATGCAACATCGCAGAAAAATAATAAGCATCACAAAACAACACAGATAATCTGGGAGCCCTGGGTTTCCTTTGAGCCGCAAATGAAACCCAACGTTCTCCTGGTTGTGTGGATAGCCTGTGCAATGAAAACTTAGACCCCTACGAGCGCGGCAAGTTACCCGCTAAAACCAGAAGTGAGACAGCCCCCTTCAACAAAGTGAATGGACCACCCAGCACTTCACGGAATCCGGTAACTTGAGCACCCCTCCTTGGGTCAACCTGTACCCCCTACGAGTGCGGGGAATAGCCCGCAAATTCTAGAGTGAAGCCCCCTCCGTCTCAACGCCATGAGATGCGGGCCCGTTGCCCTCTAGAACCCGACTATCCGTGCACCCCACCGCGGGGTAATCCTAATACAGAAAAGAAAATATATACAGCGGGTACATCGACCTCAACCCGGTCGTGTCCCAAAAGAATAACATACAAACAGGCAGTGACGGCACTCCACATGTCGGACGCTCACACCGCAATATCAAATGTACAAATAAAACTAAAAAGCACTAATATTGCACCAAGCTATCCACCACGATAAATCCGCAACATCACAGCACAACATAGAACATCAACGTGAATGTCACGTTCGCAAATCCGTCTAAAAGAACTATAGCAATTAGACAAGATTTACCGCTCGAATGATATTCACGGTCGCAGATAGAAATGTAATGCACTGTAAATTTTAAACAATATTAGAAAATATCGACTTCGAAATAACCCGAAAAGCCCGAGACAACTAGATAAATCCATATCAAAACCGGGCTAACAAATTTTGCTTGTGAAAAAAATTGTGGCTGAAGAATGAAAAAGAAATGGGCTCTGTGGAATGAATTGGTGAAGGCTAATTAAGTGGAAGTGGCTGCTTATGAAATTTGACTGGAGTTCTTTTGTTTTAATGGGCAACTAAAGAAATCCCCTGTACACAAAAAAAAACCAACAGCCACTTCAAGGCCCATGAATTTTCCTCCACCCAAAAAAAAAACAACACTCACTTAATTCCCTGCACACTCAAAAAAACAACAGCAGCCACCTTTTTCAAAAAAATTTCGGAGATAGTTTCGATTTAGATAAATTTAACATTGTCTAAACAAGCTAGTTTACGGTTAATGGATGGCTCTGATACCATGTTGGGCCACGGCAGCGCCCCGGCCGTCAAACCGAGGCCAAATGCGGAACAAAAACTTTTTACAAAACTGGCGCTACCGCAACCAAATACCTGGATCTTTCCATTAACCGTAAACTAGTAAACTGTAAATGAGTTTAGAGATTATACCGATCGATCCGTGTCCTTCGGTCTTCAATCTCTTTCCTAGCTCCCCGCCGCTGTCCCGATCAAGTCCGCTCTCCGGTCTCGCTCGTCGGAATGGCACCACTTCGAGGATTCTTTATACGGGCTCCCGCTTTAAACCGAAGCAACTCGGACATGAAGTTTGCTGGCCGACATGTCCAAGAATAAAATAGAGAGAGTGTAGAATATTTTGTCTCAAGGCACGCAACTGATTGGGTGGAGGTAAATGAAGTTGCCATGGATGTGTGATGAAATGAGCATAGGATTTTGGGCTTAAGAATGCTTGCTGGGATTTTCTTGGGCTCGGCCACTTCCTGCACACAAAGTGCTCACTGGGGATTTCTTTTGTTGAGTGTGTGTATCTATGGCAGTGGGGAATCAATGATTAATATAACACTATCAATTAACCCCTCACTCACTCACCCAAATGTCAACAGCCCATCCCTTCAATCCATGCTGCCCATGCCCCCTCATGTAAAGCAATGCCAACTCACAATAAACCCCATGCTTCCCATGCTTCCTGCTGTGGCCACGGCAGCCACGGAAAACCCCTTCCCTAATTAAACAAAACTTTGCACAAAACACCTCACTCACAAACCTCTTGCCAATCCAAAGCACATTGAATTCGGCCAGGACAAAGAAAAGATGAAGGGTATGTGGCCAAAAGAGATAATGCACACATAAACCAATAATTAAACATTTAAATCAAATGTTTAATCGAGAGAAGAAAAACTGGCAACTTCAAAAGTAACCCCGTAACGAAATACAGGATTACCCCACAACTGCATATATATACCCGCATTTATATTCCGACCGAATACGAATGCAACGTGACAAAAATATTCCTACAATATAATACTAGGATGCGGATTAAACCAAAACCCACTAGTATTATCTGTCCGAACCATGAAACGTGCACAAGTGCACGTGTATGTTCGAACCCTGCCATAAATCCATACGGCCTCTACAACGTTTCACCCGAACTTGGGAAACTTTCTGTGGGGGACTCTAATGACTCATCAATACACTGGCACTGGGTATAACCACAAGCACGTCAGAGATATTAGTTGTACGTAATGGTTGCCTATGTATTGAACGAAAGGGAAGCTGGCGAGGGAACTCATCCTGAAACCCTATTGAGCCTGACAGTGACAATACCCGTACAGTCAGGTCTGTTCATCTATGAGTATCATATATCGGGTCTAGGGGGTGGATAAAATCAGACCCCTGTTAACGCGATAATTCGTGTCGGTATGAAGCCCATCACCACCTAGGAAACCACCGATCCTAGATCGGTGATTCTCGACTACCTTGGCCAAGATTTTCTGGTGATGGGCACCCGTGCACAGCACGACATCAACCCCCAACACCGAGAGAGACGAATCCCCGACGATCCGCTCACTGCCTCCATGTGGCTCGGGACTGTACCCAACTAAAACATGTTTGCACGACTCCTTTTAGCCGTGGTAGGGTAGTAATCAAACCACAATGGGAACTCACATGAGACAAATGACGATCTCAGGTCGACAGACTAACCTGTACATATGTCACCTGGGAACTGCTATCTGACAATAGGTATAATACCAACTAGCAGGTTCCCGGCGAGTCCTGTCCGGTGTACTCATAACCGAATGAGCACCTGTATATATCTTAGGTGAACTAACTGACACCAGTGGCTTGTGAGACCGGCCACCGCCCCTCGTCGGGGTCTCGAACTGTATACACTAGTCTACTCTGGAGTATCGATGCCCAGTCTCGAAACTCCGACGACTAGGGACACAATAAGGATGTGCTTATAGACCCCAGCTCCCACATATATAATCGCCATCATACTGCTGGCTGTCAAGCAAGAATCCTATGGGCTCTATCCACATGTACATGATGATAAAGACAAACCAGATATCATACTATCTTCTTGAGTAAGACTGTCCTACCGGTATAGGTCCACTCTCAATCATTGTAATCACATACCCGCGATCCAATAATTGACTTCGAGGGCACTATATCCAACAATCTCCCACTTGCACTTAAGGCTAATTATTGCGATATCGCATACTCACAGCCCGTGTGATACCGAACATCCAACTCCTCTATTAATCAGTTTCACAAAACTCGTTTGTAAAACTATTGCGTTCGAGAAATAGCCTCAATGAGTGGATCCGCCCTGATGTTTCTTTCTATGTCTCTCTTAATCTCAAGTTCACGGAGAAAACCATCTCCCAAAATGAGCAATACCTGTCTTAGAGTATGTCTGGATATCTGATGGGACCCAGTTCATAAATGAACTCCAAATCCAGTAAACCTCTTAGACAGTATCATCAACTAAATTTAATCAGTATCCCGCGCCATGCTTCCCTCAGTATCCGCTTGGACCACCTGTCCAAAATACTGCCCCGCGTCAGAGGGAAACTGTAACTATGACAGTCACTCTATCATCCAAGTCACCTTGGAAGCCTGAAATGATAACCGTCTCCCAAAGGAGGCTGTCGTTATCAAATCCCTAGAACATTTACTTATGTTCTAAAACTGCTTCCTAACGTTTCTCCACGATTGGATTAATATATCAACTTATTGCATCTAGTACAAAAACAACATCTGGTGTAGTACTTGACATCTCATGGTTGACTCAATTGCCTAAGCAAGTGATATGCCAATCATACACACCCCTCTTCCCTTTAGTCTGTAAGACACCTTTAGAGAGGGTGACTCCATCACCTGTAGGTACACCACCATGCCAGGAGTCGTCCATTCTAAATATCTTTAGAATACTGTCTAAGTATCCAGATTGGGACACTTCCCAAATCTAGATCTAAAACCATAGATCTAGTGACCAGAATACCTGATATAATATCCATATCCTATGTGGAGAAACCACTGTGTGACAACTACAGTATAACCGATCGTAGTATAGGAATATCACTTCCTACTCTGTGTATGTCATATACATGTTGATAGACCCCAGCTCTCACGTATATGATCGCCATCATACTGCTGGCTGTCAAGCAAGAAACCTATGGGCTCTATCAACATGTACATGATGATAAAGACAAACCAGATAGCATACTATCATCTCGAGTAAGACTGTCCTACCGGTATAGGTCCTCCCTCAATCATTGCAATCACATACCCGCGATCCAATAATTGACTTCGAGGGCACTATATCGAACAATAATTTATATAACAATCTTTCTATATCAATGGTTGCGGGGGTGCTATATGCCATCCACCCGACTTTCCCCGTAGATATAAATCTACTCACTTGATAAACTCCTCACTTAGCCGAAGTCGATGTGCTTCGTCATCTCGGAAGTCCACGCGAAGGTACCTACAATCAATACACATCGAAATGCAATTAAAACCAAGTCCGGAAAACCGATACGGCATACGAAGTGCTCATAGGTTAGAACCTATAGCTTACACATGCAAGATCAACCAAATTACTCTCGTCCGTTGACGTACAAACGTCCAACGATGGAATCCAAACTCAAAAATAAAAACCAAGTTTCCGAAATCGCAAAAACCGAAATCAGCAACTAAGGAAATCTATCCTAGATTTTACTTTAGGTCAAACCAGAATATTTTGCATATAGGGTTGGTCTAAACACTGAATAACTAAGTTATACACCAAAAATCACACGATTCCACCACGATGTGGCCGCAATTTGCGGCCACCACCAATAAATCTGCGGCCAATATTACGGTATATGGGTTCGGATTTCAAGAGGTTCTTCTAGGTTGCTTGCTCATCTCTCTGTTCGCTAAATATTTTTTAGAGCTTCGGGGTAATAGCAGATCTCGGTATCCCATCATAAATTCCATAAAATACGATATCGGGGAAATTCTAAGTTCGTGTTTCGGGTTCTATTCTCTGTTCTTGGTCTAGAAATCATCTCTAAAGTCTTATAAACACTCACTACTCTCTATTTACCACTTAACATCAACTTGGAAATTTCCAAGATCACATAACCTAATTAATACGAAATCTAAACTAACTAGGATATACTAAACACAAATACCTAACTAAAAGTGTATGGATTACCTCATTTGGCAACTTAGAAAAATTCTTGAGTTGCCCAAAGTCTTCAAAATCCAAACTTGAATGGTTCAAAGGGTTTAGGATGAGGGTGTGCATCTTTTTAATGAAGGTGGCATGGGGTTTTGGAGATTAATTGGAAATGATACATGGAGGCAGAGAAGATTGAAGGAGATGAAGAAGGAGATGAAGAAGAGAAGAAATGGAATGAAGAAGAAGATAAAGAAGTCAAAGATGTCTCTCTCTCTCTCTCTCTCTCTCTCTCTCTCAAGCTCACTCTCTCTCTAAATATCTCATTTTGTTTTATTCCCTATCACTCATTAACCATGGTATCTCCTTTCTTTTCTTTTCTTTTTTAAATAAAACCAAACACAATAAACATACATGTAACCAAATGCAACATGACATGGTGCACTAGCCATGGAAAAATGTAGAAATACGGATTTGGCTTAGTCGTGATTAATAGTGCACTAATCAATTTAATTTAAACTTGCATATATTTAATTATAAAATGCCAAAATCCGATAAATATCTTTTTAAATGAATAAATCATTTTAATCTCCACTTATACTCCAAATATTGGTATATACTTATACCATTTTACGAAAAACCCCTATTCGCAAATCGAATAGTTTTCGCAAAATATATTATTTTAATATTAAATTTCCAAAAATAATATTTATATTTCTGAAATGTTACAATCTTCCCCCCTTAAATAAATTCGGTCTCCGAATTTAAATTTAAATCCCCAAATACTAAAACATTTCAATAATCAGCTCAAATCAACGGGGCTCCGAATTACGGAAGATATAGAAATACCACAGCGCATCATTTGCACCTGAAAACGAGTACGAAACTCAAAATCAACTCCGTCAAGCATCACGCAATCACTGGAGTTAAAATGAAAATACGAATCTCGAAATCCACTACCATACTCAATTATGCAATACTCAAATCATAATACGTAAATAGTACGCATACTCGTAAAACCATTTTTAAAAAGCTGAATAACTCATGCTAAATCTTTTCCGAATCGCCGTGCTATGCGTAGCTCACGGCATAAGTGGCGGACGATCATTTGTAAAGTAGTAAATATATACTTATATATGTTTTGCTCAAATTATACGTCCCGCCTTTTGAAATATCCCAGAAGGTCCTCTTGTAAAAATTCGTGTCACTCGCGGACACGTAGGAAATAGCGAGACTATAACTCCTTTTTGAAAACCTTTTGGTAAATTTTTCATGCATGCAAAAGTACTCAGGTACTGTTCTCATATCAGTCCTACTTGGTTACTATACAACACAATACCCATCATCAAAACGCGATACTCATAAATAAAATCAATCTCAAAAGGCATATCCAACATCACGTGCGTCTGGTGCGCACGGAAATCAAAACAAAACACAAATGACACGAATGTGCACAAAACTAAGTGCAACGGGTGTGCACGAAACCATCTGTCCAGTGCAACGGATATGCACGACAACAATATCAAGTGCATCTATAGTGCACAAAAATCTCGACCCAGTGCAACTAACATGCACGAATCAAAATCTCAATCCAGTGCATCCGGTGTGCACAAAATCTCATACCATGCGTCCAATATGCGCGAAAATCCAAAACAAGTGCGTCAGGTCCGTATAAAACATCTTGTACAGTAGTGTGCACAATAACAAACGTCAAGTGTAGATGCACACGAAAACATAAATCTGATGCAACAAATGCACGAAAACTCATTAATATTTCAAATGCTCACAAAAAAACACTGAGTATAGCAAGGTGTATAGAATCATAAACGTGCAACTGGGTGCACAGAACACATATCAATGCACTGCAAGCACATATAAGTTATACCGAGTGCATAAGTAAAGGCAAGTGCATACAACATGCACGAAATCAAATCGACAGTATCGAATCCACGAAACCATAAATACGTGCAATGAAGGCACAAATCGATACCAGGTGCAATAGATATGCACAAATCATAAACCAGTGTAGCGGTGTATAAACATAAATCATGTGCAATAACTGTGCACAAATGAAAATATTCAATAGGTGCAGCCATGGTGCACAAAAACATAATCACGAAACCCAATCATCGAAACTCAAGTCCAAGCGATAAAAGTGTGATACTCAGATCACAAAATGCAATCGCAATAAATGAAATTGAGGTACACCTCCTACAATGTCGAAAAATGTCGGTACGCCCAAGTTGGCAGAGCAAGATCATCTACTTGCCTCCTGCTCATGATATGGCGTCCTCAGTCTCATAGTCTTCGTTTCTCTGTGGATTACCAATCTCACGATCCTTCTGCATGTCAACCTGGTCAGGTGTACTATCGGAACAGTTCTGCTCTGGAACTCCTCGGATCACCATTTGGCCGATCAACATGACCACTCTCAACGGCACATTACTGACGGCGGCATCTGGCCCTCTGAATATGTTAGTTGTATGTATGCCCTAGAGGCCAGTATTGTACAGATGATGTATATTATATTGGATGCTTGGACATATATATAGAGATGACTTTCTTGCTCGATATGATAGTATGCTATCTGGTTACTCTTTATCTTAACATGTACACTAGTCTCTTTATACTGTCTTATAGTTACATGTTGGTAAAGCCCTTAGGATATGTACTTGACTACCTGGACTGTGATGCAGATCATACTAGTGGGGACATGGTAGTCCATAAGTACATCCTTCAAGGTCCCTAGTCGTGGGTGTATCGAGACGGGGCATCGATATACCAGAGTAGACTAGCGTATACGCTTCTCGACCCATGAGATGGGCGATGGATGATCCCACATCCATTGGTGTTTGACATCAGAGATGGTATACGGGTGCTCGGTGGAGACTGGGTACACTGGACGGACTCGCCGAGAACTCCCAGATGGTATTATACCTCACGTCAGATGGCAGTTCTCAGGTGACACTTGTACAGGTTAGTCTGTAGACCCGAGATCGTCATAGAGTCTTGTGTGATTCCCACTGTGCTTTGATCTCCACCTTACCACGTCCATGAGGGCGTGCAAAACGGTGGTCTTTGGGTACAGTCCCGAGTCACATGGAGGCAATGAGCGATAGGAGGGGTTTCGTCTCTCCCGGTATTGGGGGTTGATGTTGCGCTGTGCTCGATTGGCCGTAACAGGGAAGTCCCTGGCCAGGGCTGATCAGAGATTTGCTGGTAAGTGTTACCAGTAGTTTCTCGACCCGTTATGAGCCTCACATCGGCACGGCTTATCGGTTATTGGGGTCTGACGTATACCACCCCTAGACTTGATATGCGACATATCAGACGAATAGACCGGACTGTACGGTAAGTGTTACTGGTTGGATTCACAGGAGTGTGAGCGGGCTAGCTCGTCGATCTTCTGATCGCTCAATACCCGGATGGCCGTTACGTTTAGCAGACCGCTTGCGGCTTGTGGGTGCTTGATATGATCATCATCTGCTACCGGCGTATTGACGGGTCTTTAGAGTCCTACACAGAGGTTTCCTGGCTCAAGCGAAACGAAATAGGAGCGCATATGAGATATGTGCGGGAGCGAAAATAATGCGTGTATGTGATACCGCATTTCAATCTCGCGATAAATGTTTCGATTGGTTATATTCGATATGACCTACTTATCGAATCATTGATTCGATAAATCGATACATTGAATACTAGTCGGTTATGTACGACATGACCGGATCATTGAATCAAATGTTGATTTAATGATTTAATATATAATTATATATTTGATATATTACTTTGCATTAACTAGTATTGGTTCACTTTATACGGATTTTCTCACTTGATGTGCAAGTTGTATATGTGATATACTTTTGTGCACATATATGTATCATGTTTGATGATACTTGCTCACATGGTTAAGTGTAAAGAATTAAACCATGGTTAAGAAGATAATTAGGGTTTTGATTTATTCTCTCATTTATTTATCCATTCTTTATTTATTTAAATGGATAAATGAAAACATAATGGTTTCTTTTCATCATGAAGCTTGTTGAAGCTTCATGAAGCTTTGACTAAAGAAACCATTTTGTCTTCTAGCTTAATCCTAACCCTTCTCATTTACCATGGTCTTTTCTCTACACTTAACCTTGGTTAAGATATGATAAGTATTGATTTATTTTTCTATTATAAACAACACTTATCATATTCTAACTTCATCTTCTCCTTCTTCTTCAAGAGAGAAAACTAGATGCCATCAATGGCAACTTGAGCAAAAGTGAGTGAAATCCAATTCTAAAGTGAACCCACCTCCTATTTCTTCACCCTCTACCTCTTGCCAAGTTGTTTTGGGTGTTTTCTTCACAAGTTTCACAACTTTGTGAAGTCGGAGCTTGAACTTGTGATGCCTCGACGTAGATCGTCTTTGACACGAAGCCGACGACCTAGCTCGCCCGTTTCTCCGATGAAGCCGACGATTGAGTTCGGGATTCATGATGGACAGCGAGAGGACACCCACGTGGAGCTAAGGAAGTGGAGAACCGGATCTACAAAGGTTGTAGCATCTAACTTTTAGTTAAAGTGCTAACTAGTTTATTGTTTCGCCTAGAAATCTAGCCGACGATCCGTATTAGGGTTTCTCGGCACCCATAAAATTTTAAATTGGCATGTTCGATGCCTTGTGAGACCTCTATAGTGTGCCTAGGAACCCTACAGTGGTATCAGAGCCTAGCTAGAGCCTTAGGCGAAGTCTAGACGGAGTTTGAAGTCCGAACGAACCCGAAACCCTAACCCGATAATGCTCTCTGGACTTTTTCCAAATTTGTGGTTTTTTGTCAATTAAAAATGCTTAAAAAATTCAGCAATGAAATCTAAGAATTACGGTGCAAAAAGTTTCCCATGAATAGTATTTTGTGCGGCGGAACCGCGGCAGAAGCCTAGCTTCTGCGGCTGTTCCACGGCTATTTGGTGACGTCAGCCCTAAGTGTTTGCACAGTAATTCCTGATTAATTATTCTGAGTTTTCTGGGAATTTTTAAATTGGCTCTTAAGTTGAGTGTTCTGGGGTTAAATTGGGAAACGATGTTTCGATCGGATTATCGAACCTTGTCTAAGTGTTTTTCCGGATAATTTTTGAATTTGTTAAAAAGTTCGACCGGATATAAATACCCAACTTTTCCCCTGTCGGGAAATTTCCAAGTGTTGGATTTTTCCGTAGTTTAAGGACGTTCTAAGCAGTGCAAGTAACGCGATGGACCCTCTAGAAGACAACAAACCTTAACTCGATTATGTGACCGTCTTGAACTGCCCTTTGAACCTTCGGGTTTGGGGCAGTACGGCGTGCCACATGTGAAGCGTTGGCTTGACCCTTCTACGGCTGGACCGTTGGTACTGAGGCACGAACTGAATGTTGTTAGACTTATTTCATGTGTTGAGTTGTATCGGGAAAACTTGGGTATTCGACTGTTCGATCGGAAAGTTTAACATTTTCTATTTATCTGGAATGTGATACAATAATTGGAATTCACAAACAGTTATGAGATAACTGAATGAATGTTATAAGTCTAGCACTTTAGTTTCACTTGATATTGAAAAGAGTTTTCGATAATGAGACTAAAATGCGGGATTTATATCTGTTAGGCATGTGATGTCTAAGTATTTCATTTGATTAGGCATGTGATGTCTAAAGAGGTTGCGGATTCCAACTGTTGTAGTTTTACACTTTCTTTTCTGTGACCGTAAGTGTAATATGTGATATCGCCGGTTTCGTTGCTATATGTCAACGACAATTGGGATGCGCATATTTACTTACGTTGATGACATGTGATGTTATGTGTTGCTGGATATGTTATATTGGATTGTCGTGTTTGAATAGCCGGGGGTTTTTATGTGAGATGAGTGTTTTTCATTTTCATTCATGTAAAAACTTGTATGTAATATTCTTTTATTTGGGGCACTTCCAGGTAGCGGAAGTTGTCACCTTTTGTATATTATTTACTTTTCTGCACTAGGATAGACCCAAGGAGGGGAGCACAAGTAACCGGGTTCTGGGGTCCAATGGGAGACCAACTCGAGGAGTCGAGTCCGGGTCTCCTAACCCTAGAATTGGCAGGGTTGCTTGCCGCTCTCGTAGGGGTCTAGGGGTGTGGGATTGGCTATTCATCACGACCGTGGAATCCGTGTTTTATACTGGCTCGTATTGAAAACACGGACGTCCTAGTATATCCAATGTTTCATATGTTTCTTCTGCTGGATATCTGTGATGTGATCATGTGATGTTCTGTGATGGATATAGTATATAGTATATATGATATATTATATAGACGTTACTTATGTTTTTCACCCGCACTAGCCCTGCCCTGCTCTGTCGTTAGTTACCTAACCTAACGGTGCACGAGGGGACATCGAGGCGAATGCGGATGGCATAAGTGTACGTCGTATTTATCTGTGATGTTTAGGTACTTAAATGATGGGACTTCATTAATGTGATTAATGAAAGAAAAGAAACCTAAGATGTTGTAGAATCAAATTTTAAACAAAACAGGTAGCTACAGTTCTTGCTTTGCATAGCGGTATATATGATATACCCTGCACCTTATTCGATGAGGAAAGGACCGAGATCCCTTCACCGGGAGTGACTCCTTTAGCAATAACTGGCAGATGCTACATACTCGGTTTGCTTTTGATTGTTTATGAGTTTTGCTTTGCACAGTGATATATATGATATATCCCGCACCTCATTCGACGAGGAAAGGGCCGACGATCCCTTCACCGGGAGTGACCCCTTTAGCAAAACTAGAAAAGCCTCAAAATCACTCCATTTCAAAACTTCATTTGATTCTACAATGATATCAAGTTCATTACGCTCATGGTTTTATGAAAACCTGCGTAGCCCTCCGTCATTTCAGATAAGTTCTACTTAGTATTCGTGCTACGGTAGTTTGGCATTCATCAAGGCGTAGTGTACGGTAGCTAACTAGTATTTATCTGCTTATGCATATGATGCAGATTGGATTAGGGTATTCGTACGGCGTTGTTTGGCATTCGTCAAGGGTCGTGCGGGTGGGTTTAATTCAATCAAGAAATGTACGGGTTGAACTTGACTAGTGGACTATGGGTTGTTTGGCATTCGTCAAGGTCATAGAACACTAGGGGTAAAATATTATCGGGAATTTCAAGTGTTGAAATTTGCAATGAGATTGCATACCTTCTATAAGATAGTTGGATCCCGATACCCACTGCGAGTAAGAGTTACTCCTGGGAGAGTTTTACACATTACAATTAGCCAATCAAGTAGGTGTCAAGAAAGGTGTTAACGAGGTTACGCCTCTGGGAAAACGAGGTTTACATTAATTAGGTTCGTGCGAAAGCATGGGGGACCTCCCTCAAAGTACCGACACTGTCCTGGCTGAATGATTGGCGAACTTGTAGTGTGTAATTAATCCCGGCTAGTCTTTCCTTTTAGGGTTTGAAGGAAGATTTGATAAAAAGCAGTGGGAGCCATCCTGATTAGATAAGATAATAACCAATCTGATCTTGCACGAGTTTACGCTAAAGTGTTTTCTTCTCTCTCTCTCCAGGTAGCGACCATTTCATGCCTTAACCAAGATAATAATATGGATGTATTGACCGAACCCGCATGTTATACTGTGCAGGGGAACGTTGAACCCGTTCTATCTTATAAGAGTTATAAGAATGAACAGGAAACAGGAGAATATCTGGATTCTCACACCGCCCAAAAGGAGAACATGCATGTTGATGCATCATCTTCGGGTGTGTTTGTCATTGAGAACTGTTTCTCAGTTCACCCTACGTCCTGGGTATTAGATACCGAATCAGGATCCCACATATGTAAGATGTTACATGGGCTGGGAAAAGGTAGAGAACTGGGAAAAGGTGATCATTCCGTTCAAGTAGGGAACGGTGCAAATGTTGCAGCCAAAGCAGTTGGTGAATATCACCTAGTATTACCAAGTGGTGATACAATAATTCTGAATGAGTGCTATTATATACCAAACATGATGTGCAACATTATATCAGTTTCTTTATTGAGTAAAGAAGGATATAATTTTGTAGTAAAGGATAATGTTATGAACATATTCCTGGATCAAAAGTTGATTGCATCAGGCTCGCTACATAATGGCATATTCATTCTAAATCAAAATACAGTCCTCAATATACAAAACACACACAAGAGGAAAAGTTCAGAAATAAACGAATCCTTCTTGTGGCATTGTAGACTTGGTCATATCAATGCGACACGACTGGCTAAGTTACACAAGGATGGTTATTTGAATCCGTTCGAATTATCATCTTATGATACTTGCCATTCATGTCTCAAAGGAAAAATGACCAAAGCTCCGTTTAGTGGACACGGAGAAAGAGTTACTGAACTCTTAGGACTAGTACATAGTGATGTATGCGGTCCCATGTCTACCCATGCCAGGAACGGTTCTTCCTACTTCATTACATTCACTGACGATCTCTCTAGATACGGGCATGTGTTCCTTTTGAAACACAAGTCTGAAGCTTTTGAGAAATTCAGAGAATATAAGCACGAAGTAGAGAACCAAACGGGCAAAAGTATTAAGATCCTTCGATCTGATCGAGGAGGAGAATACTTGAGCAATGAGTTCCAAGATTATCTAAAAGAGAATGGGATTCTCTCTCAGCTTACTCCACCTTATACACCACAGCACAACGGTGTATCGGAACGAAGGAATCGCACCCTATTAGATATGGTGCGTTCAATGATGAGTACAGCTGAGTTACCTATTTCCTTCTGGGGCTATGCGCTTGAGACAGCCATACACATATTGAATATGGTTCCTACCAAATCAGTGCCTACCACTCCATATGAGATATGGAAAGGGAAGAGACCATCTCTTAAGTATGTTAAGATATGGGGTTGTCCAGCCTATGTCAAAAGACAAAATCCGGACAAACTCGAGGCAAGATCTGTCTTATGTAAGTTTGTAGGATATCCCAAAAATTCACAAGGGTATATCTTCTACCACCCCGAGGAACAAAAGGTGTTTGTTTCTCGACATGCCACTTTCTTAGAAAAAGGTTTTCTTATGAAACAGATTAGTGGCATTGAGGTAGAACTGGAAGAGGTTCCAGCAACACAAACTGCAACAGAAGACTTGGTAGAACCAGAGGATTCAGTAGAACTCGACGAACCCCAGCCTCTCCGCCGATCTAGTAGGGTTTCTCGTCCACCTGAGAGATACTACGGTTTTCTCATTGATGGTGGAAGCGAGGATTGCATCATGGAGGATGATGACCTAACTAGTTTCGAGCAGGCCATCACGAGTAGGGACTCAGTGAAATGGCTGGATGCTATGCGGTCCGAGATGGAATCCATGTACACCAACAAAGTATGGACTTTGGAAGTTGCTCCTGAAGGGGTAAAACCCATCGGGAGCAAGTGGATCTTCAAGAAGAAACTTGGTGTAGATGGGAAAGTGGAGACTTTCAAAGCTAGACTTGTAGCAAAGGGTTTTCGTCAAAGACCAGGTGTGGACTATGACGAGACCTTTTCTCCAGTGGCTATGCTTAAATCCATCCGGATCATGCTTGCCATCGCTGCATATCATGATTACGAAATCTGGTAAATGGATGTTAAGACCGCCTTTCTAAATGGTGATTTAGAAGAGTGCGTGTACATGACTCAGCCAAAGGGCTTCGTAGATAGTGGGAGCAGCGGGAAGGTGTGCAAGCTGCTTAAATCCATTTATGGATTAAAGCAAGCATCTCGGAGTTGGAACATCTGTTTTGACGTCGTTATCAAAGAGTTTGATTTCGTCAAAAATCCAGATGAACCTTGTATCTATAAGAAGGTGGCAGAGAGTAAGGTTGTCTTCCTCGTATTGTACGTGGACGACATACTCTTGATAGGAAATGATATTCCTATGCCGCAATCGGTCAAGCTCTTCTTGTCACAAAGATTCTCAATGAAAGATCTTGGTGATGCCTCCTGCATATTGGGAATCAGGATCTATAGAGATAGATCCAAACGGATATTGGGATTGTCCCAATCCAGGTACATTGACACCACACTAAAGAGGTTTAGTATGGAAGAATCCAAGCGTGGGAACTTACCCACAATCTCTGGACTCACTCTCTCCAAAGAGATGTCTCCCAAGACTGATTTGGAGAGAGCTCACATGCAAGAGATACCCTATGCTTCGGCAGTAGGCTCTATCATTTATGCGATGCTATGTACCAGACCCGATGTTGCGTACTCACTAAGTGTAGTGAGTCGGTATCAAGCAGATCCTGGAGAGAGTCACTGGACAGCTGTGAAGAATATTCTCAAGTACTTGCGAAGGACTAGAGATATGTTCTTGGTGTATGGTAACGGAGAACTCCAAGTGGAGTCCTTTACCGATTCGACCTTCCAGAGTGATAAGGACGACTCTAAGTCGCAGTCGGGCTTTTTCTTTACCCTTTACGGAGGGGCGGTTAGCTGGAAGAGTTCCAAGCAGGAAACCGTGGCAGACTCGACGATGGAGGCTGAATACATCGCTGCCAACGATGCTGTCAAAGAGGCTGTCTGGATCAAGAAATTCATTACTGAACTTGGAGTGGTTCCATCCATTGAGCATCCAATACCTTTGTATTGCGATAACAATGGAGCGGTGGCTTTGGCCAAGGAACCCTGGTCCCATCAGCGATCCAGGCATATTCTGAGGCGGTATCACCTGATCCGGGAGATAGTTGATCGCCGGGAGATCGAGGTCAGGAGGGTTGGCACGAAGAACAACACCGCGGATCCACTCACGACGGCCATTCCCCAGATACAGTTTGAGAGACTCTTCGGGATGCTCGGTATGCGATACTACAGCAGCTGGCCCTAGTGCAAGTGGGAGATTGTTAGTTGTATGTATGCCCTAGAGGCCAGTATTGTA
Organism: Agapanthus africanus; assembly: GCA_030015575.1. Taxonomy (NCBI): domain Eukaryota; kingdom Viridiplantae; phylum Streptophyta; class Magnoliopsida; order Asparagales; family Amaryllidaceae; genus Agapanthus; species Agapanthus africanus. Next base: position 733,763,509 of record CM057341.1, on the reverse strand, counting down.
CAGATGATGTATATTATATTGGATGCTTGGACATATATATAGAGATGACTTTCTTGCTCGATATAATAGTATGCTATCTGGTTACTCTTTATCTTAACATGTACACTAGTCTCTTTATACTGTCTTATAGTTACATGTTGGTAAAGCCCTTAGGATATGTACTTGACTACCTGGACTGTGATGCAGATCATACTAGTGGGGACATGGTAGTCCATAAGTACATCCTTCAAGGTCACTAGTCGTGGGTGTATCGAGACGGGGTATCGATATACCAGAGTAGACTAGCGTATACGCTTCTCGACCCATGAGATGGGCGATGGATGATCCCACATCCAATGATGTTTGACATCAGAGATGGTATACGGGTGCTCGGTGGAGACTGGGTACACTGGACGGACTCGCCGAGAACTCCCAGATGGTATTATACCTCACGTCAGATGGCAGTTCTCAGGTGACACTTGTACAGGTTAGTCTGTAGACCCGAGATCGTCATAGAGTCTTGTGTGATTCCCACTGTGCTTTGATCTCCACCTTACCACGTCCATGAGGGCGTGCAAAACGGTGGTCTTTGGGTACAGTCCCGAGTCACATGGAGGCAATGAGCGATAGGAGGGGTTTCGTCTCTCCCGGTATTGGGGGTTGATGTTGCGCTATGCTCGATTGGCCGTAACAGGAAAGTCCCTGGCCAGGGCTGATCAGAGATTTGCTGGTAAGTGTTACCAGTAGTTTCTCGACCCGTTATGAGCCTCACATCGGCACGACTTATCGGTTATTGGGGTCTGACGTATACCACCCCTAGACTTGATATGCGACATATCAGACGAATAGACCGGACTGTACGGTAAGTGTTACTGGTTGGATTCACAGGAGTGTGAGCGGGCTAGCTCGTCGATCTTCTGATCGCTCAATACCCGGATGGCCGTTACGTTTAGCAGACCGCTTGCGGCTTGTGGGTGCTTGATATGATCATCATCTGCTACCGGCGTATTGACGAGTCTTTAGAGTCCTACACAGAGGTTTCCTGGCTCAAGCGAAACGAAATAGGAGCGCATATGAGATATGTGCGGGAGCGAGAATAATGCGTGTATGTGATACCGCATTTCATTCTCGCGATAAATGTTTCGATTGGTTATATTCGATATGACCTAGTTATCGAATCATTGATTCGATAAATCGATACATTGAATACTAGTCGGTTATGTGCGACATGACCGGATCATTGAATCAAATGTTGATTTAATGATTTAATATATAATTATATATTTGATATATTACTTTGCATTAACTAGTATTGGTTCACTTTATACGGATTTTCTCACTTGATGTGCAAGTTGTATATGTGATATACTTTTGTGCACATATATGTATCATGTTTGATGATACTTGCTCACATGGTTAAGTGTAAAGAATTAAACCATGGTTAAGAAGATAATTAGGGTTTTGATTTATTCTCTCATTTATTTATCCATTCTTTATTTATTTAAATGGATAAATGAAAACATAATGGTTTCTTTTCATCATGAAGCTTGTTGAAGCTTCATGAAGGTTTAACTAAAGAAACCATTTTGTCTTCTAGCTTAACCCTAACCCTTCTCATTTACCATGGTCTTTTCTCTACACTTAACCTTGGTTAAGATATGATAAGTATTGATTTATTTTTCTATTATGAACAACACTTATCATATTCTAACTTCATCTTCTCCTTCTTCTTCAAGAGAGAAAACTAGATGCCATCAATGGCAACTTGAGCAAAAGTGAGTGAAATCCAATTCTAAAGTGAACCCACCTCTTATTTCTTCACCCTCTACCTCTTGCCAAGTTGTTTTGGGTGTTTTCTTCACAAGTTTCACAACTTTGTGAAGTCGGAGCTTGAACTTGTGATGCCTCGACGTAGATCGTCTTTGACACGAAGCCGACGACCTAGCTCGCCCGTTTCTCCGATGAAGCCGACGATTGAGTTCGGGATTCATGATGGACAGCGAGAGGACACCCACGTGGAGCTAAGGAAGTGGAGAACCGGATCTACAAAGGTTGTAGCATCTAACTTTTAGTTAAAGTGCTAACTAGTTTATTGTTTTGCCTAGAAATCTAGCCGACGATCCGTATTAGGGTTTCTCGGCACCCATAAAATTTTAAATTGGCATGTTCGATGCCTTGTGAGACCTCTATAGTGTGCCTAGGAACCCTACAGAATATGCGCGATAAAACTGATCCTGGGTGCAAATCTTTATCGCTGCGGTGCCCTGGAAAGAATCTAATCATGGCTTCTTCCAATCTCACCTATGCCGAACTATACGAAGGTTGGCATTCTTGCTTAACTCTTTTCTCATAACCGGACAGCTGTGTCCTCAGCCCGGCTTTCCTCTGAAATTTGGTTGTATCTAAAGCCTCTGCACACATATCAATCCTCTGGCATCAACGGAGAGTAACAATCGCTCTCTAACATCTCGCACGAACCTCTTGTTCCACTCGTCTTTATTATCGTCCATTTCGACGTCATCTCTTGCTGTCTGCATATTTCAATTCGTTCTCGGCTACGGTCAATCCAGAGTCTCTCACACGGACTCGAAATACAAATTCGGTACCCTCATCACTCTGCGGAAGATATCTAGCCGAACACGTCCTCGAGAACTCGTCCAAATCATCGGAGGAATACACTTTATTCGTCTGTTCTTGATCAACTCACAACGCATCTGGTGAGGTCCTTCTATCCAAAACTGGTCAATTTACCGATCTCACATCGGAACATCCGACAAACAACTTCTTCTCTTGATCGATCTACTCTAGATCCAAGTAAAATCCTTCAATTGGAATTCTTCAACTCAACTGAGCCTGCATCGGCACATCAAATCTAATGAATCATACCAGTCGCTCAACTCGAGATAGGCTAGTTATCTCCTGTCACATCTCTGCCTGAAAGCTCCAGCGGTTTTAGCTCATAAACTCTGGAAACGACATCCCATCAATCTCAGCTACAGATGGGTCATCTGTCGGAACGGTAAACAACATCATGATCTCTGAGGTAGACTGTACATCAACAGTCCTCCCAATCTGGCTGTCTTTATCAATGGCCCGATCATCCGGTGCAAAACCGAACACTCGCCTCAAATGAGAGATCACAACATCGACACTATACCTACACGTCCCTATTGTTAGTGATATATGCTTTAGAGGCCATTATTGTATCATACTGGATTGTATATTACTTAATGGAAGCTTGGGATATACACGGATATAGTAACAGTCTTGCTCGAGATGGTAGTATGCTACCTGGTTTGTTTCTACATCAATATGTGCATGTGTTTTCTTTTAGCATATCGCTTATATATATTGGTAGAGCCCTTAGGATCTTTGCTTGATTACCAGCGTTATGATGGTAGTCACACTAGTGGGGGCTAGGTAATCTATAAGCACATCCTATACAGGTCCCTAGTCGTAGGATTATCGATATGGGGCATCGATACTCCACGGTAGACTAGTGTATACGCTTCTCGTCCCAGCAGGGGAGATGGTTTCTCCCATAGCCATTAGTACGTCTTACTGGAGATAGTATGCAGGTGCTCATTAGGTTATGAGTACACTGGACGGGACTCGTCGGAAACTGTTGGTGGGTATTATACCTGTCGTCGGGTAGCAGTTCCCAGGTGACATAAGTACAGCTTAGTCCGTCGACTTGACTCTGCTACTTCGCCTCGAGTGTGTTCCCACTGTACTTTGATTACTACCCTACCACGGCTTAAAGGAGTCGTGCAAACAGGTAGTAGTTGGGTGCGGTCCTGAAGCACTTGGAGGCAGTGGCGGTTAGATAGGATTCGTCTCTCCCGGTATTGGGGGTTGATATTGCGCTGTGTTCGGAAGGCCATTACACAGAATCCTTAGCCAAGGCAAGCGAGATTTACTGGTAGGTACTCCAGTAGTTTCTCGGGGTATTTTGGGCTATACTCCGACACGACTTATTGCGCTATTAGGGGTCTGACGATTACCGCCCCCTAGGCCCGATATGCGATACTCTTAGACGAGCAGACCAGACTGTACAGAGATTGTCACATACAGGCTCAGTAGGAGTTCGGATGAGTTAGCTCATCGGCCTTCTTATCGACACATACATGGATAGTCGTTACGTGCAGCTAGTACCGCTTGTGGTTTGTGGTTAAACCCACTGCCAGCATAGTGTCGAGTCTTTAGAGTCTCACATAGAGAGTTTCTCTGCACCGGGTAAAAGGTGTAGAGGCCGTATGGTTTTACGGCAGGGCTTCCATCACTTACGTGTACTTGTACACGTATGATGATCGGACGGATAATACTAGTGGGCTTTAGTTTAAGCCGAATCCTAGTATTATATTGATGGATTGTTTCGTCTCTTTGTATTCGTATTCTTCGGAATGCGGATGCGGGTATGTATATACGGATGAGGGGCATTCTCGTAATTCCTTAGGATTGGCTTCTAGAAAGGGGACACCTATTAGGGTTTTATTCTTTTTTGGATTAAACTAAATAGGTGGAGGAAATGAGGTGGATTTAAGCATTGAACCTAACATGGCTACTTGGTGACTCATGGTCATGAGTCACCACAAGATATTTGTGAGGGTTTGTTGATATTTTATTATGATATTTATCTCATAAAATGTCTCATATTCTTCATATCATCTCAAGGGGACAGCCAAGCTTTTCTTGAGCTCCGTCTTCACTAGTTTTCCTCAAGTCTTCTTTTTCTTCCTCTAAACCCTAAAAGCTCTCATGTGTTGAGAATCCTAGGATTCCAAGAGACAAAGCACTCCATCTTCTTACTCTACACTCTCTAGGATTTATAGTTTAGCGAACTAGAAGCCATAGTTACCTCGGATTTGAGGTAGGAGCTCGGACTATAGACTCTCGGGTGGATCGTCTTTGACCCGAAGAGGCCGTTGAGGTTGCGTCGATCCGTTCCGATCCTTAGAGCCTATGAAAACGAGGAGGACACCAATGAAGACCTGAAGGACATGTATCGTGAGGTATAACTTCATATTCGAGTAGTTAAACCTCATATAGTTTGCTAGCTATGGTTTATGTTCGATCCTTGGTTCTAGTCGGTGTTGCGAAGCCCGTCAAAATCATTTTTTGCAATTTCCGCCTCCCCGCAAACACGTGGGGTGTGCGACATCGACTTACACCTATGTCACCAGAAACAACATGGTCAGTCCTCGTCCGTGACGAGCTCTCCCTGACCGCATCTCTAGCAGCAGCTCTCTCTGCGGTCAAACCATGGTGACATGAACCTCAAGTAGGTATCGATGAAGATAGATCAAATGAACAAAAGAAATCAACAGATCCCAAATGAATGTATGATCATAGGAACAAATAGTATCACAGATCTCAAGATAAGTACATCCTAAGGTTTCTTAAGTGGAGTATCGTATGGTAAGTATGCCGTGGAATATACGTACGGTACGTCACTCTACTCAAGCTACCTACTCCATCAATCAAGGTCAACCTATGAAACGAAAGTTTGGGTCTAATACCCCGCGTTAAGTCTAAGTTCCGTAAGGTCAAGCCTAGATTCCGAAATATATATTACGTCCTAGACTCCGCATAGTCAAACCCAGACTCAAACCATGGTTAAACCTAACGCTTTGAAACCAACTTTGTCACGACCCGTAATTTAGCACGTGACTGGCACTTAAATTACGCAACGTCTAAAGGCATAATGTAAATCAAGTAAGCCGAAGCCCAGAAAATCTAAATTTTTTTGTGGAAAATAGTGGGGGTGCAGTTTTGAAATAAAGGTATAATGAATCATGTTGTTCTTTAAATGCATAGCTAATGAAACATGAAAATGCAAGTGGATTATATTACAGTTGAAAACATGTTTCGTCTTTAAAAATTTGGGCAGCACCTCCCTTGTATATTTTGATCCAAAAACATATACACAACAATATATAGGCATCCCCAAGCGGGAGCTAGCTCTTCGCCAACTAGCGGAATCACAACCATGCAATAACATATATACGACGCCCAACGGCGAAGATCAACCCAGAAAGAAAAAATAAAGAAGCAAGATATCAAAACTCAAGAAGCGAACATAAACCCATCGTTTTAAGTCTTGTACAATACCCAAGTCTGACTAGGTCTACCAATATACAATTCTATTTTCTGATTTGATTTGATAGAGTTTATCTAGATACAACAGAATATAACAGTACAAGAATGGGCACGATCAAATATGTGTCCCACCTACTAAAGCAAAACACCCTGAAAGAAGCTGTGTGCCAGGGATACCGTAACTGATCCCAAGCGGTCAACCCTGCAAGAACTGTGGCACAACGGGGATGTGTTTCCAACTCTTGAATAGAAAACATCAGCAGGTAGAAATCGAATAAAACAACGATTTCCTAGGTCACGATATCCTGAAGGTAATACTATGATATCTAGGGTGACCACATATGCATATATGTCAACAATCGATCAATACAATGACATATATATATATAAACATCCGACATCATATGCCTATATGCATATGGATATCATCCACGTGTCCATCAACAACAAAAACAATATCATGGAACCTGAGTGTCCTACACCGACACTTGAAATATCATGAAAATATATTCCTGTATATATATACGAGGATATCAACCACGTGTGTCCATCAACGACACATCAAAATCATGCAACCTGAGTGTCCAACACCGACACTCGAAACATCATGAAACCCGTGTCCAGCATCGACACGTAAATCCTCATATCTCGGGCTCCATCAATCCGGATCAGCCCATATCACGACCACGGTCGGTATCCTCCAGATATCCGCCACACCAAACTATCTCAGGCTCCGTCAGTCCGGATCGGCCCATATCACGACCACGATCGGTATCCTCCAGATATCCTCCGTGCCAAACTATCACCGGTAGGTAGTGTTCCATCTGCTAGGCTCATCATCTACACCACAAAAATCATTTCTTGCCCCGGGGTATCTTACCGGGTCCACCATGTACCCGCAGACGGTGCCTCCCGCTCCTCGAATTGGGTATACTCACTGCTCAGAACCGAGAAAACTCATTGTGGACATCTCGAAATATCATATCAAGAGAAACCACATTTTAAAACAATACATAATTCTCTTGAAATATAACTGCGGTTCTCAAATCCAGAGATGTCATGAAAACAACATCTCAAGCATACAACCATAAAGTACGATGTATGCAACATAGAGTAGTAATATGAGCATATCGAGTATATCATGCAAGCATGTCATGTGATAGTACTGAACAATGAATGTATTTTTACTTTTAAGATTTATCTCATAATATGGCAATTCTACTGTGTAAGTGGCATGTCAATTACCGATGAAAAATGTGTGTGAGCCGGAAAATCTGTGTAAGTGTAACATGCGCATCAACGGTAATTGTGATATCATATAGCATTAAATACCGGAACGTAGTATGTACATCACGAGGGTTAATATCCTACGTCGGCGATCCCGCCTCATAACATCCGATATGACAATAATCCTCGATCATCATCCTCAAATCACTAGCGCGGATCAATCATCCGGTACATCTCATCATGTACGATAATCTATCGTACGATGACATCAAACAGAATAGGGATTCTATCGTCATATTCATCAATAAGGATACGGATCTAAAATCTCGTACGGCATATCACTCTTTATCCGCATAAATAAATATATATACACATATATCTCAAATCACATTTGTATCAATCTCATATAATGATATCTTGCATATACGTCATATCTTATTAATCTCAAGTCGTATCAATCTCGATCTCATATCATACCATTATCAACTCATACATGTTCTCTTTCAATTCATACTTATCATGATTCACTTTCTCATTTCATATTCTCATAACAATCCGAGTCATCTATATTTATCATCATAATATCCCACGTCATGTTATCTTATATATATATATATATATATATATATATATATATATATCATATTCTCAAGCCAATATATCCATTAGTGTTAACTTTTATCATATCATCTCTTACTAAAACCTTTAATAGTGTCCATAAGTTCGTAGCATATTTTTTATCAAAATTATAATTTATATAACAATTTTTCCATATCAATGGTTGCGGGGGTGCTATACGCCATCCACCCGACTTCGCCCGTAGATATAAATCTACTCACTTGCTAAACTCCTCGCTTAGCCGAAGTCGATGTGCTTCGTCATCTCGGAAGTCCACGCGAAGGTACCTACAATCAATACACATCGAAATGCAATTAAAACCAAGTCCGGAAAACCGATAAGGCATACGAAGTGCTCATAGGTTAGAACCTATAGATTACGCATACAAGATCGACCAAATTACCCTCGTCCGTTGACGTACAAACGTCCAACGACGGAATCCAAACTCAAAAATAAAAACCAAGTTTCAGAAATCGCAAAACCCGAAATCAACAACTAAGGAAATCTATCCCAGATTTTACCCTGGGTCAAACCGGAAGATTTTGCATATAGGGTTGGTCTAAACACTGAATAACAAAGCTATACACCAAAAATCACACGATTCCCCCACGACGTGGCCGCAATTTGCGGCCACCACCAATAAATCTGCGGCCAAGATTAGGGTATTTGGGCTCAGGTTTCAAGAGGTGCTTCTAGGTTGCCTGCTCATCTCTCTGTGTTCGCTAAATATTTTTCAGAGCTTCGGGGTAATAGCAGATCTCGGTATCCCATCACAAATTCCACAAAATACGATATCGAGGAAACTCTAAGTTCGTGTTTCGGGTTTTATTCTCTATTCTTGGTCCAGAAATCATCTCTAAAGTCTTATAAATACTCACTACTCTCTATTTACCACTTAACATCAACTTGGAAATTTCCAAGATCACATAACCTAACTAATACGAAATCTAAACTAACTAGGATGCACTAAACACAAACACCTAACTAAAAGTGTATGGATTACCTCATCTGGCAACTTAGGAAATTTTTTGAGTTGCACAAAGTCTTCAATATCCAAACTTGAATGGTTCAAAGGGTTTAGGATGAGGGTGTGCATGTTTTTAATGAAGGTGGCATGGGGTTTTGGAGATTAATTGGAAATGATACATGGAGGTAGAGAAGGTTGAAGGAGATGAAGAAGGAGATGAAGAAGAGAAGAAATGGAATGAAGAAGAAGATAAAGAAGTCGAAGATGTCTCTCTCTCTCTCTCTCTCTCTCTCTCTCTCTCTCTTCTTAACCTCACTCTCTCTTAAGCTCACTCTCTCTCTAAATATCTCATTTTGTTTTATTCCCTCTCACTCATTAACCATGGCATCTCCTTTCTTTTCTTTTCTTTTTTAAATAAAACCAAACACAATAAACATACATGTAACCAAATGCAACATGACATGGTGCACTAGCCATGGAAAATGTAGAAATACGAATTTGGTTTAGTCGTGATTAATAGTGAACTAATCAATTTAATTTAAACTTGCATATATTTAATTATAAATATCATTTTAATCTCCACTTATATTCCAAATATTGGTATATACTTATACCATTTTACGAAAACCCCTATTCGCAAATCGAATAGTTTTTGCGAAATATATTATTTTAATATTAAATTTCCAAAAATAATATTTATATTTCTGAAATGTTACAATAAGGGATTTTCCCTTAACCGGAGCGGTCAATACCGGCGGATTTTGCAGGTATCGCTTGATTTTGTCCAGTGCATTTTGGCACTTTTGATCCCAGATGAACGGGATCCCCTTCTTCATCAGATGACTATTTGGACGGCATTTTCCAGAGAGGTTGGTTATGAACCGCCGGATATATGCGAGCTTTCCTTGAAGAGATCGCAACTGCTTGAGAGTTCTTGGTATGGGCATTTCCATAATCGCCTTGATCTTTAAAGGATCGATTTCGATACTCCAGTGATGTATGATGAATCCTAGGAATTTTCCTAATGAGACTCCAAACGTGCATTTTAGAGAATTCATCTTCAGATTATACTTTCGAAGACGTTGGAACTCTATTTTTAGATGTTCCCAATGCTCCTCGTAGGATTTGCTCTTCACCACAAGGTCGTCGATATAGCATTCGGCAATCTCATGGATGAGATCATTGAAGATCTTTGTCATGACCCTCTAGTAGGTAGCGCCAGCGTTCTTCAGACCGAAGGGCATCACTTTATAGTAGAATATGCCCAGCAGAGTCCGGAAAGCGGTATGCTTTTGATCTTCTGGATGCATTTTTATTTGGTTGTATCCTGAAAATCCATCCATGAAGGAGAAGACTTTATGGGTAGACGTGTTATCGATCATTAGCTCGGTAACAGGGACCGGGAAGTCGTCCTTCGGGCAAGGTTTGTTAAGGTCCCGAAAGTCCATGCAGATGTGAACTGTCCTATTTTTCTTCATCACTAAAACGATGTTAGCGATCCAGTCAGGATATTGAACTTCTTGGATGAAACCAGAGTCGATTAGTTTCTTGACTTCAGCGTTGACACCCATCTCAAGTTCTAACCGCATTCTTCTTGGTGCCTGTTTGACTGGCTTTATGTCTGGCGATATAGCCAGTTTATGTACCGCTACATTTGGATCTAGACCCGGCATCTCGGAATAGTTATATCGAGCACGTCTTTTAACATGGCTACCTATTTTTCAGATATTAGCTCACCGACGAACGTCGGCCTCGGATCGTTTTCTATCCCTAAGTCCATTTTTCTTAGGCTGTCCGCTGTGGTGTGTATCCCATCTTCCAACTCTTTTGGTGCTGGTGGAAACTCTGAGATCATCTCCTTCTCGTCTTCATTTGCAAAGCACCAGTAGAGGTCATTCATAGTCTCGTGTCCTCCCTCTTCTAAAAGTGTTATCATATGGCAGGTACGAGTTCGCTTCCGTTCTTGATGTTGAGCTGGTCCAATCCTGATGGTATATGTCTTTTTTGGCTCATGCTCTTGCGGCAGGGTTACCCTCCAGCTGTCGGATAAAGTGAACATGCCTTGTTCATACTGGTCTTCTACCCAATCTTTGAAGGTGAGGCAGTCTTCAAGGGGATGACCTATTGCTCAGTGGTAGGAGCAATAATCCGGATGATGGACCTCATTTATTTATTCGGGGTGCCGAGACTCCGGGAGCGTCACCATTTGATACTTCATGACAAGGTTGAATATTTTCCTTGTCTTGTCTTGAGGGAAAGAGTATTACCGACCCATCTTCTTTATAAAGGATGGGCTCCAACCGAGTTTTTCTCGATTGCATGGAGTCTTGGATACACTTTGCTGTTTTCGAACGTTGTTTGCGTTATTTTCCTTTTTTTTGCCTCTATTTTGGGATTTTCCCCTGTCGTGAGAACGTACAGCGGGCTGGGGATGAAGAGCATTGTAGTCTTCCTTCTCCGCAGATTGCTGATTGAGACGTTGCGTCCTGACCTTTTCATAGATGGCCATTTCGCGGCTATGATTGTCCCGACTCTTTTGACAGGCTTCTTTTATTAGCTTGTCGATTTGTTCTTCGAGTGACGGACTTAATGTTCTTAGAGCGGGATTTCGCTCTGTTTCAATGTCACAGCTATTTGGAAGAGCATATTCCCCTTCACTGGAGCTGTTTATAACGCGGCAATTGTGGAACCGCTCCCGTTTCTTGGACCGAACGTATCCGAGCCCGGTTGTCTCCAGCTTCCCATTGGGCATCTTTCGCTGAGTCCCAGGAATATCCCAAATCATTTTGTAGAATTGGGATTGTCGAACTGTTTGTTCGAGAGGTATACCTTGGCATCTTAACAGCCTTTTCAATCCTTCTACGTAGTATCTTGGTAGACGGATTGGTTGAAACCTGTCGAGTGCAAAATCGGCACCATGCCAGATTTCTTTTTCTACTTTATTTTTCGTAGATTGGTAGAAGAGGGTCGCCTTTTCACCTCTTCGTCTGGGAGGCACATAGAAAGTTTGTAGTTCATGTACGCTGTACGTATTGAGCGCGTCAAGTTCCTTGTAATACCGAGGCAGAGCTATTGTGATTTGTAAACTCTGATCTGCTCCGGCAAAGTTTTGCATTGACGGGCGGATGGAGAACACTGCGTTGGCCTCATCCTTAGAGTCGCTGCCAAAGACCAAAATAGGAGTAGATGGTCTGGGATTGCTATTTTCTTTCTGGAGTTTCTCCGAGTAGACTATTTCTTCGTCTTCCTCGGTATCGCTCCCAAAGATCGGGATAGTGGCGACGGACTTCTGTTTATCCTCCGGCTTATGACACCTTTCCGTATCCTCGAAGTCTGGTAGGAAGTACTTTGCGTCTTCATATTTTCGGACCTCGTTTACAGAAAATGGATTTAGCTCCCCTATGATGGTGTACTCCGAGCCATCCTTGAAATAATTCATACACTGATATTGTGTAGAAGGGATGACGTTGTACTCATGTAACCAAGGCCTGCCGAGCAAAGCATTATAGCAAGTCTTGGCGTCAATAACATGAAATTTAATGTCAGTGACGAGCAACCCGAAGCGTAACGTCAATATTACGGACCCAAGCGTCCGTGACGACTGTGAGTCGAACCGAGAGATGGTAATTTTATCTCGGGCAAGATGCTGAACGTCCATGCAAATCTCCTTCAGCACTCTCACGTTGAGAAGGTTAACGGAGGATCTGTTGTCGATAAGGATTTTCCCTATCTTGATATCGTGGCAGTACCTGGTGACGTATAAAGGGCGATTATGTTCGCACGTACCGAGGAGGAGATCTTCATGCTGAATGTAATGTCAGCCGTGTGGACCTCTGCCAGTTCATCTTTTATCTTCTCTTCCGCGAAGAAAGCTTAGAACTGATCGGGCTTTTGTAATGCCTTGATCAGGGAATCTCGTGCCTCTTTGGACATGAGAAGAGCATCCAATATGCTCAGTTGTGAGGGTATTTTCCTCAGGTATGCTAGGACGTTGTAATCCACCTTGTTTTTCCTAGGCGGGTCCCTTACTGTGAGCTCTTTGACAACTCTATTGTTGAAGGCAATTTCCTCCCTTTCCCTTTGTCTTTTTTGTTCGAACCTTTATTTGTAGGTCCGAGGTTCTCTCAGGCAGCGTGCGGTTGCGCAGCTGAATATTCTCGTAGTTCTTCTCCTCCTCTTCTTTTTCGAAGGTGGATTCTTTGAAAAGAGGGCTGAGGGGTATTTCGTCCCCAGAATCGCTCCCAAAGGTAAGAACTTGGGGTTTTCCCCCTTACGAACCGGTATCAACCATATGATAGTTGCCAGTCATTTCTTCATGCGCATCTGCCACACTATTTTGCCGTCGACGAGCTTCGCGCTTCATCCTCTTGAAGTGTTTTTGATAAGCAACGTATCCTTGCCACCACTTCTTGAAGGCACTGCATTCTTCGGTGGGGTGGGTAACCCTCCGATGATATAGGCAGTATTTTGGATGCGAATCTTCTCTCTCGAGGCATATGACTCCGGGAGTGTTTCTTACGAGATGTGGCAGCTTCATCCCCATTGACAGGGCTTTGGCGAACCGCTTCTTTGTTTTGATCATGCTCTTATTTATAGCAGGTATGCTTTGGTTTGGTCGGAGTACTTTACGACTCATCCTTGCTACAGCTTCTTTATCCCGACGTTGATGCTTAGCCTTTTCGTATATGGCCGTTTCGCGTTCTCGGTCAGCTTTGCTTTTTCGAAAGGTTTCGTTTAACAGCCTATCAATCAGGTCTTCTGGCAGTTCCAGAGATTTTAGCGCTGATTCTGCCCCCAGCTCCTCTGCGTTATTTTCTGACACTGAGGGGGTTTATTCATCATATAACGATGAATGGGAGACCATGTGGCAACTTGCTACACGTTCTTCAGTGTCTTTTGATGAGTCATTTTCCTCATTGTTGTCACTATCTTCGTCCTCAAGAATATGCTTGAGGAACTCTTCGAGGGTGACCGGTGTCCATGCCTTCTGGTTGTACTCCTCCAGCACGTCAATGTATTTTTGTAGATCCGTGCGCTTTTCATCATACTCGGCAGGCGACACAGGCTTCTTGGTCTTCTTCTTTTTCTTTGAAGACTTCGGAGGGTTGACTTGGGGTTTTTCCCTTCGTCAACAATTTTTGGTACAGGACGTGGTTTCAGCATCCCTTCAATGATTTCCGGTTCAAGTGGGTTTTTCCACCTGACTGCTGGACATGCCTGTAGATCCTTCAGCATTCTTTTGGTTTTTGCTGAAAGAACAACTTCCCATGGAGTTTCTTCCATGAATGAGTATGATGCCCCCTGCGCATCTACCTTTTAGGAGTGTGCTTTTGGGGTGGGTTTGCCCTCCAGTTATCAGACAACATGAATTTTCCATGTTGATACTGGTCTTCGACCCAGTTCATGAAGACGTAGCAATCTTCAATTGGGTGGCTCACCATTCTGTGATAGGAGCAGAAATTAGGGTTGTTGACGTTGCCGGGTTGCGGTGGACGCCGCGGATCTGGCAATATGATGAGTTTGGTATGCACTACCAATTGAACAGTCTCCTCGTCTTATCATGGGGAAACGAGTAAGCGCATCCTAGCCTTTCTTCCAAGGATAGGCGCGGACGCGCGTTGTTTTGGCGAGCAGCCGGTTTTGGGCCACTCGGCTGTTGTTGAGTGTTGGCAACGAAGGCCGCTTTCCCTTTACCCTTGGCATTTCGAGGGTCTTTATTTGAGGAGGAAGGCCCGTAGCCCATCTGGTTCATTTGGGCCAGTTTATCGATCAGAGCCTGGAAGGTCGTTGGTTTGAAGAATGTCATGAACTGGGACACAGTCGTTTGAGGATCAAGGGTCCCGATGAACATGCCCATGGTGGGAGATTCTTCAATGTGATGTTCGTACTTTGACCATAAGTTCCGCTGATTGATTCTAAAATTTTGGATCGTGTTTTGAAACTATAATCACAACCAAAGAATTTATAACCGCAATCAATTAACGGTGTCGATGTAGCTCGTTAATGAATACGGATCGTCCACTGAGATGCGAGGATTTGTTCGATCTTGCTTTAGATGAGTTGAAATGAAAATATAAAAGAAAATTCAAGAAAGTAATTCGAGATTTGATTGAGTTGTCATTTCAAGAAAATCAAGAATATATTCAAGAATTAGAAATTAAGAAAGTGTCCAATATCAATGTGAATTATCAAGAATAGGACGAATAGCTTGTAGGAATCGATCGAATTAGTAGCAGTGATGAATACTAAAAATTACGAATCTTATCTATTGATGAATTGTAGCTAGATCGATGATGATGAATGAAGATTAGGGATTTATTGAAGAAACTAGGGTTTCTCCTTTACTATCCCTTGTCTTTTCATTGATCATCATACGGATCTAGCCTCTAGCAAAGAAAATCATCAATCGTTTGATCCCTAATTTGCAACGAAATAATCAAGAACTTGATCTCGCTTCAAATTAGGTCATTGATGATTCTTTTTCCTAGAGTTCACAAATCTCATAAGATTTAAGATCAGTTTTAGGATTTCATCATCATTAGATCAACCGATTCTCTCGATTCCTTTACAAGCGGAGATTTCACTCACACATCATGAAAATTAAAGAATCAAAAATGATAAATTTCATAATGCAAGAATGTAATGAAAACGAGAATTAACAATTTATCATCTTCATTAAATCTTCTTCAAATTACACCTCTCAATTTGAGTTTACAAGACTAGCTCTCGATCACTCTTTAGAAAGGGAATTTGTCGTCGGTCTTTGCAAGGCTCGATCGCCGTGAGTCATGGATCGGATGCAGATCTCTTGCTCTTCATGACGACCGGCGTTGCGATGAAGGATCGTTGATTGCTTGCTTGATTTGCTTCTCAATGGATCTTGATTTCTCTTTGGATTTGGATTTGATCTCAAGTTGTGTCACTCAACTTGAATTTGAATTGTATTGTGGCTCAATTGTGTAACAATTAACAACCCCCAAAATTGAGATCTAGATCCCCTTTTATAACCTCAAATTCAAGCATCTTTCATAAGCTTGGTTGTTATGCAGAGCCTTCAAGAAGAAGCCACGTGGATATAAAGCGTCTTGAGGAAGATAGGAGGTTACAGAGAAGGTTCTGGAGAAGTTACGTCACCAGCGCCCCCAACTCGGCCGCGGATCACGGTGGATCGGGCTGGATCGGCCGCGGTTCCGCGGCCGTTTAAGGATATCTCTGTATCATTTTTCTTGGGTGTTCTGATGTAGGCTTTTGGGTCTTCTTCTGATATCTAGTATCTTTTTATCTATTCTGAATCTCTGCCAGATTTTAAATCTTTGACTTGCTGCAATTTTTCGGCAAATTTGCGATTCCGGTTCTTTGACCTGAATAATTTTCTGCACAACATCTTGATAAAAAGTATTGAGATATACAATATCATGCGTGAAATATTTACACACAATTTCCTTCATAATGCCGGTTATAATGTACAACACATGGTAATTAGTATTTTCCAAATGATTCTGTAATATGTGTCGTATTTATATCAACTATCCTTAGATGATTAGAATAATGAAGAAATTGATGTGTTACAGATTGCATTATTTTTGACTGAACATCCGCCACCGGATCGCGTATTGGACCCAGGTTTCTCCCGGCCTTACCCTGGCATTGATTAATGCCGTAATTGGAGTGCGCTCGCTCGCGCTGGTGAAACGCTGGGTGAACAGCAGTTCCATCTCTTTGAATATTTTTACGGAGTCATTTGGGAGCTCTGAATACCATTCAAAGGCCGTTTCTGATAGGCTACCAATGAACTGGCGAAGCAACAGTTTGTCGTCACATTTAGTGTTGCCGCACAGAGCTCTGAACCGCGCGACGTGCTGGTGTGGATTGCCTGTCCCTTTGTACACATGGAACTTCGAGATCGTATATCCCGGTGGGTATTTGATCTGGTCATCCCAGCCTGAATACGGTCGTCCGGTTCTGATGATTTGGCCAGCAGCCTCATTTCCTTGATGAGCTCGTATTTGTTAAGCAATGTAATCATCAAGAGCAGTATTGGAGATAATTTCCTCCTTGGCCGCTGATAAAGCCGGAGGAGGGTTTGATGTTTCCCCATGTCATCCTCGATGATTATCGGCGGATCTTCGGCTGGGGATTCTGGTTGGATCATCATTCCAACCATGTCCTGGAATAAGAGCGCTATCTACATTATGTTAGCATCTTTTCAGCGGCCTCTTTATCTTTTCTTTCTAGCACCTTTCGCAGGAACTCTGTATCAGTCTCCTACTATTGTCGCTGTTCGGTTGCTGGATCCTGACTTTCTTTGTGTCCGGTAAGTGCTGCCAGCATTTTCTGGAGCTTTTGTTGTTGCTCCTGAGTCTTAGTCAGCGACCAAGTTTGTGGCCGGTGACTCACCGAAGCACGGCTTTCTTCTTTCTCGGAAGCCATGTAGACCGTATGCACGATCATGCCCCCAGACTTGGGGCGTTTAGTTCCATCGCTTTTGGAATTTTTCGCAGGCGATGGGATTTTCTCCATCCTCATCCTTTTGTGAGAGGTTGAAGTTGAAGGAGCCGTTATGACAGGCAACTGTGTAGAAGAAGTACCTCGTTGTATGACGGAGGGATGGTCTTTCTCTTGCCGAACCTTCGATTTCTTCGGTCGACGAGAGTAATCTTTGTTGATCACGGAGTCTTGGACTTTCCGCCAGACTCTATGAAATTGCGAGGAGTGTCATGCCCCACTTCATAGTAGACGGAAACGGTGACGTGGCGGGCCGCAACGTATTTACTAAGAAATAAATACGTTAAGCGTAATTAAGCAATATATAAAAATGCACAAGAATGACAAGTGATATAAAATGAACAGCAACTTTTATTAACATTCATCTTTATAATACAACTGCTTTGAAAATGAAAGATACAATGATCTAAGCAATACCTAAACAGTGGTATACAAGCTGAAAGTAAGTACAAGGAAAGCTAGTAGTCCTGGTGGGCAGTGAGCTGGTCCACGTCCTTCTGGCTAGGCTCGATCTACTGAGAGTCCGGTCTTCCTGACGAACATTCCAAAGAGAGAAATAGACAGGAATGTCGTCGGTGATCTAGCGCTCGGTAAGTCCCAAAAAAGGAATGGAATATAACAAGTAAAGAGAATTGAACTGGTAGGTTGTACAGGTATATGCTTGTTATTCTAACGTAGTTATTTGTAGCTTGGTACAAAAAGTATTTGTGTATACGGGAGGAGTCTATCTTACCTCGTGGACTATGGTAACATGTAGTACAAGGCCCTGTCTAAACCCATGGACAACGGTACGAGAGTTCATGTTGGTGTCTTTTAAGTGACCATCCCGTGCCACGTTAATACGTTCCATACCAATCTACCCCGTTATCCCCGCGTAATGCATTGTATAGATTATATTTACAAGTTTTGCCGAAACCATGGATACAAGTTGTTCAAGTAGTCAGGTTTAGGATGTAATCAAGTAGTCAAGTCAAGTTATAGTCATGGTTCGGTCAAGTCAAGTCATGTGTTCATGTTTGATATTGATGTTTGAATACAGATATTCAGGTTCATGTTCAAGTATACGTGTTAGACTTTGGATTCATGATTGAATTGGATTTTGATTTGAGTTTGGATTCAGGTTTGAGTTAGACTCAGACTTGAGTCAGACACTTGTAACTAATTTAGATCCTGAGTTAGGTCCGGGAGTTATCGGTAACTGCTGCACATGGACGGAAGGATTTATGTCTTTTTCCAAAACAATTATCATTGATAACTCTGTTAGGTTTTCTACCTTAAATAGGCAAGCACTCATTTTCTCCGGCTCCCTGAGGTTCAAGAGAATTGATCCCGTTAAACCTATATTTACTAAAGTCCTTAGGTATTGTTTTATATAACTCGAGGGGGTTTTGTGAAAAGTATTTTAATATAGTTTCAAAATAACCTCGATAATTTATTTATTTTATTTAGGGTTTTCATGGATGTGAATTTTAAGGATTTGAGATATTTTAGTAATAATTACTTAGCTTGAATAGTTCATGGTATTTTATTGCCAGACTTGTCTTGTATTGATATCTTGATGGTATTTTAGTGAAACTTGTAAACTTTCATCTTTAGAAAAAATGTAAGTTTATTATATTTTGAAAATATATGGATTTGTAATATTTATATAATTATAAAAAAATTAAATTTTATTTAATTAGAAAATGTGTTTTTCTTAAAAACCGTATTTAAAACCTTTCGAGATCGAATGCTCCATGAGGAGGTCTGCATCTCGCTCTCCTAGCCTAAGGATGTGCGATAATCTGCACCATCCAATAGCGGGTCTCCTAAAAAAGGTTGTAGAGGCATAATCGCAGAGGAATTTAAAATACAATTCAAAAGAAAACCGGTTTTTATAGTAAATGGTATTTTCTTATAATATTGTATTCGTAACAAAAATTCATACAAGGATATATCGTGCTATGGAACCATGTGTGTATGTGAGGGTAGGTCGTTACCCGTGAAGTTTTCTAAAGGTATGTTTTAATAAATATACGAAAAGAGGTGTTATCTAAAAAGTTCATGGTATTGTAATGAAAAAGTTAAATTGTGATTGTTTTAAAAAGATTTTTGGATAAAATTTATTATAGACATGAGTATTAAACTTATAAGTGAAGTGTTACAATTTGTTTGATCAAAAGGTAAAGTAAAATGGAGTTATATGCTTTAGAAAAAGGAATATCGGTATTAACTCTACTTTTTACCGATTCTGATTAAAAAGAAATTTAAAAAATAAAAAGGAAGATTGGAAGGGACTTACGATTTAGGAGGCTTAAAGAAAGATGTAGGAAGAGAGGGTTGACGTCGTGGCGTCGCGGGCCACCGATTCTCGCCGGATGTTGGTAGCTTGCTAACTCTTTTTCTACTCCACTTGTACTTAAGAAATTTTAAGAATTTTGGCCAGAATTTTCAGAATGATGAAGGGCTAGGGTATGGAGTAGTATTTATAGTGTAGAATTAGGGTTTTGGAATTAAAATGGTGAATTAAAATGTATTAAAAAGGTGATAAATTTGGAATTGAAGGGTCTCTATTTGATTGCAGTGCAATCAAACAGTGCAGGGAGTTAGGGGTAGGGGAAAGGGTAAGTGTGCAAAGCCCGGGCCTCATTGGGCTCGGGCCAACCGTCGATGCCGGCTAAAATTGAAGATCCGACGGTCGATTTATAGGGTAGGGCCGTTGGATTGGTGCCACGTGTACTTCTCTCTATTAACTCCATATTGCACATGTTTAATTTTTTCCGACTTTTCATGTTTTTGTGTATTGCACGTGTAAACTTTTGGGGTTCCAAAAAGTTTAAAAATAAACCAGAAAAAAATAATGTGTCTGATGGGGCTCGAACACATGGGCTACGTTACAGCAGTGGAAGGCTCTACCAGTGAGCTACAAGTTACTTCTTGCTATTATTAAACAAAATTTACTTATAACTTGTACTCAAGCTTGTAAACCCTTTACATTAAACTGAAAAATTCAAAGTCGTTACAAGGAGAGCCGCTGATGGGGGCGCTTCGGTTCTTCCTGAAAAACAACCTCTGCAGGTGGGGGAGATTTCTTCAGCACCACCGTCGGAGAGTTCTTACGTACCCTCCTAAGTGGATCAAAGCTGTTTCCGGTTGGAACGGCAGCGTCAACTTCCACCATTGGAGCTCACAGAGTAAGTCCAGAGGGGGAATTGCCCCCAGCTTTTCTCACTCGACGCCAGTGGTGACGTCGAGCGTGCCTTGCAGCAGGTACCGCCTCATTTATGGATGCGGCTTCGTCGTGCCCCCGGCTTTGTTGAGGGGCTGCTGTTGGCGTCAGCCTGTTGAAGACCGACGTCCTTATTAAAGTTTGGGGAGGGCCGGCCAATCATTCAAAGACCGACTTTCTGATAGGGGAAGCGCTTTTGACGGCTTTTCCCGTAGCAGGAGTTGGGAGGGCTATCCATTTTAGGGCATCCCCTTCAGGTATCACGAGTCTCTTTGCGGGCCTGTTTGAGCTTTGGATCAGTCTGTTGAAGACTTAGACACCAGATTTGGACGGCCAATTGAGAGGGGCCGTTGTGATTGTCAGTCGATTGAAGACCGACCTCTTGGGAGCTTCCTCTTGCAACGCTGAGGCACCAAAATTCACTGGTGAGAGCATGGTCCCAAAGAACAATCCAGTAGTGGCTTGCGTGACTTGCCCTACTGGCCTTGAAAAAAAGGAGGCCGCGTTGGGCCCGTAGGTCACTCCTCCAGTTGGGGTGGAGCGAGAGTTGCTGTTGCAAGAGGTGCATTGAGAAGCCATTGATTTCCTGCACAGTAGCAAGACACCAAATTTTAGTATCTCGAACCCAAGGTCAACCATAGCGAACCACGATTTAGTTCGAAAAATATGACACACGAAGTGTGGAGTGGAAAGAGGAAAAGGTCCCACCGGGCGTGCTGGAATCTATTTACCGCCGAGAACAGAGACGAACTGGGATAGATCGTCTTGCCTGAGTTTGGGGGCATAAGCTATTTGGATTTATCCATCTACCTCTCCAAACATACCAAGTTGATTTATGACACCATATATCGGAGGTTTGGATAGACGTGGCCGTTGTAGCAGACTTTATCAGATTCCCCCTCATTTTATAAGGGGTTTTTGATTGTGGTGACGCTCTTCCCTACAGGCGCAAGCCCCTGTAGTTAATTACGTTACCACGTTGCGATAACCACTTTCTCCTTCTCTTGTAGTTCACTTCGTGTCATGTGTATTTTTGTTTATTTTGGTTGCCCGTGGATTGTATAGGAGACTAGTTTATGTCGTCGCCCGTAGGGCGCGGATTAGTCCAAATCCGTATATTTTAGATTTGGGTTTGGCTTATTTAAGGACCGTTAATCTGGTTTGAGATTAAGACCGACTTAAACATATGAGCATTTGGACTCAATTATTTTTAGCCAAGGATATGTTAGCCATATTTGAGACTAAGATCAACTTAGCAAACAAATGAGCATATGGGCTCAATTATTTTAATTTAAGAACATCACGGTCCATTATCGCCATGTTTGGGACGGATATTAGTTTAAGGACATTTCGGTCCACTCTTCCCATTTTAGGGATGAATATTATTTTAAAAACGTTTCGGTCCAACATTCCCATTTTGGGGACGAATGTTAGTTTAAGGACATTTCGGTTCAACGTTCTCATTTTGGGGATGAATGTTAATTTAAGGATATTTCGGTCCATTATCGCCATATTTAAGGTGAAATTTAGTTTAGGGACGTTTCGGTCCATTATTCATCTTGCGTGCGCGTGTATTTGTTACGTGGCGGAGTGATGGTGATATGGAATGCGCCTAATTTGGGGTGCGGTCTGATTTGAGGTGTGCACGTCAATTTGAAGACGCATTAATGTGGGATGTATCATTCCCTATCTTGATGAAATTTTATATGAAGTTGGGACGAGAAAAGAGTTGTTGGTTGTCGGGACCTGCCACATCTCTGAAGACGTTGAGAAATTACAACGACATATATCAGAGGTATGGAAAGATGTACCCTTGAACCAAATCCTGTATTTGAGGGAAATGGGGTGATGAACCAAAGAATCGTTAGTCAAATTTGAGACTAAGATTACCTTAGGAGATATGGGATGAATATCATTTTGGATATCATCAATTGAGAAATCATTAGTCATGTTTGAGACAAAGATCTGTTTGGAAATTACGAGCATATGTATTCGATTGATTTAAATTCAAAGAGGTTTATCCTCAGGAAACTTAGCCAATTTGGACTGAGATTGGGTTTCCATACTACCCAGTAGTGCTAAGTACTAAGATATGCAGCACTCACGTGTGTTTCATGTGGGGCGCTGGAAAAGTGCTAAGCATTAATCTTTTCTGGTGCTCACGTGCTTTTCACGTGAGGTGCTACCATAGTGCTAAGCACTAATTTTCTCTAGCGCTCACGTGTGAAATATGTGAGGCGCTCAGATATGGGCGCTGCCCAATCAGTGTTAAGCACTTAGTCATTTTGACTGAATATACATTGCTAAGCACTTTGTATGGCACTTACGTGGGAAGCACATGAGTGCTGATCATTGATTTCGGGTTTTGTTTGTTCACCGCCTTTTATGCAAGAGTGCTAAGCACTTTGGCTAGAGTTCTGGTGCTCACGTGTGAAGTACGTGAGGCGCCATATTTTAGGTTTTTAAAAGTGTTTCACGTGTGTTTCACGTGACTACTTTATTTTTGGGGTGCTGGGCTGCTTTATTTGGGGGGTGCCCAGTCAACACAAATGAGTTTTTCTTTGTTTTTTGGACACTCACGTGGGAAGCACATGAGGCGTTTTAGCTCTTCTTTTGTTTGTTTTAGGCACTCACGTGGAAAACACGTGGGGCACTATAATAGTGCTAAGCACCAATTTTGCTCACGTGTGTTTCACGTGTGATGCCAAGTTCTTATTTATAGAGATGTTAATCTCTGTTAATGACATTTTAGTCATTGATAACCATCAAGATTTTTGTTATGAAGATCTTGGATCATTTTTTTAATTAGAGAACTAAGTTCTTCTTTTATTTTAATAAGAACTAAGTTCTTTATGTAGGGTTAAACCCTGATTTTGGAGGAATTAAATTCTCATATGTTCCTTTTCTTTCTCTTTCTTTTTAACTTAGTTCTTTTCTCCTAAGTTTTGAATCTGAAGAACAAAATCTCCCTGATGAGAATTAAATTCTCAACTTGTGGGAAGATTTGCTTTTGCAAATCTCAAACCAGAGGAAGGACTAACTTCTTATGTGAAGGGTTAAACTCTTAGATTGGTAAAAGAGATATTATGATCTCTTTGTTTTCTTTACCTAGAATTTTAAGGGGGAAAGTCTTCTTCTTTAAGAACTAAATTCTCTGTTCTTTCAAGAGCTCACTGTATTTTTTTTTGCATAAGCTTATAGGGGGTTCCTTCTATCTGAGACTTGAAGTCTCGGGTCCTTTATATAGTGGAGGCAAGTTTGTTAATTAAAATCTCTTATTGAGAGTTTCCACTTGATTTAATTGGTCTCAAAATCTGTTTGGGGAATTTTACCCACCGTTGGATTTTTGATCCAAGGACTTCTGTTTTACAGTATATATTTTCTTGTTTTAACAAGATTGGGGGAATATTTTCCCATATATAGAATTTTATTCTATTAAACGTTGATATTTTTATCACCATTGGATTTTTAATCCAAGGCTGCTAGGTTTAACAGAGCACAATCTTTCTCTGTTTAGAAAGATATATGAAATATTTCCCATCTCATTGGATCTTTGATCTACCAACTTTCTGTTTAACAGAAAATATCCTCCCCAATAGAATTTAATTCTATGCTTAATCACTATTGGATTTTTGATCCAACGGTTCTCTGTTTAACAGAGAGGATCTTTCTCTCTTAGAAAAATCCAGGGAGGTATTTCCCAATAGTAGAATTTAATTCTATATAGGGAGGCACTCTCACGTTTTTAACACGTGACCCTGGTGTGGATTTCAGCCTACTTTATTTAGTGCTCATATGCCGTGCATATGAGCGCTCACGTGTTTAACACGTGAGGCCAGTTTGGCCTATAGGCCATTTACTCTCAGTGCATATATGCTTTGCATATAAACGCCTACGTGAGGCTAGGCCGGCCTTTAGTTATTTGCTTTTAGTAATTATATGCTTTGCATATGAAAGATAGAATTTAATTCTATATATAGAGTTTAATTCTATATGAAGCTAATGCTTCAAAAGGGTGCTCTCACGTGTTTAACACGTGACCCCAATGTGGGTTTTAATCTGTTTATTTAGTGCTTATATGTTTTGCATATAAGCGCTCACGTGTTTACCACGTGAGGCTTGTTTAGCCTTTAGTTGTTTGATTGCAAAGCATATAGGCGCTCACATGTTTAACTTGTGAGGCCTATTTAGCCTATAGTTGTTAGATTGCAGCACTTATATGCTCTGCATATAAGCGCTAACGTGTTTAACACGTGAGGCTTGAGTCATGTGGAATTTTCTCCCCTTTTCTCTCTCTTTTTATGAGGGAACGGATCTCTTTCCCCACTCTGGTCTCTTTCGATTTGTAAAAAAGAATTGCCTTTTCACCTCTATATCTGAGAGGTACATGAAAAGTCACCAGCTCATGTACGTTGTAGGTGCTGAGTGTATCGAGTTCTTTGTAGAGGTGTAGCGGAGCCATTATAACATGCAGATCTCGATCTCTTTCATCAGAAACCTTCACCCATGGGTGAGTTGAGAACACTGCATCATCCTCTTCTTCCGAATCACTGCCAAAGACTGGAATGAAGGTTGATGAGCTTGATTTGTCGCTCTCCCTCAAAAGTTGGCCTGCGAACACTATCTTT
The DNA here is from genome assembly GCA_030015575.1 of Agapanthus africanus. Lineage (NCBI taxonomy): Eukaryota > Viridiplantae > Streptophyta > Magnoliopsida > Asparagales > Amaryllidaceae > Agapanthus > Agapanthus africanus. The sequence continues at coordinate 733,738,278 of CM057341.1, read as the reverse complement.
TATTCTCCTTCAGAATTGCTTCTAAAGACTAGGATGGTGGTCACTTATACTTATTTGTCCTTCAGTTTGCCGCACTTCTCAGTATCTTCGAAATCCGACAGAAAATACTTAGCATCCTCATATTTCCGTACTTCATTCACCGAGAAGGGGTTGAGCTCTCCTATGATGTGTGCTCTTGGCCATCCTTGAAATACTTCATACACTGATGTTTTGTAGAAGGAATAGTATTATACTCGTGTAGACAAGGTCTACCGAGTAAGGCTTTGTAACATGGCTTGCCTTCGATGACATGGAACTTGACATCCGTTACGAGCTGTCCGAAGAAAAGCGTCGGCACCATGAACCTAAGTGTTCGCGAATACTGCGAGTCGAACCCGAAGATGGTGATCTTTTCTCGGCCAGATATCGAGCATCCATAGATAGTTTCTTGAGCACTTTCACATTCAATAGGTTAACTGAAGAGCCATTGTCAATAAGTATCTTATTTATTCTTTTGTTATCACGGTACCCAGCTATATAGATGGGTCAGTTGTGCTCGAATATTCCCAAAAGCAAATCTTCTTCACTAAAGGTAATATCAGCGGTATTGACCCCTGCGAGCTCATTTTTCATCTGTTCCTCTGCAAAGTAGGCTTGGAACTAATCGGGCTCCTCCAGTGTTTTGATAAGAGTCTCCCGAAGTTCATTGGATAGGAGGAGTGCATCATATATACTCAAGTGTGATGGGAATTTCTTCAGGTGTGCAAGGACATTGTAATTCATCTTCATTTTCTTAGGCGGGTCCTTAGCGGCGAGCTCCTTGGCGATGTCTTCGTCTACTTCGATTTCTTCAACTGCCTTCCCTTTACCCTTGTCCTATTTCTTCGAACGTCCAAGGTTTTTCTCGGGCAATGTGCTGTTTCACAGATGGATATTGCCACAATCTTTCGTCGCTTCTTCTGCTGAGGCGGAGCTCTCGGGTTATAAAATATCCCGTCTTCGGAGTCGCTTCCGAAGGTGGGAACTTTTGAGTCTTCTTCTTCTGAAGACTGGTTTTTGGTCATATGGCAACTTTCTGTCACTGACCCTACCTTGCTTGCTTCCGAGTCATTATCTTTGAGTCGGCAAGCCATAGCCTTTCGCTTCTCCTTCTTCCAGTGTCTTTTATGGGATACATATCCTTGCCACCATTTCCTGAAGGCATTCCACTCATCGATGGGATGTGAGACCCTCTGGTGGTATAGGTAATACTTCGGGTGTTATTCTCCACCTTCAAAATAGGGCACTCTAGGAGCATCATGAGAGACGGTAGCTTCATTCCCATCGATAGGGTTTTGGCAAATTGCTTCTCTGCTTTAGTCCTGATCTTGGCTTTTCGGATTGAAGTTTGTTTTGACTGGGAAGCATCATTACTCATCCCTTGTGCTGCTTGCTTGTTGAGACGTTGTTGCCTGGCCCTTTCATATATGGTCATTTCACTTCTTCGATTCACTTTGCTCGCTTGAAAAGTATCTTTTAACAGCCTTTAAATTTGATCTTGTGCCGGGCTCGGAGTCCTCTATGTTGGCTCTGGTTTCTGCTCATCATCGTTGCTTTCTGATGCTAGTGCAGCATCGTCATCATATATGAAGGAGTAGGAAGCCATATTACAGCTTTCCATACGCTCCCCTTCTTGTGCTGCCGAGTTTTCTTCTCCCTCAGCATCACCATTCTCAAAGAGATGTTGAAGGAACTTTCGAGTATGACTGGCAATCATGCATTCTGGTTATATTCCTCTAGCGCGTCGATATATTTCTGCAGATTTGTCCGACTGTCTACATATTCGGCCTGCTGCATGGGCTTTTTCGCCTTTTTTTCTTTTTCTTAGAAGACTGGATTTGGATACTTTTCCCTTTATCAGCAGTTTTAGATATGGGACGCAGCTTTAACATCTCTTCGATGATTTCAGGTTCGAGCGGGCCTTTCCATTTAATTGTTGGGCACGCTCGTAGGTCTTTCAACATCCTTTTTATTTTTCATGAGAGGACCATCTCCCAGGAAACTTCTTCCACTAGTGAGCATGATGCCCCTGCCTATTAGTTCTTTTGAGTGTATGTTTTTGTGGCGGATCCACTTTCCATTTATCCGACAGTATGAATTTTCCTTGTTTATACTGGTTCTCAACCCAGTTCTTGAAGACATAACAGTCCTCAATCGGATGGCTTACCACTCGATAATAAGGACAATAATTTGGATTATTGACTTCATTGGCCTCGGCTGGTCGCTGTGGCTCGAGCAACGTCAGCATGTTGTTCTTCATGGCGAGCTCAAACATCTTCTTTATTTTATCGTGAGGGAATGAATATTCGCGCCCATCATTTCTTCATGAGTCGGACCCGTGCGATTGTTGCTCTAACGACTGCATGCTTTAGGGCCGCTCTGCTTTTTCTGTGCATTGGCGACAAACGCCGCTTTGCCCTTCCCTTTATAGTTTCGTGAGTCTCCACCCGGAGGGGAAGGGCCTTGACCCATCGAGTCCAGCTGAGCTAACTTATCAATGAACTCCTGAAAGGTAGTAGGATTGAAGAAGGCCATAAACCGGTACACCTGCGAATTCAAGTCAATGGTAGCTACAAACATTCCGACGGGTAGAGCTTGGCCGATGCGTTGCTCGCACTTAGACCGGAGATTTCGCCATCGGATAGTATGTTGAACCCATGTCTTGTTCGGTTTGATTCTTTCATTGGCCAATGCCTTCATGGTGGTGCGTTCGCTTGCACTGGAGAATATCTGGCAGAATAGCATTTCCATTTCATCAAAAGTCCCCACGGAGTCATTAGGGACCTCCGAATACCATTCGAAAGAAGTGCTTGCTAGACTGCTAATGAACTGACGGAGAAGCAGTACGTCATCTCCTCCAGTGTTGGCGCACATGGCTCTAAACTGGGCTATGTGCTGGCGAGGATTCCCGGTCCCTTTTTATATATGGAATGTCGGAAATATGTATCATGACAGGTACTGTATCTGATCGACCATGCTGGATACGGTTGGCCGGTTTTGATCAATATATTTGCCACCTCACTTGCATGGTGAGTCTTAATCTACTATACGATATATTCGTCCAGCATCGCTTTCGAAATTATTTCCTCTTTAGCCGTTGATGGGGCTTGCAAATGATTTGAAGTATCATCCTTATCATCAAGAATGAATACCAGGGGTTCATCTGCCAGTGGTTCTGGTCGGACCATCATCCCGACCATGCTTTGGAGCAATAGGGCCATCTTACTCATCTTAGCATCCATTTCTGTCGTCTTTTCGTCTTTCTTCTCGAGAAGGCACCTCAAGTAGTCAGTATTAGACTCTTGCCCTGTTCTTTCTTCGGGAGTGTCCTCTGGGTTTGTATTGGGTGGTGGACTAATGAGTTCCGCCGCTTGAGCCAGTATCTCCTGCAGCTTTTGATCTTTCGTTATAGACCGAGTAACTGGTCTATGAGAAACAAAAAACCAACTCTCATCTTTAGAGTTCATCATGTAGAATGTATGGATCGTCATGCCCCCATGCCTCAGGCACTTATAACTTTACCCCTTTGGACTTGCCTAGGGTGCTTAGAACCTTCCCGGCCTCTGTTTCTTATGAGAAGCCAATTTTGGAAGACTTGTCTCTGAAGGAGTTGCCTTCAATTTGGGAGAAGAGTTTCCAGCATAACTCTTCAGTTTCTTAGACTGGGGAGAATAGTCTTTGTTAATGACAGATCCTCGAACTTCCTTCCATACTTTATGAATTGTAGAAGAAAGCCATGTTCCCCACCGAAAGACGCGGCAGAGACACGGCGAACGTCTTGCCTGAATTTCGGGGCAGATACTAATTGGTGCTATCCGTCTACCTCTCTAAAGATGCCAAGTTGATTTATGGCACCATATATCGAAGGTTTAAATGGATGCGGCCGATGTAGCAGACTTTGTCAGATTCCCCCTCGTTTGAGGGGTTTTTGATTGTGGGGACACTCTTCCCTGCAGGCGCAAGCACCTGCAGTTAATTACGCTACCGCATCACGGTAACAACTTTCGCTTTCTCCAGATGGTCACTTCGTGTCGTGTGTGTTTGGGGATCGTGTATCCCGGCGGGTACTTTATTTGGTCGTACCAACCCGGATAGGGTCGTCCAGTTTTAACAATTTGTCCAGCCGCTTCATTCGCCTAATGAACTCGTATCTGCTGAGCGATATAGTCATCCAGGGAGGCCTTAGAAATAGTTTCTTCCTTGGCTGCTGAAAGAGCCGGAAGTGGATTCGACGTCTCTCCTCTGTCGTCTTCTATAATGATCGGAGGCTCTTCAGCTGGAGGATCCGGCTGTAACATCATCCCGACCATGTCCTGGAATAGGAGGGCCATTTACTTTATATTGGCCACTTTTTCCGCAGCTTCTTTGTCCTTCTTCTCAAGCATCCTCCGAAGGAATTCGACATCAGTTTCCTGCTCACGGCGTTGCTCCGAGGATGCCTCCGGGATTTCTTTTGTCCTGGTAAGTGTGGCCATTGCAGCCAGCATCTCTTGAAGCTTCTGCTGTTGTTATTCTTGAGCTCTCGTGATGGATCGGGTGAGTGGTCGGTGGCCCATAGAAGCGCGGCTATCCTCTTTCCCGGATGCCATGTAGACGGTATGCACCACCATGCCCCCAGACTTAGGGCGTTTGGGCTCAGTGCCTTTGACATTTGTCGTAGGTATGGGAATTTTCTCCGGCCTTCTCCTCTTATGAGCGGTCGAAGTTGAGGGGGCCGTTGCAGTGGGCACCCAAGTAGCCGTCGCCTTCCGTAGCTTAACAGGACGGTTTTCTTCCTGTCGGACCTTCAGCTTCTTCTGCCGGCGGGGATAGTCTTGATCAACCACCGACTCTCGGACTTGTCACCAGATTTTGTAAACTTTAGAAGACAGTCATTGAGGGGACTGTTCCGGCTTCATTTCTATGACAGTCTCCACCGGCGGAAAAGATCTTTTTAGTACGGCGGTAGGCGAATTCCTGCGCACCTTGTTCAGCAGCTCAAAGCTGTTCCCGGTTGGAACAGCAGCATCAACTTCCACCATTGGAGCTAACGGAGTTAGCCCAGAGGGGGAGTTGCCCCCTGCCTTCCTTACTCAGCGCTAGGAGCGACGTCGAGCGTGTCGAGCTGATGGAGTTGGTTCGGTGATGGGGATGGCTTTGTCTTGCCCCCTGTCCAGGTGAGGGGCTGCTGCTGGCGTCAGCCTGTTGAAAACTGATGTCCTTTGAGAAGCGGTATCCAATCGGTTGAAAACAGTCCTCTGAGCAGGGACAGGAACTGTAGCGGGAGCCAGAACGGTCAATCTTGTAAAGACCGATCCTTTGGTAGGAGAAGCCGCCTTGACGACTTCAGGAGTAGGGATGGCTATCCTCTTCGGAACAACCTTCTCTGGGATTGCAAGCTTCATTGTAGACCCACAGGAATTTTGGCCCAGTCTGGTGAAGACCGAGGAGCTGGAGTTGGACGACCCATTGAGAGGGGCCGCAGTAGCCGTAAGCCGATCGAAGACCGACTTCTTGGGAGCTTCCGGTATTGACACAGGAGCGGTAAAGCTTATTGGCGGGAGCATGGTCCCGAAAAACAATCCTGTGGTGGCTCGAGTGACCTGTTCCACCGGCATTGTGAACAGGGAAGCCGCCTGGGGCCCATAAGATATACCCCCAGTTGAGGCAGGACGTGGGTTGCAGTTGCATATGGAACACTTTGAGCAGGTGAACGCCATTGATCCTTTGCTTTCTGCACCAAGCAAAACGCCAAATCTTAGTACCTCGAAACCCACGGGCAACCATTAGCAAACCGCGATTCGTTCGCGAACACGACACACGAAGTGTGGAGTGGAAAGAGGAAAAGGTCCCACCGGGCGTGCCAGAATCTGTTCCCCTCCGAAAGACGCGGAAGACGGACGTCTTGCCAGAAATTCGGGGCAGATGCTAATTGGCGCTATCCGTCCACCTCTCCGAAGATACCAAGTTGATTTATGGCACCATGTATCGAAGGTTTAAACGGATGCGGCCGATGTAGCAGACTTTGTCAGATTCCCCCTCGCTTGAGGGGTTTTTGATTGTGGGGACGCTCTTCCCTGCAGGCGCAAGCCCCTGCAGATAATTACGCCACCGCATCGCGGTAACAACTTTCTCCTTCTCCAGATGGTCACTTCATGTTGTGGGCGTTTGTTTTGTGTTTGATTGCCCGTGGATTGTATACGGAGACTAAGTTATGTTGTCGCCCATAGGGCGTGGACCAGTCCAAATCCGTATCTTCTTAGATTTGGGTTTGGGGTTGTGTTTAAGAATATGTTAGTCTCATTTTAGACTAAGATCAACTTAAACGTTTTTTAAGGATAAATTAGTCTAATTTTAGACTAAGATCAACTTAACGGGATCGTTTAGATCTAACAAAAGAGCATTTGGACTCTATTGTTTAGTTTAAAGACATTGCGGTCGATTACCAATTTAAGGACATGGTGGTCCAATGTTAGTTTAAAGATATCACGGTCGAGGTTAAGGACATCATAGTCTGTGAGTTTAAAGACCTCACAGTCAAGGTTAAGGACATCATAGTCCGTGGGCTTAAGGACCCTACAGTCCAATGTTTAGTTTAAAAACATCACGGTCGAGGTTAAGGACATCATAGTCCGTGAGTTTAAAGACCTCACAGTCAAGGTTAAGGACATCATAGTCCGTGGGCTTAAGGACCCCACAGTCCAATGTTTAGTTTAAAGACATCACGGTCGAGGTTAAGGACATCATAGTCCATGGGTTTAAGGACCCCACAGTCCAGTTTAGAGACGTTATAGTCTATGAAGTGTGTGGTTATCGGGACCCGTCACCTCTCTGAAGACGTTGAAGGATTACAACGACAAATATCAAAGGAATGAAGAGATGTACCCTTGAACCAAAGTTGATTGGGAATCTGTAGTCCAATTTGGAACTAAGAACAATTAATTAGATTATGAGCACATTGGCTCAGTTAAATCTGAATTGAGGACTTATGGCCAACTTGGATTAAGTCCAATTAAGTTTGAAATATCGGCTCTTTGGACCATTAGACATTTGTCTGGGTTCATCCCCTCAAGAATTTGAGGGCTCTGACAACTTTTTATCTTTGAATAGGCATTAAAGATTATAGCTCTGAATTTTACTCAATTTTGAGCTTAGTTGAAGGGGAGATTCTTGCCTTTGGAAAATTAGCCAATTTGGCTAAAAATAGTGTTAAACACTAGGGAACAACAGTGTTAAACACTGGATATAAAGCTATTAAATTAGTGTTAAACGCTTTTAATCTTTAAGGCCGTCACGTGTGAGCACGTGATGGGCATCCATCCACTGGATATTAAAGGGATTTGTTAGGGGTCACGTGAGGACACGTGAGGGCGCCCTAAATGTGGGGCCAGATCCCCTTTTACTTTGCTTTGCAGATAAGTGTTAAACACTTCTTTTATATTTTTATTTTTGAGCATCACGCGTTGACACGTGATAGGGATTTAGGCACTAATTGTTAAGGAACTTACTACGGGGTCACGTGAGGGCGCCCAAAGCTTATATTTATTTTGCTTTTTCTTTCTGTGTTTTGGAGGTCACATGGGAGCACGTGAGGCGTTGCCTCAGATATTTTTCCTTTTCATCTTTGGGGGATCTGTTCAGGGGTCACGTAGGGACACGTGACCTTAGTCTTCTTCATGCACAGAGATCTTTTAAGTCTCCTTATTTTATTTTGAGAATTAAATTTTCTGTAGGGTTAAACCCTAGTTTCTTTTAGAGGAATTAAATTCCCATATATGTAAAAGAATTAAATTCTTATGTAGGGTTAAATCCTAATTCTGTCCATCTCGAAGGAATTAAATTCCTGTAATTTTAGGAGAATTGAATTCTCACATAGGTTTAAACCCTAGTTTTGTTTTGGGAGAATTAAATTCTCTAAACTCAATTCCCCCTCTAAGTTTCGGATCTGCAAGGCAGGATCTCAACCCGATGAGAATTAAATTCTCAACTTATGGGGAGATGTGCTCTTTGCAGATCTTCAACCAGAGGAAGAACTAAGTTCTTTCCGCAGAAGAGTTAAACTCTTAGATTTTGAGAATTAAATTCTCTTTTTGAAGTTTTGATCCCCTTTCTCTTCTCACCTAGGGTTTTCTTTGCTGAGAATTAAATTCTCCTCTCTTTTTTCTCTCTGTTGTTGTTATCTCCCAAAAAAGTAGATCCTTCTCTTCTTTTCTTGGCTCCTATTTATAGGAGAAATAAAAGAATCAATTTATTTTGTCAATCTTTCATTGAAAGATTTTAATTGATTTTGTAACCAACATGATCTTTTAGACCACTCAGTGAATTTTTAATCCAAAAGATCTTTTATATGTTATTCAAATTTCAGGGAAATCTTTCCTTGTATAGAATCTTTCTATAAATTGGTGATTTTTAATCACCATTGGATTTTTAATCCAACGGTGCTCCACTTTACAGAGCACAATCTTTTTGTTTGGAAAGATTTAAAGAAATATTTTTCCCGTTAAGGTTTTTGATTTCCCTTAATTAGAATTTAATTCTATTATTTCAGAGATTTTAGGATCCCATCACGTGTTGACACGTGACCCCCTCGATTAAGCATTTAATTATGTTGTTTTAAAGAACTCAGGAATTATCACGTGTCAGCACGTGACCCTTTGTCACGTGTGAGCACGTGATGCCCCATTGGGGTTTTTCCTTGTTATTTTATTATACTTTTAATTCTTTTCAGTGAGTTTAAAGGCCTATCATGTGTTGACACGTGACCCCATTGTTGGAATTTAATTCTTATTATTTCAGAGGGTCTAAGAGCCCATCACGTGTTAGCACGTGACCCCACTGATTAATTATTTAATTAGAATTTAATTCTATTAATTCAGAGAGCTTAGGAATCCATCACGTGTCTGCACGTGACCTTTGGTCATGTGTGGGCACGTGATGCCCCATTAGGGTATTCCTTGCTGTTTTATATTTTTTTTCCCTTTCAGTAGGTTTAAAGGCCCATCATGTGATGGCACGTGACCCCATTTAATTATTTATTTTATTCAGTGCCTACAGGCTTTGCCTGTAAATGGTCACGTGTGGGCACGTGATGCCCGGTCACACGTGGGCACGTGATGCCTCATAACTTTTGATCCCGGATGAATTATGAGGCCCATAATATATCAAATCGAAAGATTTTTCGAGACAATTTCAATACCATCAGAATTTAGCTATTTCTCATTCGGGAGTTTGTCAAAATACAGCCCGGAAAATACTGGTTCGTATTTTCTTAAGCGATCGCTTCCATTGGTACCTTAGGCTCTTTGCGCAGAAATTTTTGGCGGAAACAAGCCGCTTGAGAGAGCGCGATGGCTTCAGTTAGCCAAGCACCTCCATAGGAGATGAAGACCTTTTCAACACTGTCGTAGGAGAGTTGCGTCTAACCATCTTAAGTGGTTCAAAGTTGTTCCCAGTTGGAACAACAGCATGGATTTTCGGCATTGGAGTGGGCAGAGTCAGTCCTGATGGTGGATTGCCCCCAGCTTGCCTTACTCGACGCCAGTGACGACGTCGAGCGCTTCTCATAGCAGGTATTTCTTTGAATTTGGGAGTTGCATGAGCTTGACCCCTGCATTCTTGCGGAGCTTGGATATTCTGCTCCCTGTGTCGTTCTTACCCTTCGGCAGGTGATAGTCGCTGAATGACCAATGCCTTAGGCAGAGAAGAGATATGAGCTTGGGGTGCCAATCTTTTGAAGATAGACTGGCGTGGGGGTGAAGCACTCTTCGGTGCCTCGGGAGCAGTTGACGCCTCAAAGGACAATCGCTTTAAGACAACCTTCTTAGGAATCATGGGCTTTTCCGAAAGGCCCACGAAACTTGTTCCCAATCTTTTGAAAACGAAGTCGTTAGGCTTATCAGCAAACCGTGAAGTGGTAGCCAGCCGATCAAAGACCGACTTCTTCTGAGTTGAGGTACCGAGTGTAAGGAGCATAGGCATCATCCCGAATTGAAGACCATTAAGTGTCTGCATCACCTAAGCAGTGGGTATGCAAAGTAGAGAGGTCGTAGCTTGTCCATAGATGACAACGCTTGACGGGATGGTGTTTGAGTAGCAGTTGGTGGCAAAGTCACACTTCTTGCCGAATGATGCCATTGAAGTCTGCACGAAGATGAGGCACCAGCTTTAGTATCCCAAAACCAAGAGCGACCATAAACATAGTAGACCGCGATTTCATTCTCAAAAAACGATACACGAAGTGTTGAGTGGAAAAGGATAAAGGTCGCACTGGGCGTGTCAGAATCTGTTTACCGCCAGAATCCGGACTGAGGGGCGGAGGCATGTCTAGCCTGAATACGGGGGCAAATGCTATTTGGAACATATCCATCAACCTCTCCGAAGATACCAAGTTGATTTATGGCACCGTATATCGGAGGTTTGGATGGATGCGACCGTTGTTGCTGAATTTTTCAGATTCCCCCTCAATTATGAGGTTTTTTTTATTATGTGGACGCTTTTTCCTGCAGGCGCAAGTCCCAGCAGTTAATTACGTTGTTGCTAAACAATAAAAACTTTCTCTACTCCAGATATATCACTTCATATCATGTTATGGTTTGTTTATTTTGGGGTTGCCCTCGGATTGTATACGAAGACTAATGTTGTCGCCCATAGGGTGCGGATTAGTGCAAATTCATATATATTAGATTTAGTTTTGAACCTAAATAGAATTTCTCATATGAATGAGGTCCATCAGTTCAAAGGGGGTATTTGTTTTGATCTAAGGATCGTTAGTCATGTTCTAGGCTAAGATCAACTCATAGGTTTTGGCTAAGAATCATTAGTCGTATATGAGACTAAGATCAATTTAGTTGATATAGATTAAGGATCGTTAGTTGTATATGGAACTAAGATCAACTTAAAAATATGGTTAATGATCGTTAATTTTGTTTTAGATTAAGATCAATTTAAATAAAGTTGTCTGTTTGATCATAAGATCATATATGAGAAGCATAGGCTTCTATACTTAGTTTATTTGAACTAAGTAGTCAAGCAAAATCTTGTTGTTCAAGTGCGCATATGCGTATGTGCTTTATATATGATGCGCACTTGCATACGGCTAGGAGGTTGCAAACGTGTATATCACGTGTTTGCACACCTCTTCATCAGGTCAAATTTCTATCTGCGCATATACATATATGCGCATGTGTTCAAAAGACAATATTTTTCACTTACGCGCACATGCATGTCACATGATGCGAACATCTCCAGAGACATTATTTTCCCCATGCGCACATGTGTTTTCCACCTGATGCGCATGTATACATAAACTATTTTCTACCAAGTGCGCCCTAAGATTGGGTGCGCATGGTTTAACAAAAAGTTTTGGATTTTAAGAAGAAACAAAAGTTTATGTTCATTGATTTTTTGATGCATTTATGGTGCGCATCTATTTCTTTATGAAAAGTTATGGTTTTCATGAAAGATCAAAAATCAAAAGAAGGAAAAGCTTCTAACTTTTACGTTTCGAAACACTTATTTTTATTTTGTAAAGGGTTATTTTCTTCAAGTCTTGGATCTTAAGATCGATTTCTCATAATAAGTCGAAAATTTCGTCATGAAGAGAGACCGACCATAAGACATTTTGATCTTATACAATGAATCAATAAATTCAATAAAAAGCAAATGTTTCTACAAGTAATTAAAGCTAAAGCTTTATTATCAACAGAAGGATCTTTTCTCTTTTTCATTTTCTTTTTACCTTTTTGATGAAGGGAGATTGAAGAATATGAATTTTATTCTTCTTTGGAGGAGGTGCGCAACTTTTAATGGCGACTTGATATAAAAGTCTCTGTGTATGTCCTTTTATGAAGATGACTCCTATTTATAAGAGATAGAAAATTAGGATTTGTTCCTAATTATTTGATTTGTTTTTATTTTAATTGATTTTAAATTGATTCATATCAATTTAGAAACATGTGCGCACCGTTAGTTCAATTTACAATACATGTGATCGTTGGATCGGTCCCCATGTCAATATTTTTGTTAGGAAATATATTTTTAAATTAAACAAAAAGATTTTTCTTCTTTATCAGAAGCGCGTGCTTGGTTGGTATAATTGCGCACTGCAAGTATGTGCGCACATGTTATGCATGTGTCGTAGCTGTCTCATGCATCAACTCACATATGCGCAGGTCATCAAAGTTGATTTTTGTCATGTACGCACTTGATACACGCGCAAGTATTCTTTCCTTCTCTATTCCAGGTGTGCACTTTATTACTTCCGCATTTAATTAGGTGCGAACAACTGAATGGGCACGTGCGGGGCCCACTTGGCCACCCGAAGCACTATAATGGCTGTCCCAGTCGGTCTAACTTTAAGAGATTGGTTCGAGTTTCGAACTCCAGGTTCGGATCGATGTAGACGGTCCAAAACGTATATCATTTCTTCTATAAAGCTTCTTAACTCCATGTATCGCTCGAGAAAGTTCCAGGGCTCAAAAACGGCAAAAATAATTTAATAGAAAATAAAAATGGTTGCAAGGATTCAAACACGCGGGTTATGGGACAGCAGTGTAAAGACTTAACAAATGGGCTTTAAGTTTATTCATGCATATATTAAACGAGTATTAAATATATATAAGATTTCCAAAGGAAAACAACATTTTAATAAAAAAAAAGATAATACGAAGATATAGGAATTTTGGGGTCGTTACATCGATCGTAGACATGGAGTTTGATCTGGCGAGCGGAAATGATGTCCGATCGTTGGACGTGGAGTCCGGTCCGGCGAACAAAAATGATGCCCGATCATGGATGCATAGTGCAATCCGGCAAATGAGAAGGATGGTTGATGAAAGATGGAATGGAGTTGAGATTTGGAGCTATTTTGTTTTTCTTTCTTTTTAATAAATGTATTGTTTTCGTTAAAATTTTCTTTTAATGAAGCGCACGGGCATTTATGTCTTCGTTTTTGGTTAAAAAAATGACAACATCTTTTGGCCAAATAAAAAAGCAACATCTATATCAGCAAGAACTCTTTATTTGCTTCGCTTTTCAAATAACCACAACCTTTATTTCTCCATTCCGCTCTTTTCAAATAACCACAACCTTTATTTTTCCATTCCACTCTTTCATCATTCCGCTGAACATACCCCGAGATGAAAGAATTTTTCTTTATGCAATTAAGTCGAATATATTAGGGTTTTTTAATGTGACGGTTGATCGAGTAGAGATGAAGGAATTTAGAAAAGATGGAGAGGGTCTTTCGAAGGAGAGAGTAATGGGATGAGTGAGTGAAGGAGAGCAACTTGACGGATGGGGAAGTTGAGGATGAAGAAGGAATACAAGAGAGAAGAGAAGATGGAAGGGTTCTGTAAATTTTGTTTGAGATTGAGGATTTGAGTTGGCGGAGGCCTTTGGTGATGGCTTGCGTTCAGGAGAAGCAAGAGCGAGGTGAAGCTAGGGTTTTCGTGAGGGGATGATAGGGGGCATGATTTTTGGAGTATGGATCTTAGGGATTGAGGGTCAATTAGGTATTCTTTATATCTGAAAATATTCCAAATAATCATGGTTAATCGTAAATCACGATTAAACATGGGTAAGTGTAACAGATGGTTATATTTAGTTAACGACCAATCTTTAGAGGTTGTTCTTAAAAATTTTGATATTTGAAGTTGTTTTTTCAAAATATCTCATCTTTGAGAGTAGTATATAAAAAAAAAAACCATAATCTATACTACTATATAATGCAAATAGACTTGGTTAGAAGACACCCTCTCATTTTTTTAAAAACAAAGAAAAAAGGAGAAAAATCCTCCATTCTTAGGACATCCACATCATCATACAAAGAGACAAAAATAATTAATTGTTATGTTTAAATAAAGAATACAAATCTTAGAGCCTCCACGTCATCAAAGAAAAAGACAAAAATAATTAAACTTCTCCATTTTTTGAAAAATAAAGAAAAAGAGTAACTTTTCAGAACTTGAGACAAAAAAGAACATTATAGAAATTAATTTGAATTCCAAATTCAATCTACATTCTACTAAAACTTAAGACAAAAAAGAACTTTTTAGAATTTATTTTAATATTTTCATTTTTCAAATTCTATTTTCATTTACCTGTAACTACCTTTTTTTACTTAAATATGGTAAATAACATATTATATATCTTCTAGAAAACTCTTGATCCAAATTACTAAAATGGATATTTTATTCACTTATTAACATTCAAAATAATTTTAAACCAAAATCCCCCATTTTATATTTATACATGGGTTTAAGAAATTTTTTTTGGACTCTAAGTAGTATAACGCTACAAACGTGCATCATGCAAAATGCCAGTTAAGTTTAATGGTGCTATCCCAAAAACATTGAATATTCGAAGTTGCTTTATAAAATTTATCTTTTAATTTGCTGTGTGTCAAAACTTATACCTCAAGTGCATCTTGCTTTGCAATAAAACTACCATATCATGTTAAACTTCATAAACTTTGTAAGAAATGTAAGACATCTTATATACCCAGGAATATTGAAAATTATGTGAAACCTTCACTTCTTCATACTCATTAATGCAATATGCCAAAAGAAATGATAAAAAAAAAATTCATCAACTTTTTTGTTATACAAGATCATCGATAGAAACACCACGAAATGCAAGTGTAAATAACTTTTTTATTGATAAAATTCGTTTATATTAAACGTTACATAAGCCAAAAAATTATCAAAAAAGAGTAAGTTTCTTCATTTTCACAATCATTAAAATTTAATATATACATCCCACATCAAATTGCTGAAAACCGCATTTAGATACATATTAGAAGCAAAAAATCATAATTCTTTTAACTTCTAGTAGGAGGTATTTGCTTCTTTAAATACCCAGAATAACATGCCCATCCTCATCATCAAGCATTGAAGTGGTCTGAGTTGTAGCATGAACCGTATGAATCGTTGTAAAAGGTATCTTGTTTTTTGCTCGGGATTATTGCGCCAGAAGTTGGACCATTAATGATAACGGCTTCGAAGAGACATGTGGCAATCTAAATATGGTCGGTAGCAAGTCTTTTTGTGTTTAGTGGTCATTTGAGTAGTACGGTCTCTTTATGTTTAGTCGTCATTTGAGTAGTACCTTCCAGAGTTTTAATTATTTAACCGTCACTTCCTATAAAAAGAAATCTTGTACATTGCACTCGAACGTAGTTTTTAGCATATGCTTGAGGAAAGAACATTCTCTAAGATCACACAAGCTTTAAATGAAGGCTTCATTCTTGTGTTGCTTTGTTCTGAGGTCGTTTGCTCTTTCTCCTCAAGTGCAGCTCTCCGTTAAGACAATGGAAGAGTGCTGTGGACAATTATGAAGAGAATATTTAAGCAATGCTTTATAAGTTCTATACTTGTTTTTGTAAGACAATGTCTTTAAAAAGAATAGTACCGTCTCGAACTTGTTAATATATATATTAGGAGAAAACAGAAATGAAAAATTAGAACAAATTTGTTCGACAAGACGCAACACTTAGTTTAAAACAACGAACTAACCAAATACATATGGAGAGTTTTATCTAGATGAAATTTTTTTATGATATAATACCAACATATCATGGACTCAAAACTAAGTTATATCTGGAAAAAAAACCTAGCTAGAAAAAGAAAAAGAAAGAGCATGTATTTAATAAATTTTATTTGTTATTTTCCTTCATATCAAATACACTCATTTGTTGTTTGAGTGTTAAATTTTTTTATCAAACTATTACAAAATCTTTGTTGGTTTTTACCTCTTAAATGTTATTATCTAATAATACTTCTCCATTAGGCCTATCTAATTAGCAAACTACAAAAAAAATTAAATGAAATTTCTTGCTTACCAATAAGTAGAGATTGGGATCAGACCTCGGTCCTTATGACGGTGAATGATGCAGTACAAAGAATCCCTACATTTTCCGCCTTTTTCTTAATAACAATTTTCTCTGCTTCCATATTTCTAATGTAATGCAACTCTCTCCTTTGTTATGTCCCTCGTTACAATTGTTTATGGGATTTTATAGAGAAGACATACAGCATGCATTTATCATTTACAGAGTCCAACCATCTGTCAATTGGTAGGTTCCAGCTGTCTCTGCATGCATCTAGCGATAAACAGCTGGAATCCATACGACACACCAAAATAGTCAATGCAGAAACTTCAAATTGCTGGAATGATAAATGTTCTTTGAACCTTTCTCACCTTGCTTTCCTATCTGGGTTTCTACAATATGTGTGCACTCTATTGCCAAAATCCTTTCTTATTAAACTTCATTTTGTAATGAAAAAATGAGCCAGGATGACTTAAATTTTTGCTCCAGAATTGGAGTTTTAGACATGCCAAGGTAAAAACAAAAGCCCACTTTCTAAGCCCATGGGGCCATATTTTCTCAACTGAAATATCCTTGCTGGCTGAGAAACAAACATGTTTTGACAAAAATCCCATGAAATGTGATGTGAATCATACTACCATAAGTAGTTACAAATTTGTTTGTTCAAGTCTTTTTTTTAATAAAAAAGAAAAAGAAAACAAATGTTAATGAATATTTGAATTGATGTTTTTAATCTTCTTTTCGTCCAACAAAACGATGTGTGTTTTTTGACACTTGATTATGTTAGCAGGATTTGACACTGCCTTTTATTTTGTAAGCAGATGATTTATCAAAGGTTGATCATATATATTATAATTGTTCCTAAGAAATCCTTCTAACATTTCTTAAACATGAGACATCTATCTCAAGTCTCTTGTGACGTGGGTTATTAACTTTTTACTAATTTGTATGCATGAACTTATATAAGTTATATCTTGATCCAGAATTTTATCTTATTGAATAATAGGTAATAACAGAGGCGTTACTACTAGGCGATAATACCACTCGCACTTGATCCGGAGTTGAATTGGTTGTTGGAGCCGCTCAAAGAATGAATTTTAAACTCATCTTTTGCTAGATCATGGCCCGACCTTGAGTCCGGTACATGAGTCCAGTGTTGGTAAGTTTATCTCTTACTCATTATTTTCAGCTCTTTTTTTAGAGTAATATTCATAGTGGGAGTGATTCCTGATTGCAGTTTTGCAACTTATAGAAGATGAGGACTTAGAAGAGCCTCCCACACTTCCTGGCCTGTCACTTGCAGCTATAGGTGAGACGAATCTCTGAATCTCTTACATCATTTTATAACATTTCAATTTGACGTAGAGATTAATCGATGTCTTTCTTTGCAGCAGCTCTAACAGATCCAATTCCTTTGGAGCTCCGCATAATCATGCTTGCGGGACCCTTTGCTCGATGTGTGTCTCCTAAATTGGCGGCGAGCGGTGAACAATCGCTGATGGCTCTCATCGAGAAACTTAGTGCCGAGGCTTCATATTCCGTGGAAGAATTTGCCGAAGCAGTCAACCCCATGCTGGTCACCTTCAGTATCTATCATGAGGAATGCTTTGGTCAACTATTGCTGTCACGCCGTACTTCCCAGTGTACGGAAACGATGACGTGGCAGGCATGCAAAGTATTTACTTAGAAATAAATACGTTAAGCGTAAATTAAGCAATATATGTAAAATGCACAAGAATAACAAGAGGTGTACAATAAACAACAACTTTTATTAATATTCATCTTTACAATACACTGCTTTGAAAGGAAAAATACAATGATAAAAGCAATGCTTAAACAGTGGCATATGGAATGAAAAGTAAGTACAAGGAAGCTAGTAGTCTGGCTGTGGCTCAATCTGCTCTAAGTACTCCTGGCTGGGCTCGGTCTCCTGAGGGTCCTGTCTTTCTGACGAACATTCCAAAAAAGAGATAGACAGGAATGTCACCAGTGAACTAGCGTTCGGTAAATCCCAAAAGAAAGGAAGGAATACAACAAGTAATATGGAAGGAAACTGTTAAGTTATACATGTATAAGTTTATTATTCTAACGTAGTTGTTTGTAGCTTGGTACAGAAGATATCATTGTATACGAGAGGAGTCCAACTGTCCCGTGAACTATGGTAACATGTAAGTACAAGGCCCCGTCCAAACCCACGGGACAACGACACGAGAGTTCATGTAGGTGTCTTTTAGTGACCATCATCGTGCCACTTTTAAAACATTCCATACCAATCTACCCCATTAACCCCGTGTAATGTATTATATAGATTATAATTATCGGACTTGCCGAGAACATGGATATAAGTTGTTCATATAATCAGGTTTAGGATATAAATAAGTAGTCATGTAATCAAGTCAAGTTATAGCCATGGTTCGGTCAAGTCAAGTCATGTTTGCATGTTGATATTGTTCTAGTATTCAGGTTCAGGTTCACGTATACATGTTAGAGTTTGGATTCATGTTTGAATTAGATTCTGATTTGAGTTAGACTCAGATTTGATTTAGACTCAGATTTGAGTCAGACACTTTAAACCGATTTGGATCCTAAATTAGGTTCGGGAGTTGTCGGTATCTGCTGCACATGGACGGCAGGATTTGTGTTTTTTTCTAAGACAATTACCATTGATAACACCGTTAAGTTTTTCTACCTTAAATAGGCAGGCACTCACTTTCTCCGGCTTCCTGAGACTCAAGAGAATTAATCCCGCTTAAACATATATTTACTAAAGTCCTTAACAGTATTTTATATAACTCGAAAGGGTTTTATGAAAAATATTTTTATATAATTTCAAAATAAACCTCGAGAGTTATTTATATTATTTAGGGTTTTCATGGATGTGAATTTTAAAGATTTGAAGTATTTTAGTGATAAATACTTAGCTTGGATAGTTCTTGGTATTTTAGTGTAAAACTTGTATTTTGGATAACTTGAGGGTATTTTGGTGAAACTTGTCATTCTTTTATTTTTTAGAAAAACATGGAATTTTATTAAATTTGAAAATATGTAGTTTGATAATATATATATATATATATATATTATTAAAAATTAATTTTATTTATGTAGAAAATTGCGTTTTTCTTAAAAAATCGTATTAAAAATCTTTCGAGATCGAATGCTCCGTAAGGAGGTCTGCATCTTGCTCTACTAGCCCAAGAATGTGCGATAATCCGCACCATCCAATAGCGAGTTCCCCAAATGGGTTGTAGAGGCATAATCACAAAGAGTTTTGATATGCAATTCAAAAGAAAACCGGGTTTTTATACTGAATGGTATTTTCTTGTAATATTTTATTTGTAACAAAATATGTTCACAGAGTATCGTGCTATGGAAATCATGTGTGTTTGTGAGGGATAAGTTATTACCCCGTGAAGTTTTCTAAATGTATGTTTAAGTAAAGGAATATAAAATGACATATATAAAGTTCATGGTATTTTAATGTAAAAGTTAAATTAAAGTTATATTTCATGATATTTTTGAGTGAAAGTTGGTTCTAAATATCAGTTTTATGTTAACAAGCAAGGTGTAGAAATATGCATGAGCAATACTTAAGGAAAAGTGTATATTCAAGATTTTAGAATAAAATGTCGGTATTAACTCCACTTATCGACATATTTTGGAAAAAGAACTTTTCAAGGAAGGAGAAAGGGAATTGAAAGAGACTTACGAGTTGTTTTGGTTAAGAGGAGGTAGATGGTGAATAAGTTGTTGTCGTGGTGTCGCAGGGTCGCCGGAAAAGTCTCGATTCCTCGCCGGAAGTTGATCGTTGGCTAACTCCACTTGTACTCTTCTTATACTTAGGAAAATTTGAGAGTTTTGGATAGAATTTTTAGAATGAGGAAGGGCTAAGGCATGGGGTAATATTTATAGTGTGGAATTAGGGTTTTGAAATTAAAAAGATAAATTAAAATGCATTAAAATGTAATAAATGGGGAATTAAGGGGTCTCTATAGGCCAAGAGACTTGTGTGCAAAGCCCGGGGACTTTTACCCACGGTTGACCCGTCAACGCCGGTATTATTGGGTGTTTGGCCGATCGTTTATGGGAGATGGGCCGTAGGATTTGTGCCACGTGTTTCTCTCTGTATAAATACCCTTCTGCATATGTTTATTTATTCAGACTTTTCATTTTTATGTGCATTGCACGTGTAAATTTTTGGGCTTCCAAAAAGTTTAAAATAAAAAATCAGAAAAAATAATGTGTCTGATGGGATTCGAACACAGGGGCTACGTCACAGCAGTGCAAGGCTTTACCAGTGAGCTACAAGTTATTTCTTGTTGTTTTTAAATAAAAATAACTTATAAATTGTACCCAGGCTTATAAACTCCTTTCTGTACATTAAATTGAAAAAATTTCGTACAGTAAATTCTGAGTCGTTACATTATACCCTCCTTATAAAAATTTCGTTCTCGATATTTACAATTACATAAGGACTAATTTAAAAATAAGTAAGGGTATGTTGCACGCATTTCGTCAAGTTATTCCCATGTTGATTTTCCTGGCGAATTTTTTCTCCACATCATTCGGACCAAATTTACTTCTTTGTTCCATAGTGTCTTTACCTTTCTGTTCAGGATCTCAACGGGTTGTTGTCCACAAGTTAGGTCTGTCTGTACAGTGAGCTTGGAGTGATCAAGGATGTGGCTGGGGTCGCTCACATATCTTCGAAGCTGGGATATGTGGAACACGTTGTGCACTCCTTCTAATGAGGGTGGTAGTGCTAAACGATATGCCACTTCTCTGACTCGTTCGAGAATGTCTAACGGTCCTATGTATCTCGGACTGATCTTACCCCTCTTGCCAAAACGGATTACTTCTCGGTTTGGAGAGATTTTTAAGAAAACATGATCTCCAGGTGTCGGCGTTTTGTATCTGCCCAATGCTTCTATCTGTCTTGGGCTATACGCATTCTTTCTTTGATCATATGAACTACATCCACAGTTGCCGCGATCATCTA
This sequence comes from Agapanthus africanus, assembly GCA_030015575.1. Classification (NCBI taxonomy): domain Eukaryota; kingdom Viridiplantae; phylum Streptophyta; class Magnoliopsida; order Asparagales; family Amaryllidaceae; genus Agapanthus; species Agapanthus africanus. Next base: position 733,717,459 of record CM057341.1, on the reverse strand, counting down.
TGGTCCTAGGAGTTCCCGATCTCCGATGTTATCCCAACTTGTGGTGATCGACACTTTCTTCCATAGAGTGCTACGAATGGTGTCATTTCAATACTCGCCTGATAGCTGTTGTTGTATGAACACTCCTTAAGGTGTAGGTGATCTTCCTACGAACCTCCGAAATATTGTTGGATATAGTGCCCTCAAAGTCAATTATTGGATCGCAGGTACGTGATTGCAATGATTGAGACAGGACCTATACCGATATGACAGTCTTGCTCGAGATGATAGTATGCTGTCTGGTTTGACTTTATCATCGTTTACATACTTTAGTTCACTATTGCATGATGATAGAGCCTATAGGATTCTTGCTTGACTGCCAGCAGTATGATGGTGATCATATACGTGGGAGCTGAGGTCTATAAGCACATCCTTAAAAGTGTCCCTAGTCGTGAGAGTTTCGAGACAGGGCATCGATACTCCAGAGTAGACTAGTGTATACAGTTGTGACCCCGACGAGGGGCAGTGGCCGGTCTCACAAGCCATTGGTGTCAGTTGGTTCACCTAAGATGTATACAGGTGCTCATTGGGTTATGAGTACACCGGACATGACTCGCCGGGAACCTGCTAGTTGGTATTATACCTAGCGTCAGATAGCAGTTCCCTGGTGACATGTGTACAGGTTAGTTCATCGACCTGAGGTCGTCATTTGTCTCATGTGAGTTCCCACTGTGCTTTGATTTCTACCCTACCACGGCTCAAAGGAGTCGTGCAAACAGGTATTTTTTGGGTATAGTCCCGAGCCACATGGAGGCAAGTGAGCGGATCGGCAGGGGATTCGTCTCTCCCGGTATTGGGGGTGAGATCGCGCTGTGTCTAGGAGAGCCATTACACAAAGCCCTCGGCCGAGGCAGGAGATTTACTGGTAGGTACTCCAGTAGTATCTCAGGGTGTTCTAGGCTACTCTCTGACACGACTTATACCGCTATTGTGGGTCTGACGTTACCAGCCCCCTAGGCCGATATGCGATACTTATAGACGAACGGACCGGACTGTATGTATATTGTCACTGTTAGGCTCAGTAGGGTTTCTGGATGAGTTCGCTCGTCAGCTTCCCTTCCAATCAATACATAGGCAACCGTTACGTACAGTTAGTACCTCTGACGTGCTAGTGGTTATACCCAGTGCCAGTGTGTTGATGAGTCATTAGAGTCCCCCACAGACAGTTTCCCAAGTTCGGGCAAAACGTTGTAGAGGCCGTATGGTTTTATGGCAGGGTTCGGAAAATGCACGTGAGTTTACGCACGTGTCATATTTCGGGAAGATAATACTGGTGGGCTTTGGTTTAAGCCGGATCCGAGTATTATACTGTGTAGATATAATATCTTTGTCTCGGTTGCATTTGTATTCGATCGTAATACAAATACGGGTATGTTTATACTGTTACGGGGTTATCCTGAAATTCGTTTCGGGATCGCTTTTGGAAGTTGCCAGTTTCCAGTTTTCTATCACCCGTATTTAACATTCGGTTAAATACGGATTTATCTTTTCTTCATGAGGGTGAGTCATTTGGTGAGTCATGAGGTGAGTCGTGACTCTAGAAGGTTCTAGAAATGATGATTCATTGTTAGCATTAAATGAATGATGACCGAGGTTAATGATTCATGTATGCATTAATGATAAATGCAAGGTGTATTATTGACTCATCATACTCATTTAATGCTTGTGTTCATTCCCCCCCCGACCTTATCAAGTGGCCGGCCATTATATGGTGCCCTCTTGATTGATTTTTCTCACACTCTCATTTTGGAAATATGATATGAAATATTTGCTAAGTTTCCAAGCTCATTTTTCATCACCCGATTCGAAAAGGCAACTTCATTAACCGTTCATCCATACCTTTGGATGTAACGAGACAAAATGTTCTACTCATTCTCTACATCAATCTTAGTCATCTCTTTTAGCAAACTTGATGACCGAGTTGCCTCGGTTCAGAGGCGGGAGCCCGTTTAAAGATCCGTCGATGTGGTGCCACCTGGACGAGAAGACTGGAGATTCAGGAGATCGGAGCAGCCGCAACAAAGTATGGGATGATGGTTGAAGACCGAAGGACTCGGATCGTTCGGTATAACATTTTTACCCACTTTGTAGTTTGTTGGTTTAGCTTTAATGGAAGATCCGGGTTATAGTATACGATAGCGCCAGTCAAAAAGTTTTTGTTCCGCATTTGGCGTCTGTTAGACGGCCGGGGTGCTACCGTGTACTTACAGTGGTATCAGAGCCTCACCATTAAGCTTTACTAACTTGTGCTAACGCGTTTAAAATATCGATCGAAATTTTTTTTCAAAACTGCAATTTCTATGTGAAAAGTTTCTGTCGATTTTAAACATGGTCTAAAAATTATTTTGAGCATCTCAGAAAAACGAGCAGACTTTTTTAAGAACACTGGAGAAAAACGACCCCCTGTTTCGACCGTACGGAAGCGGAACCGCCGCCAAAGCCATGCTTTGGCCGCGGATCCACGGCCGTCTTGGTGAATCAAAGGGCCATTTTTCTTCTGGAGGGTCTACATGGAAAATTATTGTTTCTGGCATATTTCTTTTGGGCCCAGATTTTGTTACTGTACAACAGATGCACGTGGGGCCCACTCCGGGAAGTTTTGTCGATCGAAATTTTAAACTTGTTAGTATGCAGTATTTACATTATATCTCCGACCGGGAATGTCATTTGAGCGGTAAATTGCGTCTAATTATTATAGCTCTTTTAGACGGATTTGCGAACGTGACATTCGCGTTGATGTTCTATGTTGTGCTGTGATGTTGCGGATATGTCGTGGTGTATAGCAGTGTGCAATGGTAGTGCTGTTTGGATTTATTTGTACATTTGATATTGCGGGGCGAGCGTCCAACATGTGGACTGCCGTCACTGCCAGTTTGTATAATATTCTTTTGGGGCACGACCGGGCTGAGGTCGATGTACCCATTGTACATATTTTTCATTTCTGTACTAGGTTTACCCCGCGACGGAGTGCCCGGATAGCCGGGTTCTGGAGGGCAACGGGTCCGTATCTCATGGCTTTGAGAGGCTGAGGGGACTCACTCTAGAATTGACAGACTATTTTCCGCACTCGTAGGGGGTACAGGTCGACCCAAGGAGGGGTGCTCAAGTTACCGGATTCCGTGAAGTGCCGGGTGGTCCATTCATTTTGCTGTAGGGGGCTGCCTCGCTTCAGGTTTTGGCGGGTAACTTGCCGCACCCGTAGGGGTCTAGGTTTCATTGCACGGGCTATCCACACGACCAGGGGAACGTCGGGTTTCAGTAGCGGCTCTGTGAAACTCGGGGATCCCAGATTATCTGTATTGTTCTGTGATGCTTATTACTTTTCTGTAATGTTGCATATTATCACGCCTGGAGCGATTATTGTATATTGGTATATATACTGTTAGATGTTGTATATGTTTTATACCCGCGCTAGTCCAGTCCCCGCTCTGTCGTTAGTTAAGTAACCTAACGGGTGATGATGGGACCCTGTGGCGAATGCGGATGGCATATACGTACATTTTATTTTTCGTTCTTGTCTGGTGTGATTGATTGATGGGACTGCATTGATTCTTATCAATGCAAGGATAAAACAAACCTATATTTGATGTTGTTGGAATAAATTTTAAAAGGTGTTAATACAAAAATGTTTCCTTTTGTTTTGCATAGCGATATTTAGTTAGAATATCCTGCACCTCATTCGACGAGGCAAGGGCCGAGATCTCTTCACTGGGAGTGACCCCTTGGGCAGAAGTTTACGTCAGGGTAATAACTTCACTATAGTCGATTACAAGTTGCTTTGCATCGCGGTATTCAGTTAGAATATCCTGCACCTCATTCTATGAGGAAAGAGCCGAGATCCCTTCACCGGGAGTGACCTCTTTAGCAAAAGGTTTTCGCCACTATATTTTTATAAAAAGCTATCAAGTTCCTTCAGCGAGATCAAGTTCATTACGTTAAAGGTTTTTCGCCAAAAACCAGCCGTAGCCCTCCGTCATTTCTTTTGGGTATTCAGTATTATTCAAGCTATGTATTTTGACCAACGCCAAGGCATAGTGTTTGGTAGCTGCTGGGTATTCATTTGTTGCATAGATAGATGAGTTGGTTTGGGACAGTCGTTCTGCTATTTTGGCCAACGTCAAGGGCATGTGCGGGTAGGTTCAAATTGACCTGGATAATGACCGATAGAACTTGGCATGTGACTTATGACATTTTGACCAACGCCAAGGTCATAAGAGCATGGGGCAAAAATTCTTATCGGGAGTTTCTAAAGAAACTGAAACTTGCCAAGTATGCGCATACCTTCTGGAGTATGATAACATGAGTGGATTCCTTCACGTTATCATGCGATGATAGTTAGATCCCAATTCTCACTGATGAGTTGGTTTACTCTTCGGGTGATCCCGATTGATTCTTCTTTCAGGTTTGGAGGAGAATTTGACGAAACGATGGGAGGTTTCCTGATTAGATAAAGTGATAACCATTCTGATCTAGGTTAGAGTGCACGCAGAGTGTTTCTTTTCTTTCTCTCTTTGGCAGCGACTTTTGACCGACCCTAGACTATGACTCAGTGACCAAGTTAACCGAACCTTCTTAATATACTGACTTTTGGATTGTCTAAGTTGCATAAGTCAGTGCCGCTCCTTCTTTTACCCTTTGCATTTCTCAGAACACCCCGTATTACTACGGATATCCACTTTTATTGGATAGATCCATCGTATGGTTATATACGAACTCGAAGGAATTTCTTCGAGGATGGATCCAGGTTCAGGAGAAATTGAATTGGTTTATTCAGTTGTCTTTTATTATCACCTTCTCTCAGGTTGCGAGGGCTCCTTAGTTTAGGAGAGTACACATATTACGCTTCTTGGATAGTCTTATCCCAAACCATAGGCTGGTGCCGAAAGGTAGGGAATGAAGAAAACCAATTAGCCTAAGTAGGGTGTACAGAACGTAATAACTAAAGACAAAATAAAGGGATTAAAAAGAGGGCAAAGTAAATTGCGACTGCTATCTTTCACGACCAAACCACGTACTTCATCGCCACTCCTACTTCTCCTTTGCTTTTTCCCCCCAGTTCGGGAGAAATAGAATAAGGTATTTGTTCCCCTCCGAAAGACGGCCGACGACGCGAGGACGTCTTGCCTGAGATTCGGGACAGATGCTATATGGTTTTATTCGTCTACCTCTCCGAGGATGCCAAGTTGATTTATGGCACCGTATATCAGAGGTTTAGACGGATGCGGCCGATGTAGCAGACTTCGTCAGATTCCCCCTCGCTAGAGGGGTTTTTGATTGTGGGGACGCTCTTCCCTGCAGGCGCAAGCCCCTGCAGTTAATTACGCTACCGCGTCGCGGTAACCACTTTCTCCTTCTCCGGAATTTCACTTCGTGTCGTGTGTGTTTGTTTTATTTGTGGTTGCCCGTGGATTGTATACGGAGACTGAGTAATGTCGTCGCCCGTAGGACGTGGATTAGTCCAAATCCGTATTTACTTAGATTTGGGTTTGGTGTTTTTAGTTTAAGGATACATTAGCCATATTGAGGCTAAGATCAACTTAAACATCCGTTAAGGATACGTTAGTCCTGTTTTAGACTAAGATCGACTTAACGTGGTGATCCATTTAATATATGGCCGTCGGGACTCGTCACCTCTCTGACGTCGTTGAAGGATTACAACGACAGGTGTCAGAGGAGTTCGGAGATATACCCTTGAACCAAAGTCGATTTGGAGTTTTATAGTCCATTTGAATATTTAAGGATGCGTTAGCCGTGTTTGGGGCTAAGATCAACTTAAACGGGACCGTTTAGATCCGATAAAAGAGCATTTGGAGGCTCTATTGTTCCAGTTTAGGGACGTAGTGGTCCATGTTCCAGTTTAGGGACGTGGTGGTCCACCATTAGTTTAAGGACGTTTCGGTCCGATATTAGTTTAAGGACGTTTTGGTCCAATATTAGTTTAAGGACGTTTCGGTCCACCCCGCAGTCCATATACGTATGTGGTCGTCGGGACCCGTCACCTCTCTGACGTCGTTGAAAGATTACAACGACAGGTGTCAGAGGAGTTCGGAGATGTACCCTCGAACCGGAGGTAAATTGATTTAAGAGAGCAATCTTGCTCAATCAATTTAATTTGAGGACTTACGGCCAAAATTGGGCTAAGTCCAGTTGAAAATGTTTAACATTTTATTTGCTTTTGCATTACATTTCTTTTTATTTTTATTTGGGCTCTACCCATAAAGGATGCAGAGCATCAATTTGTTTTGGGCTCTGTCCATTTATAAATGATGCAGAGCATCAATTTTACTTGGGCTCTGCCCCTTTTTATTGCTTTGCAATTTATTTTGGCCTGCTAGGTCTTTTTGACTTGGGCCTGGCCCTTTAACAAAAGAAATGCATTGCATTTTTCTGGCGCTTTGCGCCAATCAAAGAGCGCAAGCGCTTGTGGTGAGGACACGTGTCATGCAAGCGCAGTGCGCTACGCCAGTGCGCTGTGCTGCTGACACGTGTCACGTTCTGAGAAGCGCAAGTGCAACAGCGCAGTGCGCTGTGTCAGTGCGCTGCGCTGTTGCGCTGCTGACACGTGGCGCTCCCTGGTGACTTGCGCCAACAGGAGCGCAACAGTGCAATTTTTCAAGTGCAAAGCACTGTTAACTTGAGAATTTTTTAGATTCCAGAACCAATGGTTCATAAAAGAAGTGCAAAGCACTGCTTGCTTTCTTGATCTAATTTAGATCAAAGAAAAAACAAGTTTTTTCTTATTTCAGGAACCAGAGATTCATAAAAAGTGCAAAGCACTATTTTTATTTTGTTTTTTTATTAAAGATCATTGATCTTGTTTTTAGATCCATGATCTGTTCATAAGAGAATTTTCTCTTTTTCTAAAGGCTTTTTACCTTTTTTGTTCTTGAGGATTTCTCTCCAATTCTTCAGAGCTCTCTCTGTTTAATTTCTCACAAAGTGTTGATGCCTTTGAATTGAGGTCTAGGGTCTTTTTTATAGTGCCCATAAATTAGTTAGAGAGATCTTTCTCTGAGTGATTTGGGGAATTTTCCCCACAGTTGGATCTTCGATCCAAGGGCTTCTGTTTTACAGAAGAAAATCTTCTTGTTTTAACAAGAACAGAAAGATTTCTTTAAAATCTTAGTTCTGTTTGGCACAAATGCCCCAGTGTGTGACACGTGTCGAGCAGCGCACAGCGCAGCGCAACTGCGCTAGCGCACCTGCGCTGACACGTGTCGCGCAGCGTAACTGCGCTAGCGCAACTGCGCTGACACGTATCGCGCAGCGCAGTGCTTGCGCAACTGAAGCGTTGCTTCCTTTGATTTTGCTTTAAACAGAGTTTTGCTCTGATTGAGTGCGCTGCTTTGGGCGCTGCGCTGATGTATCTGCGCCTGACACATGGCGCGTTGCGTCCGGGATTTGAAGCGTTGCTTCAAATTTTGAATTTTGAATTTCCAACAGAGCTTTGCTCTGATTGGGGGAAACAAATACCCCCCTACCGTTGCGCTCATGTGGCACACACGTGAGTGCAGCGGTGGCAAGCTCCTGACCGTTGGATCAAGGGGTGAGCTGAAGGGGCGCAAGCGCCTTATAAATAGGACCTCTGGCCTTAAAAAAAATCTTCACCCTTTTTCAAGATTTTTTTATTTCAACAGAGCTTTACTCTTGCTTAAGAACTTCAGAGCTTTGCTCATTTCCAAAGTTAGAAACTTTAGGTAAAAATTAATTTAAATCAAATTAATTTAAATTAATCTTAACCAAAGAGTTTTGCTCTCACAGATCTTTTGATCTAAAGAGATCCCCATTGGGGTTTCATAAACAGAGCTTTGCTCTCAAAAACTTATAGATCTGCAGAGATCTTGTTCATGGGTTCTAGCAGAGATCTGCAGAGATCTAAAGAGATCCCCATTAATGGTAGCAAGCTTTCTTCTTGTTGAAGAAGAAGAAGAAGAAGAAATAGAATATGATAAGATTAATGAATAAAGGGAAAATAATGTGAATCTTATCATAATGCAACCTTGGGTTAGTTTAACAAGTGTAGAGAATAAACTAGGGTTAGGTGAATGGTTAGGTTTAGGAAAGAAACAAAGTGGTCAAAGCTTCATGAAGCTTCAAGGTCAAAACAAAAGATGCCACCATTTTGTTTCTTGCCCAAAAATAAACAAATAAATAAATAAAATGAATAAGTGAATAATTCAAAACCCTAACCATTCACTTAACCATGGTCTAAAGTAAACATACACCCAAGCTTGCATGTATCATCAAACATGATACAAACTTGTGCACAAAAATATATCACATATACAATGTGCACAACAAGTGAGAAAATCCATCTTAAGTGAACCAATACTAGTTAATGCAAAGTAATATATCAAATATATAATTATGCATTAAATCATTAAATCAACACTTGATTTAACGATCCGGTCATATCGCATAAGACCGACTGATATCTAATGTATCGGCTTATCGAATCAATCCTTGATTCGATAACTAGGTTATATCGCATACAACCAATCGATACATTCATCGTGAGAATAGAATACGGTATCACATACACGCATTATTCTCGGTCCCGCACATATCTCATATGCGCTCCTATTTCGTTTCGCTTGAGCCAGGAAACCTCTGTGTAGGACTCTAAAGACTCGTCAATACGCCGGCAGCAGGTGATGATCATATCAAACACCCACAAGCTGCAAGCGGTCTGCTAAACGTAACGGCCACCCGGGTATTGAGCGATCAGAAGATCGACGAGCAAGCCCGCTCACACTCCTGTGAATCCAACCAGTAACACTTACCGTACAGTCCGGTCTCGTCGTCTGATATGTCGCATATCTCGCCTAGGGGTGGTAAACGTCAGACCCCAATAGCTCGATAAGTCGTGTCGATATGAGGTCTATAACAGTTCGAGAAACTACAGGTAACACTTACCAGTAAATCTCAGCAACCCTGGCCAGGGATTTCCGGTAATAGCCAATCGAACACAGCGCAACATCAACTCCCTATACCGGGAAAGACGAATCCCCTCCTATCGCTCATTGCCTCCATGTGATTCGGGAATGTACCCAAAAACCACCGTTTTGCATGCCCTCTTGGACGTGGTAAGGTGGAAATCAAAGCACAGTGGGAATCACACAAGACTCTATAACGATCTCGGGTCTACAGACTAACCTGTACCAGTGTCACCAGAGAACTGCCATCTGACGAAAGGTATAATACCATCTGGGAGTTCTCGGCGAGTCCATCCAGTGTACCCAGTCTCCACTGAGCACCCGTATATCATCTCTGATGTCAAACACCAATGGATATGGGATCATCCATTGCCCATCTGTATGGGTCGAGAAGGTATACGCTAGTCTACTCTGGTATATCAATGCCCTGTCTCGATACACCCACGACTAGGGATCTTGAAGGATGTACTTATGGACTACCATGTCCCCATTAGTATGATCCGCATCATAGTCCAGGTAGTCAAGTACACATCCTAAGGGCTTTACCAACATGTAACTGTCACGACCCGAAAGAGCACGTGACTGGCCCTTGAATCCTATGAAGTCTATAGGACTCCATCTGATCCAAGTAAGCCAAAAGCCCAGAAATCTAAAACCATTTAAGGAGTAAATAGGGAAAACTAGTTTTAAGAGGTAAAGAAAACATGTTTGAAAATCAGTTTTAAATAACTAAGTCGAATATGAATATTTAAAATGTGTAATTTTTCCTGAAAATTTCGGCAGAGTTTCCTTTGTAAAAACTGGCCCCGAACGGGGTACAACAAGAATAATATATATGACATGATAAAAGACATCCCCAAGCGGGGGCTAGCTCTTCGTCAATCGACGGTCACAACCACATAAGCAATAACAATATACAACGCCAAAGGGCGAGGATCTAAACTGGAAAGAAACTCAAAAACAGCCAGAAAACCGCAATACTACAAGCGCGACTCTAAGGTCGAAATAATAAAACACTGTTTTCTAAGTCTGAAACAATATACAAGTTTTGGTTGATGGAAATTCTAGATACAATAAATAATACATGAACAATGGCGGTTCTGATACAAAAGAACCCACCTACCCAAGCAAGTCACCCATAAGGAAGCAGTGTGCCAGAAATGCCGCTATGGAACCTGTACGGCAAACCTGCAAGAACTGGGGCACAACGGGGGTGAGTTGCCAACTCGTGAATAGAAAATATCTACAAGCAGAGATCGAATGCATGACCCATCCTAGGTCAATACGATCAGAAATAAATAAACCTCAATATGAATAGAGCTGAAGCATGCTAAACTGGCAAGGAAAACTCTATACATGAGTGTAGTGCCAAGTGCTTGTGCTAGTGCCTCAGGTAAAAGCATGTCATGAATATGAGGTATGATCAATGTAATCAAATCTGTATACACGTGGATCCCATCCACTCGTCACCCACTGACAATAACCATCATGCAAGTAAATATCATAAAACCTGTGCATGGAAATATGAGGATATAATCCACCCGTGTCCCTCGCGACACGTCAAAATCATGGAACCGGAGTGCCCAGCATCGGCACTCGAAAACATCATGAAAACTGTGCCCAGCATCGGCACGTAAATCCTCATATATCGGGCTCTGTCAGTCCGGATCGGCCCTCGGGCTCTATCTGCGGTGTCGGCCCTCGGCCCCGGCAGTACGCCCAAATCCATCTATCGACTCTGGTCAGTATCCTCCGGATAACCGCCAGGTCCAACCAATCACCGGTAGGTACTCGCCCGCCTCCAGGCTCAATCGGCAAAGCTCATCGATCATCTTGCCGAGGGGAACCATACCGGGTCCACCATGTACCCGCAATCGGCTCGTCCACTCCTCGATTCGGGTTTCACATGTCGCTCTCAGCACCGAGAAAACACATGGTGGACGCCCTGAAATATCATATCAAGGGTAACCGGGTTTTTAAAGCAATGACATATTCTCTTTGAAACACCCTCGGTTCCCAAATCCAGAAATATCATAGAAACAACATATCTCAATGCGTATAATCAAAAAGCACGAAGTATGCGACATGTAAAGGAAGGTGTGCACATCATCATGTCATGCAAGGATCATATACTGAATGCAATAGTACTACAGTGTAGTGACATGGCAATTATCGATGATGAGTGTGTGAGCCGGCAATAAGTGTACGTGGAACATATGCATCATCGATAATGGTGCTGGTGTCCTAGCAGCATGACTGAATATAACAACAATACAAGCGATGCAATGCAAATAGCAGGAATATGCGGAAACGAAAGATCAACGCAAAAGTACAGAACATGCCCCAATAGATATGTCATGCAACCTTGCCTTTTGAAACAAGACGAATCAGGGCTTTTAGTAAAATAAGGGCTACGGTGTTTTAAGAAAAGATGCATCATTTGAAAATATCCGTATAACCCCTCTACCTATCTTTAAAATATCCCCGATTCGTTAGTTTGAAATAGGTATGACTCGGTCTAGTCTAATGTCTACCAAGTACCTAGACAGGAGGGGTATGAAACCACCTAATCTGGGTCAATGTATATAGATATGATAGTCGGTGATCTCGCCTCAATAACATATCGTAAGATATCCTCGAGTCATGAGTGCGGATCTATCATCAATATTGGCTCGTACGGTAGATCTTCGTACGGCATCCCAATAGCTGGGTAGGGGTCAATATCACACTATCTCATCACATATCAGGTATCACTATCATCAGATCGCATAATCTGGGGTACTACTCTAAGTCTAGTACAAATCGATACCATCTATAAAAATATGAATGCGGGTAAAGTACATGTCCAAAGGCCCGCTAAAACTATCATATCGCACCTCAAAGACACGCTATGTCACATCGCCGATCTCACGGCCTCACATCAAGTATCATCTCAAACCCACGTATCATCCTCAAATCCCGTATATGAACACATAGTCCCATATCCACGTGTAGATATACGCACCATCAATGAAAGAATGTATGCAAGTATGTGTGTAAGTGTGAGTGCAACCACTACTCTAGGTTTCGCACTATACTAAACCAATATATTCTTATCAATAATCCTAAACAACGCATAATAATATATACGTGTGTATACGTATTCGTATACAGCACCACGGACTGCGGGGGTGCTATACGCCATCCACCCGACTTCTCCCCGTAGATATAAATCTACTCACCTGGTCTTCGCTTTCTGAAATCGATGACGCCAAGCTCTTTCACCTCGGAATCCTTGCGAGGGTACCTAGAATAATAAACAGTCGCAATACGTATTAACATCAAGGCAGAAAACAGATACAGCGCACGGTGTGCTCATAGGTTGGAACCTATGGCCCAAACATGCAAATCCAACACTTAACCCCTGTTGTCGATGTATGAACACCCGACAACCAATTACAAATCCAAATACCAAGAAAGTGCATTTAAAAATACGGAAAACATCGCCTAAAACACCCCAAAATGCCTCCAGATTTTCCCCAGATGACCATTAGCCAAAACTATATATAGGAGGGGTCTAATCTAGTGCTAAATGAGCCCTGGAACAAAAATGGAACCATTCCCCTCTACTCTGGCCGCAAATTGCGGCCAGAATGATGAAATTTGCGGCCACGGTTTGGAGTTAGGGGCTCGGGTCTTGGTGGTAGCTTCCTAGGTGCCTGCACGACTCACTGTCAGCTCAATTTTATTTTTGGTGCCCCCGGGTTGCTCCAGATTCCAGAACACCTTCACAGATCCCACAAATCGACATGAAAAGTTCCATAATTCCGTATTTTTGGGTTTCAGGTTGTGCTAGGTCAGGGTCTTGGTCAATATAGGGTCTAAGGTTACCATTAGAGTCTAATTGCACAGCCATATCTCAACTTTACCCTAACCCTCTCTAGTTTTGTCCAAAGTGCACAAAATCACACGATATCGATATGAAACTTGAATTGAAGCTTAAGCACAAGAATTAACACTCTAATTGTGAAGAAATTACCTCATAAGACCCTCAAGAATCCTCAACAGCGCCAAAACGAAAGCTTGCTTGGTCCATTGCGTAGATCTTGGGCTTGTGTGCATTTTTTGTGAAATGAGTGTGAGGTTTTAGTGATATTTTAGAGGTGAAATGAGGGCTTGAAGGTGGAGGAAGGGAGAGGAAGCAGCAGCTGCAGGAGATGGGGGAGGAGAGGGAGAGAAATGAGTGTGGGGATCTAGCCAAATGGCTAAGTCAAGGGGTCAAAAGGGACCATACCTCTCTCTCTCTCACCATACCTCATTATCTTATTCCTTTCTCTTTTCTTTTCCTTTTCCTTTTTCTTTTCCTCCAAAACCCTTCTCACAAGAATAGTAGCCCCAATAACATGAAAGAAAATGCACAAGTGTGATAAAAATGATATGTGCAAGTTTTGCACAAAAAGCCAAAAATCCGATTAGCGATTTTTAATCGCGATTAGCACTAAATTAGTATATAAATGCTCATAAAAACTTAAAAATGACAAAATTCCATAGAATACATTATTTTAGAATTTTCCATAATTTTCCATAATTTTTCTCCATTTATTTGTATTTAATTATGCCGGAATATTAAAATATTCATTAAAATAATATTAAATTATAAAAATTCCCAAAAATAATATTTTATTATTTTGAAACGTTACAGTAACAGAGAGACAATCAGTGTACACGTTAAGATAAAGAGCAACCAGATAGCATACTATCATGTCGAGCAAGAAAGTCCTCCCTATATATGTCCAAGCATCCACTACAATATACATCATATGTATAGTAATGGCCTCTAGGGCATACATATAACTAACAATCTCCCACTTGCACTAGGGCCATCTGATAGCAGTGGTTGTAGTATCTCATACTCAACCATCCCATAAAAGTCTCTCTCTGGGAAAAGGCCTTTGTGAGTGGATCCGCCGTGTTGTCCTCTGAGTCTACTCTCCTAACCTCGATCACCCTGGAGATCAACCATCTCCATGATCAGGTGATACTGCCTTAGAATATGTCTGGATCAATGATGGGACGGACGTTCCTTGGCATAAGCCACAACTCCATTGTCACACAATGGGAGGAACTAAGTTCATCTCATGAACCAATATACACCCAGACTGCCTCTTTGGTAGCATCTTAAGTAGCGATGTATCTTGCCTTTAATCGTTTAGTATGCCATGGTATCTAGCTTGGAACTCTTCCAACATACCGTCCCTTTACTAAAGGTAAATACAATGCCTGTGACTGACATTCAGTCGTCCTTATCACTCTGGAACTTTTCCAGTGATTCTCCCCTGGATCAATTGATACCATCTCACTTCAACTAGTGAGAATCCTAACATCCATTTAGATCTATCTCATAGATCCAAAACCCAGGATTTAGTAGGTATCACTTTGATCTTATATGGAGAATCATTGTGATAAGTGGAGATTGACCGAGCGCAGCATAGGAAACTCCTTCCCCATCAAGAGTATGTCATCCACGTACTCTACGAGGATCGCCACCATACTCCCTACTACCTTTTTGTATATACAAGGTTCATCTACCATTTTGATGAAGTCAAACTATTTGACTACTACATCAAAACAGATGTTCCAACTCCGCGATACCTGCTTTATCCTATAAAGCATCTTGTACACGTTTCCGCTGCTCCCACTGTCTACGAAGCCCTCTGGCTGTGTACTTACAGACGCTCTCTTCTAAAACATCATTTTAGAAAAGCTGTCATGACACCCAACCACCAGATATCGTAGTCATGGTATGTAACCATGGCAAGTAGGATCTGGATGGACTTAAGCATAGGCCCCAGAAAAGGTTTCATCATTATCCACGCCTGGTTGATGACGAAAACCTTTAACAAGTCTAGCTTTGAAAGTCTCAACTTTTCCATCTACACCAAGTAATCTTCTCAAGATATACTTGCTCCTGATGGGGATTTAACCCTTCAGATATAGCAACCAAAGTCCATACTTTGTTGGTGTACATGGATTCCATCTCAGATCGCCAAGCATCCAGCCATTCTTACAGAGTCCCACTCTTGATGGCCAGCTCGAATTAGTTGGGTCATCATCTCATGATGCAGTCCTCGCTCCCACTGTCATAGAGAAACCGAAGTAACTCTCAGGTGGGTGAGGAACCCTACTAGATCGGCGGAGAGGCAGAGGTTCGTTGGAATCTACTGAATCCTTTGGTTCTATCAAATCATCAGCTGCAGTTTGTATAGCTGGAACATTTCCAGTTCTACATAACAGATCTTGCCTCGAGCTTGTCCGGATTTTGCTTTTCAGACATAGGCTGGACAACCCTAAATCTTAACTAACTTAAGATATAGACTCTTCCCTTTCTATATTACATATGAAGTGGTAGGCAACTGATTTGATTTGAACCCTTTTCAATAGGTATGCAGCTTCTCAAGTGCATAACTCCCAAAAGGAAATAGGTAACTCAGTAGTACTCATCATAGAGCACACCTTATCATATAGGGTATGATTGCTCCGTCCCGATATACCATCGTGCTATGGTGTATACGGAGGAGTAATGCTGAGATAGAATCTCATTCTCCTTTAGAATAGTCCAGGAATTCCGTGCTCAAGTATTCTTCTCCCTGATCGCATCAAAGGACATAATACTTATACCCTCATTTTGGTTCTCTACTTCTAACTTATATTCTGTGAATATCTCAAAACGTTCGGACCTGTGTTTCAACAGGAACATAGGTCTGAATCTCGAAAGATCATCAGAGAATGTAATGAAGTATAAAGAACCAGTCCTGGCATGTGTAGATAGGGGACCTTACATTTATCACGTATCAGTCCCAAGAGTTCACTAACTCTTTCTCTGTTTCCAGTAAACGGAGCTATGGTCATCTTATCTTTGTGACATGACTGGTAAGTTTCACAAGATGTAAATTCAAACTGATTTAAATATGTATCTTTATGTAACTTCATCTAGTCGGGTCGCATTGATATGACCTAGTCTACAATACCTCAAGAAGAATTCGTTCATTTCTGAACTCTTCCTCTTGTGTGTGTTCTGTATACTAAGAACTGTAGTTTGATTTAGAACATTAATGCTTTTAGATAACGTGCCTGAACCGATCAACTTTTGATATAGGAAATGTTCAAAACATTATCCAACAATACAAAATTATATCCTTTCTTTACTAATAAAGAGACTGATATGATTTTGTATATCAGGTTCGGTATCTAATAACATTCGTTCAGAATCAATGTATTGGTAATACAGGGTGACAGTGACCAACAGACTTGGCTGCAACACTTGCCCCGTTTTCTGCCTCATGAAACTTATCACCCGTTCTTAGTTCTCTACCTTTCTGTAGCCCTATGTAACATATTACATATCTGGGATCCTGATCCGGTATCAAATACCCAGGACGTAGAGAATAGAGAAACAGTTCTGTATAAAGAATACACCCGAAGATAATGCATCATATGCACTTTCTTCGTTTGGGCGGCACGGTAAATCTGGTATTCCCCAATTTCCTGCTCTGTCTTATAACAATTATAAGTTGGAGCGGGACCAACGTTCCCCAGCACAGTATAACAAGCGGGTTCAGTCAATACATCCGTATTATTATCTTGATTAAGACGTGATATGGTCGCTACCTGGAGAGAGAGAGAAGAAAACACTCTGCGTGCGCTCTAGCAAGATCAGATTGGTTATTGTTTTATCTAATCAGGATGGCTCCCACTGTTTTTTTATCAAATCTTCCTTCAAACCCTAAAAGGAAAGACTAGACGGGATTAATTACACGCTACAAGTTCGCCAATCTTTCAGCCAGGCCAGTGTCAGTACTTTGAGGGAGGTTCCCCGTGCTTTCGCACGGACCTAATTAAAGTAAACCTCGTTTTCCCAGAGGCGTAACCCCGTTGACACCTTTCTAGATGCCTACTTGATCGGCTAATTGTAATGTGTAAAACTCTCCCAGGAGTAAGAATTACTCGCAGCGGGTATCGGGATCTAACTATCTCATAGAAGGTATGCAATCTCAATGCAAATTTCAACACTTGAAATTCCCGATAATTTTACCCCTAGCGTCCTATGACCTTGACGCAGGCCAACAAACCATAGTGCGCTAGTCAAGTTCAACCCGTCATTTCCTGATTGAATTAAACCCACCCGCACGACCCTTGACGCAGGCCAACAAAGTCGCACGACTACCCTAATCCAATTTTCATCATATGCATAAGCAGATAAATACTAGTTAGCTACCGCACACTACGCCTTGACGCAGGCCAACAAATGTAGCACGAATACTAAGTACCACTTATCTGAAATGACGGAGGGCTACGACAGGTTTTTCTGAAAACCTATTGCGTAATGAACTTGATATCGTTGTAGGATCGAATGAATTTTGAAATGGAGTGTTTTTTAGGCTTTTCTAGTTTTGCTAAAGGAGTCACTCCCGGTGAAGGGATCGTCGGTCCTTTCCTCGTCAAATGAGGTGCGGGATATATCATATATATCACTGTGCAAAGCAGAAACTATAGAAGCTATCAAAAGACAAATCGAGTGTGTAGTATCTGCCAGTTATTGCTAAAGGAGTCACTCCCGGTGAAGGGATCTCGGTCCTTTCCTCATCGAATAAGGTGCAGGATATATCATATATACCGCTGTGCAAAGCAAGAACTGTAGCTACCTGTTTTATTTAGAAACTCAATTCCACAACATCTTAGGTTTCTTTTTCTTTCAGTAATCATATTAATGAAGTCCCATCATTTAAGTACATAAACATCACAGATAAATACGACGTACACTTATGCCATCAGCATTCGCCTCGATGTCCCCTCGTGCACCGTTAGGTTTGGTAACTAACGGCAGAGCGGGGCAGGGCTAGCGCGGGTGTAAAACATAAGTAACGTCTATATAATATATCATATATACTATATACTGTATCTATCACAGAACATCAAATGATCACATCACAGATATCGCAGCAGAAGAATCATATGAAATATTGGATATACTAGGACGTCCGTGTTTTCAATACGAGCCAGTATAAAACAAGGATTCCACGGTCGCGATGAATAGCCAAACCCACACCCCTAGACCCCTACGAGAGCGGCAAGCAACCCTACCAATTCTAGGGTTAGGAGACCCGAACTCGACTCCTCGAGTTGGTCTCCCACTGGACCCTAGAACCCGGTTACTTGTGCTCCCCTCCTTGGGTCTATCCTAGTGCGGAAAAGAAAATAATATACAAAAGGTGACAACATCCGCAACCTGGAAGTGCCCCAATAAAAGAATATTACATACAAGTTTTTACATGAATGAAAATGAAAAACACTCATCTCACATAAAACCCCCCGGCTATTCAAACACGACGATCCAATATAACATATCCAGCAACACATAACATCACATGTCATCAACGTAAGTAAATATGCCCATCCCAATTGTCGTTGACATATAGCAACGAAACCGGCGATATCACATATTACACTTACGGTCACAGAAAAGAAAGTGTAAAACTACAACAGTTGGAATCTGCAAACTCTTTAGACATCGCATGCCTAATCAAAATGAATTCCTTAGACATCGCATGCCTAACAATTATAAACCCCGCATTTTAGTCTCATTATCGAAAACACTTTTCAATATCAAGTCGGGCAATTCAACAAGATTCCCGACATCCTGATCGAATGCTCGTCGCAAACTTTAGTAGGCGTCCGCACCCCCGACGCCGTCGACGAAGTGCACCAAGGTGGAACACCGCTGCCGCGAGCACCCGAACGGATGCTTTCGGCGACGGGGTTCTCCTACAGTCACTTGGTCGGGGCTATGGGGCGTAGCTGTCTATTAAGTTTACCGGCGGGTATCCGCGTACGCTACGTGATTGCGACGGATTTTTGATCACATCAAAATTCCGTGGCAACCGATTAAGTGAGACTAAAGTGCTAGATTCATAACATTCATTCAGTTATCTCATAACTACTTGTGAATTCCAATTATTGTATCACATTCCGGATAAATAGAAAATGTTAAACTTTCCGATCGAACAATCGAACACCCAAGTTTTCCCGAAACAGCTCAACACATGAAATAAGTTTAAAAACATTCACTTCGTGCCTCAGTACCAACGGTCCAGCCGTAGAAGGGTCAAGCCAACGCCTCACATGTGGCACACCGTACTGCCCCAAACCCGAAAGTTCAAAGGGCAGTTCAAGACGGTCACATAATCGAGTTAAGGTTTGTTGTCTTCTAGAGGGACCATCGCGTTACTTGCACTACTTGGAACGTCATTAAACTACGGAAAGATCCAACACTTGGAAATTTCCCAACAGGGGAAAAAGTGGGTATTTATATCCGGTCGAACTTTTTAACATATTCTAAAATTACCCGGAAAAACACATAGACAAAGTTTGAAATTTCCGATCGAATCATCGAAGCACCAAAACACCCCAGAAAACTCAACTCTTGAGTGCAAATTAAAAATTACCAGAAAACTCAGCACCTGAAGTGACAAATTACTGTGCAAAACTTGAAAGCTGATCTCATCATTTGGCAGCGGAACCGCCATAGAAGCCATGCTTCTGCCGCGGTTCCGCCGCGCTTTAGGCTTATCATTTGGTCGTTTTTGCACCGTAATTCTTAGAATTTCCTGCTGAATTTTTAAAGAATTTTTAATCTGGAAAAAACCCAGTTTTGTAAAAATGTACAGAGAGGGGTCATTTTTAGAGTTTCGGGTTCGTTCGGGTTTCAAATTTCGTCTACGCATCGCCTAAGGCTCTAACTAGGCTCTGATACCACCGTAGGGTTCCTAGGCACACTAATAAGGTCTCACAAGGTATCAACCATGCCAATTTCAAATTTTTCCGGTGCCGAGAAACCCTAATGCGATCGTTATCTAGAGTTTAGGCGAAACTACAAGCTACAAAACTACTTTAGTGCTAAGTGAACGGAAATACAACCTTTGTAGATCCGGTCCTCCACTTCCATAGCTCCGCGTTGACGTCCCTTCGCTGCGATCATCGGATCCTAGACTCTCGCGGTGGTTTCGTCGAAGAATTGATCGGGCTAGGTCGTCAACTTCGATGCCGAAGATGATCTACGTCGAGGCAGCTCAAGATCAAGCTACAACTTCACCAAGTCATGAAACTTGTGAAGAAAACACCCTATACTACTTGGCAAGTGGTAGAGGATGAAGAAATAGGAAGTGGGTTCTCTTAAGAATTAGATTTCTCACTCTTTTTCTCATGTTGCCATTAATGGTAGCAAGCTTTCTTCTTGTTGAAGAAGAAGAAGAAGAAGAAATAGAATATGATAAGATTAATGAATAAAGGGAAAATAATGTGAATCTTATCATAATGCAACCTTGGGTTAGTTTAACAAGTGTAGAGAATAAACTAGCGTTAGGTGAATGGTTAGGTTTAGGAAAGAAACAAAGTGGTCAAAGCTTCATGAAGCTTCAAGGTCAAAACAAAAGATGCCACCATTTTGTTTCTTGCCCAAAAATAAACAAATAAATAAATAAAATGAATAAGTGAATAACTCAAAACCCTAACCATTCACTTAACCATGGTCTAAAGTAAACATACACCCAAGCTTGCATGTATCATCAAAAATGATACAAACTTGTGCACAAAAATATATCACATATACAATGTGCACAACAAGTGAGAAAATCCATCTTAAGTGAACCAATACTAGTTAATGCAAAGTAATATATCAAATATATAATTATGCATTAAATCATTAAATCAACACTTGATTTAACGATCCGGTCATATCGCATATGACCGACTAATATCTAATGTATCGGCTTATCGAATCAATCCTTGATTCGATAACTAGGTTATATCGCATACAACCAATCGATACATTCATCGCGAGAATAGAATACGGTATCACATACACGCATTATTCTCGGTCCCGTACATATCTCATATGCGCTCCTATTTCGTTTCGCTTGAGCCAGGAAACCTCTGTGTAGGACTCTAAAGACTCGTCAATACGCCGGCAGCAGGTGATGATCATATCAAACACCCACAAGCCGCAAGCGGTCTGCTAAACGTAACGGCCACCCGGGTATTGAGCGATCAGAAGATCGACGAGCAAGCCCGCTCACACTCCTGTGAATCCAACCAGTAACACTTACCGTACAGTCCGGTCTCGTCGTCTGATATGTCGCATATCTCGCCTAGGGGTGGTAAACGTCAGACCCCAATAGCTCGATAAGTCGTGTCGATATGAGGTCTATAACAGTTCGAGAAACTACAGGTAACACTTACCAGTAAATCTCAGCAACCCTGGCCATGGATTTCCGGTAATAGCCAATCGAACACAGCGCAACATCAACTCCCTATACCGGGAGAGACGAATCCCCTCCTATCGCTCATTGCCTCCATGTGATTCGGGACTGTACCCAAAAACCACCGTTTTGCATGCCCTCTTGGACGTGGTAAGGTGGAAATCAAAGCACAGTAGGAATCACACAAGACTCTATAACGATCTCGGGTCTACAGACTAACCTGTACCAGTGTCACCAGAGAACTGCCATCTGACGTAAGGTATAATACCATCTGGGAGTTCTCGGCGAGTCCGTCCAGTGTACCCAGTCTCCACTGAGCACCCGTATATCATCTCTGATGTCAAACACCAATGGATATGGGATCATCCACTGCCCATCTGTATGGGTCGAGAAGGTATACGCTAGTCTACTCTGGTATATCAATGCCCTGTCTCGATACACCCACGACTAGGGACCTTGAAGGATGTACTTATGGACTACCATGTCCCCACTAGTATGATCCGCATCATAGTCCAGGTAGTCAAGTACACATCCTAAGGGCTTTACCAATATGTAACAGAGAGACAATCAGTGTACACGTTAAGATAAAGAGCAACCAGATAGCATACTATCATGTCGAGCAAGAAAGTCCTCCCTATATATGTCCACGCATCCACTACAATATACATCCTATGTATAGTAATGGCCTCTAGGGCATACATATAACTAACAATCTCCCACTTGCACTAGGGCCATCTGATAGCAGTGGTTGTAGTATCTCATACTCAACCATCCCATAAAAGCCTCTCTCTGGGAAAAAGCCTTTGTGAGTGGATCCGCCGTGTTGTCCTCTGAGTCTATTCTCCTAACCTCGATCACCCTGGAGATCAACCATCTCCATGATCAGGTGATACTGCCTTAGAATATGTCTGGATCACTGATGGGACGGACGTTCCTTGGCATAAGCCACAACTCCATTGTCACACAATGGGAGGAACTAAGTTTATCTCATGAACCAATATACACCCAGACTGCCTCTTTGGTAGCATCTTAAGTAGCGATGTATCTTGCCTTTAATCGTTTAGTATGCCATGGTATTTAGCTTGGAACTCTTCCAACATACCGTCCCTTTACTAAGGGTAAAGACAATGCCTGTGACTGACATTCAGTCGTCCTTATCACTCTGGAACTTTTCCAGTGATTCTCCCCTGGATCAGTTGATACCATCTCACTTCAACTAGTGAGAATCCTAACATCCATTTAGATCTATCTCATAGATCCAAAATCCAGGATTTAGTAGGTATCACTTTGATCCTATATGGAGAATCATTGTGATAAGTGGAGATTGACCGAGCGCAGCATAGGAAACTCCTTCCCTATCAAGAGTATGTCATCCACGTACTCTACGAGGATCGCCACCATACTCCCTACTATCTTTTTGTATATACAAGGTTCATCTACCATTTTGATGAAGTCAAACTATTTGACTACTACATCAAAACAGATGTTCCAACTCCGCGATACCTGCTTTATCCTATAAAGCATCTTGTACACGTTTCCGCTGCTCCCACTGTCTACGAAGCCCTCTGGCTGTGTACTTACAGACGCTCTCTTCTAAAACATCATTTTAGAAAAGCTGTCATGACACCCAACCACCAGATATCGTAGTCATGGTATGTAACCGTGGCAAGTAGGATCTGGATGGACTTAAGCATAGGCCCCAGAAAAGGTTTCATCATTATCCACGCCTGGTTGATGACGAAAACCTTTAACAAGTCTAGCTTTGAAAGTCTCAACTTTTCCATCTACACCAAGTAATCTTCTCAAGATATACTTGCTCCTGATGGGGATTTAACCCTTCAGATATAGCAACCAAAGTCCATACTTTGTTGGTGTACATGGATTCCATCTCAGATCGCCAAGCATCCAGCCATTCTTACAGAGTCCCACTCTTGATGGCCAGCTCGAATTAGTTGGGTCATCATCTCATGATGCAGTCCTCGCTCCCACTGTCATAGAGAAACCGAAGTAACTCTCAGGTGGGTGAGGAACCCTACTAGATCGGCGGAGAGGCAGAGGTTCGTTGGAATCTACTGAATCCTTTGGTTCTATCAAATCATCAGCTGCAGTTTGTATAGCTGAAACATTTCCAGTTCAACATAACAGATCTTGCCTCGAGCTTGTCTGGATTTTGCTTTTCAGACAGAGGCTGGACAACCCTAAATCTTAACTAACTTAAGTTATAGGCTCTTTCCTTTCTATATCACATATGAAGTGGTAGGCAACTGATTTGATTTGAACCCTTTTCAATAGGTATGCAGCTTCTCAAGTGCATAACTCCCAAAAGGAAATAGGTAACTCAGTAGTACTCATCATAGAGCACACCTTATCATATATGGTGTGATTGCTCCGCCCCGATATACCATCGTGCTATGGTGTATACGGAGGAGTAATGCTGAGATAGAATCTCATTCTCCTTTAGAATAGTCCAGGAATTCCGTGCTCAAGTATTCTTCTCCCTGATCGCATCAAAGGACATAATACTTATACCCTCATTTTGGTTCTCTACTTCTAACTTATATTCTGTGAATATCTCAAAAGGTTCGGACCTGTGTTTCAACAGGAACATAGGTCTGAATCTCGAAAGATCATCAGAGAATGTAATGAAGTATAAAGAACCAGTCCTGGCATATGTAGACAGGGGACCTTACATTTATCACGTATCAGTCCCAAGAGTTCACTAACTCTTTCTCTGTTTCCAGTAAACGGAGCTATGGTCATCTTATCTTTGTGACATGACTGGTAAGTTTCACAAGATGTAAATTCAAACTGATTTAAATATGTATCTTTATGTAACTTCATCTAGTCGGGTCGCATTGATATGACCTAGTCTACAATACCTCAAGAAGAATTCGTTCATTTCTGAACTCTTCCTCTTGTGTTTGTTCTTTATACTAAGAACTGTAGTTTGATTTAGAACATTTAATGCTTTTAGATAACGTGCCTGAACCGATCAACTTTTGATATAGGAAATGTTCAAAACATTATCCAACAATACAAAATTATATCCTTTCTTTACTAATAAAGAGACTGATATGATTTTGTATATCAGGTTCGGTATCTAATAACATTCGTTCAGAATCAATGTATTGGTAATACAGGGTGACAGTGACCAACAGACTTGGCTGCAACACTTGCCCCGTTTTCTGCCTCATGAAACTTATCACCCGTTCTTAGTTCTCTACCTTTCTGTAGCCCTATGTAACATATTACATATCTGGGATCCTGATCCGGTATCAAATACCCAGGACGTAGAGAATAGAGAAACAGTTCTGTATAAAGAATACACCCGAAGATGATGCATCATATGCACTTTCTTCGTTTGGGCGGCACGGTAAATCTGGTATTCCCCAATTTCCTGCTCTGTCTTATAACAATTATAAGTTGGAGCGGGACCAACATTCCCCAGCACAGTATAACAAGCGGGTTCAGTCAATACATCCGTATTATTATCTTGATTAAGACGTGATATGGTCGCTACCTGGAGAGAGAGAGAAGAAAACACTCTGCGTGCGCTCTAGCAAGATCAGATTGGTTATTGTTTTATCTAATCAGGATAGCTCTCACTGTTTTTATCAAATCTTCCTTCAAACCCTAAAAGGAAAGACTAGACGGGATTAATTACACGCTACAAGTTCGCCAATCTTTCAGCCAGGCCAGTGTCGGTACTTTGAGGGAGGTTCCCCGTGCTTTCGTACGGACCTAATTAAAGTAAACCTCGTTTTCCCAGAGGCGTAACCCCGTTGACACCTTTCTAGACGCCTACTTGATCGGCTAATTGTAATGTGTAAAACTCTCCCAGGAGTAAGAATTACTCGCAGCGGGTATCGGGATCTAACTATCTCATAGAAGGTATGCAATCTCATTGCAAATTTCAACACTTGAAATTCCCGATAATTTTACCCCTAGCGTCCTATGACCTTGACGCAGGCCAACAAACCATAGTGCGCTAGTCAAGTTCAACCTGTCATTTCCTGATTGAATTAAACCCACCCGCACGACCCTTGACGCAGGCCAACAAAGTCGCACGACTACCCTAATCCAATCTGCATCATATGCATAATCAGATAAATACTAGTTAGCTACCGCACACTACGCCTTGACGCAGGCCAACAAATGTAGCACGAATACTAACTACCACTTATCTGAAATGACGGAGGGCCACGACTGGTTTTTCTGAAAACCTATTGCGTAATGAACTTGATATCGTTGTAGGATCGAATGAATTTTGAAATGGAGTGTTTTTTAGGCTTTTCTAGTTTTGCTAAAGGAGTCACTCCCGGTGAAGGGATCGTCGGTCCTTTCCTCATCAAATGCGGTGCGAGATATATCATATATATCACTGTGCAAAGCAGAAACTATAGAAGCTATCAAAAGACAAACCGAGTGTGTAGCATCTGCCAGTTATTGCTAAAGGAGTCACTCCCGGTGAAGGGATCTCGGTCCTTTCCTCATCGAATAAGGTGCAGGATATATCATATATACCGCTGTGCAAAGCAAGAACTGTAGCTACCTGTTTTATTTAGAAACTCAATTCCACAACATCTTAGGTTTCTTTTTCTTTCATTAATCATATTAATGAAGTCCTATCATTTAAGTACATAAACATCACAGATAAATACGACGTACACTTATGCCATCAGCATTCGCCTCGATGTCCCCTCGTGCACCGTTAGGTTAGGTAACTAACGGCAGAGCGGGGCAGGGCTAGCGCGGGTGTAAAATATAAGTAACGTCTATATAATATATCATATATACTATATACTGTATCTATCACAGAACATCAAATGATCACATCACAGATATCGCAGCAGAAGAATCATATGAAATATTGGATATACTAGGACGTCCGTGTTTTCAATACGAGCCAGTATAAAACACGGATTCCACGGTCGCGATGAATAGACAAACCCACACCCCTAGACCCCTACGAGAGCGGCAAGCAACCCTACCAATTCTAGGGTTAGGAGACCCGGACTCGACTCCTCGAGTTGGTCTCCCACTGGACCCTAAAACCCGGTTACTTGTGCTCCCCTCCTTGGGTCTATCCTAGTGCGGAAAAGAAAATAATATACAAAAGGTGACAACATCCGCAACCTGGAAGTGCCCCAATAAAAGAATATTACATACAAGTTTTTACATGAATGAAAATGAAAAACACTCATCTCACATAAAACCCCCCGGCTATTCAAACACGACGATCCAATATAACATATCCAGCAACACATAACATCACATGTCATCAACGTAAGTAAATATGCCCATCCCAATTGTCGTTGACATATAGCAACGAAACCGGCGATATCACATATTACACTTACGGTCACAGAAAATAAAGTGTAAAACTACAACAGTTGGAATCTGCAAACTCTTTAGACATCGCATGCCTAATCAAAATGAATTCCTTAGACATCGCATGCCTAACAATTATAAACCCCGCATTTTAGTCTCATTATCGAAAACACTTTTCAATATCAAGTCGGGCAATTCAACAAGATTCCCGACATCCTGATCGAATGCTCGTCGCAAACTTTAGTAGGCGGCCGCACCCCCGACGCCGTCGACGAAGTGCACCAAGGTGGAACACCGCTGCCGTGAGCACCCGAACGGATGCTTTCGGCGACGGGGTTCTCCTACAGTCACTTGGTCGGGGCTATGGGGTGTAGCTGTCTATTAAGTTTACCGGCGGGTATCCGCGTACGCTACGTGATTGCGACGGATTTTTGATCACATCAAAATTCCGTGGCAACCGATTAAGTGAGACTAAAGTGCTAGATTCATAACATTCATTCAGTTATCTCATAACTACTTGTGAATTCCAATTATTGTATCACATTCCGGATAAATAGAAAATGTTAAACTTTCCGATCGAACAATCGAACACCCAAGTTTTCCCGAAACAGCTCAACACATGAAATAAGTTTAAAAACATTCACTTCATGCCTCAGTACCAACGGTCCAGCCGTAGAAGGGTCAAGCCAACGCCTCACATGTAGCACACCGTACTGCCCCAAACCCGAAGTTTCAAAGGGCAGTTCAAGACGGTCACATAATCGAGTTAAGGTTTGTTGTCTTCTAGAGGGACCATCGCGTTACTTGCACTACTTGGAACGTCATTAAACTACGGAAAGATCCAACACTTGAAAATTTCCCAACAGGGAAAAAAGTGGGTATTTATATCCGGTCGAACTTTTTAACATATTCTAAAATTACCCGGAAAAACACATAGACAAAGTTTGAAATTTCCGATCGAATCATCGAAGCACCAAAACACCCCAGAAAACTCAACTCTTGAGTGCAAATTAAAAATTACCAGAAAACTCAGCACCTGAAGTGACAAATTACTGTGCAAAACTTGAAAGCTGATCTCATCATTTGGCCGCGGAACCGCCGTAGAAGCCATGCTTCTGCCGCGGTTCCGCCGCGCTTTAGGCTTATCATTTGGTCGTTTTTGCACCGTAATTCTTAGAATTTCCTGCTGAATTTTTTAAGAATTTTTAATCTGGAAAAAACCCAGTTTTGTAAAAATGTACATAGAGGGGTCATTTTAGAGTTTCGGGTTCGTTCGGGTTTCAAACTTCGTCTACGCATCGCCTAAGGCTCTAGCTAGGCTCTGATACCACTGTAGGGTTCCTAGGCACATTAATGAGGTCTCACAAGGCATCAACCATGCCAATTTCAAATTTTTCCGGTGCCGAGAAACCCTAATGCGATTGTTAACTAGAGTTTAGGCGAAACTACAAGCTACAAAACTACTTTAGTGCTAAGTGAACGGAAATACAACCTTTGTAGATCCGGTCCTCCACCTCCATAGCTCCGCGTTGACGTCCCTTCACTGCGATCATCGGATCCTAGACTCTCGCGGTGGTTTCGTCGAAGAATTGATCGGGCTAGGTCGTCGACTTCGATGCCGAAGATGATCTACGTCGAGGCAGCTCAAGATCAAGCTACAACTTCACCAAGTCATGAAACTTATGAAGAAAACACCCTATACTACTTGGCAAGTGGTAGAGGATGAAGAAATAGGAAGTGGGTTCACTTTAGAATTGGATTTCTCACTCTTTTTCTCATGTTGCCATTAATGGTAGCAAGCTTTCTTCTTGTTGAAGAAGAAGAAGAAGAAGAAATAGAATATGATAAGATTAATGAATAAAGGGAAAATAATGTGAATCTTATCATAATGCAACCTTATGTAAGTTTAACAAGTGTAGAGAATAAACTAGCGTTAGGTGAATGGTTAGGTTTAGGAAAGAAACAAAGTGGTCAAAGCTTCATGAAGCTTCAAGGTCAAAACAAAAGATGCCACCATTTTGTTTCTTGCCCAAAAATAAACAAATAAATAAATAAAATGAATAAGTGAATAACTCAAAACCCTAACCATTCACTTAACCATGGTCTAAAGTAAACATACACCCAAGCTTGCATGTATCATCAAACATGATACAAACTTGTGCACAAAAATATATCACATATACAATGTGCACAACAAGTGAGAAAATCCATCTTAAGTGAACCAATACTAGTTAATGCAAAGTAATATATCAAATATATAATTATGCATTAAATCATTAAATCAACACTTGATTTAACGATCCGGTCATATCGCATATGACCGACTAATATCTAATGTATCGGCTTATCGAATCAATCCTTGATTCGATAACTAGGTTATATCGCATACAACCAATCGATACATTCATCGCGAGAATAGAATACGGTATCACATACACGCATTATTCTCGGTCCCGCACATATCTCATATGCGCTCCTATTTCGTTTCGCTTGAGCCAGGAAACCTCTGTGTAGGACTCTAAAGACTCGTCAATACGCCGGCAGCAGGTCATGATCATATCAAACACCCACAAGCCGCAAGCGGTCTGCTAAACGTAACGGCCACCCGGATATTGAGTGATCAGAAGATCGACGAGCAAGCCCGCTCACACTCCTGTGAATCCAACCAGTAACACTTACCGTACAGTCCGGTCTCGTCGTCTGATATGTCGCATATCTCGCCTAGGGGTGGTAAACGTCAGACCCCAATAGCTCGATAAGTCGTGTCGATATGAGGTCTATAACAGTTCGAGAAACTACAGATAACACTTACCAGTAAATCTCAGCAACCCTGGCCAGGGATTTCCGGTTATAGCCAATCGAACACAGCGCAACATCAACTCCCTATACCGGGAGAGACGAATCCCCTCCTATCGCTCATTGCCTCCATGTGATTCGGGACTGTACCCAAAAACCACCATTTTGCACGCCCTCTTGGACGTGGTAAGGTGGAAATCAAAGCACAGTGGGAATCACACAAGACTCTATGACGATCTCGGGTCTACAGACTAACCTGTACCAGTGTCACCAGAGAACTGCCATCTGACGTAAGGTATAATACCATCTGGGAGTTCTCGGCGAGTCCGTCCAGTGTACCCAGTCTCCACTGAGCACCCGTATATCATCTCTGATATCAAACACCAATGGATATGGGATCATCCATTGTCCATTTGTATGGGTCGAGAAGGTATACGCTAGTCTACTCTGGTATATCAATGCCCTGTCTCGATACACCCACGATTAGGGACCTTGAAGGATCTACTTATGGACTACCATGTCCCCACTAGTATGATCCGCATCATAGTCCAGGTAGTCAAGTACACATCCTAAAAGCTTTACCAACATGTAACAGAGAGATAATCAGTGTACACGTTAAGGTAAAGAGCAACCAGATAGTATACTATCAAGTCGAGCAAGAAAGTCCTCCCTATATATGTCCAAGCATCCACTACAATATACATCCTATGTATAGTAATGTCCTCTAGGGCATACATATAACTAACAAGAAAAACAAGAGAAACATGTTTTCTTTGATCTAAATTAGATTAAGAAAGCAAACAGTGCTTTGCACTTCTGTTATGAACCTTTTGGTTCTTGAATCTAAAAGATTCTCAAATTTATAGTGCCCTGCACTTGCAAACTGCGCTGTTGCGCTCTTGGAAGAACGCCACGTGACAGCATCTGAACTACTTGCGCTATGCGCTTTAAGATAGAACTTTGCTCTCTGTAATTGACGCAACTCACCAGAGAGCGCCACGTGTCAGCAGCGCAAGCGCAGCGCACTAGCGCAGCGCACTGCGCTTGCGCGACACGTGTCAACACTATAAACACTTGCGCTCTCTGATTGGCGCAAAGTGCCTGATAAATGCAAGGCATTTCCTAAAGGGCTAGGTCCAAATTAAAAGTCCAAGCAGGCCTAATTAAATTGATGCTCTGCATCATTTATAAATGGGCAGAGCCCAAACAAAATAATAAAAATGCTAAGCATTTTAAAAGGGGCAGAGCCCAAACAAAGTAGATGCTTTGCATCATTTATAAATGGGCAGAGCCCAAAACAAATTGATGCTCTACATCTTTTATGGTTAGAGCCCAAATAAAAATGCAATGCAAAAGCAAATAAAACGTTGAACATTTTCAACTGGACTTAGCCCAATTTTGGCCGTAAGTCCTCAAATTAAATTGACTGAGCAAGATTGCTCTCTTAAATCAATTTACCTCCGGTTCGAGAGTACATCTTCGAACTCCTCTGACACTTCTCGTTGTAATACTTCAACGACGTCAGAGAGGCGACGGGTCCCAACGACCACACATCAATACGGACTGCGGGGTCCTTAAACTCGTGGACCGAAACGTCCTTAAACTAATGTTGGACCACCACATCCCTAAACTGGAACATAGACCACCACGTCCCTAAACTGGAACAATAGAGCCTCCAAATGCTCTTTTGCCGGATCTAAATGATCCTGTTTAAGTTGATCTTAGCCCAAAACACGGCTAACGTATTCTTAAACATTCAAATGGACTATAAAACTCCAAATCAACTTTGGTTCAAGGGTTCATCTCTGAACTCCTCTGACACCTATCGTTGTAATCCTTCAACGACGTCAGAGAGGTGATGAGTCCCGACGGCCATATATTAAATGGATCACCACGTTAAGTTGATCTTAGTCTCAAACAAGACTAACTTATCCTTAATGAACGTTTAAGTTGATCTTAACCTCAATACGGCTAACGTATCCTTAAACTAAAAACACCAAACCCAAATCTAAGTAAATACGGATTTGGACTAATCCACGTCCTACGGGCGACTGCATTACTCAGTCTCCGTATACAATCCACGGGCAACCACAAACAAAACAAACATACACGACATGAAGTGAAATTCTGGAGAAGGAGAAAGTGGCTACCATGATGCGGTAGCGTAATTAACTGCAGGGGCTTGCGCCTGCAGGGAAGAGCGTCCCCACAATCAAAAACCCCTCTAGCGAGGGGGAATCTGACGAAGTCTGCTACATCGGCCGCATCCTTCTAAACCTCCGATATACGATGCCATAAGTCAACTTGGCATCTTCGGAGAGGTGGACGGATAAAACTATATAGCATCTGCCCCGAATCTCAGGCCCAGACGTCCTCACGTCTCCGCCGCCATTCGGAGGGGAACAGATTCTGACACGCCCGGTGGGGCCTTTTCCTCTTTCCACTCCACACTTCGTGTGTCGTCTTCGCGAACGAGTTGCGGTTTGTTAATGGTTGCCTTTGGATTTCAAGTTACTAAGATTTGGTCTTTTTCCTGGCGTAGAAATCAAGCATCAATGGCCTCAAATTGCTCGAACTGCTCGAAGTGCCAATGCAACCGACACTCCACTTCACTTGGAGGTGTAGCATATGGGCCTCAAGCGGCCTCCGTCCTTACTATGCCTGTGGAGAAAGTGACTCAGGCCACCACCAGCCTGTTTTTCAGGACCATGATCCCTCCTGCAAGCTTCACCTTGCCAATACCCGTACCGGAAGCTTCAAAGAAGTCGGTTTTTGATCGACTTACCACTTCCGCGGCCCTTCTTAACGGGTCACCCAACTCCACTACCTCATTTTTCAACAGACTGGGCTAGAACGTCTACAAGCCCGCGATGCCCGAAGTTACCATCCCAAAGCGGATAGCCATCCCGGTTCAAGTGGACAAAATCATTGGAAGGGCTCATCCTTCCAGGAAGTCAGTCTTTACAAGGCTGACCATTCCGGTTGCTGCTCGAGGTGAAGTCCTCAAAGCTGTCTTTAACGGATTAGACATCGCTTCTCAACGGGTGTCAGTCTTTGACAGGCTAGCACCAATAATAGTCTCTTCTCAAAGCAGGGGGCATGACGAAGCCACCCGTGTAGCTGAAACAACTCCATCCACAAGACACGCTCGACGTCACCACTGGCACCGAGTGAGGAAGGCTGGGGGCAACTCCCCCTCTGGGATAACTCCGCCAGCACCAACGGTGGAGATCGATACTGCTGTTCCAACCAGGAACAGCTTTGAATTGCTGAACACGGTGCGCAGAAACTCTCCTGTTGCGGTGCTGAAGCGAACTCCTTCACCTGTGGAGAATACTCCAGAGAAGAAGCTAGAGCAGCCCCCTCACCGGCTGTCCTCTAAAATTTACAAGGTCTGGCGATAGGTCTAAGAGTCAGTGATTGATGAAAACTATCTTCGCCGACAGAAAAAGACGAAGGTTCGACAGGAGGAAGACTACTCTGTCAGGTCGAAAGAAGCAACGGTTACTCGGGTGTCCACTGCAACAACATCCTCAACGTCAATCACGCAAAAGAAAAGGAGGCCGCAAAAAGCCCCTGTGGACAAGACGAACCGTAAAAGCGATGGGCACAAACGCCCCAAGTCTGGGGGAATGGTGGTGCACACTGTTTATATGACTTCTAGAAAGGAGGAAAGCCGTGTTTCGACGGGTCACCGACCACTTACCCGATCCGTGACCAGAGCTCAGGAGCAGCAGCAAAAGCTTCAGGAGATGATGACTGCAATGGCCGCACTTACAGAGCCAAAAGAAAGCTCAGAGGCATCATCGGAGCAGCGTCATGAACAAGAAACTGACGCTGATTACCTACGCAGAGTCCTCGAAAAGAAGGAAAAAGAAGCCGCAGAGCAAGCGGCTAATATAAAACAAATGGCGCTTCTCTTCCAAGATATGGTAGGGATGATGATTCAGCAGAACCCTCCTGCTGAAGATCCTCCGGTCGTCCTTGAAGACGGCAAGGGAGAAACGTCAAATCCTCCACTGGCTTTGTCAACAGCCAAGGAGGAAGCAATCTCCAAAGCTGACCTGGACGAATATATAGTCCAACAGATACGGGTTCATCATGCGACTGAGGCAGCCAGTCAGATCGTCCAAACAGGACGACCATATCCGGGCTAGTATGATCAGATACAGTACCCACCGGGCTATACAATACCTAAGTTCCACATATATAAAGGGACAGGGAATCCGCATCAGCATGTCGCTCAATTCAGGGCCTTATGCGGCAATACGGGAGGCAATGACAAATTGATGCTTCGCCAATTCATCGGCAGCTTGTCAGAAATAGCGTTCGAATGGTATTCCGAACTCCCGAACGATTCTGTCAAGACGTTCGCTGAAATGGAGTTACTATTCACTCAGCGATTCGCGAGCGCCAGCGAACGGGCCCCGATAACAGCGTTGATTAATGCCAGGGTAAGGCCGGGCGAGACGTGGGTCCAGTACGCTATACGCTGGCGAAACTTGTGGTCGAAATGCGAACAACGCATTGAAGAAGCGCCTGCGGTGGGCATGTTCGTGGGTACCCTAGACCCTCATGCCACTATCTCACAGTTCATGATGTTCTTTAAGCCGACCACATTCCACGCTTTGATCGACATGCTGGCCCAGATGGATCAAATGGGTCACAGACCTTCTCCCCCAAAGCCAGAACCGCAGAACGACAAGGGTAAAGGGAAAGCAACCTTCGTTGCGAATGCTCATCAGCAACCCAGCACCCCAAAGCTAGCAGATCAATCGGGAGAGAGACGGCGGTTCTATATTAAGAAAATGAGGTGCCCCTACTCATTCCCGCGGGATAAGACGAAGAAGCTGTTCGAGCTGGCTGTGCGCAACAGGCTTATCAACTTGCCGAATCCAAGGCAATCGCCACAACCCAACGAGGCGAATAACCCCAATTATTGCCCTTATCATCAAACGGCAAGCCATCCGATTGAGGATTGCTTCGTCTTCAAGGGAAGGATTGAAGATCAATACCTACAAGGCAAGTTTGCCCTATCTGAAAAGTGGAAGGTAAATCCACCCCAGCCGCACACTCCAAAGAAGACAGACACGATAGGGGCAGCTTGTTCTTTTGTCAAGGACGAAAACGATGAAGAAAACTCATCAGACGAATCCGAAGACTACGTAGCGACTTGTCATGTGATCTCTCATTCACTGGCGGATGATGAAGAGGCTCCTTGTGCCGAGAAACCAAGGGCGAACCCTGAGCCGGAAATTCTACGGCCGTCAGACGAGTTGATCGATATCTTCCTGAATGAAATTCGTCTGAAAGCGAAAACCAATCAAGAGCGTGAGATGGCCATACTGGAAAGAGCCAAGACACTCCCGTCAAATCAAAAGACATCCACTGCAGATAAATTCAAATTCAAGACAAGGAAAGGTTCGCCAAAGCCCAATCAGCGGGAATGAAGCTACTGCCCTCTGAAGAAAATACTTTCGGTGGAGTAGAGATGCATCCTAACTTCTGCTTATATCATCAGAAGATCATACATCCTACTGAAGACTGCGAATCCTTTAACTGTTAGTGGCAAGGGTATGTCGCTCAAAAGCAACACTTCGACAGGAAAAAATGTGAAGCTCGTAGACGTCGAAAAAATGTGATAGATGAGCGCAAAAGAGCCGCCGCCGACTGTCATATAGCCGACTCCAAAGGATCGCAAATTATCACCTTTGGAAGCGACTCTGACAAAGAGGCTGCCCTCAACCCTTTCCTCAAGGAATCCATTTCAAAGATGAAAGAATTGAGAAGTTGCGAGGACGTTCAGCCATGCAATCACACGCTACTCGAAAAAAAATCTCGGCCCCGCAAACAAAGGATCGAGCAAAAAGGATAAAGAGAAGGGAAAAACAGCCCTCGTAGCTAATACTCAACAGCAATCGAGTGGCCCTAAACCGGTTGTTTGCCGAAATAACCAGCAGCAACCCCTTCAAGAAAAGTTGAAACGTCCTTACTCGTTTCCTCAAAATAAAACAAGGAGACTGTTCGAGCTGGCAGTGTGCGACAGACTCATCAATCTGCCAAGTCCAAAGCGTCCGTTGCATCCAGGCGATGCTAATAATCCTAATTATTGCCCTTACCACCAAACAGTAGGTCACCTGATCGAGGACTGCTACGTTTTCAAAAACTGGGTCGAAGACCAATACCAACAGGGCGAGTTCGCGCTGTCTGAAAACTGGAAGGTGAGCCCGCCACAACCGCACGCTCTGAGAAAGACGGATACGCCGAAGGCATCATGCTCATTCATAGAGAAAGCCCCATAGACAGAAAAGTCAGTAAATTAGAGATTCGCCTCGAATACGGCAACGGCGGACCGAAACGTCCTTAAACTAATGAACGACCGAAACGTCTTTAAACTACTGCCGCAGCATCCTTAGGCTGACAAGATGATAAAAAAAAATAAAAATAAAAATAAAAATAAAGAGAGAAAAAGAAAATAAAAAAAATGATGATAAAAACGGTATGTCCATAAGCAAAAAGGGCACGGATGAAAACCCGAAAGGGCTCCGTGAGTAAAAACAGCAGGACTACTGGGAAGTGTTCGTGAAAACCCGAAAGGGCGCGACCTCGTAAAAAAAAATGTATGTCCATAAGCAAAAAGAGGGCACGGATGAAAACCCGAAAGGGCGCCGTGAGTAAAAACAGCAGGACTGCCAGCGAGTGTTTGTGAAAACCCGAAAGGACGCAACCTCATTAAAAGACACTTATAGGGTCCTTTCGACCTTGTAAGGAGAAACCACTCGCGTGAGATCCTTACGACTCACAAGGGAACAGCACACTTAGGGATCCCCACGATTCCTAAGGAGAAATACACTTGCGAGATCCTCACGACTCGTAAGGAGAACCCTCTTATGAGACCCTCACGGCTCATAAGATTTGAAAGTCTTAAGTTACAGAGACCTAAACCTGTGCTTGAGCAACCCCCACAACTTTCGATATTGCCCTACAAGTGGTGCAATACTGGCCCTTGTATACAATTCACGGGCGCAAATAAACATTTCCCTAACCAAGTCCCATCCGTGACTAGGGATATGTTCACATGACGAACAACCCTTCTAAGTCATCTCGACTTACAAGGAGAAAATCCTCTTGTAGGATCCTTACGACTTACAGAGGAACATACACTTAGGAATTCTCATGATTCCTAAGAAGAAAATACACCTACAAGATCCTCACGACTTGTAGGGAGAAATACCTTTGTAAGACCCTTACGGCTCATGAAGTCAAAAGCCTTAGTCGACAGGACCCTAACCCTGGTCGCTAAGCCACCTTTGTTCGACATCGACAGAGGCAGATGATGATTCGCTCTTGGCAATATCCCAGTTGTAGCGGTGCTGATGCCGAAATCGGTGTCTAATTTAAGGTTTACGGTGAAAAGCCGGTAGGCCGCACATGCATACGAAATAGCCGAAATGATGGGGCAGCTTGCAATAAAAAGCAGCAAGTAAAAATGTATGCATGCAAAATAGCCGAAATGATTGGGCAACTCGCAATAAAAAGCAGCGAGTAAAAACGAAATAAACAGCCGAAATGATTGGGCACCGCGCAAAATAGCCAAAATGATAGGGCAATCGCGACCTTCGCGATATAAAAGCTGAAATGATAGAGCATCGCGGAAAAAGAAACAAAATTAAAAATGAAATTTATGCCCTACAGGTGATGTTACATCAAGCCCTGTATACAATCCAAGGGCGTAAACAAAGAAGAGATCATACTCCTCTCCCAGGTTTCATCATAAGAAGAAGCCAAATCTCGACGGGTCGCAAATGACCTAGAGGTCATCTCAACACTCGTCTCGTAACAACGGACACAACTTCAAGCGAAGCGGAACAACGGCAACTCCCAGTTCCATGGCTCGGCGATATACATATCACCAAGAGTCAAACCCTTATTCCATGAAATACGGATACAATCAAAAATTCCTGGCTACGTGGAAAGCGGCTTATGTCAATCTTGACCACGTGGAAAATGTCCAGAGCGGATCCTGGTCCTCGCAGAGCACGGCAGTGAACCCGTGCGAAGCATCCAGAGCGGAACCTAGTCCTCGCCGAACACGGTAGTGAACCCGTGGGAAGCATCTAGAGCAAAAATTCCTAGCTACGTGGAACGCGGCTTATGTCAATCCTGATCCCGTGGAAAACGTCCAGAGCGGATCCTGCTCCTCGCAGAGCACGGCAGTGAACCCGTGCGAAGCATCCAGAGCGGAACCTAGTCCTCGCCAAACACGGCAGTGAACCCGTGGGAAGCATCTAGAGCAAAAATTCCTGGCTACGTGGAACGCGGCTTATGTCAATCCTGATCCCGTGGAAAACGTCCAGAGCGGATCCTGGTCCTCGCAGAGCACGGCAGTGAACCCGTGCGAAGCATCCAGAGCGGAAACTAGTCCTCGCCGAACACGGAAGTGAACCCGTGGGAAGCATCTAGAACAAAAATTCCTGGCTACGTGGAAAGCGGCTTATGTCAATCCTGACCCCGTGGAAAACGTCCAGAGTGAATCCTGGTCCTCGCAGAGCACGGTAGTGAACCCGTGCGAAGCATCCAGAGCGGAACCTAGTCCTCGCCGAACCGGCAGTGAACCCGTGGGAAGCATCTAGAGCAAAAATTCCTGGCTACGTGGAACGCGGCTTATGTCAATCCTGACCCCGTGGAAAACGTCCAGAACGGATCCTGGTCCTCGCAGAGCACGGCAGTGAACCCGTGCGAAGCATCCAGAGCGGAACCTAGTCCTCGCCGAATACGGCAGTAAACCCGTGGGAAGCATCTAGAGCAAAAATTCCTGGCTACGTGGAAAGCGGCTTATGTCAATCCTGACCCCATGGAAAACGTCCAGAGCGAATCCTGGTCCTCACGGAGCACGGTAGTGAACCCGTGCGAAGTATCCAGAGCGGAACCTAGTCCTCACGGAACACGGCAGTGAACCCGTGGGAAGCATCTAGAGCAAAAATTCCTGGCTACGTGGAACGCGGCTTATGTCAATCCTGACCCCGTGTGAAACATCTAGAGAAAAATTTCCTGGCTACGTGGAACGCGGCTTATGTCAATCCTGACCCCGTGTGAAACATCCAGAGCAAAAATTCCTAGTTACGTGGAAAGCGGCTTATGTCAATCCTGACCCCGTGGAAAACGTCCAGAGCGGATCCTGGTCCTCGCAGAGCACGGCAGTGAACCCATGCGAAGCATCCAGAGCGGAACCTAGTCCTCGCCGAACGCGGCAGTGAACCCGTGGGAAGCATCTAGAGCAAAAATTCCTGGCTACGTGGATAGCGGCTTATGTCAATCCTGACCCCGTGGAAAACGTCCAGAGCGGATCCTGGTCCTCACAGAGCACGGCAGTGAACCCGTGCGAAGCATCCAGAGCGGAACCTAGTCCTCGCCGAACACGGCAGTGAACCCGTGGGAAGCATCTAGAGCAAAAATTCCTGGCTACGTAGAACGCGGCTTATGTCAATCCTGACCCCGTGTGAAACATCCAGAGCAAAAACTCCTGACTCCGTGAAATGCGGATAAGGACAACTTCACCCATCACTTGCGGGTCCTCAAGACTCGCAAGGAAAAAAATTCTCTTATAGGATCCTTACGACTTACAAGAGAAAACACACTTAGGAATCCTCACGATTCCTAAGGAGAAAACCCACCTACGAGATCCTCTCGATCCGTAGGGAGAAAAATCTCTGTGAGACCCTCACGGCTCATAAAGTTGAAAAGTCTTGGGTGGCAGATCTGAACCTGCGGCCTAAGTCATCGCTATCTCGTGAAGAAATCAAGATGCTTGCCATCTGCTAATTGTGACAACATGCTGATAATAAGAGAAAGAAGAAAGCGACAGAAAGAGCATCCGATTTACATTTGATCAGGCGTTCGAGACACACTCGTTCATGCATAAGCAAAAGATTCGGAACAAAAAATAGAGACAAGCTGAGATAAAAATTTTCCATTAATATTGCCAAAAGTTCTTACAATCATAAAAGA
The DNA here is from genome assembly GCA_030015575.1 of Agapanthus africanus. Lineage (NCBI taxonomy): Eukaryota > Viridiplantae > Streptophyta > Magnoliopsida > Asparagales > Amaryllidaceae > Agapanthus > Agapanthus africanus. The sequence goes on along the minus strand of CM057341.1, from coordinate 733,678,056 downwards.
AATAAACGAAAAATATTATTACAATGGAATAACCTCAGATCCAGGGCACGGATTGAGGAATTCAAAAATAAGGCCATTCAGAGTTCTTCTGGCCTTTCTGATTATTCTTGTGCGCAGCCTCTCATGCTCCTGTGTGTCAAGATCCTCGGCAAGCCCTCCCAGCTTTCGATAAGCAGCGACTATCGTCGTCTGCTGGAAAATTTGATGTAGGATGTCGATGAGGCTGTCCCGCCGTTTCTTCGAAATCAGCCCCGTCAGGTACACTGAATGCACCTTGTCTTCGGTATCATCCAGCGCATTGAGCGGTAGGGCCTCGTGAAACCCCGGAAGTGCTCTCCATATTGCTCCCAGCACGACCTTCAAGAGAGCTGAACGACGAGGAAGCAGCCAACCACCGCTTGCGTTGAGGCGACCCATGACCTCCGCACACTGGGCGTCCGTAAACTTCTGGTTTTGATGACGGCCCTGTACGCGGATATCCTCGTAGGCGATGAACTCGTGCAAACTGTATAGACGCACCGCTATTATTCCTGGAGGAAACATCACAGTAAGATTAGCGATAAAAAAAATACACAGAGAGTTAAACTTCTCGAGAGCAACGCTCTGCAAACAGGAGTGACTACCAAAATCCTAGTAGGGGGAATTTAAATAAATCCCCCGAGAACTCTAAGATTGTTACTATTAAAAGATGATATAATCCATTAAATACAAAACTCCATTTTTAATTCTCATTATCCATATTCGAACTCTTAAGAGTTCATTTTTTTAGATCAAAGAGATCTATGTTTTGCCAAAGACGCAAAATTCTGTTCATGAGTTAAGAAACCCTGAAACAGATTCCTGAGAGCAAGGCTCTATTTGGTGAAACCCCAAAAGAATTTTCTTTAGATCAAAGATCTATGAGAGCAAAGCTCTATTAATTAAAATTGATTTAATTTAAGACTAATTCTTACTCAAATAAATTCTCTTAAAGAAAATCTAACTCTGAGAGTTCTTGAAGGCAAGAGCAAAGCTCTGGAGTTTCTGAAAATGAGAATTTTAAAGATGATAATCATCTGTGCAGGACCAAAGGTCCTATTTATAGGCATCAAGTGCCCTTTCAACTTCCAAAGTTGCCGCAACAGTTGGAATTCTGCCACCGTTGCGCTCACGTTTGGCGCCACGTAAGCGCAACGGTGGGGGGGCATTTGTTTACCCCAATCAGAGCAAAGCTCTATTCAAATTCCAAGACGGAAGATGAAGCAACGCTTCATCTTCCCCCAATCAGAGCAAAGCTCTACTTTGAAAATTCAAACTTTAATTAAAGAAGCAACGCTTCAGCTGGCCTGCGCTCTGTGCTGCGCGCCACGTGGCAGCGCAGTTGCGCAGCGCTGTGCGCTGCGCGACACGTGGCAGCGCAGTTGCGCTGCGCTGTGCGCTGTGCGCTGCGCGACACGTGTCAGCGCAGTTGCGCTGCGCTGTGCGCTGCTTGACACGTGTCACGTGCTGGGGCATTTGCGCCAAACAGAATTAAGATTTTAAAGAAATCTTTCTGTTTTTGTTAAAACAAGAAGATTTTCTTCTGTAAAACAGAAGCCCTTGGATCAAAGATCCAACGGTGGAGAAAATTCCCCAAATCACTCAGAGAAAGATCTCTTTAAAAAATTTAATTAATTTATGTGCACTATAAAAAGGACCCTAGACCTCAATTCAAAGGCATCAACATTTTGTGAGAAATTAAACAGAGAGAGAGCTCTGAAGAATTGGAGAGAAATCCTCAAGAACAAAAAAGGTAAAAAGCCTTTAGAAAAAGAGAAAATTCTCTTATGAACAGATCATAGATCTAAAAACAAGATCAACGACCTTAAATAAAAAACAAATAAAAACAGTGCTTTGCACTTTTTATGAACCTTTGGTTCTCTGAGATAAGAAAAATAAGAGAAACTTGTTTTCTTTGATCTAAATTAGATCAAGAAAGCAAACAGTGCTTTGCACTTCTGTTATGAACCTTTTGGTTCTTGAATCTAAAAGATTCTCAAATTTATAGTGCCCTGCACTTGCAAACTGCGCTGTTGCGCTCTTGGAAGAACGCCACGTGTCATCATCTGAACTACTTGCGCTATGCGCTTTAAGATAGAGTTTTGCTCTCTGTAATTGGCGCAACTCACTAGAGTGCGCCACGTGTCAGCAGCGCAAGCGCAGCGCACTAGCACAGCGCACTGCGCTTGCGCGACACGTGTCAACACTACAAACACTTGCGCTCTCTGATTGGCGCAAAGTGCCTGATAAATGCAAGGTATTTCCTAAAGGGCCAGGCCCAAATTAAAAGACCAAGCAGACCTAATTAAATTGATGCTCTGCATCATTTATAAATGGGCAGAGCCAAAACAAAATAATAAAAATGCTATGCATTTTAAAAGGGGCAGAGCCCAAACAAAGTAGATGCTTTGCATCATTTATAAATGGGCAGAGCCCAAAACAAATTGATGCTCTACATCTTTTATGGATAGAGCCCAAATAAAAATGCAATGCAAAAGCAAATAAAACGTTGAACATTTTCAACTGGACTTAGCCCAATTTTGGCCGTAAGTCCTTAAATTAAAATTGACTGAGCAAGATTGCTCTCTTAAATCAATTTACCTCCGGTTCGAGAGTACATCTCCGAACTCCTCTGACAGTTCTCGTTGTAATCCTTCAACGATGTCAGAGAGGCGACGGGTCCCAACGACCACACATCAATACGGACTGCGGGGTCCTTAAACTCGTGGACCGAAACGTCCTTAAACTAATGTTGGACCACCACATCCCTAAACTGGAACATGGACCACCACGTCCCTAAACTGGAACATGGACCACCACGTCCCTAAACTGGAACAATAGAGCCTCCAAATGCTCTTTTGCCGGATCTAAATGATCCTGTTTAAGTTGATCTTAGCCCCAAACACGGCTAACGTATCCTTAAACATTCAAATGGACTATAAAACTCCAAATCAACTTTGGTTCAAGGGTTCATCTCTGAACTCCTCTGACACCTATCGTTGTAATCCTTCAACGACGTCAGAGAGGTGATAAGTCCCGATGGCCATATATTAAATGGATCACCACGTTAAGTTGATCTTAGTCTCAAACAAGACTAACGTATCCTTAATGAACTTTTAAGTTGATCTTAGCCTCAATACGGCTAACGTATCCTTAAACTAAAAACACCAAACCCAAATCTAAGTAAATACGGATTTGGACTAATCAACGTCCTACGGGTGACGGCATTACTCAGTCTCCGTATACAATCCACGGGCAACCACAAACAAAACAAACACACACGACATGAAGTGAAATTCTGGAGAAGGAGAAAGTGGCTACCGCGATGCGGTAGCGTAATTAACTGCAGGGGCTTGCGCCTGCAGGGAAGAGCGTCCCCACAATCAAAAACCCCTCTAGTGAGGGGGAATCTGAAGAAGTCTGCTACATCGGCCGCATCCGTCTAAACCTCCGATATACGGTGCCATAAGTCAACTTGGCATCTTCGGAGAGGTGGACGGATGAAACCATATAGCATCTGCCCCGAATCTCAGGCCCAGACGTCCTCACGTCTCCACTGCCATTCGGAGGGGAACATGGTGAGGTGGACATGATTCCTGAAGACGAGCCAACCGCTCTTTCTCAGGAATCTGGTAATGCTCCAGTCATAGCCCTCCCTGCCTATGGTCCCCCACCGTCTCCAGGTCTTGCGAGCACGACAACGGTCCCTATTGAGTCGGGTGATTAGGCCACGGGCGATGGCCTCATGTCGATGGAGGAGGGAGTCACCTCCGTTTCGGCCGGCAGCTCGTCAGGTAAATCCCAAGTTACTGTCCTTTTCATTTTGCAATCCTTTCTGACAAGTTCACCTTTTCGTAACGCAGGTGCAGCCAGCGCCGACGCCCCACTGCTCGAGGGAGCGCCTTCAACGACTGCCTTGGTGGTGGTCACCTCTCAACCCTCTCTCATACCATTGAAGATGTTGGAAGGTATGGGTTTGCAATTTATTAATCTTATCTTTCAGACGTATAATTTGTGTATTAAAGTCGTACTTGTTGTGCCTTTCAGGAGTGCTTTTTGACCATCTTTATCAGGTGTTGCTCCCACACTTCTCCTTCCCATCCAAACTCGCTTCTTCCTCTGGTGGCGCTGGTGAGTATGATTTTCATTATTATCTTCTTTTTCCATTGATGGAATTACTTCTAACCTTTTTTTTCGTCCCGACTGCAGTGCTACAGATTGAAGGAGGGGGTGAAAGATCAGCTGCGCCACCGGCCCTTCCGGCCTTGCCATCTGGTTCAGCTGGTATAGCGATTATTACACTGATAACCCCTCTTTTTTTATTTCCTGAACTATTATCTGATCATATCTTGTTTCTTTTCAGCTGTTGTTCCAGCCTCGGCGCCCTTTGAATCTCGCATCATAATGCCAGCAGGTCCTTATCTGAGACGTCCATCTTCGAAAGGTGCCGCGAATAGTCTGCGCATATTGAGTGACTACGTCGAGGAACTCGACGTTGAAACTCCTACATCTTCCGCAGACTTCGCTACGGCGGTTAACCCGATGCTGGTGATACTCGTGAACTTTCATGACGAGGGCATCATCACATCTTGGGTTAACCATTGCAAGGAGATCGAGGCCCGCCTGCATCAGCTGGAGTCGATGCGTCCCGCTCCCGAGACCTTAGCCGCCAGTAATCAAAGAGCAGCATGGATTGAGCAGAGCGCTTCTTACTTCCGCCATCTTGAGTGAGAAGTCATTTCAAGGCGTAAGGATCGCGGTGAGACTTCGAGCAAGTCTGCCCAACTGCATGCTCGGGTGGAGACCAATTCCGCACGGCTGAAGGTTGTCTTTGAGGGCTTTCTGCAATGCCTTTTCAAAGGGTTATCACTGAGGGAACAACTTGACGTTGTCGAGCGGAATGCACCTAGCCAGGAAGCAGCCCAGAAGGCGGCCGAGGAGCAACTTTCATCCTTTTTGCGGCAGCGGGCCCAGGTGGAAGCGGAGGTGGCCGCGGCAGCCACTCAGGAGGAGGCGCTGAAGGAAGTGCGAGAGCAGCTTGCGGATTTGTTAAAGACACTTCCTCCTCAGTAGCTATCCCTCTTTGTATCGTTTGCATTTGTAAATAAAAACAATGTATATATATATTTTTTATTCTTTAACACAATGTATCTTGTACCCAATCAAGTTTATGAATAAAAGATACACATTTTTTTTGTAATGTCTTGTGTCATTTCTTCACCTTTTCTTTCTTTTATTATCAGCATGCCACCTTAGTAAACATGGTTAACAGATAATAAAGCACGCATCTTGATTTCCTCAAAAAACAGCAATGGCTTAGGGCGCAGGTTCAGATCTGCCGCCTAAGACTTTTCAACTCTATGAGCCGTGAGGGTCTCATAGAGACTTTTCTCCCTACGGATCGAGAGGATCTCGTAGGTGGGTTTTCTCCTTAGGAATCGTGAGGATTCCCAAGTGTGTTTTCTCTTATAAGTCGTAAGGATCCTATAAGAGAATTTTTCCTTCTTACGAGTCGAGAGGACTCGTAAGCGGTTGTTTCCCTCCTTGTCGAAATTCGACTTTGGAGAATGAGACCGTGAATAGTTCGCAAGAGACCGTTTTAGATCGACTTGTAGGGTCCCATTGTTCAGGAAGCAAGTTTTTTAGTCCCTGCTGCCTGAGGCTTCATCTTGCAATTTGAGACGAATCGGGAATTTTCCCACGGAAACACTGGTTTCTCTGCGAGCCGACGCGAATCAGGAGGCTCTCGTCAAGGATTGTTTGTTTCCTTGAGTTGAGGTTTTTGCCAAGGATTATTTTTTTCCCTGGTGCCAAGGATTATTTGTTTCCCTGGTGTTGAAACGGGTCGAGAATTTCCCACGGAGGCACTGGTTGCTCTGCGAGTCGACACGAATCAGGAGGCTCTCGTCAAGGATTGTTTGTTTCCCTGAGTTAAGGTATTTGCTAAGGATTATTGTTTCCCTAGCGCCAAGGATTATTTGTTTCCCTGGTGTTGAAACGAATCGAGAATTTCCTACGGAGGCACTGGTTTCTCTGCGAGTCGATGCGGATCAGGAAGCTCTCGTCAAGGATTGTTTGTTTCCCTGAGTTGAGGTATTTGCTAAGGATTATTTGTTTCCCTAGCGCCAAGGATTATTTGTTTTCCTGGTGTTGAAATGAATCGAGAATTTCCCACGGAGGCACTGGTTGCTCTGCGAGTCGACGCGGATCAGGAGGCTCTCGTCAAGGATTATTTGTTTCCCTGAGTTGAGGTATTTGCTAAGGATTATTTGTTTCCCTAGCGCTAAGAATTATTTGTTTCCCTGGTGTTGAAATGGGTCAAGAATTTCCACGGAGACATTGGTTGCTCTGCGAGTCGACGCGAATCAGGAGGCTCTCATCAAGGACGCTGGTTTCCCTGAGTTGAGGTATTTGCTAAGGATTATTTGTTTCCCTAGTGTTGAAACGAATCGAGAATTTCCCACGGAGACACTGGTTTCTCTGCGAGTCGACGCAAATCAGGAGGCTCTCATCAAGGACGTTGGTTTCCCTGAATTGAGGTATTTTGCCGAAGACACTGGCTTCTTCGGGGTTGGGATGAACCGTTGAGATTTGGCTTCGTTTTCTGGCGGAGCCTGTTGGGGAAGTATAGTTCCCTCTTTGTTTGCGGCCTTGGATTGTATACAGGGATCGATGTGATCTCAACTGTAGGGCCAAAGTTTCATCATTTCTTTTTTTTCGTTTTATTTCCGCGATGCTCTATCATTTCAGCTTTTATATCGCGAAGGTCGTGATTGCCCAATCAATTCGGCTATTTTTCGCGGTGCCCAATCATTTTGGCTATTTATTTTATTTTTACTCGCTGCTTTTTATTGCGAGTTGCCCAATCATTTCGGCTATTTTCCATGCATACATTTTCTTTACTTGCTGCTTTTTATTGCAAGCTGCCCATCATTTTGGCTATTTCGTATGCATGTGCGGCCTACTGGCTTTTCCGCCGTAAACCTGAAATTAGACACCGATTTCGGCATCAGCACCGCTATAACTGGGATATTGCCAGGAGCGATCATCATCTGCCTCTGTCGATGTCGAACAAAGGTAGCTTAGTGACCAGGGTTAAGGTCCTGTCGACTAAGGCTTTTGACTTCATGAGCCGTAAGGGTCTCACAAAGTTATTTCTCCCTACAAATCGTGAGGATCTCGTAGGTGTATTTTCTCCTTAGGTGTCGTGAGGATTTCTAAGTGTATGTTCCTCTGTAAGTCGTAAGGATCCTACAAGAGGGTTTTCTCCTTGTAAGTCGAGAGGACTTATAAGGGTTGTTCATCATGCGTACATATCCCCAGTCACGGATGGGATTTGGTTAGGGAAATGTTTATTCGCGCCGTGGATTGTATACAAGGGTCAGTATTGAGCCACTTGTAGAGCATTATCGAAGATTGTGGGGGGGTTGCTTAAGCACAGGTTTAGGTCTCTGTAACTTAAGACTTTCAAATCCTATGAGCCGTGAGGGTCCCATAAGAGAATTCTCCTTACGAGTCGTGAGGATCTCGCAAGTGTATTTTCTCCTTAGGAATCGTGGGGATCCCTAAGTGTGCTGCTCCCTTGTGACTCGTAAGGATCTCACGCGGGTAGTTTCTCCTTACACGGTCAAGAGACCCTGTAAGTGTCCTTTAACGAGGTTGCGCCCTCTCAGGTTTTCACAAACACTCGCCAGTAGTCCTGCTGTTTTTACTCACGGAGCCCTTTCGGGTTTTCATCCGTGCCTATTTTGCTTATGAACATACCATTTTTTTTATTATTCTTTTTATTATTTTCTTCTTCTTCTCTTTTTTTTTTATGAGGTCGCACCCTTTCGGGTTTTCACGAACACTCGCCGGTAGCCCTGCTGTTTTTACTCACGGAGCCCTTTCGGGTTTTCATCCGTGCCCTTTTTGCTTATGGACATACCGTTTTTATTTATTATATTTTTCTTTATCTTTATCTTTTTCTTTATCTCGTCAGCTTACGGATGCTGCGGTATTAGTTTAAGGACGTTTCGGTCCGCTATTAGTTTAAGGACGTTTCGGTCCGTCATGGAGAAGGCTGGCTACTGCTTATAAAGCTTGAGCTTAGGAAGATAGCGAGCGGACATAGTCGTCGTCATCTATCATTGATCTAGGCTGTGGCTCATTAAGCGTAGTATTTCTTTAGGAAGCGACCGTTTATTGGCCTGAAAGGCCTTTCACCGTGCATGTCTATGAGTAGATAGGCTCCACCCTGGTAGACTTTGTCTATGATGTATGGGCCTTCATAGTTTGGCTCGAATTTTCCCCGCTTGGCGCGATTGGGGATCATAGGCCTTTTGACCACTAGTACGAGTTCGCCTTGGCGGAATGTCCTCGGTCGGGTCAATCTTTCATATGAGCACGCCATCTTTACTTTATAAACTTCCAGATTTTGTTGCGCTATGAGCCTGGTTTCTTCAAGGGCATCAAGCTCCTTAAGCCGAAGGTTAGCATTTTCTTCGTTCGTCAACTCGTAGTAGACTGCCACTCGTAAAGAGGGTAGCTCTATCTTAAGGGGGAGTACTGCTTTCGTACCAAATACCAACGCGTACGGCGTTGTGTTCGTGGCCGTCTTGAACATAGTTCGATACGCCCAAAGAGCCTCTTGCAGTCTCTTGTGCCAGTCTCTCTTATTTCGAGACACCGTTTTCTTCATGATCTTCGTCAGGGTCTTGTTGAAGGCTTCAGCTAGACTATTAGCTCGCGGATTATAAACTGGAGAATATCTCCAGTCTATATTATGCTGCTGTGCGAAGCGACTGATCTTGTGGCTTCTGTAGGCTGGCCCGTTATCGGAGATGATCCGTCTTGGCGTTCCAAACCGATATATGACGTGCGTCTTGAAGAAATGGAGGATATTCTCCGTCTTCACATCCCTCAACGGTACTGCTTTTGCCTATTTGGAGAAGTAATCAGTCGTCGCCAGGATAAAACGATGTCCTCTAGACGATACTGGTTCGATGGGGCCGACTATGTCAGTTCCCCACATCTCGAACGGCCAGCTAGCCACTGTTGGATGTAATGGATTTAGATGTTGGTGGATGAAGTCCCCATGGATTTGGCATGAGTGGCATTGCTTCGCATATTCGAGGCAGTCCTGAATCATCGTGGGCCAGTAGTAGCCCATCCGTTTGAGCTTCAACTTCATTTTCGGGCCCGCTTGGTGAGAACCACAGATTTCGTCATGAACTTCCTGAACGACTCTTTTCGCTTCGTCAGGTCCCAGGCATCTCAGCCACAGAGAATCGAATGACCTCTTGTACAGAGTATCATTGACGAAGGTGAAAGACAGAGCTCGTTTCATGAGCTGATGTCTTGTGGACGCTTCTTCGGGCATTCGGTGGGACTTAAAGTAGTCTATAAAGACTTCCCTCCAATCCTCAGCCTTTTCCCGGTCTTTTATTTGTAAGGTCGTCTGCTCAGTCGCTTCCTTCTCTTCGGGTGATTCCGGAGATATTTCTGCTGGGGCGAGCACCCGACGGCTTTGTACCACGATTCTAACATCATCGAGGTTCTCGTCAGCCAGTTCTTTAGCAAGTTTGGCCAACGCGTCTGCTTTGGTGTTTTCCGCGCGCGGTATGCTTTCCAAAGTATAGGAGGGAATTTGGGTCAACAATTGTTGCACCTTTTTACCGTACTTCACCAACTCTGGTTTGCACGTTTGGTAGTCGCCGTTTACTTGACTAACGACCAGTTGAGAATCTCCGTATATGAGGAGGTTTTCAATTCTCATGTCGATGGCGATCTCGAGGCCTGGTATCAAAGCTTCGTATTCGGCTTCGTTATTTGTCCTCGGCTCTGTTAAGGAGAAAGCGAAGCGCATTATTCCTCCTCGTGGGGTCACGAAGATGAGGCCTACCCTCGATTTGATCATTGGCGTACTTTGTTTGCGTTTTTTCATGGAAGATGCTCCATCGAAATAAAGCTCCCATCGGGTATCACCACCGTCGATCGCGTCAAACGCATGTTCGTCTGGAAGATCGCAATTTAGAGGAGAATCGGCGGGTATCGGATGCTCAGCAAGGAAGTCGGCGATGGCCTGGCCTTTCACTGCTTTGAGAGGTTGATACATTATCGAGAACTCCATCAAGAGCAGGGCCCATTTAGCGAGCCGTCCCGTCAGTATGGCCTTTGACATTAAATATTTAAGAGGGTCCACCTTCGAGATGAGACGGACTTCATGTGCCAATGCATAGTGCCTGAGCTTTGTTATCGCGAAGATCAACGCCAGGCAGTGTTTTTCAATGGGAGAGTAGTTGCTCTCTGCCCCCAATAGAACTCGACTTAAGTAGTAAAGTGCTCTTTCTTTCCCCTGGTCATTCTCTTGCGTCCATAATGTGCCTAAAGAACCTTCGAGGGCGGTTGTGTAAAGAATGAGAGGCTTTCCCTTAATCGGAGCAGCCAATACTGGCGGGTTCTGCAGGTACTGTTTAATCTCGTCCAGCGCGCCCTGGCATTTTTGATCCCAGACGAATGGAGTTCCCTTCTTCATCAGGTGACTGTAAGGGCGGCACTTGCCAGAGTGGTTGGATATAAATCGCCGAATATATGCGAGCTTTCCTTGGAGAGACCGCAACTGTTTGAGAGTTCTCGGCGGAGGCATTTCCATGATCGCCTTGATCTTAGACGGGTCTATTTCGATGCCTCGGTGTCGGACGATGAATCCCAGGAATTTACCAGAAGAAACTCCAAATGCACACTTGAGAGGGTTCATCTTCAAGTTGTATTGTCGAAGGCGTCGAAATACAGTCTTTAGATGCTCAAGATGTTCCTCGTATGATTTGCTCTTGACCATGAGATCGTCGATATAGCATTCGACGATTTCGTGTATAAGGTCATCAAAGATCTGCTTCATGGCTCTCTGGTAAGTAGCACCGGCGTTCTTTAAACCGAAGGACATCACCTTATAGCAGAATATACCCAAAGGAGTCCTGAAGGTGGTGTGCTTCTGGTCTTCGGGATGCATCTTTATTTGACTATACCCTGATGAGCCGTCCATGAAGGAGAAAACCTCATGAGTGGACGTATTGTCTATCATCAGTTCGGTGACTGGCACTGGGAAATCGTCTTTCGGGCAAACTTTATTGAGATCGCGAAAGTCCACGCATATACGCACCGTACCATTTTTCTTCATTACCGGGACGATGTTGGCGATCCATTCAGGATATTGAACCTCCTTGATAAAGCCAGAGTCGATTAGCTTTTTGACCTCGGCGTTGATGCTCATCTCAAGCTCGAGCCGCATTCTCCTTGGCGCCTGTTTGACTGGCTTGATGTCCGGGGATATCGCCAATTTGTGCACAGCAACTTCTGGGTCTAGTCCCGGCATTTCGGAATAGTTCCATGCGAAGCAATCTCTATGTTGTACAAGAACGTCTTTTAACGCAGCCACCCTTTCTTCAGATAGCAGCTCGCTGACAAATGTCGGTCGCGGGTCGTTTAGCGTCCCCAACTCAATTTTCTTGAGGTTATCTGCGGTGGTATGTATTCCATCCTCCAGTTTTTTCGGAGCTGGCGGAAATTCTGAGATCACCTCATCATTGCTGTTTTCGAAGCACCAGGGAAGGTTGTCCATGTTCTCGGGCTCTTCTTTTAATATTGTTATCATGTGACAGGTGCGAATCCGCTTCCAATCCCAATGTGGAGTTGGTTCTGTTTTTGTGGCTTTGGGTTCGTGCTTCTGTGGCGGCGTTATCCTCCAGTTGTCAGACAGAGCGAACGTGCCAAGCTGATACTGATCTTCGACCCAATTCTTGAAGGTGAAGCAGGCTTCGAGAGGATGCCCTATTACTCGATAGTAAGAGTAATAATTTGGGTCAGAGGCTTCGCCTGCTTGTTCGGGGTTCTTGGACTCCGGCAGTGTAAGCATTTGATGTTTTAGAGCAAGATCAAGTATCTTCTTCATCTTGTCCCGAGGAAATGAGTACGCTCAACCCATTTTCTTCATGAGGGATAGATCAATAACGCTCGACTCCCGTTTGCGTGGCTTCTTAGCCCCGCTTTGTTGCTGTTGAGCGCCTTTTTGGCCTTTCGACTTGTTTCTGCCTCTGCGTCGAGCCTTTTTTATAACAGGTTGACAAGGGGCGGCACTTTCATCTTTGACGGCCTGTTGAAGGAGGCGTTGCGTTTTGGCTTTCTCGTAGATGGCCATTTCGCGGTTGTGATCATCTCGGACTTTTTGACCAGCTTCCCTTATAAGCCTGTCCATTTGTTCTTCAAATGACGGACTGGGCACTTTTGCATCAGGAACTTTTACTGGTTCAGGATTAATGTCTTCCCATTGAGCATCCGCTCCTTCATCAAAGTCATACAGACGTAGCAGCCGTGTAGTAACTCTCGTTTCTTTGACCGGATGTATCTAAGCCCTTTTGTTTCCATTCTCCCATTAAGCAGCTTGCGTTGAGTCCCAGGAACGTTCCAGACTTTGTCATAGAACTTGGCTTTTCGAATGGTCTGCTTGAAGGATATCCCCTGGCGTTTCAGCAGCTTTTTCAAACCTTCCGTATAATATCTGGGAAGTCGGATAGGCTGAAGCCTGTCGAGCGTAGGATCCGCGCCATGCCAGATTTCTTTCTCCACTTTGGTTTCTTCAGAGCGGTAGAATAGATTTGCTTTTTCGCCTTCTCGCCTGGGAGAGATTAGAACGTTCGCAGCTCTTCTACACTGTAGATATCAAGTGCATCCAGTTCTTTACGGTGTTTAGGCGGCACCATAGCAACTTGTAGACTTTGCTCTTCATCGGCGGACGCTTGTATTAAGGGTCGAGCAGGGAATACAGCATGGACCGCATCTTCCGAGTTACTACCAAAGATCAATGTAGGAGCAGGTGGCCCTAGCTTGTTGTATTGGGGCGGATCCGAATACACTATCTCCTCTTCCTCCTCGGTATCACTGCCGAAGATAGGGATGGTGGCATTAGCTTTATTCTCCGGCTTATGACACCTCTCCGTGTCTTCGAAATCCGGTAAGAAGTATTTGGCATCTTCATATTTGCGGACCTCGTTCACAGAGAACGGGTTCAGTTCTCCCGCCACGGTATACTCGAGGCCGTCCTTAGAATACTTCATACACTGATGTTGTGTAGAAGGAATGATGTTGTACTCGTGTAACCATGGTCGGCCGAGCAGAGCGTTGTAGCATGTCTTGGCATCTATGACGTGGAATTTAATGTCCGTGATGAGCAGCCTAAAGAGTAGCGTCAGTATCACAGATCCAAGAGTCTTTGACGATTGGGAGTCGAACCCGGAGATGGTGATCTTGTCCCGAGCAAGGTGCTGGACGCTCATGCAGATTTCCTTCAACACCCGCACGTTAAGGAGATTAACAGATGATCCATTGTCGATCAGGATCTTGCCTATCTTTATATCGTGGCAGTATCCTGAGACATGAAGGGGGCGATTGTGTTCGCACGTCCCAAGGAGAAGGTCTTCATCACCTAAAGCGACATCGGCCGTGTGCACTTCCTCCAATTAATCCTTCATCTTTTTCTCGGCCAGGAAAGCTCGGAACTGCTCCGGGTCCTGTAGTGCCTTAATCAACGAATCTCTCGCCTTGCTTGATAGTAAAAGGGCGTCAAGAATGCTAAGCTGCGATGGTAGCTTCCTCAGATGCGCTAAGACGTTGTAATCCACCTAATTTTTCTTCGGCGGGTCTTTGGCAGCTAGCTCTTCCGTGACTTGGTCATCTAGGGCGATGTCCTCAGAGACCTTCTCTTTCCCTTTATCTTTCTTGTTTGAGGGTCCGAGATTCTTTTCAGGTAGCGTCCGATTGCGCAGCTGGATATTTTCGCAAACCTTCGGCTCTTCTTCTTTTCCCGAAGTGGATTCTTTAAAAAGGGGGCTAAGAGCCAGCTCCTCATCAGAATCGCTCCCGAATGTGAGCACTTGTGATCCCCCGGCGTTAACCATGCAACAATTGCCGGTAGTTCTGTTAAGCCCTTCGGTCGTACCGTTTTGCTCTCGACGGGTCTTGCGCTTTTCCCGCTTAAAATGCTGCCGGTGAGCAACATATCCTTGCCACCATCTATCGAAAGCTTTGCACTCTTCAGTGGGGTGCGAAATCTTCCGATGATACAAGCAATAAGAGGGGTGCATTTCTGCTTCACCAGTAACGCTTCCCTCAGAGGATAGTAGCTTCATACCCATTGACACGGCTTTAGCAAGCCTCTTCCTCATCTTAAATTTGATTTTATCCGCAGTGGGTGTACTTTGCTCCCGCGGGAGTATCTCAATTCTTTCGTCAAGGCGCTGGCGCTTGGCCCTTTCGAATATGACCGCCTCGCGCACCCGATCAGCTTTGCTTTTTAAGAGAGCTTCATTAAGGAATGCGTCAATTACTTCATCCGACGGCCCCAAAATTTTTGGTTCAGGATCTGCCCTCAGCTTTCCAGTACAAGGAGTCTCCTCATCGTTCGTGAGCAAATGGGAAATCATATGACAGCTCGCCACATATTCCTCGGATTCATCCGATGAACTTTCTCCCTCATCTTCCTCTCGAAAGACGTGATTGAGGAACTCTTGGAATGTAATGGGAGTCCGTGCCTTCTGGTTGTATTCCTCCAGCGCGTCAATTTGTTTTTGTAAGTCCGTACGCTTGTTGCCAGGATTCACGGGCTTCTTTGACTTCTTTTTCTTCTTCTTTGAAGATTTCGACGGCTGGTTATGAATGCTTGGGCCACCTCCATCGATCTTTTGAGTTGGACGAGGCTTCAACATCCCTTCAATGATCTACGGCTCCAACGGGTTCTTCCACTTGATCGCTGGGCATGTTTGAAGATCATTTAGCATTCTCTTTGTCTTTGCTGATAATAGAACCTCCCAAGGAGCTTCCTCAACGACAGAGCATGTTGCCCCCGGCGTATTCATTCCCTTAGAGGTGTGGGGCTGCGGTAGATTCACCTTCCATTTATCGGACAATGCAAACTTGCCCTGTCGGTACTGGTCTTCAAGCCAATTTTTGAAGACGTAGCAATCCTCGATCGGATGACCCAGTACTCGATGATAAGGACAGTAGTTGGGCTCATTGACATCACTTGGTTGCGACGGACGTTTTGGATCCTGCAGATTTATGAGTCGGTTGCGCAACGCCAGCTCGAATAACCTTCTTGTTTTATCTCGGGGAAACAAGTAAGGACGTCCCATCCTATCCTCAAGGGGTACGTACGGGCGCATATTATTTTGACGAACGACCGGCTTTGGGTTGTTCAGCTGTTGCTGAGCATTAGCGACAACGGTCGCTTTCCCCTTTCCCTTCTCATTTCGGGAGTCCGGCTTTGGAAGAGGAGGTTTATGGCCCATTTGATCCATTTGCGCCAGCTTGTCGATTAGTGCCTGGAAGGTGGTCGGCTTGAAGAACATCATAAATTGCGAAATGGTTGCTTGCGGATCGAGGGTTCCCACAAACATACCCACTGCAGGAGCTGCTTCTATGCGCTGCTCACATTTTGACCATAAATTACGCCACCGTACAGCATATTGGACCCATGTCTCGCCCGGCTTCACCCTGGCATTAATCAATGCCGTTATCGGGGTACGCTCGCTGGCACTCACGAAACGTTGGGTAAACAGCAGTTCCATTTCAGCAAAGGTCTTGATAGAGTCGTTCGGGAGCTCAGAATACCACTCGAACGCTGTATCTGATAAGCTACTAACGAACTGACGGAGCAACAATTTATCATCACCGCCAGTGTTGCCGCAAAGTGCCCTGAACTGGGCGACATGCTGGTGGGGATTGCCAGTCCCCTTATACACATGGAATTTTGGTATCGTATAACCTGGCGGGTATTTGATCTGATCGTACCAGCCCGGATACGGTCGCCCCGTTTTTACGACCTGACCCGCTGCTTCAGTCGCTTGATGAACCCGGATCTGCTGAGCTATATATTCGCCCAGGTCGGCTTTGGAGATTGCCTCCTCCTTGGCCGTTGAGAGAGCTGGAGGAGGATTCGACGTTTTTCCCCTATCGTCTTCAAGGATGATTGGGGGATCTTCAGCGGGTGGATCTTGTTGAATCATCATACCCACCATGTCCTGGAACAGGAGGGCCATTTTCTTTATGCTGGCTGCCTGTTCCGCAGCTTCTTTATCCTTCTTCTCCAGTACGTGACGAAGGAATTCAGTGTCAGTTTCTTGTTTTTGATGCTCGTCCGAGGACGTTTCAGGGGTTTCTTTTGGCCCAGTGAGTGCGGCCATCGCGTTCATCATCTCCTGGAGCTTTTACTGTTGCTCCTGAGCTTTGGTCACTGACCGCGTGTGCGGTCTATGACCTGTTGATATGCGGCTGTCCTCTTTACCAGACGCCATACAGAAGGTATGAACTATAATGCCCCCAGACCTAGGGCGTTTGGGTTCACCTCCTTTGGTATTTACTGCAGGTGTAGGGACTTTCTCTGGCCTCCTTCTCTTATGGGCCGTAGAAGTTGAAGGGGCCGTTGCTTTGGGCACCCAAGCGGTCGTCACCTTTCGTTGCTTGACCGGGGGATTTTCTTCTTGCCGACCTTTCGACTTCTAATGTTGGCGAGAGAAGTTAGGATCAATGACAGATTCTCGGACTCGTCGCCATGTCTTATAGATCCTGGAGGACAGCGATTGAAGAGGCTGCTCCGGCTTTTCTGCTTCTACGGCGGTCTCTACCGGTGGAAGAGATCTTTTAAGGACCGCAGTTGGCGAGTTTCTGCGTACCCTATTCAACAGCTCAAAGCTGTTCCCGGTTGGAACAGCAGCGTTAACTTCCACCGTCGGAGTTGGCGGAGTCATCCCAGAAGGGGAGTTGACCCCGGCCCTCCTTATCCGGCGCCAGTGGCGTCGTCGGGCGCGACGAGTTGTCGGTATTATCTCAGAGACAGAAACATCTTCCTCTTGCCCCCTGTTCAGGTATGGGGCTGCTGCCGGCGTCAGCCTATTGAAGGCTGATGTCTTTTGAGCAGCAAGAGCAGGAGTAGGAATGGGGACGGTCAACCTTGCAAAGACCGATCTCTTAGGAGGAGAAGCCGCCTTGACGACTTAAGGAGCAGGTTTGGCTACTCTTTTTGGAATAACCCTTTCCGGGACTGCAAGCTTCATTGTGGGCTCACAGGAGTTTTGGCCCAGTCTGGAGAAGACCGAGGCACCAGTGTTGGGCGACCCGTTGAGAGGGGCCGCAGTAACTGAAAGTCGATCGAAGACCGACTTCTTAGGAGCTTCGTGTACGGGAACGGGGGTGCTGAAGCTTGTTGGCGGAAGCATAGTTCCGAAAAACAGCCCCGTGGTGGCTTGAGTAATCTGCTCCATAGGCATGGTGAACAAAAAGACCGCTTGGGACCCGTAGGTTATGCCCCCAGTTGAGGCCGGACGCGAGCTGCGGCTGCAGTTGGAGCACTTCGAACAAGTTGAGGCCATCGATGCTTGATTTCTCTTCTGCACCAAGCAAGAGACCAAATCTTAGTAAACTTGAAATCTAAAGGCAACCGTTAACAAACCGCGATTGGTTCGCGAAGACGACACACGAAGTGTGGAGTGGAAAGAGGAAAAGGTCCCACCGGGCGTGCCAAGAATCTGTTCCCCTCCGAAAGACGGCCGACGACGCGAGGACGTCTTTCCTGAGATTCGGGGCAGATGCTATATGGTTTTATTCGTCTACCTCTCCGAGGATGCCAAGTTGATTTATGGCACCGTATATCGGAGGTTCAGACGGATGCGGCCGATGTAGCAGACTTCGTCAGATTCCCCCTCGCTGGAGGGGTTTTTGATTGTGGGGACGCTCTTCCCTGCAGGCACAAGCCCCTACAGTTAATTATGCTACCGCATTGCGGTAACCACTTTCTCCTTCTCCGGAATTTCACTTCGTGTCGTGTGTGTTTGTTTTATTTGTGGTTGCCCGTGGATTGTATACGGAGACTGAGTAATGCCGTCGCCCGTAGGATGTGGATTAGTCCAAATCCGTATTTACTTAGATTTGGGTTTGGTGTTTTTAGTTTAAGGATACATTAGACATATTGAGGCTAAGATCAACTTAAACATCCGTTAAGGATACGTTAGTCCTGTTTTAGACTAAGATCGACTTAACGTGGTGATCCATTTAATATATGGCCGTCGGGACTCGTCACCTCTCTGACGTCGTTGAAGGATTACAACGACAGGTGTCAGAGGAGTTCGGAGATGTACCCTTGAACTAAAGTCGATTTGCTGTTTTATAGTCTATTTGAATATTTAAGGATGCGTTAGCCGTGTTTGGGGCTAAGATCAACTTAAACGGGACCGTTTAGATCCGGCAAAAGAGCATTTGGAGACACTATTGTTTCAGTTTAGGGACGTAGTGGTCCATGTTCCAGTTTAGGGACGTGGTGGTCCACCATTAGTTTAAGGACGTTTCGGTCCGATATTAGTTTAAGGACGTTTCGGTCCAATATTAGTTTAAGGACGTTTCGGTCCACGAGTTTAAGGACCATGCAGTCCATATACGTATGTGGTCGTCGGGACCCGTCACCTCTCTGACGTCGTTGAAGGATTACAACGACAGGTGTCAGAGGAGTTCGGAGATGTACCCTCAAACCGGAGGTAAATTGATTTAAGAGAGCAATCTTGCTCAATCAATTTAATTTGAGGACTTACGGCCAAAATTGGGCTAAGTCCAGTTGAAAATGTTCAACATTTTATTTGCTTTTGCATTGCATTTATTTTTATTTTTATTTGGGCTCTACCCATAAAGGATGCAGAGCATCAATTTGTTTTGGGCTCTGCCCATTTATAAATGATGCAAAGCATCAATTTTACTTGGGCTCTGCCCCTTTTTATTGCCTTGCAATTTATTTTGGCCTGCTAGGTCTTTTTGATTTAGGCCTGGCCCTTTAACAAAAGAAATGCATTGCATTTTTCTGGCGCTTTGCGCCAATCAAAGAGCGCAAGCGCTTGTGGTGAGGACACGTGTCATGCAAGCGCAGTGCGCTGCACCAGTGCGCTGTGCTGCTGCGCTGCTGACACGTGTCACGTTCTGAGGAGCACAAGCGCAACAGCGCAGTGCGCTGTGTCAGTGCGCTGCGCTGTTGCGCTGCTGACACGTGGTGCTCCCTGGTGGCTTGCGCCAACACAGGAGCGCAACAGTGCAATTTTTCAAGTGCAAAGCACTGTTAACTTGAGAATTTTTTAGATTCCAGAACCAATGGTTCATAAAAGAAGTGCAAAGCACTGCTTGATTTCTTGATCTAATTTAGATCAAAGAAAAAACAAGTTTTTTCTTATTTCAGGAACCAGAGGTTCATAAAAAGTGCAAAGCACTATTTTAATTTTGTTTTTTATTAAAGATCATTGATCTTGTTTTTAGATCCATGATCTGTTCATAAGAGAATTTTCCCTTTTTTCTAAAGGCTTTTTACCCTTTTTTCTTCTTGAGAATTTCTCTCCAATTCTTCAGAGCTCTCTCTGTTTAATTTCTCACAAAATGTTGATGCCTTTGAATTGAGATCTAGGGTCCTTTTTATAGTGCCCATAAATTAGTTAGAGAGATCTTTCTCTGAGTGATTTGGGGAATTTTCCCCACCGTTGGATCTTCGATCCAAGGGCTTCTGTTTTACAGAAGAAAATCTTCTTGTTTTAAAAAGAACAGAAAGATTTCTTTAAAATCTTAGTTCTGTTCGGCGCAAATGCCCCAGCGTGTGACACGTGTCAAGCAGCGCACAGCGCAGTGCACCTGCGCTGACACGTGTCGCGCAGCGCACAGCGCAGCACAACTGTGCTAGCGCACCTGCGCAGAAACGTGTCGCGCAGCGCAAAGCGCAGCGCAACTGCTCTAGCGCATCTGCGCTAACACGTGTCGCGCAGCGCAGTGCTTGCGCAACTGTTGCTTCCTTTGATTTTTCTTTAAACAGAGCTTTGCTCTGATTGGGTGCGCTACTTTGGGCGCTGCGCTGATGTATCTGCGCCTAACACGTAGCGCGTTGCACCCGGGATTTGAAGCGTTGCTTCAAAATTTGAATTTTGAATTTCCAACAGAGTTTTGCTCTGATTGGGGGAAACAGTATTATTCAGTTGTCTTTTATCATCACCTTCTCTTAAGTTGCGAGTACTCCTTGGTTTAGGAGAGTACACCTATTATGCTTACTGGATAGTCTTCTTCCAAACCATAGGCTGATGCCGAACGGTAGGGAAGGAAGAAAACCATTTAGCCTAACGAAGGTGTATAGAAGGTAACGACTAAAGACAAATAAAGGGATTTGGAAAGATAGCAAAGAAATATACGGTTACAGTCATGAATAGGATTATGGAAGAGGCATTACTAGGAATACCAGGATACCCCTACGAGACATTTTAATGTTTCAGTTTCACTGCGCATTGTTAAAGGAAAACTGTTTTCCCGATTAGATACTTACTCCAGGGTATGTATTTACCAGGTTTCATTCTCATATCTGTATGGTTTTACAGATGATGAGTGGGAGTAAGTTATTGGGAATTAGGTGATCATCCTCATTATATTGGAATTCGTTGTAATTTGTGATATTTGAGGAAATCTCCTGGGTACAGTTTTCAACCTACGATGCGCAGGTTTTGAGTTATTCAACTCAGCGGACTTATACAGAGTATTGTATGTTGTCCAGTGTCCATCAGTACAAAAGGGTAGGTCCTCATACTATGTTCTGTTTACTTGTGACTTCTCTAGTTTTTAGACAAGTGTTTCGTAGAAATACAAAGTCTAAGTTTTGAGAAGTTATGGGTATAAGAATAAAGTAGAGAACCAGATATCGCAAGTATCAGGATTCTTCAAAGAGATTGAAGATTTGATACTTATGATTGGTATTCAGTTGATAGTAATGGTTTGGAGAAACTTGTTTCTCTTTCAGGTTACTCAGATATGGAAGGATTCCTAAGTTGAGTAATGCTGATTAACCTCTCTCCATTAAGTTGATATGCACTGGAGACAGTTGCATGGTTTGAATCTGTTTCCAGTTAAATTAGTACCTCTATTTCTATATTGTATATAGAATGGTTCATATCTTAACGATGTTAAGATACGGGGAGTTGTCCGGCTTATGCTTAAAACCAGACTCTGGATAACTCAAGGCACGTTTCTGTAATGGCAGTTTGTGGGTTGACCCGGGCTATGTCGAGGGTTGATTTTCTACCATCTGGAAGATCAATAGTGTATTGTTCTTGACTCGCCACAGTTTTAGTAAAATGGATTTTTTCAGAAAACAGAAGTGGGAGTATGGTAGAACTGGAAGTGATTCCAGAACCGCAAACGATTACGGAAAATTTAATAGGACCTATATATTCAATCAGGTTTGATATTCCAATACCCACTTCGCAGATATGGTGGGTAACCTCAGACACCCAAGAGGTACTCCGGTAGCCTCAAGGACGGTGACAGGGAGGTTCTTATTTACCCAGACTTGACACTACTGTTGTTCCAGGCTATGAGACTCGGCAGGAGGTAAAGTATAGCGTCGTTCTAAACTAGCTTTAGAAGTGTACGTATATATTATTCTGCCAAAGGGTTGTCTAGTCAGTGGGAGCAGCGGAAGTATAGTGGGCAAGTAGCTTATGTCTATAGGCTTGAGCAAATATAACAGAGATTAGATCATCTATTTTTTATGTGACAGTCATAGGTTTGACTTCATCAGAATAGGGGATGGATCTGTTAAGAAAGTAGTAGGGTGTGATGTCCTGGTATTTGGATGACATACACAGAGTAGGAAGTAAAATTCCTATACTACAATCGGTTATAATGTGGTTGTCACACAGTTGTTTCTCCAGACAGAACATGGATATAATATCTGACATTCTGGTTACTAGATCTATGGTTTTAGATCTGGATTTGGGTAGCTTCCCAATGTGGGTACTTTGACAGTATTCTAATAGTTTTTTAGAATAGATGACTCCTGGCATGGTGGTGTACCTGCAGGTGATGGAGTCACCCTCTTTAAAGGTGTCTTACAGACTAAAGGGGAAAGGGATGTGCATGATTGGCAGATCACTTGCTTAGGCAATTGAGTCAATCGTGAGATGTCAAGTACCACACCAGATGTTGTTTTTGCACTAGATGCAATAAGTTTATATTAATCCAATCCTGAAGAAACATAAGGAAGCAGTTTTAGAACATAAGTGCATGTTCTACGGATTTAATGACGGCAGCCTCTTTCAGAAGACGGTTATCATTCCAGGCTTCAAAGGTGACATGGATGACAGAGTGATTGTCAGAGTTATAGTTTTTCCTCTGACGAGGAACAGTATTATGGACAGTTGGTCCAAGAGGATACTGTGGGAGGCATGGTGCTGGAAACTGATTAGGTTCAGTTATCAATACAGTCTAAGAAGTTTGGATTTGGAGTTCATTTATGAACTAGGTCCCATCAGATATCCAGACATATTCTAAGACAGGTATTGCTCAATTCGGGAGATGGTTTTCTCCGCGAACTTGAGATTAAGAGAGACAAAGAAAGAAACATCAGGGCGGATCCACTCACTAAGGCTATTTCTCGAACACAATAGTTTTACAAACGGGATTTGTGAAACTGGTTAGTAGAGGAGTTGGATGTTCAGTATCACATGGGCTGTGAGTATGCGACATCGCAATAATTAGCCTTAAGTGCAAGTGGGAGATTGTTGGATATAGTGCCCTCAAAGTCAATTATTGGATCGCGGGTACGTGATTGCAATGATTGAGACAGGACCTATACCGATATGACAGTTTTTCCCGAGATGATAGTATGCTATCTGGTTTGACTTTATCATCTTATACATGCTTTAGTTCACTATTGCATGATGATAGAGCCCATAGGATTCTTGCTTGACTGCCAGCAGTATGATGGCGATCATATACGTGGGAGCTGGGGTCTATAAGCACATCCTTAAAAGTGTCCCTAGTCGTGGGAGTTTCGAGACAGGGCATCGATACTCCAGAGTAGACTAGTGTATACAGTCGAGACCCCGACGAGGGGCGGTGGCCGGTCTCACAAGCCATTAGTGTCAGTTGGTTCACCTAAGATGTATACAGGTGCTCATTGGGTTATGAGTACACCGGACAGGACTCGCCGGGAACCTGCTAGTTGGTATTATACCTAGCGTCAGATAGCAGTTCCCTGGTGACATGTGTACAGGTTAGTTCATCGACCTGAGCTCATCATTTGTCTCGTGTGAGTTCCCACTGTGCTTTGATTTCTACCCTACCTCGGCTCAAAGGAGTCGTGCAAACAGGTATTTTTTTGGGTACAGTCCCGAGCCATATGGAGGCAAGTGAGCGGATCGGCAGGGGATTCGTCTCTCCCGGTATTGGGGGTGAGATCGCGCTGTGTCTAAGAGAGCCATTACAAAAAGCCCTCGGCCGAGGCAGGAGATTTACTGGTAGGTACTCCAGTAGTATCTCAGGGTGTTCTAGGCTACTCTCTGACACGACTTATACCGCTATTGGGGGTCTGACGTTACCAGCCCCCTAGGCCGATATGCGATACTCATAGACGAATGGACCGGACTGTATGTATATTGTCACTGTTAGGCTCAGTAGGGTTTCTGGATGAGTCCGCTCGTCAGCTTCCCTTCCAATCAATACATAGGCAACCGTTACGTACAGTTATACCTCTGACGTGCTAGTGGTGGTATACCCAGTGCCAGTGTGTAGATGAGTCATTAGAGTCCCCCACAGACAGTTTCCTAAGTTCGGGCGAAACGTTGTAGAGGCCGTATGGTTTTATGGCAGGGTTCGAAAAATGCACGTGCGTTTACGCACGTGTCATATTTCGGGCAGATAATACTGGTGGGCTTTGGTTTAAGCCGGATCCGAGTATTATATTGTGTAGATATAATATCTTTGTCTCAGTTGCATTTGTATTCGGTCGTAATACAAATGCGGGTGTGTTTATACTGTTACGGGGTTATCCTGAAATTCGTTTCGGGATCGCTTTTGGAAGTTGCCAGTTTCCAGTTTTCTATCACCCGTCTTTAACATTCGGTTAAATACGGATTTATCTTTTCTTCAAGAGGGTGAGTCATTTGGTGAGTCATGAGGTGAGTCGTGATTCTAGAAGGTTCTAGAATTGATGATTCATTGTTAGCATTAAATGAATGTGACTGAGGTTAATGATTCATGTATGCATTAATGATAAATGCAAGGTGTATTATTGACTCATCATACTCATTTAATGCTTGTGTTCATCCCCACCACCTCATCAAGTGGCCGGCTATTATATGGTGCCCTCTTGATTGATTTTTCTCACACTCTCATTTTGGAAATATGATATGAAATATTTGCTAAGTTTCCAAGCTCATTTTTCATCATCCGATTCCAAAAGGCAACTTCATTAACCGTCCATCCATAGCTTTGGATGTAACGAGACAAAGTGTTCTACTCGTTCTCTATATCAATCTTGGTCATCTCTTTTTGCAAACTTGATGACCGAGTTGCCTCGGTTCAGAGGCGGGAGCCCGTTTAAAGATCCGTCGATGTGGTGCCACCTGGACGGGAAGACTGGAGATTCAGGAGATCGGAGCAGCCGCAACAAAGCATGGGATGATGTTTGAAGACCGAAGGACTCGGATCGTTCGGTATAACATTTCTACCCACTTTTTAGTTTGTTAGTTTAGCTTTAATGGCAGATCCGGGTTATAGTATACTATAGCGCCAGTCAAAAAGTTTTTGTTCCGCATTTGGCGTCTGTTAGACGGCCGGGGTGCTACCGTGTACTTACAAATATAACATACAAGCTCTTAGCATGTTTTCTAGAATCTGAATTGTTCGCTCAGACTGTCCGTCCGTTTGTGGATGGTAAGCTGTGCTAAAGTTCAGACTCGTTCCCATGCTAGCTTGCAGACTCTACCAAAACTGTGATAGAAATCTAGTATCACGATCGAAAACGATACAAACTGGTACTCCATGTATTCTCACAATCTCCTGCATGAGTTCATAGGTATCAAAAATAATACACTTTGAGGTTAAATCTTACTTTAGATTCATGCTTACCTCCATGTACTTCTTTGCTAACATCTCGGTAGATTGTCCAACTCGAAATGGAATAAAATAAGCCGACTTGGTGAGTCGCTCCACAATAACCCATACTGCGTTGTTACCCTTCGTGCTACGAGGAAGGACAGTCACGAAGCCCATGGTAATGTGCTGCCATTTCCATTCTGGGATTAGTAACGACTGAAATAGGCTAGCAGTTCTGTGATGTTCAGCCTTTACTTGCCGACACACCAAACACTTGGCTACGCTTTTGGCTACTTCGCGCTTCATTCTATACCACCGGTGGTGTTGCTGTAGATCTTTGTATATTTTGGTACCACCAGGGTGAACAGAATAAGGAGAGTTGTGAGATTCTTTCATCAATTCTTCTCAAACTGGGCCGTATGGTACACATAATCTACTTCCATATCTTTAGGATCCGTCTTCGTGGATGATGAAGTCTGTTCGAATTCCACTTTCTACTTGTTCTCGGATCTTTTGCATCTTGACATCATTTGCTTGAGCTTCTTTGATCTGATTGACAATAGTTGATTGGACTTGTAAGTTCATCAAATACGAAGCGTTACCTGGCATAACTACCTCGATCTCCATTCTGTGCAATTCCTGTTGTAGCTTCCACTGAGCGGTGAGATTCATTGCTAATGGTTGGCGGCTAAGTGTATCAGGAACTACATTCACTTTTCCTGGATGATACTGTAGGTTGATGTCGAAGTCCGCCATAAGTTCTAGCCATTTTCTCTGCTGCATATTCAATTTCTTCTGAGTAAATACATACTTCAGACTCTTGTGGTCAGTATATATATCCACTCGTTCTCCCAGAAGATAGTGGCACCAAATCTTAAGTGCAATGATAACGACTGCCAACTCTAGATCATGTTTTGGATAGTTGCGCTCATGAACTTTTAGTTGTCTTGATGCAAAGGCCACGACTTTTCCATGCTGGTGTAGAACACATCCTAATCCCTTACCGGATGCATCGCAATGCACAACGAAACCTCCAGATTGATCCGGTACTACGAGAATAGGAGCAGATGTTAATCTTGATTTGAGTTCTACAAAGCTTCTTCACATGTTTCTGACCACATGAATGCTTCATCTTTACGTGTGATATTGGTCAGGGGTGCTGCAATTTTCGAAAAACCTTTAATGAATCTTCGGTATTATCCTGCTAATCCCAAGAAACTTCGAATATGCTTCACCGTCTTTGGTGTCGGCTATTCGCTGACAGTTGATACCTTAGTTGTATCTACTGAGATTCCTTCGCCCGAAACAATGTGTCTGAGAAATCCGACTTGATCTAGCCAAAATTCACACTTTCTGTACTTGGGGTAGATTTGATGTTGTCGCAATGTCTCCAGGACAATCTGCAAATGCTCGACGTGTTCTTTCCGATTCTTTGAATACACCAGGACGTCGTCGATGAAAATAACAACAAACCTGTCTAGGTACTCTCGGAAAACTTGGTTCATTAGATTCATGAATATAGCAGGTGCATTGGTCACTCCAAATGGCATCATGATATATTCGTAATGACCATAGCGAGTCCTGAATGTCGTCTTCGGAATATCAGACTCTTTGACCTTTACCTGATGATAACCCAAACGAAGATCTAACTTTGAGAATACACAAGACCCACTTAGCTGATCGAACAGATCGTCGATGCGCGGTAGTGGATACTTGTTCTTTATCGTCACTTCGTTCAGAGCTCGGTAATCTATACATATTCTGTATGAACCTTCTTTCTTCTTTACGAGTAAAACTGGAGATCCCCAACTTGAAGTACTAGGATGAATCCAACCTTTCTTTAGAAGTTCGTCCAACTGAGTATGGATCTCCTTCAATCCTTCAGGACTTAACCGGTATGGAGCTTTGATCACCGGTTGTGCACCAGGTAGTAAATCAATGCTGAATTCAAGAGCTCGATCGGGAGGCAAACCTGTTATATTTTCAGGAAATACGTCCTCGAACTCTCGAACTACCTCTGGCTTCGATTCTTCTGCTTGTAATGTTGCAATCATTGCCTTTTTTGTTTAGCTTTGTAGGTGCTAGGTTCCAGGGTATGGTCTCCACTCTTGAAATAAAAGACTGGATGATCTGGTATTTCGAACACTACCCTCCTTTGATGACAGTCGATCATAGCGAAGAAAGTTCCCAGCCAGTCCATTCCTAAGACTACATCGAAGTTCGGTATGTCCAGCACTTTGAAGTCCGCATAAAATTCCCTACTGCAGACGACCACTGGACACAGATCGTATCCCATAGTTGCATTTAGAACGCCGTTCCCTGAACTGACATTCCAGCTGGATACGAACGGTTTAACTGGAATCGCATGAGTTCGAACGAACCGTTGCGACATAAAGCAATGTGATGCTCCAGTGTCGAAAAGTGCTAAAGCAGGTAGGGAGGCTACTAAGATTGTACCTAAGTTGTATAAGATATGTTTAGGTATAAGAAAAATATATTGATGTATAAGGATTGAAAAGGTTTGAAAGGCTGGGAGTTACCAGTGATGAGTTGGCCAGTGGCTGCGGCTTCCTCAACGGTTATTGTGAAAGCCTGACGCACATTCCTCCTTGCTAGAGGCACATTCCTCTGTCCTTGGGGCACGCTCTTCTGCCCTTGAGGCATGTTCCTCTGTACCTGATGGAATTGACGAGGAGGCTGTGCAGGAGGTCCACGTGGAGGTGGAGCAGGTAGAGCAAGACGAGGTGCAAGAGCCTGAATAGCTGGCTGCTGTGGAAAGGTGATGGCTGGTCTAGGTTGTCACGCCCCGCTTCCCGGTATACAATGAAAAGGACGCGACTGGTCCGCTACGTATTTACTCAGAAGCAAATACGCTAAGCATAACTAAGCAATATAAAAAAATATATACACAAGAGACAAGGTATAATAAAAACAACAACTTTATTTATTAACATTCTTTTGTACAATGCATGAAAAGGAAATACAACTGAAATAAAAGCAATGCCTAAACAATGGCATGACAGGAAAAGATACTGAATAGAAAATGTACAATGTCTAGAGCTCAGGGTCTTCGCTGTACTGATCCAAGTCTTCTGCAATTGGCTCGATCTCTGACAGTTCCAAATCACCTGACGATATTCAAAGAAGAAAGAAATAGAATGTCGTCAGCGAACAGGTCGCTCGGTAAGTCCCAAAGATAAGAGGAGAAATAGAATAGACAGAGAGTAAGAGAGAGAGAGAGAGTAGCTTTTACAGTTGTATTATATTGTTATATTGTTGTATTTAGTATTAACGCTGTTGTTTGTAGCTTGGTACAGAAGGATGCCAGTGTATACGAGAGGAGTCTCACTTGCCCCGGAGACTAAGGTATCAGGAACTCAAGGAACCGTTGGGTCACGGTACAACAGCAACGGAATATAAGTTAGGTGTCTTAATCTTACCGTTTCGTGCCACTTTTAACACCTTCCGTACCAATCTACCCATTAAACCCCGTAGTGTTTTGATTGTATTGTTGTATGGTATTGTTTAGATTGTATAGTTGGATGACTGACCAAAACTATGATATCAGTAAACAGATGTAACTGTATAATCATGTAAACGGAATAACTGTAGAATCATGTAAATGGATGTATATCCACGGTTCGGTTCAGTCAAATTGATAGATTGAATATATGGAATAATGGATTCATGGATTCATGTTGAATTATAATATTGAAGATTGTAGATTGTACTTGAATTATATTCAAGTCAGATTATACTGAGACTCAAACTGAGTTAGGCAACTAGCAAAGTAAATTGAAGTCCTGATTGTTTTTATTAATTTGTCTACCTTAGATAGGCAAGCACCCACTTCTCTGGCTCCCTGAGGCTCAAGAGATTGGTTCCACTTAAACCTATGTTTACTAGGGTGCTTAGGGTAATTTATAGACCTTGAAGGGGTTTTATGTAAAAATACTTTTATATACTTTTTCAAAATACGCCCCAAGCATTTATTATTCATCTTAGGATTGTAATGAATGTGGATTTTATATTGTGATATTTCTAGTGAAAATATCATAATTTCAGAAATAAAGGTATTTATATGTAATATTGAATTGTGTAGAATTTATGGTATTTTAGTGTAAAATTGATTCTTGTGATTTTTAGAAAAAAGTGGAATATTTATATCATAACAAAATAGGTATTTTAATGATAAATATACATATATTTATACAAAAATAATTTTAATATATTTTTTTATATTCTAAAAATCTCATTTTCTTAAGATGTCGTATTTTAAATCTTTCGAGACCGAATGCTGTTTGCGGAGGTCTGAATCTCGCACTACTAAGCCCGAGGATGTGCAATAATCCGCATATCCCGAACGGGTTCCCCAAAATGGGTTGTAGTGGCGCTTTGCAAAGATTGTATAAATACTAAATCGTTTAGAAAACGGTTTTATGAAGTAAGTGGTATTTATTTGTAAAGATATCAATTTTCTATATTCTGTGTTCTAGGGTCTCCTAAGTCAACTAGATTATTCCTAACTGGTCCAAAACGACAAGTTGTGAGATACCTCAAATTGCCTCTTCACCACCAATTTTGGCCAGGTAAGTACAAGTGAAGAAAGGAGGGATCCGCTCACGAATCACCGTGAGACGGGCCTTTTAAAGTTATCTTTCTCACTTGCCTAGCCTAGACACCACAAAGTCAGGTTTAGATAAACGACTGATGTCCACAACTTATCCTATTTTCATAATAGATGGTATTTATTTAAAAAGTGTATCAATACTAAATCTTTTAGAAATTGTTTTATTAAGTAAAGGGTATTTAAATGAAAATGTTTGTTTTTTCCCGTATTCTAAGTTCTCGAGAGTATCGTGTTATGTTGCATATAAGTGTGTGAGGAGGTAGGTCGTTACCTCGTAATCTACTTAAAAGTATAGCAAGTTTAATGGAGTTAAATGTAGGATTGAAACAATATGGTATTTAAGTGAAAAATACGATAAATTGAAATAGTCATCATTTTATCTAATGAAACTTGATCAATTTGTTTGATTAGTGTTTAATAGTCAACATGAGGAAGTTTAAGTATGATTGTATTAGTGAGAAGTGGAATTTTATAGGAAACCGAATCGGAAATCGGATTTGTTCCGATTTCGTCGGGTTTTGTAAATCCGTATTTTTAGATAGAAGAGATAGGTAGAAGTTGAGACTTACGGTTTTAGGACACACAAGAGGGTGAGAGGGAAGTAGTGGAATCACTGATGTGTTGCGTCGTCGCCGGGAGTTCTTAGAACGATCGCCGGAAGTTCTGCCGGGAATTCGTCGGAGCTTCGCCTCGAGCTCGTTTTCAAAGTACACAAGATTTCTTGAGAATTCTTTAGAGTTGGCTCAGAGTTTCGGGGTGAGAGGGTAGAGGGTAGGGGTGGTATTTATAGGATTAGGCTAGGGTTAGGGTAGGTGAAAGGTTAAAATGAAAAATGTGATAAAATGTAATAAAAATGTATTAAAAGTGGAGTAATTGGGGTTTTAAAAGAGTTCTGGAAATGTTCTGAGGCTAAAATTTTGCAGGTGTGTAGGGAATGTGAAAAGACATAATTTTTATGTTGGGGTCGTCGCCGAAATCGGCCGACTCGGCCGTGACTCGGTCTGAGGACTGAGTCGGCCGAGTCAAGGCCGATTTGGCCGATTCCCGGCCGAGTCAGGCGGCCGGGATCCCCCCCGACAGTTCACTAACCTCTGGCAATGTTATATTTTTGAGTGTAGTGGGGTTTTTGTGAGATATGCACGTGTAAATCCTTGGTATTCTAAAGGTTTTAAAAAAATCAATATTAAAAATAATGTAGGGTATGGGATTTGAACTCTGGTGGCTTGGTTCAGCAGTGCAAGGTATAACCAATGAGCCACAAGCTCCTTCTTGTAATTATGGAGCTAATTAATTACTTAAAATAATAACAGTAAATGTAAATACCCCAAGTATACATTAATTTTAAAGCAAATTTTTGTACACTAAAAATGGAGTTATTACATTCTTTTAACTTGTAATTAAAAAGCAAAATAATTACTTATATCTTGTGCTCGGGCTAAAATACCCCTTTATGGATTTTGAAAAAAATATTTTGAAAAAATTTGTATAGGAAATTTAGGGTTGTTACATAGGTGCTGGAGCTGGGTTGAGTCTATGAGGACATACTCCAATGGTGTGAGTGGAGGCGCCACAAACTAAGCACAGGTCGTTTGCACGCCTGCAGTCCTTCGCCAAGTGTGCATTCCTCTTGCAGTAGAAGCAAAAGTCTGGACTGGGCCGGTTAAATGTTACTCCCGGTCTCCTGGGTGCAAAAGTTGGCCTGGAAGAGGCTCCTCCTGCCATCTGGGTGGCAGGGCACTTCAAACCGGCAGTCTGAGGTCTGCCCTTCTTCTTCACCACTGCCTCATAGCATCGGACAGTCTTCAGAGCAAGATCATGGGTTGGGAAATCCCCTGTAGCGAGTGCAGATTGGATTTCCGGGTCCAACCCTTGCTGAAATCTTCATGCCCGGTTCTCAGCTGTCGGGATCAGGTGTGCTGCGAACCTGTTACGGTCTTGTGTTAGCAGTGTAATATGTGATATCAGGAAATTGACTATTGAGACATATCTTACCTTCTAAGCATGGTAAACTCAGCATCGTTTTCATCCACAGATTTGCTCTACATCGAGCCTTGTTGCAAATGGATGAATTGCTATTCTGTGTCGAAATGGGCAGTCTCAGGGAAGTACTTCGCATCGAACATATCGTAAAACGTCTTCCATTCAATCGGTCCTGTGAGTTGGCTTTCTTCAGCCTTCCACCAGACTCTGGCGTTATCTGTTAGTTGCAACTTCGCAACTCTCACCCACGCAATCTCTGGCACTTGTGCTGCTGCCAAATCATCTTCGATGGGCTGAGCCTATTTTTCTGCCTCTAGTGGGCTCTCTTTTCGAGAGAAATGCTTCGGCTGCCATGCCTGGAATTGCTTGACTCCGGGTGCCTCAGCTTCAGGGCGGTGCGTAAGGATAGCAGTTTGTTGTTGCTGACCCTCCAAGAGGCTCTTGATCTCCTCAGGCAGTACCGTTTGCTCGTTGATAGGAGATGCAACAGTAGGTGGTGGTGGTAGAGTATGTGGTGGGGAGTTGCCATTCACGTTGGTGCTGGTGTTATTAGGAGAATCTACGACCTTGATAGAAAAAGAAATGTTAAGATAAATTCAAGGAATTTATAATGTAAAGAATGTATAGTTGCTGAATCTTATAATTCTTGTGATATATATTGCTTAGGATTACAAGAATAACTGACTTGGATGGGCCGCCAACAAAACCTATTACGTCCCGCTTCCCAGTGTACGGAAACAGTGACGTGGCAGGCACGCGACGTGTTTACTCAGAAATAAATGCGTTAAGCGTAAATTAAGCAATATATGTAAAATGCACAAAAATAACAAGAGGTGTACAATAAACAACAACTTTTATTAATATTCATCTTTATAATACACTGCTTTGAAAGGAAAAGTACAATGATAAAAGCAATACCTAAACAGTGGCATATGGAATGAAAAGTAAGTACAAAGAAGCTAGTAGTCTGGCTGTGCCTCAATCTGCTCCAAGTACTCCTGGTTGGGCTCGGTCTCCTGAGGGTCCTGTCCTCCTGATGAATATTCTAAGAAAGAGATAGACAGGAATGTCGTCAGCGAACTAGCGTTCGGTAAGTCCCAAAAGAAAGGAAGGAATACAACAAGTAATGTGGAAGGAAACTGTTAAGTTATATAGGTATCAGTTTATTATTCTAACTTAGTTTTTTGTAGCTTGGTACAGAAGGTATCAGTGTATACGAGAGGAGTCCAACTGTCCCGTGGACTATGGTAACATGTAAGTACAAGGCCCCATCAAAACTCACGGGACAACGGCACGTGAGTTCATGTAGGTGTCTTTTAGTGACCATCATTGTGCCACTTTTAGTACATTCCGTACCAATCTACCCCGTTAACCATGTGTAATGTATTATATAGATTATAATTATCAGACTTGCCAAGACCATGGATACAAGTTGTTCATGTAATCAGATTCAGGATGTAAATAAGTAGTCATGTAATCAAGTCAAGTTATAGCCATAGTTCGGTCAAGTCAAGTCAGTTTGCATGTTGATATTGTTCTGGTATTCAGGTTCATGTTCACGTATACATGTTAGAGTTTGGATTCATGTTTGAATTAGATTCGGATTTGAGTTAGATTCAGATTTGATTTAGACTCAGACTTGAGTCAAACACTTTAAACCTATTTGGATCCTGAATTAGGTTCGGGAGTTATCGGTAACTGCTGCACATGGACAACAGGATTAGTGTCTTTTTCCAAGACAATTACCATTGATAACACCGTTAAGTTTTCTAATCTTAAATAGATAAGCACTCACTTTTTTCGGCTCCCTGAGGCTCAAGAGAATTGATCCCGCTTAAACCTATATTTTCTAAAGTCCTTAACAGTGTTTTATATAACTCGAAGGGGTTTTATGAAAAATATTTTTATATAATTTCAAAATAATCCTCGAGAGTTATTTATATTATTTACGGTTTTCATGGATGTGAATTTTAAAGATTTGAAGTATTTTAGTGATAAATACTTAGCTTGGATAGTTCATGGTATTTTAATGTAAAACTTGTATTTTGGATAACTTGAGGGTATTTTGGTGAAACTCTTCATTCTTTTATTTTTTTAGAAAAACATGGAATTTTATTATATTTGAAAATATGTGGTTTGATAATATTTATATATATTATTAAAAATTAATTTTATTTATGTAGAAAAATGAGTTTTTCTTAAAAAATCGTATTAAAAACCTTTCGAGACCGAATGCTCCATGAGGAGGTCTGCATCTCGCTCTACTAGCCCAAGGATGTGCGATAATCCGCACCGTCCAATAGTGGGTTCCTCAAATGGGTTGTAGAGGCATAATCGCAAAGAGTTTTGATATGTAATTCAAAAGAAAATCGGGTTTTTATACTAAATGGTATTTTCTTGTAATATTTTATTTGTAACAAAAATATGTTCACAGAGTATCGTGCTATGGAAACCATATGTCTTTGTGAGCGGTAGGTCATTACCCCGTGAAGTTTTCTAAAGGTATGTTTAAGCAAAGGAATATAAAATGACATATATAAAGTTCATGGTATTTTAATATAAAAGTTAAATTATAGTTATGTTTCATGATATTTTTGAGTGAAAGTTGGTTTTGAACATCAGTTTTATGTTAACAAGTAAGGTGCAGAAATATGCATGAGCAATGCTTAAGAAAAAGTGTAATTTCTAGATTTTAGAATAAAATGTCGGTATTAACTCCACTTAGTGACATATTTTGGAAAAAGAACTTTTCAAGGGAGAAGAAGGGGAATTGAAAGGGACTTACTAGTTGTTTTGGTTAAGTGGAGGTAGAGGTGTCGCGGGGTCGCCGGAAAAGTCTCAATTCCTCGCCGGAAGTTGATCGTTGGCTAACTCCACTTGTACTCTTCTTGTACTTAGGAAAATTTGAGAGTTTTGGATAGAATTTTCAGAATGAGGAAGGGCTAGGGAATGGGGTAGTATTTATAGTGTGGAATTAGGGTTTTGAAATTAAAAAGATGAATTAAAATGCATTAAAATGTGATAAATGGGGAATTGATGGGTCTCTGTTTGATTGCAGAGCAATCAAACAGTGCAGGGGAGTTAGGAGAAGGCCAAGAGACTCGTGTGCAAAGCCCGGGGACTTTTACCCACGGTTGACCCGTCGGCGCCGGTATTATTGGGTGTTTGGCCGGTCGTTTTTGGGAGATGGGCCGTAGGATTTGTGCCACGTGTTCCTCTCTGTATAAATACCCTTTTACACATGTTTATTTATTCAGACTTTTCATTTTTATGTGCATTGCACGCGTAAACTTTTGGGCTTCCAAAATGTTTATAATAAAAAATCAGAAAAAATAATGTGCCTGATGGGATTCGAACATAGGGGCTACGTCACAGTAGTGTAAGGCTTTACCAGTGAGCTATAAGTTATTTCTTGTTGTTCTTAAATAAAAATAACTTATAAATTATACTCAGGCTTGTAAACTCCTTTCTATACATTAAATTGAAAAAAATTTCATAAAGTAAATTTAGAGTCGTTACAATTGCCGGCAGATCGAAGCCCTTCTCCATGTACTTGAGACAGAGCGTCCTATTCTCGAAGCATCCCCATCGAGATCTCAGCTAGGTGAACGGCTTGAGCGGTGTGGCACACTTATCCAGTCTGAAAAGCGACGGATGGCCCGAGAGACATCGAAGGGTCTAGCAACTTCCAGAGAACTCAGACTTTTAAGACAAGAGAAATTTGCTAACGCTAATCAGGTCTATTCGCTCCAAAGGGCTCTTGAAAAATCTATGGCCAGAGAATTGGTTTTAGAAAAGGAAGTTGCTACCCTGAAAGCGGCGGTGCAAAGCCACACATTTATCAAGCAGAAGATTGCCGACGAGCTCGCTGAACATCGTCGACAGAAGGAGGAAACCAAAGTACTGTTAGCCACTTTGGAAGAGCAAGAAAAGGAATTTCAGGAGAGCAGTAGGCGTGTTGCTAACTTGTTGGCCTTCCTGATTGCTTTATTGTATATATGTTTTTGTAGCTTGTATCTTCCCACAATTTAGATCTATGAATGAAAGATATCTTTTGTGATTTATATCTTTCTCTTTTTTGATTACCCTGAAATGGCTTGCTTAGTTTATTTACTCATTCCGGAGAGTTTGGTTTATCTCTCCCTTAGGTAAATACAAACCCGGCTTAATGTTAAATATACATAACCCCTATCGATATAAGAGTCTGTTAGGTTTGTTGAACTGGGTTTATTCCGTCGCACCATTACGTTAGCCGATTTCTTCTCGATTCACATCCATTCAGGTCGCTGGTTCAAGTAGCTACGTACTTACTGTATCACCTAACCCTTCTGACGCAGGATACAACGTCTCAAGTAATCCTCCTAAGCTGGTATATCCATATTGTCCTCAGACGATTCAGTATTAGGCATCACTGTGGTGCTTTACCTTGAGGTCGGACTCCATTCTTCGAGTCCCAGGGAAGTCATAGCCCCATCCATCTAGGGTGGGATAACATCCAATGGTCTTTGGGCTTGCATGTATAGCCGTTAAGACCTATTTCTTCTTTTAGCAAAACATGGCAGAACATGCTGCTCTTCTTCATATGTTTGTGCCCGTGGATTGTCTACAGGAGTCGATATTATGATACCTGTAGGGCAGAATTTTTTTTATTTCATTTCATTTTTTTATCCTACACGATGCTCTATCATTTCAGTTTTTCTTATCGCGAAAGTCGTGATTGCCCAATCATTTCGGCTATTTATTAGCGGTGCCCAATCATTTCGGTTATATCTTTTTATTTTTACTCACTGATTTTTATTGCGAGTTGCTCAATCATTTCGGCTATAAATAAATATATATTAGTATTTCCCAGTTTAATGCCCTATGGGTCGAGAGTTTGGAACACGGGATTTTGCGTGTCATTCGGTATCAGTATTGCTAATACTAAAGCGCAATGTTAGAAGCGAATCATCATTTACTGTTGCCCGTGGGACATAGGTGGCTTAGAAAACAGGTTGAGATCCCTGTAATCTAAGGCTTTTCAATTTTTATGAGCCGTGAGGGTCTCACAAATTTATTTCTCCCTACGAGTCGAGAGGATCTCATAGGTGTATTTTTTTCTTGAGAGTCGTGAGGATTCCTTCGGATTTATGAGCTTAATTTATCGCTCTCCCTCAAAGGTTGGCCCGCGAACACTATCTCTTTTTCTCCTTCAGAATCCTATCCAAAGACTGGGAAGGTGGCCGCTTGTACTTGTTTGTCCTTCGATTTTCCGCACTTCTCAGTATCTTCGAAATCTGAAAAAGGTACTTAGCATCCTCATGTTTCCGTACTTCATTCACCGAGAAGGGGTTAGGCTCTCTTGTGATGGTGTGCTCTTAGCCATCCTTAAAATATTTCACACACTGATGTTGTGTAGAACGAATAGTATTATACTCATGTAGCCAAGGTCTACCGAGTAAGGCTTTGTAACATGTCTTGCCTTCAATGACATGGAACTTGACATTCGTTACGAGCTGTCTGAAGCGAAGCGTCAGCACCATGGACCCAAGCGTTCGAGAATACTGCAAGACGAACCCGAAGATGGTGATCTTTTCTCGGCCGAGATATCGAGCATTCATAGATGGTTTCTTCAGCACCTTCACATTCAACAGGTTAACTGAGGAGTCATTGTCAACGAGTATTTTATTTATTCTCTTATCTTCACAATACCCAGTTATATAGAGGGGTCTGTTGTGATCGAATGTTCACAAAAGCAAATCTTCTTTGCTGAAGGTTATATCAGCGGTATTGACTTCTACGAGCTCATTTTTCATCCGTTCCTCTGCAAAGTAGGTTTGGAACTAATTGGGCTCCTCCAGTGCTTTGATAAGAGTCTCCCGAAGTTCTTTAGATAGGAGGAAAGCATCATATATACTCAAGTGTGACGGAAATTTCTTCAGGTGTGCAAGAACGTTGTAATCTACCTTCATTTTCTTAGGCGGGTCCTTAGCAACGAGCTCCTTGGCGAAGTCTTCGTCTACTTCGATTTCTTCAACTGCCTTCCCGTTACCTTTGTCCTTTTTCTTCGAAGGTCCAAGGTTTTTCTCGGGCATTGTTCGATTTCGCAAATGGTTATTGCCGCAATCTTTCGCCACTTCTTCTGCCGAGGCGGAGCTCTCGAAAGGGTTATAAAATATCTCATCTTCGGTGTCACTTCTGAAGGTGGAAACTTTTGAGTCTCCTTCTTCTGAAGACTGGGTTTTGGTCATATAGAAAATTTCTGTCACTGGCCCTACCTTACATGCTTCCGAGTCATTATCTTCGAGTCGGCAAGCTATTGCCTTTCGCTTCTCCTTCTTCCGGTGTCTTTTGTGGGATACATATCCTTGCCACCATTTCCTGAAGGTGTTGTACTCATCGATGGGATGTGAGACCCTTTGGTGGTATAGACGATACTTCGGGTGTTATTCTCCACCTTCAAAATAGGGCACTCTCGGAGTATACATCATGAAAGGCAGTAACTTCATTCCCATCGATAGGGCTTTGGCAAATCGCTTCTCTGATTTAGTCCTGCTCTTTGCTTTTAGGAATGAAGTTTGTTTTGACTGGGAGGCATCATTACTCATCCCTTGCGTTGCTTTCTTGTTGAGATACTGTTGCCTGGCCTTTTCATATATAGCCATTTCTCATCTT
Organism: Agapanthus africanus; assembly: GCA_030015575.1. Lineage (NCBI taxonomy): Eukaryota > Viridiplantae > Streptophyta > Magnoliopsida > Asparagales > Amaryllidaceae > Agapanthus > Agapanthus africanus. The sequence continues at coordinate 733,639,862 of CM057341.1, read as the reverse complement.
CGATTCCCTTTGCTCCCTTGAAAAGTATCTTTTAACAGCTTTTCAATTTGATCTTGTGCCGGGCTCGAAGTCCTCTGTGCTGGCTCCGGTTCATGCTCATCATCATTGCATTCTGATGCTGTTCAGTTGATAAAACTGCACATTTGTATTACATTTTTCCTATTATTTTTATATTAAAAAAGGACTTTATTTTAATATATTATACATATGAGGGTTTATGTGTTAAAACACCATTTTCCATGTGTTAATATATTTTAATTATCATTTGGTAGGAAAATGTATGCAAATAAATCTATTGACTAAATCCTAGTAGAACTAAGGCTACTAAATATTATTTGAGATTATTGTGCAGAATTTTCCAAGTTGTTATGCAGAATTTATCAAACAAATCAAGTTGTTGAAGAAATCTTGCCAAATTAAGAAGCAAAACTTGGAGACCAAGTCTGGAAGCAACCGAGAAAAGATTTTAGTATTCTGAAGATGCCTAGGATTGCCACATGTCACCAGATGAAAGCCCAAGAAAAATAAGCAATTGATCACATCCCTTGAGTGCGGATCCGCGGCCAAACACACCTTTGGGCCGCGGATCCGCCGCAATAATGAGGAGTTGGAATGCAAGATTTTGGGAGATTGATTACTGCTGAATTTTACCAACTTTTCAACAATAAGATTTTGGGTTTTCACTATAAAAAGGCACCGAGAGCCTCTTGGAAAATCTATCAAGCCGAAGAGATCACGAAGCTCCCGACGCTCACGCATCCAGACTGATCATCGACTGTTCGACTACCTCCTTAGGAAAGATCGAGAAGCAAATCAAGTTTTGTAATCATTTTCTATGGATTAAAAGTGTAGCTTGAAGGAGTTGATTAATAAAGGTAGTTTTTATTTAATTGTTTGTTTTTTTTTACATTATGTTTTCCCTCTCTTTCTTTTCATCTTCTTCTCCCAACATGCGCGAGTAATTCTCCGCTTGTTAGGGTTCGTAGGATTAGGGTAGGCTAATGGACGATGAAAATAATTAAACCCTTTTTAAGTCCTATAAAGTTTAGGAACTTTATCAAAAGAATCATTAACATCCTAATCGGGCGCGCTAGCAATTCTTTGCTAGTTCCGACCGCGATTAGAGATTAGATTAATGATTGTTTTTGTAAAGGCTAGAAATGAACGGAGTTCCGTGTCGAGATAAGGGTTAAGAGTGGGATTTCTTTTCCCTCCGGAAATCCTAATCTACACGCATCACCGTCGTTCTAGTTCTAAATCTATTAATGGATAAAAAGGGTAACTTTTAATTAATCGTCCATAACTACTAAATCCTAACGAACCCTACAAGCCCTATTATAATATTATTTAAATCTCTAAAATAATCTAGATCTATATTTTACATTCTTGTTTAAACTAGATCTAGAATCTTTTCACAAAATTCTTTATTCCTCCTCTCTTTCTCAACACATCTAAAGTAAAAATAAAAGGTTCCAGAGGACGACCCGTACTCACCTCGGTCTAGCTACGCGCGACACCGTTCTGATTTCGGTTAAACTATAAACACACTCTTTCGTATCAATCAAATGGCGCCGTTGCCGGGGATATGTGCGTAAAATTTTTTTACTATTTGTGTTGAATTCTTAGACGAGCCATATCATTATTAAAACAAAACTGCAAATTGCATATTTAACGATTTGTGCGTGGATTTTTGCAAGGAGATCTGGAGTCACAGAATTGAGGAAAACAGGAAACAGAGACATTTTTAGAGATCCAGAGGAGCAAAGGAGATCACAGAAAAATTTTCAGCAAGCGATCCATCCACCTCGCGGCGGAACCGCGGCACAAAGGTGCTTCCTGCGGCGGAAACGCGGCTGCTTGGAGGGATTAGGGCTACAGAACTCTCTGGTAAGATTCTCAACTCCTTCTCTCTCTCCTCAAATCCAATAAAATCTATTTTCTGCAGGATTCTTTGCAAAATTGCGCCGCTCAAATATCTTTTTGCAAAAGTTTTGTGATTGGTTTTGTTTTGCATATTTAATACGGACTCTAAGGGGCAAAGACCAAATCAAGATTGGGTGGGGATTTCATCACCCTTCCTAAGCCCCACAAATCACAAACCGAGTATATAGATCAACCCTTCATTAATTTAAAAAATATCTAGACCAGACTCTAAGAACTGTCGTGCTCAATAAGGACAGAGGAAGGTCGTGGGTAATCTATCGTTTATCCGCATTACTTTTGTAGTGCCTAGGCAAGTGTGACAAAGGCTAGTGGTTTTTAATTAGGCCCACGACGTGGTTCCTTCCCACTTACCTGGCACTTATCTGGCTACAAGGGTAGTACGGAGGCAGTAGAGGATTGATCCTGCGGCTTGTCCTTTGGAAGTCTAGGAGCGGTCTAGAGACTGGACCTAGGTAACCTTAGTTCTAGGGTTGCTTGTGCATCTTAGGGAGATTTGTCTTGAGTCCCACTTTTCAAAACAAGCCAATTTTTAAATCACACACACGCTGCCACTTGCACTAAACCCGCTTAGTGCATGCTCGGCTGGACACGGGATCCTAGTGCCCGTCTTGTCCGCGTTCCTGCTATCGACGCCGAAGTCGGTACTTCTTCATCTTCTTTTCCCTCACCACACACCACATCGACCGTGATGGACGGCACTCCATCTAATTATAACACCACGCTGCCACTGCCCGTAGGTGCGCAGAATCCACCGCGCATTTCTCTCCAAGAGAGATGCTATCCTATTCGTGGCCCTCTTCCTACTTGTTTATCTCTTCCACCACCTAACGGGGATAATTTCGAAATTAAACCCCACTACATCAATCTGCTGCCCAAATTTCACGGGCTTGAGTCGGAAGACGCGTACGTTTTCATCACCAAATTCGAAAATGTATGCGCAATGATGGGTACTTCACAATTGACTTTAGATGCTATGCGCTTACGTCTTCTCCCATTCACACTGTGCGACTTGGCAGAAAAATGGCTTTATAATGCTGCCGCACACTCTATCACTAATTGGGATGAACTCGTCGTAGCATTTCTTAAGATGTTTTACCCAAATCATAAGACTGCACATGTTAGGAGCGAGATTAACCAGTTCATCCAGCTTCCCAATGAACCATTTTGGAAATGCTTTGAACGTTTCAAAGATCTGCTTGTCCAATGTCCTCATCACGGAATCAATAGATGGGATTTATGCCGAATTATTTATGAGGGCATTAATCCAGCGACAAAGCAGATGCTTGAAACAATGTGTCAATGCAATTTCATGTCTAAAGATGACGGTGAAGCATGGAAATATCTGGAAGATCTCGCAGAAAGCACTTTGCAGTGGGAAAGCGTAAGACCACCTTCAACTAAGGGAGGTATTCACCAGCTCGATATTTCTATCACAGTGAAAGCTGAAATGGCAGCGATACAGAAGAAACTCGATGCTATTGAAAATAAGTTCTCATCTTTTTCCCTAAATCAGGTTGCGCTTCCTAAGACCGTTTGTGGTTGCTGTTCGGATCCTTCACACTTAACGGAAGAATGTCCTATGAATGCTTCGTTTCAAGCTAATGCTGCTTTTCAGCAGCGACCTAGAAATGACCCTTATTCTTCCACGTACAATCAAGGATGGAGGAATCATCCTAACTTTGCTTGGAATCAAAACCAACAAAGCAATTATCAAAGACCTCCTCCACAGCAACCACAACCACAGAATCAGCCCCCCTTTCAGTCACAGAATTTCCAAAATCCGGCCAACATTTCTACACCACAAGTGGCCGGTACTAACAACTCTCTTGCACAAACTTTAGATATGTTCATGAAACAATCCATGCAAAATTCGGCTGAGATGAGGTCTTCTATTGATACCCTAACGAAAAACTCCTCCTCCCATGGTGAGAGTATTAAATCAATAGAAAACCAAATCGCACAGTTAAACGCCGCAATGAGTGCGAGAGAGAAAGGGAAACTCCCATCTCAACCCATACCTAATCCTGGCCACTCACAAAGTTATAATGTGAGTGCTGTTACTACGTTGAGATCGGGAAAAGTGCTGAATGACCGAGTGGGTGAGCAGTGTGATGATAGTGACACCAATGATACCCTAGTTTCTTCTTCTTCCCCTAATTCGTCTAGTCTCTCACCTTCATCCGAGCCTATTCTCCGTTTTCCCCAAGGCTCGAATCCTTCGCCCATTTCGCCAAATCTATCTAAGTCGATTCCCACTCCAGTTTTGGGATCGAATCCATCCCCACAGTCTTCTCCACAAACGTTGGACCCAAAACTTATTGATCAAGCATCTTATCCAAACAGGTTGAGGGGCAACAGACCAAGTCCACAAATGGAGAAGATTGTAGAAATTTTTAAGCAAGTTAACATAAACATTCCTCTCCTACATGCTATTCAACAAGTTCCGTCATATGCGAAAATCTTAAAGGACTTGTGCACTAGGAAGAGAAAAGTTCAAGTACCTAAAAAAGTTTTCCTTGCGAGTAATGTGAGCACTGCTTTTACACAACAACTACCCAAGAAACGAAAGGACCCCGGAAGTCCTACAATTTCAATTTCCATTGGGGATAAAAATATCAATCGTGCTCTACTCGATCTAGGTGCTAGTGTTAACTTGCTTCCGTATTCTGTGTATGAGCAATTAGGGATCGGAGAGTTAAAACCTGCGCATTGCACTCTTCAGATGGCCGATCGATCTATCACCCAACCAAGGGGTGAGCTAGAGGATGTGTTAATCAAAGTCGGGGAATTCATATTCCCTGTGGACTTTATCGTTATAGATACACAACCTGTAGCAAACCCACGCAATCAAATCCCGGTGATACTCGGTCGACCCTTTTTAGCCACTTCCAACGCAGTAATTAATTGTAGAAACGGCTCTATGACCCTATCCTTTGGAAAGAAGTCAATTGAGCTTAACATTTACAAGTTGGGAAGTGAACCCTCCGAACCCTATGCTCATGTGTGTTCTGTCGAATTAATGGATGTCGACAGCAGCGAATTTGATCAACCTCATGATACAGACTCTTTTCATATGTTGTTGTTTGACCCAACCATTTACTCTTCCTCCGAGTTATCCGGGTCAACATCTAATGAGGAACTTTATATTGAGTCTGACGATCACCCCATTTTTTCTGATGAAATTATTTTTCGGGGTATCGATGAAAGCTTTAAGAAAATTTTCGCTGATGAACTCGCATTTTTACAAGACACGGGTGTTGAGATGAATCAACTCCAAGATGAAGAAATTGGACCTCCACCCCCTCTTTTGGACAATCATGACAATGCGAGTAATCCATCATTACTATCACTGTGTCGTCTCTCCAAATTGAGACGCAATCCTTTTCCAATACACCTCTTGTCACCTCCCTACTTCTTCACGTCAATAGGTGACATGTTCTTCCACCAACCTTGGTGCTTCATCGATAAAATTTTTGAATGGTTGGTGTTGACCTTCGGTCTTTGCAAAGCTTGGCATTGACCAATAACCTTGACCCCCTCATATGATTTTAAAAGATTAAAAATGTTTAACTCAAGTTTGGGGGAGGGGTGGTATATTTTGGCTCTTGAAAGAAAATGATTTTTACAAAATTGTGAGCCTAAAATAAGTTTAGGGGAGGATTTTCACTTTCATATATTCTTGCCCCCATTAATAATTTCCTCCCAAGTCTACAGGTTTTTGAGCTTAACAGATGACATCAGTGAGGACACTGCTGTAAACAGGTTTGGGGGAGGTTTGTGCTTATTTACACATCAAGTTGCATCATATTTTGCATAAGCACAAATTTTCAAAAATTTTAAAATTAAAAAAAAAATTTATAACAAAAGAGTAGAAAGTGAAAAATTACATCCAAAAGATAAGAATAGTTTAAGAAAACCAAGAAAATTAGAAGTTTTCTTAAACGAACTAGTAATAAGTAGTTATGAGGATAAAAATAAGTCTGAAAAATGAAGGAAGTCACTAATCTGAGGATAAAAATAAGTCTGAAAAATAGTTTCTATTCTGTAAGCCAAACATTTGAATGTTGATACCCTACTATATGCACTTACACACGTCTTGAAACTCGGGATAGTAGAGGATACCTTGAAATGCTCTTGTCTAAAAGCCTAAGTATGAAGGAAATAAATAAAAAAAATGAAGAAAATATAAAAATGGTGAAAAGAAAAAAAAAATGAACACTGGTTTTGTTATCGCCAAGGCAGCAATAAAAAAATATTGCGAGGGTGCCTCTTCACCTAGTGCCCTAAGGCCAACTGGTCTGGGAGTCACTGCTAAGCCTTAGGTGGTGCAAGACGAGGAAAATATTATCACCTAATCAGCAAGCACATAAGTAATCGGTCGGTTAGTACCTCAAGAAGTATTAACGGTCGCATGAAAATGTGTGAGCAAATCTTTAATATTCATTAAATTAAAAAGTGCTAAGGTAGATGGACAAGGGTATGATAGCTTGAATTGAATTCTCCGAGTGTAGGGATGTCCATTTCACACACGTGGGGTTATATGATCAATGTTTGGATGAAAGGTAGGAATGAAGAATAAAGACGATGTTTTATTGAGGGATGATGTGATTTCTAACATTTTTTCATGACTATTAAGATAGGGCTCATGACAACTGAAAAGCTAGCATAGTTGGAAACTCTTCTTTTCAAAGTATTTCTTTTATGGTTCTTGTCTTTATATGTAAATTTCACCATCTTTCTTTTGTTATAGGATTTTGTGGGTGTAATCCGCTGAAAACCCTCAGGAGACAACACTCCTCCTACTAGGGACACCTAGAGGTTTAACGGCTTGTTGCACGTGCTCAGTGCAATCGTGTCTGCCTACGAAAGTGTGCTTAGTTTTCTCCTTTCTTTTTCTCCTCTTAAATAAACTAGTTTGCTCGGGACGATCAAAAATAAGTTTGGGGGTATTTGTTCAGTTGATAAAACTGCACATTTGTATTACATTTTTCCTATTATTTTTATATTAAAAAAGGACTTTATTTTAATATATTATACATATGAGGGTTTATGTGTTAAAACACCATTTTCCATGTGTTAATATATTTTAATTATCATTTGGTAGGAAAATGTATGCAAATAAATCTATTGACTAAATCCTAGTAGAACTAAGGCTACTAAATATTATTTGAGATTATTGTGCAGAATTTTCCAAGTTGTTATGCAGAATTTATCAAACAAATTAAGTTGTTGAAGAAATCTTGCCAAATTAAGAAGCAAAACTTGGAGACCAAGTCTGGAAGCAACCGAGAAAAGATTTAGTATTCTGAAGATGCCTAGGATTGCCACATGTCACCAGATAAAAGCCCAAGAAAAATAAGCAATTGATCACATCCCTTGAGCGCGGATCCGCGGCCAAACACACCTTTGGGCCGCGGATCCGCCGCAATAATGAGGAGTTGGAATGCAAGATTTTGGGAGATTGATTACTGCTGAATTTTACCAACTTTTCAACAATAAGATTCTGGGTTTTCACTATAAAAAGGCACCGAGAGCCTCTTGGAAAATCTATCAAGCCGAAGAGATCACGAAGCTCCCGACGCTCATGCATCCAGGCTGATCATCGACTGTTCGACTACCTCCTTAGGAAAGATCGAGAAGCAAATCAAGTTTTGTAATCATTTTCTATGGATTAAAAGTGTAGCTTGAAGGAGTTGATTAATAAAGGTAGTTTTTATTTAATTGTTTGTTTTTTTTACATTATGTTTTCCCTCTCTTTCTTTTCAACTTCTTCTCCCAACATGCGCGAGTAATCTCCGCTTGTTAGGGTTCGTAGGATTAGGGTAGGCTAATGGACGATGAAAATAATTAAACCCTTTTTAAGTCCTATAAAGTTTAGGAACTTTATCAAAAGAATCATTAACATCCTAATCGGGCGCGCTAGCAATTCTTTGCTAGTTCCGACCGCGATTAGAGATTAGATTAATGATTGTTTTTGTAAAGGCTAGAAATGAACGGAGTTCCGTGTCGAGATAAGGGTTAAGAGTGGGATTCCTTTTCCCTCCGGAAACCCTAATCTACACGCATCACCGTCGTTCTAGTTCTAAATCTATTAATGGATAAAAAGGGTAACTTTTAATTAATCGTCCATAACTACTAAATCCTAACGAACCCTACAAGCCCTATTATAATATTATTTAAATCTCTAAAATAATCTAGATCTATATTTTACATTCTTGTTTAAACTAGATCTAGAATCTTTTCACAAAATTCTTTATTCCTCCTCTCTTTCTCAACACATCTAAAGTAAAAATAAAAGGTTCCACGTTTCCCAGAGGACGACCCGTACTCACCTCGGTCTAGCTACGCACGACACCGTTCTGATTGCGGTTAAACTATAAACACACTCTTTCGTATCAATCAGATGCTAGTGGAGAATTGTCATTATATATGAAGGAGTGGGAAGCCATATTACTGCTTTCCACACGCTCCACTTCTTCTTCTACTCAGTATTCTTCTCCCTCGGTATTGCCATTCTCAAAGAGATGTTGAAGGAACTCTTCGAGTGTGACTAGCGATCGCGCTTTCTGGTTATATTCCTCCAGCGCGTCAATATATTTCTGTAGATTTGTCTGGCTATCTACATATTCGACCGGCTGCACGGGCTTCTTCTCCTTCTTTTTCTTAGAAGACTGGATTTGGATGCTTTTCCCTTTATCAGCAGTCTTCGGCATGGGACGCGGCTTTAACATCCCTTCGATGATTTCAGGTTCTAGTGGGCCTTTCCATTTAATTGCTGGGTACGCTCGTAGGTCTTCCAACATTCTTTTTGTTTTTCGTGAGAGGATCATCTCCTAGGGAACTTCTTCCACTAGCAAGCATGATGCCACCTGCGTATTAATCCTTTTGAGAGTATGTTTTTATGGCAGATCCACTTTCTAATTTTCTGACAGCATGAATTATTCTTGTTTAAACTGGTTCTCAACCCAGTTCTTGAAGACATAACAGTCCTCGATCGGGTGGCTTACCACTCGATGATGAGGGCAATAATTTAGATTATTGACTTTATTGGCATGGGGTGGTCGCTGTAGCTCGGGAAACGTCAACATGCTGTTCTTTATGGCGAGCTTGAACAGTTTCTTTGTTTATTGCGAGGGAAAGAATATTTGCGCCCTATCCTTTCTTCATGAGCCAGACTCGTGCGATTGTTGCTCTGACGACCGGATGGTTTAAGGCCGCTCTGCTTTTTCTGTGCATTGGCGACAAATGCCGCTTTGCCCTTCCTTTTATAGTTTCGTGGGTTTCCACCCGAAGGGGAAGGGCTTTGACCCATTGAGTCTATCTGAGCTAACTTATCAATGAGCTCCTGAAAGGTAGTAGACTTGAAAAAATCCATGAGCGGGTACATCTGCGAATTCTGGCCGATGGTAGCTAAAAACATTCCGACGGCTAGAGCTTTGCCGATGCGCTACTCGCACTTTGACCAAAGGTTTCGCCATCGGATAGTATATTGAACCCATGTCTTGTTTGGTTTGATTCTTTCATTGACCAATGCTGTCATGGTGGTGCGTTTGCTTGCACTGGCGAATCTCTAGTAGAATAACATTTCCATTTCATCAAAATTCTTTACGGAGTCATTAGGAAGCTCCGATTACCAATCGAAAGAAATGCCTGCAAGACTGCTAACGAACTGACAGAGAAGCAGCATGTCATCTCCTCCGGTGTTGGCGCATATGGCTCTAAACTGGGCTATGTGCTGGCGAGAATTCCCGGTCCCTTTGTATATGTGAAATGTCGAAAATGTGTATCCTGACGGGTACTGTATCTGATCGACCATGCTGGATACGATCGGACGGTTTTGATCAATTTATTTGCCACCTCACTGGCATGGTGAGTCTTAATCTGTTGTACGATATATTCGTCCAGCTTCACTTTTGAAATCATTTCCTCTTTAGCCGTTGATTGGGCTTGCAGAGGATTTGAAGTGCCACTCTTATCATCAAGAATGAATACCGGGGGTTCATCTGCTGGTGGTTCTAGTCAGACCATCATCCCGACCATGATTTGGAGCAATAGGGCCATCTTACTCATCTTAGCATCCATTTCTGTCGTCTTTTCATCTTTCTTCTCGAGAAGGCGCCTCAGGTAGTCAGTATCAGACTCTTGCCCTGTTCTTTCTTTGGGAGTGTCCTCTGGGTTTGTATTCGGCAGTGGACTAATGAGTTCCGCCGCTTGAGCCAGTATCTCCTGCCGCTTTCGATCTTTCGTTATATACTGAGTAACTGGTCTATGAGAAACAGAAGCCCGATCGTCATCTTTAGAGTTCATCATGTAGACTGTATGGATCGCTATGCCTCCATGCCAACGGTACTTATAACTTTACCCCTTCAGACTTGCTTGGGGCGCTTAGAACCTTCTCGGCCTCTGTTTCTTATGAGAAGCCGATATAGGAAGACTTGTCTCTGAATGAGTCGCCTTCGATTTGGAGAAGAGTTGCCAGCATAACTCTTCAGTTTCTTAGACCGGGGAGAATAGTCTTTATTAATGACAGATCCCCGAACTTTCTTCGATACTTTATGAATTGTAGAAGAAAGTAGCTTGAGAGAGAGTGGTGGCTTCGGTTCGCCAGACACCTCCATAGGAGATGAAGACCTTTCAACACTGCCGTAGGAGAGTTGCGTTTGACCATCTTAAGCGGTTCAAAGTTGTTCCTAGTTGGAACAGCAGCATGGAGTTTCGGCATTGGAGTGGGCGAAGTCAGTCCTAATAGGGAACCGCCCCCAGCTTGTCTTACTCAGCGCCTATGACGACATCGAGCACATCTCATAGAAGGTAATTCTTTGAATTCGGGAGCTGCATGAGTTTGCCCCGTGCATTCTTGTGGAGCTTGGATATTCTGCCCCCCGTATCGTTCTTGGCCTTCGACAGGTGCTAGTCACTGAATGACCGATGCCTTAGACGGAGCAGAGATATGAGCTTGGGGTGCCAATCTTTTAAAGACGGACTGGCGTAAGGGTGAAGCACTCTTCGGTGCCTCGGGAGCAGTTGACGCCTTAAAGGACAATCGCTTGAAAATAGCCTTCTTTGGCATCATAGGTACTTTAGAGAAGCCCACGGAGCTTGTTCCCAATCTTTTGAAGACGAAGCCGTCAGGCTTATCAGCAGATCTGAAGTGGTAGCCAGCCGATCAAATACCAACTTCTTCTGAGTTGAGGTACCGAGTGTAGGGAGCATAGGCATCATCCTGAATTGAAGTCTATTAAGTGTCTGCATCACCTGAGCAGTGGATATGCAGAGTAGAGGAGCTATAACTTGTCCATGGATGACAACGCTTGGCGGGATGGTGTTTAAGTAGCAGTTGGTGGCATAGTCACACTTCTTGTCGAATGATGCCATTGAAGTTTGCATGAAGATGAGAAACCACCTTAGTATCCCAAAACCAAGAGCGACCATAAACATAGTATACCGCGATTTTGTTCGCGAAAAACGACACACGAAATGTTGAATGGAAAGAGAAAAAGGTTTCATCGGGCGAGCCAGAATCTGTTTACCGCTGGAAACCGGACTGAGACACGGGGGGGGAGGGGCACATCTAACCTAAATATAGGGTCAAATGCTATTTGGAACATATACATCCATCTCTCCGAAGATCCAAGTTGATTTATGGCACCGTATATCGGAGGTTTGGATGGATACGACCGTTGTAACTGAATTTTTCAGATTCTGTCACGACCCGAAAGAGCACGTGACTGGCCCTTGAACCATATGAAGTCTATAGGACTCCATCTGATCCAAGTAAGCCAAAAGCCCAGAAATCTAAAACCATTTTAAGAATAAGTAAAGAAATTTGTTTAAAGGAGTGAAGAAAAACATGTTGGAAATCAAGGTGTTTAAATAACTAAGCCGAATATGCAATTTAAAACAGTACAGTCTTTTCTAAAAATTTCGGCAGAGTTTCTTTTGTAAAATTGGCCCCGAATGGGGTACAACAAGGATAACAATATATATATGCAATGATAAAGGCATCCCCAAGCGGGAGCTAGCTCTTCGTCAAATGACGGTCACAACCACACAAGCAACAATGATATGATATACAACGCCAAGTGGCGAGGATCAAAACCAAAAGAAAGCTCAAAAGCAATAAGAAAACCGCAATACTACTAAGCGCGACTCTATGGTCGAATAATACATCACTAGTCTAGGTCTGAAACAATATACAAGTTTTGGTTGATGGAAATTCTAGATACAATGAAATGAATAAATACAATGGTGGTTCTTGATGCGAAAGAATCCACCTACCAAAAGTAAACCACCCGCAAGAAAGTAGTGTGCCAGAAATGCCGCAATGAACCCTGTACGGCAGAACCTACAAGAACTGTGGCACAACGGGGGTGAGTTGCCAACTCGTGAATAGAAACATCTACAAGCAGAAACCGAATGCAAGACATAAACCTAAGTCAACGATCAGTAATAATCCACAAGAGTACATCTGAGTGTGATAAGGTGGCAAGGTAACATCTAATCATGTATGTGGTGCCAGGTACTCAGGTAAAAACATGTCATCAGTATAAGGTATGTCCGCATGAAGTAAATATGAAGAAATATCAATGAAATCAATACACATATATTAGCGTCCCATACCACTAATATTGGTGTAAGGGTATATATAACAGCGCCCTCATACCCTGTTATATATACAAATGAAGTATGATAAGTGTAAATCCAGTCTGTATATGTGTGGAACCCGTCCACCCGTCACTCACTGACGATAAGCATCATGTATGCAATGTGAGGATATAACAAAATCATGGAAAAACATCATGAAACCCGTGCCTAGCATCGACACGTAAATCCTCCTGTATTGGGCATCCGTCATTCCGGGTCAGCCCTCTCTCAGAGTATATATCGGGAATCCGTCAGTCCGGGTCATCCCTCTCTCAATACATCGGGCATCCGTCATTCCGGGTCAGCCCTCTCTCTGAGTATATATCGGGAATCCGTCAGTCCGGGTCATCCCTCTCTCAATACATCGGGCATCCGTCATTCCGGGTCAGCCCTCTCTCTGAGTATATATCGGGAATCCGTCAGTCCGGGTCATCCCTCTCTCAATACATCGGGCATCCGTCATTCCAGGTCAGCCCTCTCTCTGAGTATATATCGGGAATCCGTCAGTCCGGGTCATCCCTCTCTCAATACATCGGGCATCCGTCATTCCGGGTCAGCCCTCTCTCTGAGTATATATCGGGAATCCGTCAGTCCGGGTCATCCCTCTCTCAATACATGCCTCTAGCACCGAGAAAACACGGGACGACGCCCCAAATATCATATCAAGGGAACCGGGTTTTTCATAATAAAGCATCTTTTCTTAAATAATCCCACGGTCCTCAAAATCAGAAATCACATGAAAATCCACATCAAGAATAAATCCAATGCGATGTGCTATGCAATCAATCCATGATGTATGCGACATGTAAAGAAAGGTAATCATATCGGAAATCATGCAACATGGAATAGTAATGTGCATATGTCGAGTGAAACCGCTCCTTTAGAATGAATCATCTATGATTGTGTACAGGTACATGTGTACTATATGCCAAGCAAGAATCATATCATGAATGCAACAGTACTACAGTGCAGTGGCATGGCAATTATCGATGATGAAGTGTGTGAGCCGGCAAAAAGTGTACGTGAAACATACGCATCATCGATAATGGTGCTGGTGTCCTATCAGCATGATAATAATATAGCAATAAACATATGCCAGCAGTGCGAATAGCATGAAAATGCAGAATCTAATAATCAACACCACAGTGAAGTATCTACTATGCAAACTACACCTAAGTATAAGGTCGATCAGGAGGGGTAGGTGTGGAAACCACCTAAATCTGAGTCAATGTATATATATATAGATATATAGTCGGTGATCCCGCCTCAATGTCATATCGTAAGAATCCTCGAGTTATGAGTGCGGATCTCTCATCAATATCGGCTCGTACGGTAAATCATCGTACGGCATCCCCAAAAGCTGGGTACAGGTCAACATCTCACTATCTCGTCACATAACAGGTATCACTATCATCAGATCATATAATCTGGGGGTACTACTCTATGTCTAGTACAAATCGATACCATCAATAAAGTATGCATGCGGGGGTAAACACATATCCCAAGCCCGCAAGAATCACAAATCATATCCCACATATGAATCGTATCAAATCACCGATCTCGCGGCACCAAGCCCACATCGACTCATCTCCCAAGTCATCCCATATGATCAACACAGTGCAAGTATAAGTAATATGCAAGGGTGTGCGTGTAGGTGTAACTCTATTCTAGGGTTCGCGACTATGAGCTACACTAGTCACTTCTAACCCTACTCTATCCATGATACACCTAACTATCACAATAAACTACATAGTAATCTATCTACGGACTGCGGGGGTGCTATACGCCATCCACCCGACTTCCCCCTGTAGATATAATCTACTCACCTTGCATCATCATTTGCGGACATCACCATGCATCTGCTTGTCGTTCCGAAGTCCTCATAGGTACCTACACATCAACATATCGTATATGCGCATTAAAACCAAATCCAAGCTACAACGGCGCATGAAATCCAAAACGATACGATAAGAGGCCTATAGGTGAGAACCTATGGCACGCCTTCAAAACCATCAATAAATCCTCTATATCGTCGTATAAACGACAAATAGTCGAGGCAAAACACAATACACCAATGCAGACATGAAAATACGGAATACGGAAACTAAGATCCAGAACAGCAACTCATGAAATGTGTTCCAGATTTTACCCCAGGTCACTTTATACAAATCTATATATACCAGGGGCCTAAACTAACAATGTAGGAGCTACAGAACCAATACGAGCCAAGAAGGTGGGACCCTGGCCGCAAATTGCGGCCAATTGGGAGAAATTGGCGGCCGTACGGATGAGTTGGGGGCTAGGGTTTGGGGTGTTGGTTCAATGGTGCCTGCACATCTCACTGTCCACTCAATATTCTTTTAGGAGTCTCGGGGTGACAGCAGATTCAATAAACACTACAAAGATTTCACATTTTCCCCGATATCGGTTTCTAAAATCCGTATTCTGTGGTTAAGCCTCAGGTTTTGGGTTCCAATTCATACACTAGGGTGTTGGTGTATCCTCTACTGACCTCCATCTCCCAATACAACACAAGTATCCTCAAACCCTAACTTGATTATCACCAAGTCCATAATATCACACAATATCGGTTAAATCTTAACATGGGGTTATAGGAAATGCAAGAATTAAGCTAAAGGTCCAGAATTTACCTCACTTGGCAACTCAAGAATTTTCTTGAGTTGCCCCTAGTGGTCAAAATCCACGCTTTCTTGATCCATCTTGAAGGTCTCGGGCTCGTGCACATTTTTAATGAAACGGACATTGGATTTTGGTGTAGTTTTAGAGGTGTTTTTGGGCTTTGAAGAGGGGAGGGAAGGAGGTGCAGGAGCAGCAGCAGAAGAAGAGAGAAGAGGGAGGGAAATGAGGGGAAAATGGCTAAGGGTTAATGGTCAAATGCAACCCATACCCCTCTCTCACCAACCCCATTCTTTATTCTTTTTCTTTTCTTTTCCTTTTCTTTTTAACCCTAATCCTTCTCACAAGAATAGTAAACCCAAATATCATGAAAGAAAATGCACAAGTGTGAGAAAAAGTGATATGTGCAAGTTTTGCACAAAATTGCCAAAAAGTCCGATTAGCGATTTTTAATCGCGATTAGCACTAAATTAGTGTCAAACTAATCACAAAAACTTTAAAATGTCATAATTCTCTAATTTACCCTATTTTAGACTTTTCCATAATTTTTCATAATTTTTCTAACATTTTTCCTAATTATTTGCATTTAATTATATATTTAATATTAAAATAATCAATAAAATAATATTAAATTATAAAAATTCCCAAAATTAATATTTTATATTTTTGAAAATGTTACAGATTCCCACTCAATGATGAAGGTTTTTTTATTATGGGGAGACTTTTCCTACAGGCGCAAGCCACAGCAGTTAATTACGTTATCACTAAACGATAACAACTTTCTCTACTCGAGATATATCACTCCGTGTCGTGTTATGCTTTGTTTATTTTGGGATTGCCCTTGGATTGTATACGGAGACTAATGTTGTCTCCCGTAGGGTGTGGATTAGTCCAAATCCATATATATTAGATTTGGCTTTAAATCTATATAGAATTTCTCATATGAATGAGGTCCATCAGTTCAAAGGGGGTATTTGTTTTGATCTAAGGATCGTTAGTCTTGTTTTAGGCTAAGATCAACTCAGAGGTTTTGGCTAAGAATCGTTGGTCGTATATGAGACTAAGATCAACTTAGATGATATAGATTAAGAATCGTTAGTCATGTATAGGACTAAGATCAACTTGAAAATATGATTGATGATCGTTAATCTTGTTTGAGATTAAGATCAACTTAAATAATGTTGTTTGTTTGACCATAAGATCACATATGAGAAACATAAGGTTCTATACTTAGTTTATTTTAACTAAGTAGTCAAGCAAAAGCTTGTTGTCCAAGTGCAGATGTACTTTATATATGATGCGCACTTGCATACAGATAGGGGGTTGCAAATGTGTATATCACCTGTTTGCGCACCACCTCATCAGGTCAGATTTCCATCTGCGCATATACATATACGCGCATGTGTTCAAAAGACAATATTTTTCACTAACGTGCACGTGCATGTTACGCGATGCGCACATCTCCAGGGACATTATTTTCCCCAAACGCACAAGTGTTTGCCACCTGATGCGCATCTCTGCATAGTCTATTTTCTACCAAGTGCGCCCTAGGGTTGGGTGCACATGGTTAAACAGAAAGCTTTGGCTTTCAAGAAGAAACAAAAGTTTCTGTTCATTAATTTTTTGGTGTATCTATAGTGCGCATCTATTTCTTTATAAAAAATCATGGTTTTCATGAAGGATCAAAAATCAAAAGAAGAAAAAGTTTCTAACTTTTACGTGTCGAAACACTTATTTTTATTTTGTAAGGGGTACTTTTTTTCAAGTCTTGGATCTTAGAATTGATTTCTCATAAAAAGTCCAAACTTTTGTCATGAAGAGAGTCCGACCATAAGATCTTTTGAACTTATACAATGAATCAATAGATTCAACAAAAAGCAAACGCTTTTACCTGTAAAGCTAAAACTTCATTATCAACAGAGCGATTTTTTCTCTTTTTCATTTCTTTTTACTTTTTTGATGAAAGGAGATTGAAGAATATGAATTTTATTCTTCTTTGTAGGAGGTGCGCAACTTTTTAAGGGCGACCTGATATAAAAGTCTGTGTATGTCCTTTTATGAAGGGGACTTCTATTTATAGAAGATAGAAAATTAGGATTTGTTCCTAATTATTTGATTTGTTTTTATTTTAATTAATTTTAAATCGATTTTAAATTGATTCATATCAATTTGGAGACAAGTGGGCACCGTTGGATCAATTTACAGTACACGCGCATCGTTGGATCAGACGCCATATCAATCTTTTTGTTAGGAAATATATTTTCAGATTAAACAAAAAAGATTTTTCTTCTTTATCAGAAGCGTGTGCTTTGTTGGTATAGTTGAGCACTGCAAGTATGTGCGCACATATTATACACGTGTCGCAGCTGTCTCATGCATCAACTCACATATGCGCATGTATATCGATGCACAGGTCATCAAAATTGCTTTTCACCATATGCGCACTTGATACACGCGCAAGTATTCTTGGCTTCTCTATTCTAGGTGTGCACTTTATTACTTGCGCATTTAATTAGGTGCGAACAACTGAATGGGCACGTGCGGGGCCTATTTGGCTGCCCGAAGCACTATAATGACCGCCCAGTCTGTCCAACTTCAAGGGATTGGTTCAAGTTTCGAACTCCAGGCTCGGGTCGACATAGACAGTCCAAAACATATATCATTTCTTCTATAAAGCTTCTTAGCTCCGTGCATCACTCGTGAAAGTTCCGGGGCTCGATAGTGTCAAAGAAGAATTTAATCGAAAATAAAAAGGGCTGCATGGATTCAAACACGCAAGTTATGGGACAGCAGTGTAAAAATTTAACCAATGAGCTTCAAGTTTATTCATGCATATATTCAACAAGTATTAAATATATACCAGATTTCCAAAGGAAAATAATGTTTTAATAATGAAAGATAATACGAAGGTATAAGAATTTTGGGATCGTTGCATCGATCGTAGACACGAAGTCCGATCTGGCGAACGGAAATGATGCCCGATCGTTGGACGTGGAGTCCAGTCCGGCAAAAGGAAAAGATGCCCGATCGTGGATGCATAGTATGATCCGGCAAATGAGAAGGATGCTTGACAAAGGATGGAATGTTATTGAGATTTGGAGCTATTTTGTTTTTCTTTTTTCTAATAAATGTATTGTTTTTGTTAAAATTTTCTTTTAATAAAGCGCACGGGCATTTTTCTCTTCGTTTCCGGTTAAAAAAATGGCAATATCTTTTGGCCAAATAAAAAAGCAATATCCATAACAGCAACAACTCTTTATTTGCTCCGATTTTCAAATAACCCCAAACTTTATTTCTCCATTCTACTCTTTCATTATTCTCCTCAACATATCTCAAGATGAGAGAATTATTCTTTAAGGAATTAAGTCGAATATATTGGGTTTCTTTTGATGTGATGGTGGATCGAATAGAGATGAAGGAATTTAGAAAAGATGGAGAGAGTCTTGTGAAGGAGAGAATAATGGGATGAGGGAGTGAAGGAGAGCGACTTGACGGATGGGGAAGTTGAGGATGAAAAGGGATTCCAAGAGAGAGGAAAAGATGGAAGGGTTTTGTGAATGTTGTTGGAGATTGAGGATTTGAGTTGACGGAGGACTTAGATGATGGCTTGCTATTAGGAGAAAGAAGGGAGAGGTGGTGCATCTAAATAGTATAACGCTACAAATGTGCATCACACGTGCAAAATGCTAGTTAAGTTTAATGATGTTATTCCAAAAACATCGAATATTTGATGTTGCTTTATAAAATTTACCTTTTAATTTGTTGTGTCAAAATTTATACCTCAAGACGCAACTCTTAGTTTAAAACAACGAACTAACCAATACATAAGAAGAGTTTTATCTAGATGGAATTTTTTTTATGATATAATACCAACATATCATGGACTCAAAACCAAGTTATATCTTAAAAAAGAACTAGCTAGAAAAAGAAAAAGAAATAGACAGAGCATGTATTTAATTAATTTTATTTGTTATTTTCCTTCATATCAAATACACTCATTTGTTGTTTGAGTGTTAAAAGTTTTTATAGAACTATTACAAGATCTTTGTTAGTTTTTACCTCTTAAATGTTATTATCAAATAATACTTCTACATTAGGCCTATCTAAGTAGCAAACTACACAAAAATTAAAATTAAATTGCTTACTTACCTATAATTAGAGATTGGGATCAGAACTCTGTCCACATGAAGGTGGATGATGCAGCACACAGAATCCCTATATTTTCCGCATTTTTCTTAATAATAGTTTTCTCTTCTTCCATATTTCTAATGTAACGCAACTCTCTCATTTGTTATGACCCTCGTTACAATTGTTCATGGGATTTTATAGAGAAGACATATATGTATTTATCATTTACAGAGTCTAATCATCTGTCAATTGGTAGATTCCAGCTGTCCCTGCATGCATCTGGTGATAAACAGCTGGAATCCATACGACACACCAAAATAGTCAATGCGGAAACTTTGGATTGCTGGAATGATGAAAGTTTTTTGAACCTTTCTCACCTTGCTTTTTCTATTTGGGTTTCTACAATATGTGCGCACTCTATTGCCAAAATCCTTTCTTATTAAACTTCATTTTGTAATGAAAAAAATGAGCCACAGCCACGATGACTTAAATTTTTGCTCCAGAATTGGAGTGTTAGACAAGACTAGCAAAAAACAAAGCCCACTTGAGCAATTTTCTAAGCACATGGGACCATAGTTTCTCAACTGAAATAGCCTTGCTGGCTTGAGAAACAAACATATTTTGACAAAAAGCCCATAAAATGTGATGTGCATGAATACTACCTTAAGTAGTTACAAATCTGTTTGTTCAAGTCTTTTTTAATAAAAAAGAAAAAGAAACAAATGTTAATGAATATTTGAATTGATGTTTTTAATCTTCTTTTCGTCCAAAAAAACGATGTGTTTTTTTTGACACTCGATTCTGTTAGAAAGATTTGACACTGCCTTTTTATTTTGTAAGCTGACGATTTATCAAAAATTGATCATATATATTATAATTGTTCCTAAGAAATCCTTCTGACATTTCTTAAACGTGCAACCTCTATCTCAAGTCACTTGTGAGGTGGGTTATTAGCTTTGTACTAATTTGTATGCATGAACTTATATAAGCTATATCTTGATCAAGATTTTTTTCTTATTGAATAATAGGTAATAACAAAGGCATTACTACTAGGTGATAATACCACTTGCACTTGATCCGGACTTGAATTGGTTGTTGGAGCCGCTCAAAGAATGAATTTAATCTCATCTTTTGCTAGGTCATGGTCCGAACATGTGTCCGGTACCTGAGTCCACGTTGGTAAGTTTATCTCTTACTCTTTCTTTTTTGCTCTTTTTTAGAGTAATATTCATAGTGAGAGTGATTCCTGATTGCAGCTTTACAACTTATAGAAGATGAGGACTTAGAAGAGCCTCCTACACCTCCTGACCTGTCACTTGCAGCTATAGGTGAGTCGAATCCCCGGATCTCTT
The DNA here is from genome assembly GCA_030015575.1 of Agapanthus africanus. Taxonomy (NCBI): domain Eukaryota; kingdom Viridiplantae; phylum Streptophyta; class Magnoliopsida; order Asparagales; family Amaryllidaceae; genus Agapanthus; species Agapanthus africanus. The sequence continues at coordinate 733,619,157 of CM057341.1, read as the reverse complement.
ACATCATTTTTTAACATTTCAATATGACGTAGAGATTAATCGATATATTTCTTTGCAGCAGCTCCAACAGATCCAATTCCTTTCGAGCCCTGCAAAATCATGCTTGCGGGACCCTTTTCCCAACATGTGTCTCCCAAATTGACGGCGAGCGGTGTACAATCGCTGATGGCTCTCATCGAGGAACTTAGAGCCGAGGCTTCATATTCCGTGAAAGAATTTGCCGAAATAGTCAACCCCATGCTGGCCACCTTCAGTATCTATCATGAGGAAAACCTAGTTCGTGCTTGAGTCAACTATTGCCGGCAAATCGATGCCCTTCTCTATGAACTTGAGACAGAGCGTCTTATTCTCGAGGAATCCACATTGAGATCTCAGCTAGGTGAACAGTTTGAGTGGTATGGCGCACTTATCCGGTTTGAAAAGCGACGGCTGGCCCGAGAGACATCGAAAGGTCTAGCAGCTTTTAGAGAACTCAAACTTTTGATACAAGAGCAGTTTGCTAACGCTGATCAGGTCTGTTCCCTCCAGAGGGCTCTTGAACAGGCTATGGCCAGAGAATTGGTTTTAGAAAGGGAAGTTGCTACCCTGAAAGCGACGGTGCAAAGCCACACATTTATCAAGCAGAAGATTGCCTACAAGCTCACTGAACATCGTCGATAGAAGGAGGAAACCAAAGTCCTGTTAGCCGCTTTGCAAGAGCGAGAAAAGGAATTTCAGGAGAGGAGTAGGCGTGTTGCTGACTTGTTGACCTTCCTGATTGCTTTATTGTATATATTTTTTTATAGCTTGTATCTTCCCATAATTTTGATCTATGAATGTAAGATATCTTTTGTGATTTACATCTTTCTCTCTTTTGATTACCCTGAAATTCCCTAGCTTAGTTTATTTACTCATTCCGGAGCGTCCGGTTTATCTCTCCCTTAGGAAAAGACAAACTCGGCGTAACGTTAAATATACATAACCCCTATCAATATAAGAGTTTGTTAGGTTTGTCGTACTGGGTTTAGTCCGTCGCATCGTTACGTTAGCTGATTTCTTCTCAATTAACATCCATTCAGGTCGCTGGTTCGAATAGCCATGTACTTGTTGTATCACCCAACCCTTCTGATGTAGGATAAAACGTCTCAAGTAATCCTCCTAAGCTAGTATATTCATATTGCCGTCAGATGATTCAACGGTAGGCATCACCATGGTGCTTAACCTTGAGGTCGAACTCCATTCTTCGAGTCCTAGGGAAGTCATAGCCGCATCCATGTAAGGTGCGATAACATTCAATGGTCTTTGGGCTTGCATGTATAGCCGTTGAGACCTATTTCTTCTTTTAGAAAAATATGGTAGAACATGCTTCTCTTCTTTTGTGCCCTTGGATTGTCTATAAGAGTCGATATTGTGATATCTGTATGGCAGAATTTTTTTATTTTATTTCATTTTTTTATCCTACGCGATACTCAATCATTTCAGCTTTTCTTATTGCGAAAATCGTGATTGCCCAATCATTTCGGCTATTTATTCGCGGTGCCCAATCATTTAGGCTATATCTTTTTATTTTTACTTGCTGATTTTTATTACGATCTGCTCTATCATTTCGGATATATATATATATATATATATTAATATTTCCCAGTTTAATGACCTATGGGTCGAGAGTTCGGAACACGGGATTTTTGCGCATAAGTATCACTAATACAGAAGCATAATGTTAGGAGCGAATCATTATTTACTATTGCCCGTGGGACAGTGGTGGCTTAGAAAACAGGTTGAGATCTCCGTAATTTAAGGCTTTTCAATTTTTATGAGCCGTGAGGGTCTCGCAAATTTATTTCTCCCTACGAGTCGAGAGGATCTCATAGGTGTATTTTCTTCTTGAGAGTCGTGAGGATTCTTTAGTGGGATTTTCTCTTGCAAGTCGTAAGCATCTTATAAGAGTGTTTTCTCCTTACAAGTCGAGAGGATCTCGCAAGTGTCATTCACCATATGGGAAGTATCGTTCGCCTTAGGTGGGATTTGGTTGAAACACATTTGTTTATGCCCGTGGATTGTATACAAGAGTTGGTATTGAATTACTTGTAGGGCAGTTTTGGAGATATGATGGCTTAAGAAACAGGTTTGGATCCCTGTAACCTAAGGCTTTTGAATTCTATGAGCCGTGTGGGTCTCATAGAAGTATTTTCTGCTTACGAGTTGAGAGGATCTCGTAAGTGTATTTTCTCCTTAGGGATCGTGGGGATTCCTAAGTGTGTTGCTCATTTGTGAGTCGTAAGGATCTCACGCGCGTATTTTCTCTTTATAATATCGAGAGGACTTTGAAAGTGTATTTTTCTTTCTTTTCACGAGTTTGCGCTCTTTCGGGTTTTTACAATCTCGCCGGCAGTCTTGCTATTTTTACTCACGGAGCTCTTTCAGGTTTTCATCCGTGCCCCTTTAGCTTGTGGACGTACCGTTTTTTTGAACTGCATCATTGGTGGAGCTTCACAACCGATGGAACTACATATGATAAATATTATTTTGCAGATAAATCCTCATATGTTCCATAATTACAATAAACATCTTTAAATATTTATCAAAATTAAGGAAAATATTATATCAAATGTGCAATATTTTCAACTGAACAAATACCCCCAAACTTAATTTTGATCGTCCCGAACAAACTAGTTATTCAAGAGAGGGAGAAAAAAGAAAAAGAAAAACCTAACACACTTTCGTACGCAACACGATTGCACTTAGCACGTGCAACAAGTCGTTAAACCTCTAGGTATCCCTAGTAGGAGGAGTGTTGTCTCCTGAGAGTTTTTAGCGGATTACACCCACAAAATCCCATAATAAAAGAAAGAAAATGAAAGTTACGTACAAAAATAAGAACTAGAAAAGAGAGAACTTGAAAATAACAGTTTCCAACTATACTAACGTTTCAGTTGTCATGAGCCCTATCTTAATGGTCATGAAAAAATGTCGGAAATCACATCACCCCTCAATAAAATATCGCCTTTAGTCTTCCTCCCTACATTTCTTCCAAACATCGATCATATACCCCTACATGTGTGTAAAAGACATCCCTATATTTAGAGAATTCAATTCAAGCTATCATACCTTTGTCTATCTTCCTTAGTACTTTTTAGTCGGTGAATATTATCAAATGGAATTGCTCACACATCCTTCATACGACCATTAATACTTCTTGAGATACTAACCGACCGATTACCAAATGTGCTCATTTATTTAGGTGTAATTTCTCATTATGCAAAACCTAAGTCCTAGCAGTGGCTCCCAAACCAGTTGGTTTAAGGCATTAGGTGATAAAACACCCCCGCTATATTTTTGTTATGCTGCCTTAAGTAATTACAAAACCAGTGTTCATTTTTCTTCACCATTTTTTTCTTTATATTTTTATTTTTCTTCATACCAAGGATTTTAGACAAGAGTATTTCAAGGTATGTTTTACTATCCCAAGTTTCAAGATGTGTGCAAGTGTGTATAGTAGGGTATCAACGTTCAAATATTTGGCCCCAAAAATAGGAACTATTTTTTAGACTTATTTTTATCCTCAGATTAGTAATTTCCTTTATCTTACTAACCCTTGGGACAACAACTCATAACTACTTATTACTAGCTTCGTTTAAGAAAATATCTAATTTTCTTGCTTTTCTCAAATTATTCCTATCTTTCATATGTAATTTTTTCACTTTCTAATCTGTCATTATCAAAAAAATTTGTGCTTATATTTATGATAATGCAAAAATAATGCGTGAATAAGTACAAACCACCCCTAAATCTGTTTGCAGTAGTGTCCTCACTGATATCATTTGTCAAGCTGGAAAAAAAACTGTAGACTTGAGAGGAAAAGTTAGTAACGGGGACATGAATAAATGACAGTGAAGTCCTCCCCCAAACTTATTTTTGGCTCACAATTTTGTAAAAATTTATTTTCTTTCAAGAACCAAAATATTTTCTACCCCCTCCAAACTTGAGTGAAACCGTATTAAGCATTTAAAATTATAAAGATGAGGGGTAACGTTATTGGTCAATATAAAGCTTTATAAAGACCAAAAGTCAACACCAATCATTCAAAGATTTTATCAATGTAACAATATAGTTGGTGGAAGATCATAGACTTGAAGAAGTGGGGAGATAGGAGGCGGAGTCGATCGGGTTTACGACTCGGTTGGTAGAGACGGAACAGTGATAGTGAACGAAAACGAGAATGTGAATGATTAGGAATGGGTAGAATAGTCATATTCTCGTATGTGATAAGAAAAAATGGTGGTGGTTCAACTTCTTCGGGTGGAGGTTGATTTATCACAAAATCCATGTCGTTTAGGAACACGAGTTCGTCGGCGAAAATATCTTCGAAACATTCAGCGATGGTCCGAGTGAACGTTTCAATGTCAATCTGTTTTGCTCCTGAATTCAACACACTTGATTTGTCAGAAATTACGGCGGTAGGAGACTCGAAAAGCTCATCTACCTTATTCTCAAAGGAGTCTAAATCAAGTGGGTTTTCAAGAATCATAGAACTCGGAATATCGGAGTATGATTTATCAAAACTCGGTGGAGTTAAAAGAAGATTAGAAGAAGAACCAAAGAAATTGGGTGATGAAATGGGTAAACAAATTTGGGTGCCGAGTATTGCTGAACCAGATGTGGGAAATGAAGGCTGAATATCGTTCTGCTTTTCGGTCATGCATTTATCATCAATTTCCAGATGCATATGGGGTTCGGGAAAAACAGTTAATGGATCGAGATGATGTCCACACGGAAGTGAAAGGTCCTGATGAATTGGTGACAAAAACTCGTCCAAAACCGTGGGTTCATCATCCAAAATATTCCCAGCGTCAATATCCTCAATCAAGTGAAAGTTAAAATTCTCAGACATCTCATCAAAAGCATAGTTTTCAATCAATTTTAGTTCTAGAGTGGAGGTGTAGAGATCAAAAGGCTTGAGTGTGGTTTCATTTGAAATGGACCCTTCACAATCGGGTAAATCAAACACTATAAAGTCGCACAACTCATCAAACATTCTATCTTCAATTGGTGAATCATTTGGTGTACTCGATAGATTTGTAAAACTGGAGTTGTGGATTTCAATTTGGGATAAGGGAGGTTTAATTTGGAAGGGTGTACTGCTCTCTCTCACTACTCAAATTCTCAATTCTTCCTATTGCCGTATCATACATTGGAAAATTTTAAGCAAGTTAGAAACTAGTTGCTCGTTCGTTGGGTTGTATGAGAGCGGACATGGATGCATTCAATTTCTCTATTTGGCAGTACGACGCTACCTGAAATTCTTCCAATGACCGTTCAATATTAGACATGGGTTGGGAAGGGGTTTCAGGAGAAGATTGAAATTCTTATGGATAGGTGAAACTCCCAAATGACTGTTCAGAAGAAATGTCTAGAGAATGTGTAAAAGTCGGGTAGGATTGATAGGAATCGAATGATTGTGAAAAATGGATAGGAGTAGGATCAACATTGTGATAAGAAGAATATTAAGATTGGTTGGCGACTGGCAACAGATATCATATATGCCGCAAAACGAGTAGCAATACTTTCATCAGGAAATGATGGTGTTTGTTATCCTAACGGTTTGGCAGGATTGAAACTTTGACTTTCAGCCCTCGCAATATGCTCAGCAAAGGACATGCGCTTAGAAGTTCCCTCACTCGCTTTAAACAGATTATCATCATAAGAAGATGTAGAATTTTGATGCGGTTGATAGGACCTGAAGTGAGGTGTCCAACTGTTTCTTTTCGCTTGGTCTATCCTATCTCTTAAAGACATGGTAGAGTCGGATTTTTGACCGAAGCAATTATGAAAACAAGAAATATCTGATTCTGGATAGCAAAGCTCGGCAAGAGTTCATTTGTTTGGGTTACCTATTATAAGAAAGTGAAAAAGAAAAGGGGGTGAAAGGGTAAGGATTTAAGCTCTATGTTGATTATTTTTCTTTGAAAAAGGGACTAGAGGGTTGACTCAACAAATCATAAAATGCACAATCAAACCCTAAAAACTACGGTCACCTAGGTCAAGCACTAGACCGCTCCTAGACTTCCAAAGGACAAGCTGCATGATCAATTCTCTACCATCTCTTTATTACTCTTGTGGTCAGGTAAGTGCCAGGTAAGTGGGAGGTATCCGCTATTCGAATATCGAAATAGCGGGCCTAATTAAGCAACTACTTTTCTTATTCACACTTTCCTAGACACCAAGAAAGAAATGCGGATAAGCGATAAATTACCCACGACCTTCTTCTGTCCTAATTTGAGCGTGACGGTCTTTAGGGCTTGGTCTAGATATTTTTTTATTAATGTAGGTTTATGTGCATGCACATCTGCGATTTGTGGGGCCTACGAAGGGTGATTAAATCCCCACCCAATCTGAATTTGGGTTATTGTCCCTTAAAATCTGTTTTTTTTAAATATACAAAAACAACCCGAAACCAAAACACGCAAAAAGATTTTTGAGCGGCGATATTTTGCAAAGAATTCTGCAGAAAATCAAATTATTGGATTTCTATAGGAGAGAGAAAAATATGTAGAAGATACTAGAGGATTTTTGAGACCTAATTCCTCCAAACCGCCGCCCTTCCGCCGCGAAAACCAGCTTATTGCCGCGGTTGCGCTGCACTATAGAGGGGCCTTCTGTCAATTTTTCTACACTGCCTCCTTTGCTCCTCTGGTCCTCTTTGAAAGTCTCTGAATCTCAATTTTCTCGTTCCAGTGACTCCAGATTCTCTCGCAAAAAGTCGCACAATAATCATTAAATATGCAAGATGCAGTTTTGGTTTTTATTTTTTGGATCGGATAAGAATTCAACCCTGAATAGCAAGAAAAAAAATTACGCACGCATCCCCGGCGACGACGCCATTTGATTGAACATGTATTTTGAAGTTGTGTTTTGTAGAATAGTAACCGCAATCAATAACGGTGTCGCGTGTAGCTAGCCGAGATGAGTACGGGTAGTTCTCAGGGAAACGTGGAACTTTTATCTTTCTTTAGACAAGTTGATTAAAAAGAAGGATGATTGTTTGTTGTTACTGTAATACCCGGTTCTTTTATATACGCCTATATCCGTATTTCCTTTTTTAACCTATAAAATTTTATTTATAATTATTTATTATTTTAAAATTTTTCCCAATCTATTTTAGTTCTTCCCCTCTCCTTTCTCAGACCCTAATCCCAATTCCTCATGATCTTGTCCCAATTATATAAACCTCAATTTATATACGCCCATCTCCTTTCATATTTCTATTCAAACCCAAAACCCTAATTTTTTTCCCTTCAACCCATTTCTTTTATTCATTTTAAACTAAACCCAAATCACCACACAATAACTCTCAGCACCATTCCTTCAGCCCGGCCCTTTTTAATTTCCTCATTCCTTTATTTCATTTTTCCCTGGCCCAGCCCGTATCACCCAAATCCCAAGCCCACTCCCCTTATTTTTTCCCCATTTGATTTTTCTTTGAATTTCTCAGGCCCAAATCCCTGGCCCAGCTCACACTTGGCCCGCTCCCGCGCCTCCAACCAGACCCGCTCACCGACCCGACCCGCTTCTACACCCTCCATCTTCTCTAACGGCACTTTCCGCCTCCCCCGCTCGCGAGATCCATTTCCTCCGCCGACGCCACCGCCCGCGCCCATGCCCACGTCGTGCACCGTTACCCTCGCGATCCCCTCGTCTCCCCTATCTCACTCCCCCTCACATTTTCTATCTCTCGCTTCCACCCTTTCTCCTTTTCTTTCCCGCTCCTTCTCTCGAGCCCACGCCCACGCTTGCGCTCGCCGTCGTCACCCTCGTCCCCGACAACCCACAGCCCCGAGCACCTATCCTAAACCCTCGTCGGAGCTCCGACCTCCATCACCTCTCCTCCCTACACCGAGCACCTGCATCACCCCAACCCAGAACCCCAACCCCTGCACACCGAGCTCGGCCACCTGCGCCATCTCGTCGGCGAGCCCCCACTGCTTATCGTCGACTCCCTCGTACCCTCCTCGTCATCAGCAGCATCACCATCACTCCATACATCCACACCCGAGCCTCTACACCCCTCTCCCAAGCTCTCTCTATCTTCCTCTGCAACCTCTCTCTCTCTCTCTCCGTTTCTCTCTCTCTTTCTCTCAAATCTCTGTCTCTCCCTCCCTCTACAGCTCTCTCTCTCTCTGTGTCCCTCTCACTCTCTCTTTCTCTACAACTCTCTCTCTCCGTATCCCTCTCACACTCTCTCTCTCTACAACCCTCACTCTCTCTGTCTCTCTCAACACTCATCTCTCTCTATATCTCTTGATCTCTCTCTCACCCCATCAACTCCTTCACCAAACCCGAGCCCTCAACCCTACCCTGAGCACCGACACCCCTTCCATCTCCGTCACCGCCCGCTGCACATCAGAGCCCCCAAACTCCACGTCCAGCCGAGGCCAAACCGCAGTTGAGGCCAAACTCTTGCCGTTGTTTCCGCGTGTGTCGTGCCCGTGCATACCGTGCCATCAATTCATCGTCTCCAGGCAAGTATTCCTACTTTCTTCATGCTAATCTATTTATGTTACAAACCCAAATCGTATAAATTGCAATGTTACTATTCGTGATAACTTATACTATTTACCTGTTCGATGTATGATCTCAATGGAAATACTCACTTAATTTGACGGAACTCAATGGTATAGTTTGGCCCGTATGGATGTAAATCTAGTGTGTGAATTTCATTGACAAATACGACTATTAGTGACTAAAATGAATACCCCCAAATATACCGATAAAACTAGAAATTTCCCGCATCTGAAAACGGTTAAAATCACCATAAATTATTTACATACTGGAATGATGCGTTCGAGGGCTCAAATCGAAGACGACTCGACGAACTATAACCTTATTCAAGTTTTTAATTGTTTCTGTACTTAAATTGTGACAATATTTGGATTGGAGTGCGACTCTGGACTGCAGTCCAGAGCGATTCTGATTATTGCTTACTGTCCCGTAATGGGTACCACCAGGTTTCCTTAACTCGTAGGTTGCGGAACTCCGCTGTTTATTAAAGGTGAAATTGTTAGCTAGATAACACAAGTGGTTTCATTCTGTTTCGTCATCATTTGCTATTTAACCTGTAATTTAAAAGATCGGGACGTATAACTGTCCCAACAGAATCAGAACTGACATATTAGTATTGAACAGTGTATAACTCCTAACGTACAGACGCGATTGAGAAACCGTCTATTGCGTTGAAAACCTTACTGAAACTCTAGATTTCATTCAACTGTAGTGTCGCTAAAATCTGATCCCAAGTAGAATTAAAATGCGTTGCGAAATGGACTTCCGATTCTGAAACCGGATTTCCAACCGTGAACGCTTAAAATGAAATGACCATAATTAGTGATCCTGAAACCCGATTGACGTGAAACCAAATTCGCTGAATAGATAACTGAACATACTACTTATTCCCCGTTCATCGTTTCGCTAAAATGTACACGTACGATTCATGATAAATCGTGCAAGTGATAGAATACTGTTTTATGATATCTTAATCATGCTTTACATACTGTATCCTCATCATATCATACATTTGTCACTGCATTGATAACCTAGTGATCATGTGCATTAACCAGTGTTAGGTATTAGTGATGATTGTGGCAAGTACGTTAGTGTTCGTGCATAAGTGAATAAGTGAAAGTGATACGTACTTGTACACAATCAGTGAACCTTATTATTCTATTGCATTGTCGACGTCTGTGGGACGCGTGTACGTGTGACTATAAGTGGTATGGGACACTTATGGAAGCTCTTGCATGGGTGTCACAGATAAGGCACTAGACACTGCCATTTATCTTAGGTATTAGTCGGGACGTGCTTGATGGAGGTCCTGCCTCCAGTTCTCGCGCAGACTTGTCACAGACCGATTGGTATTTGAGGTTATGGTTAGCGTTTGATGTAGACCACGGGGTGTGGGGTAGTTTGAGTGCGAGTTCAATAGAATCTCGGGAGTCCCATGCCGGCTTATACATATGGAGATATATGGAGATTTACATGGTACATGATTATTACCGTGAGTTACATGTTGGGCCCGTGGTCCCTTGCCCTTGGGTTCTACCCTTGGGTGGAGGACACTCGCGAGTGGTTGACTCTCACACTTGGACTGACGATAGGCTTAGTGACCTGTACAGTGAGATTTAGAGACTGATAGGGATGATAGCATCGATATACATACTTACAGTGTTGGCATACTTGGCATATTATTTTACTGCTTTTACTGTCCCACTGCATTGATTACTGCATGTTCATGCCTATACCGTCATTGAGTTACTGTTATATATATTTATTATCACTATTAGAGTTATCACTTGGATTTATATATTATATTGCTATTGTGTCGCTCTGACGACCTGAGTATGCATGCTCAGTATGAGGAGAGGATTTAGCCTGGACCAGGACTAGACGTACATCACGGACATCTTGATTTGCTATCCAGAGTTATACCCTTTTGTTCCCTTCAGGTCAGTCCTTTATATTGTTTTGTTCCAGTTACTGCATTTCTCATTACCTGCGCATTATTTACTGTTTACCATGTAAAGCTAGAAGCCGAAGTGTGACTACGGCAGGACATTTCCTTGACCGTAGGAGCATGGCTAGCCTTGTCAACCCCTCGTATTCCGTATTTTAGGAAGCGGGACGTGTCATGGTTTAGTTGGTATCAGAACCAGGTTTTGCTTCGATTAGGATTGCAGTTTTCCGTGTATAGCTTGGCAATCTAAGACATTCCTTGGTCTAGGTTGTAAACTAGTCATTCTTGATCCATATTCACATCGAATATTCTGCTATCCATTCGCTAGGGTTTCAGGTAACTTGGTAAAGTTTCGTGGTTGTAATTGTGAACTACATCACGGTTACACTACCATACTCCGTTTAAGTGACTTAGAGTCATACAGTTGATTTTTCCACTTGTAATGAATTTCATCACATCTGATATTCTTGAATCTTTGTCCATTCTATATTATATTTTGATTCTTATAGCTTGTGTCTTATATCGTCCTCAAAATTATTGTTTCAGGATCATGTCTTCCAACGACTCTTCCTCTATCTCCACTCCCCAGAATCAGACCATTGAGATTCTAAGTGTACTGCAAGGTCTGAAGGAAGCCCAGGAGCGAACGAACGACTTGTTAGCTGAAGGACTGAGAAGGCAGGTGAATCAGGCACCAGCGGGAGTCTCAAATTGTAAAGGGATCCCTGTTAGACCAGGAAAAGAGAAGAAGATGAAGCGTCAATTTGTTTCCCCGCGACAGAAGCAGCAGAAGACCCCATGTTGTGGGTACTGTAAGAGGCCAGGACATCTTCAGAGGGATTGTCGCCGCGCCCAAGGGAAATGTCTGATTTGCGGATCCAACGAACATCTCATCAACGGTTGCCCTAAAAGGAAAGAGCTACAGGGAGGAGATTCGTCCACACTCCCCACTTCTGCCAAGTGATGATTATTGCGTAGTTCGAACTTCGAGGATAAGGCAGACCCAACACAGGATTCAACTCGCGTGACGAGAACGAAGCGGTCTAGTAATCAAAGAAGAATTTTCATGTTCTCTACTTTCAATAGCAATGTTGTCATCCTCTTATAAACACTTCTTTTCGTTTGAAATCTTGTATCCGTCGAACTTTTAGTTGAATGCAATAAAAACTTTGAATCGTAATATATGTATCATTCTCTTGTTTTTTCCCCTTATTTATACTATTCATTACCACAACATTTTAATTCTGATTTTTCAGTTCCTGCCACCGCATATTTTCCTACACTTCGTAACCTTAGCTATTTTCTTGATGTATTTCACGGTCTAATCATGACTCTTTCCTTTCAGGCCATGTCCCACCCTGGAGCAGTGCCGCATCTAGATGAGGATGCACAGTCGTGCGTTTTCTTAGACCGCACACTGATGAGTTCTGATGATGAGATCAACGATCCCCATGTCATTTTCGAAAACAGCGATTCAAAGGACGAAGGAGCAGCCGCCCCAGAGTTTGACATGATAGGCGATTCCGACGAAGAGGAAGGAGAACCTGAAGAGAACCCGATAGGGGAAGATCCCGATGAAGACCCGATAGAAGAAAATCCAGCCGAGAAAAATCCCATAGAAGAGAATCCCATGGAATCAGACCTCGATGAAGAAGCTCCAGCCGAGGAAGAAGGACCAGAAGGACAAGACCCTGTTGTGGAAGAACTCCCAATGGCGGTCCCCGCGAGGCGCTATGGAAATGGACGTCCCTACCTGAGCGCGCGAACCTACCGCAGCATGCTGAATCTCCACAACCGCGACCGACGGGATTTCTTTTAGATGTTGTCTTCTCTGGCCAAATAAAATCTGTGTATAGTTTAGGGCCACCTTTCATTTTAAGAATGCCTTGTTTAGAATTTCCTGGAATGAAATAAATTGCTGAGTTCGCTAATCTTTCGATCTTCTTAGTTCACTTGATGCTTGAGTATTTCTTCTATACAATTATTTTTCCTACTGAGATCTGTTCACCCCTACTTCTTACATTGTTTTAACCCTCACTGAGATTAACTAGTACCGCACCCTGATCTTTGGAATATTCCACCTTTCATCCTTCGTTTATGACTCGTTCGAAATCCTTCTGGCAGGGGATGTTGATAATAAAATTTCCAAGTTGACTGACCCTTCGAAAAAAATTTTGATTCACAAAATGTATCGACCGTTGCCTTCCCCATACTTTTCCCCTGTAGACCTTTGTTGCTCACCCTTACTTCCTGTGCTGACCCGATCCCAATCTCCTTAACCTTCAGCCTAAAGCCGCCACACTCTGACCTTCTGAATGAGCCACACTTCCTTGTAATCCCTACCCTAGCTAGCCCTATACATTTTGTGTTTTTCCTATTACCCTAACTATATTTAGGGACAGTGTTATTCGAAATTTGGTTTTCATTATTTTATATTTATCGAAGAGTGCGTGTTATCGACTACTTAGTTTTATGTATTTTAAGTACACTACTATTATCCTCACTTTCAGTAGCGCAACCATACACCGTGCATATTTTGTTCCATATTCCTCATTTTCACTATGTGAGTTTCTAAGTTATTTTAAAACTATTTGATCGATACATCGTCCTAAAATGTTTTAACCTACAGACAAATCTTTCACTATTTTATTGTCGTTACTTTATTTTCGGGTATTGTGCCTATAGTTACTATTATAAATGGTTGTGCCTTATACTTATAATTCTGACGTGCTACTGTTGATATACTTATACGTGCACACATTTGAGTTTCGATTTTATCGAGTACGTCTCGAATATTATTGTTCGTTATTTTTGTTATTTATATTCCCGTATATACGTAGTTTGCTCTTATAGTTGTTCCTGCCTTATACTTATCTAGACCCATCCTTCTGTATGTTGTTCTTACATATGTAAACCTTCAAATTTCTTCATTTGCCTATTTCAAGCAAAGCATTATGTATTAGTTTGCAATATAATAGTTTTCGATTATGTTTGTATAACTTATCGCTTATTTTAAATTTCGAGGACGAAATTTTTGTAAGGGTGGTATGATGTAATACCCGGTTCTTTTATATACGCCTATATCCGTATTTACTTTTTTAACCTATAAAATTTTATTTATAATTATTTATTATTTTAAAAATTTTCCCAATCTATTTTAGTTCTTCCCCTCTCCTTTCTCAGACCCTAATCCCAATTCCTCATGATCTTGTCCCATTTATATAAACCTCAATTTATATACGCCCATCTCCTTTCATATTTCTATTCAAACCCAAAACCCTAATTTTTTCCCTTCAACCCATTTCTTTTATTCATTTTAAACTAAACCCAAATCACCACACAATAACTCTCAGCACCATTCCTTCAGCCCGGCCTTTTTTAATTTCCTCATTCCTTTATTTCATTTTTCCCTGTCCCAGCCCGTATCACCTAAATCCCAAGCCCACTCCCTTTATTTTTTCCCCATTTGATTTTTCTTTGAATTTCTTAGGCCCAAATCCCTGGCCCAGCTCACACTTGGCTCACTCCCGCGCCTCCAACCCGACCCGCTCACCGACCCGACCCGCTTCTACACCCTCTATCTTCTCCAACGGCTCTTTCCGCCTCCCCCGCTCGTGAGATCCGTTTCCTCCGCTGACGCCTCCGCCCGCGCCCACGCCCGCGTCGTGCACCGTTACCGTCACGATCCCCTCGTCTCCCCTATCTCACTCCCCCTCACGTTTTCTCTCTCTCGCTTCCTCCCTTCCTCCTTTTCTTTCCCGCTCCCTCTCTCGAGCCCACGCCCACGCTTGCGCTCGCCGTCGTCACCCTCGTCCCCGACAACCCACAGCCCCGAGCACCTATCCTAAACCCTCGCCGGAGCTCCGACCTCCATCACCTCTCCTCCCTACACCGAGCACCTGCATCACCCCAACCCAGAACCCCAACCCCTGCACACCGAGCTCGGCCACCTGCGCCCTCTCGTCAGCAAGCCCCCACTGCTTATCGTCGACTCCCTCGTACCCTCTTCGTCGTCAGCAGCATCACCATCGCTCCATACATCCACACCCGAGCCTTTGCACCCCTCTCCCAAGCTCTCTCTATCTTCCTCTACAACCTCTCTCTCTCTCTGTTTCTCTCTCTCTTTCTCTCAAATCTCTGTCTCTCTCTCCCTATACAACTCTCTCTCTCTCTATGTCCCTCTCACTCTCTCTTTCTCTACAACTCTCTCTCTCCGTATCCCTCTCACTCTCTCTCTCTCTCTACAACCCTCACTCTCTCTGTCTCTCTCAGCACTCCTCTCTCTCACTCACTCTCTCTCTCTCTTGATCTCTCTCTCACCCCATCAAATCCTTCACCAAACCCGAGCCCTCAACCCTACCCTGAGCACCGACACCCCTGCCATCTCCGTCACCGTCCGCTGCACATCAGAGCTCCCAAACTCCACGTCTAGCCGAGGTCAAACCGCAGTTGATGCCAAACTCTTGCCGTTGTTGCCGCGTGTGTCGTGCCCGTGCATACCGTTCCATCAATTCATCGTCTCCAGGCAAGTATTCCTACTTTCTTTATGCTAATCTATTTATGTTACAAACCCAAATCGTATAAATTGCAATGTTACTATTCGTGATAACTTATACTATTTACCTGTTCGATGTATGATCTCAATGGAAATACTCACTTAATTTGACGGAACACAATGGTATAGTTTGGCCCGTATGGATGTAAATCTAGTCTGTGAATTTCATTGACAAATACGACTATTAGTGACTAAAATGAATACCCCCAAATATACCGATAAAACCAGAAATTTCCCGCATCTGAAAACGGTTAAAATCACCATAAATTATTTACATACTGGAATGATGGATTATAGGGCTCAAATCGAAGCCGACTCGACGAACTATAACCCTATGCAAGTTTTTAGTTGTTTCTGTACTTAAACTATGACAATATTTGGATCGGAGTGCGACCCTGGACTGCAGTCCAGAGCGATTCTGATTATTGCTTACTGTCCCGTAATGGGTACCACCAGGTTTTCTTAATTCGTAGGTTGCGGAACTCCGCTGTTTATTAAAGGTGAAATTGTTAGCTAGATAACACAAGTGGTTTCATTCTGTTTCGTCATCATTTTCTATTTAACCTGTAATTTAAAAGATCGGGACGTATAACTGTCCCAACAGAATCAGAACTGACATATTAGTATTGAACAGTGTATAACTCCTAACGTACAAACGCGATTGAGAAACTGTCTATTGCGTTGAAAACCTTACTGAAAACTCTATATTTCATTCAACTGTAGTATCGCTAAAATCTGATCCCAACTGGGATTAAAATGCGTTGCGAAACGGACTTCCGATTCTGAAACCGGATTTCCAGCCGTGAACGCTTAAAATGAAATGACCATAATTAGTGATACTGAAACCCGATTGACGTGAAACCAAATTCGCTGAATAGATAACTGAACATACTACTTATACCCCGTTCATCGTTTCGCTAAACTGTACACGTACGATTCATGATAATCGTGCAAGTGATAGGATAATGTTTTATGATATCTTAATCATGCTTTACATACTGTATCGTCATCATATCATACATTTGTCACTGCATTGATAACCTAGTGATCATGTGCATTAACCAGTGTTAGGTATTAGTGATGATTGTGGCAAGTTCGTTAGTGTTCGTGCATAAGTGAATAAGTGAAAGTGATACGTACTTGTACACAATCAGTGAACCTTATTATTCTATTGCATTGTCGACGTCTGTGGGACGCGTGTACGTGTGACTATAAGTGGTATGGGACACTTATAGAAGCTCTTGCATGGGTGTTACAGATAAGGCACCAGACACTGCCATTTATCTTAGGTATTAGTCGGGACGTGCTTGATAGAGGTCCTGCCTCCAGTTCTCGCGCAGACTTGTCACAGACCGATTGGTATTTGAGGTTATGTTAGCGTTTGATGTAGACCACGGGGTGTGGGGTAGTTTGAGTGTGAGTTCAACAGAATCTCGGGAGTCCCATGCCGGCTTATATATATGGAGATATATGGAGATTTACATGGTACATGATTATTACCGTGAGTTACATGTTGGGCCCGTGGTCCCTTGCCCTTGGGTTCTACCCTTGGGTGGAGGACACTCGCGAGTGGTTGACTCTCACACTTGGACTGACGATAGGCTTAGTGACCTGTACAGTGAGATTTAGAGACTGATAGAGATGATAGCATCGATATACATACTTACTGTGTTGGCATACTTGGCATATTATTTTACTGCTTTTACTGTCCCACTGCATTGATTACTGCATGTTCATGCCTATACCGTCATTGAGTTACTGTTATATATATTTATTATCACTATTAGAGTTATCACTTGGATTTATATATTATATTGCTATTGTGTCGCTCTGACAACCTGAGTATGCATGCTCAGTGTGAGGAGAGGATTAAGCCTGGACCAGGACTAGACGTACATCACGGACATCTTGATTTGCTATCCAGAGTTATACCCTTTTGTTCCCTTCAGGTCAGTCCTTTATATTGTTTTGTTCCAGTTACTGCATTTCTCATTACCTGCGCATTATTTATTGTTTACCATGTAAAGCTAGAAGCCGAAGTGTGACTACGGCAGGACATTTCGTTGACCGTAGGAGCATCGCTAGCCTTGTCAACCCCTCGTATTCCGTATTTTGAGAAGCGGGGCGTGACCGTTACGAATATGGAATTGATAAGGAAAATGCTCGTAGGGTTCATAAGATTTAGTAGTTGATGGATGACTAATAAAGATGACTCCTTTTTTCTTTTGATAGATTTAAAACTAGATAGATAGTGGTGAATGAGAATTAGGGTTCTAGGAAAAAATTAGGGTTTCCCCACTATTGACCCTTGTCTCTTTATTGATCTCTATTCATGTCTAGACCATAACAAAACAATTGTTAATCTAATCTCAAATCACGGCCGCGACTATCAATAAATTGGTAGCGCTCCCGTTAAGGATGTTAACATTTATTTTGCTAAAGTTTATAAATTTCATAAGATGTAAAAGAAGTTAAAATATTTTCTCATTCATTGTTCTACCCTAATCCTACGAACCTTAGCAAGCTAGGAATTACTCACGCATGTTTTGAGAAGAAGAAGAAAGGATAGATAAAGAAGTCATAATGTAGAAAGTAAAAATACAGAATTTTAGATGCTGAAAGTAAATGCGAAGTAATTAAAATGATCTACCTTTGTTAATCACCGTTACAAGTACAAATCCTACGAATTTAGATTACAAGAGGAAAAAGTTACTCTCGATCTCTGCCTTGTAGGAAGTAGATACTTCGTCGATATTCACGTCGCTCTATTACATCGAATCGCGGATCTGTCGTGGATCTCTTGTTCTTGACGGTGATTTGCTTCGTGTTAAAGGTGATAGTTCTCTAAGTTTAGCCATCGGTTCTTTATATAGCCTTCAAATCAGAATCCCTAGATCTCATAGGTTTAGATATGCTATCAAGATCCAATTTCCAAATTTTCAGATCCTACGGCCACGATTAAGCCGCGGATCCACCGTATATATGGGTTATTGGCCGCGCAACCGCCGCACTTTGGTGGAGTTAGGGTTTGGGTTTTCTGCTGTGGCTTCATGTTGATACGTGGAGATTCTCTTGATATCTGGATTTTGGAAATATTTCCTGAGTTTCTGCCAGTATTGATTCTACGATTTTATTAGCAGATTTTTTATCCCGATATCTTGAATATCTTCATCTCTTGACCTAAACTAAATCTGCACAATATCTCCATGAATAATATTAGTAATATTTATTATATTAGAGATATAATCTTAATCATTTTATATGGTAATAAATCTTTAAGAAATTTGATTAAGAATATTTGATATGATATGCATATTTTAATTACTAAAATATTATATAAATATAATATGCAAATATTTTCCTTCTTAATGTTAATTATAATGTATAAACATATGATAAAGACTATTTTGCAGATAAACTCTCATATGTTCCATAATTACAATAACCACCTTTAAATATTTACCAAAAGTAAGGAAAATGTTATATCAAATGTGCAATATTTTCGACTGAACAGAGTTACACTGGATGGACTCGCCGGGAATATGCAAGTTGGTATTATACCTATTGTCAGATAGCAGTTCCCAGGTGACTTAAGTACAAGTTAGTCTGTCGACCTGAGATCGTCATTTGTCTCATATGAGTTTCCACTGTGCTTTGATTACTACCCTACCACGGCTCAAAGGAGTCGTGCAAACAGATTTTAGTTGGGTACAGTCTCGAGCCACATGGAGACAGTGAGCGGATCGTCGGGGATTCGTCTCTCCCGGTATTGGGGGTTGATGACGAGACGTGCACGGGTGGCCATCACCAGAAATCCTTGGCCAAGGTAGACGAGAATTACTGATTTGGATCAGTATTTTCTTAGTGGGTGATGGGCTTCATACCGACACGAAAAATCGTGTTATTAGGGGTCTGACTTTATCCCCCTAGACCCGATATGCAATACTCTTAGACGAAGAGACCAGACTGTATGGAGATTGTCACAGACAGGTTCTGTAGGGGTTCGAATGAGTTTGCTCATCAGCCTTACTTTCGCTCAATACCTGGGTAGCCGTTATATACAGCTAGTGCCACTGACGTACTTATGGTTAAACCCACTGCCAGTGTATTGACGAGTCTTTAGAGTCCCACACAGAGGGTTTTCCAGGTTCTGGCGAAACAATGTAGAGGCCGTATGGTTTTATGTGCAGGGTTTCGATCATATACATGTACTGGCTACACGTATTTTTGATCGGACGGATAATACTAGCGGGCTTAGGATTAAGCCGCATTCTAGTATTATAATATTGGATTTCGTCTCTTAGTATTCGTGGTACGAATACGGGTATGTATATACGGTGAAGGGTATTCTTGTAATTTCATAAGAGTGCTTCTAGAAGAAGACACCTCATTTGTGATTAATCCATTTATCTAAATGGATAATGAGGTGTAGAAATGAGGTGTTATTAGGACATGATTGAAGCATAGCTACTTGGGTGACTCATTCACTTTGGATGACTATTGAAGCATGGTTGAATTATTGTGATTATTATTATTGATATATGGTTCATAGTCATCAACACTTAGCCTTTCTAGAAATCATTCTCACTTGAACACTCTCATCTTTCCTTGGCTCTCTTCTTCTTCCTCAAACCCTAAACACTCTCATGAGTTGAGAAACCTAGTGTAATTGAGACAAATCAGTCCAATAAATATTCTCTACATCTCCTAAGCTACCTAAATTAGCAAACTAGATACTTTAGTTACCTCATTCTAGAGATTAGAGCTTGAACCATAGACTTCCGGGTGGATCATCTTCGACGGAGGAAGACCGGTGATCAAGTTCGATCCAGGAGACCTCTAGGAGCTAAGGAAGATGGTAGAAGACCGAAGGACATGAACCATTCGGTATAACAACTTCTATCATAGTAGCTAGAGCCCTCTTTGGTTGTTATTTTAAGTTTATGGTTCGATTCTACGACGGGGTTTTTAGCGCCAGTTTTTTAAACGCCAATTTTTGTTCCGCATCGGCCACGATAGATGGCCAGGACGCTAGCTAACCCCAACACCTATTGAATCATGTTCCATCAAAATCTGTGCCTAAAACACCATATGAGATATGGAGTGGAAAGAGACCGTATCTTAAACGAGTTAAGATATGGGGTTGTCCGGCCTATGTTAAAAAACAGAATCTGGAAAAACTCGAAGCTCGATCAGTTCTATATAAGTTTGTTGGATATCCCAAATATTCGTGAGGGTATATCTTCTACCATACTAAGGAACAAAAGGTGTTTGTTTCTCAATATGCCACCTTTTTAGAAAAGAAATTTCTTGTAAAAGAAATTAGTGGTAATGAGGTAGAGCTGGAAGAAGTTCCAGATACATAAACTATAACTGAAGATTTGGTAGAACCAGAGGATTCGATAGTCCCAGACGAACCTCAGCCACTCCGCAGATCTAGTAGGGTTCCTCATCCACCTGAGAGATACTACGGTTTTCTCATAGACGTGGGAGTGAGGATTGAATCATGGAAGATGATGACCCAACTAGTTTCGAGCAGGCCATAACAAGTGGGGACTCTATGAAATGGCTGGATGCTATGCGATCTGAGATAGAATTTATGTACACCAACCAAGTATGGAGTTTGGAAGTTGCTCCTGAAGGGGTAAAACCAATTGGGAGCAAGTGGATCTTTATGAAGAAATTTGGTGTAGATGAAAAGGTTGAGACCTTTAAAGCTAGACTTTTAGCAAATGGTTTTCGTCAATGAGCAGGTGTCGACTATGATGAAACCTTTTCTCCAGCGCCCATGCTTAAGTCCATCGGGATCATACTTGCCATTACTGCATACCATGACTATGAAATCTGGCAGATGGACGTTAAGACCGCTTTTCTAACTGGTGATTTAGAAAAGAGAGTGTACATGGCACAGCCAGAGGGCTTCGTAGACAGTGGAAGCAGCGGAAAGGTGTGCAAGATGCTTAAATCAATCTATGGATTAAAGCAGACGTCGCGAAGCTGGAACATCTGTTTAGATGTAACTGTCAAAGAGTTTGACTTCATCAAAAATGTAGATGAACCATGTATATATAAAAAGGTTATAGAGAGTAAGGTTGTCTTCCTCGTATTGTACGTTGATGACATACTCTTGATAGGAAATGATATTCCTATGCTGCACTCGGTCAAACTCTTCCTATCACAAAAGTTCTCCATGAAAGATCTGGGTGATGCCTTCTACATCCTGGGGATAAAGATCTATAGAGATAGATCTAAAAGGATGTTGGGATTGTCCCAATCCAGGTAAATAGACACCATACTAAAAATGTTTAGTATGAAAGATTCTAAGCGTGGTAATTTACCCGCTTGTTCAGGAATCACTCTCTCCAAAGAGATGTCTCCCAAGACTGATTTGGAGAGGGATCGCATGAACGTGATATCCTATTCTTCTGCAGTTGGGTATATCATGTACACGATGTTGTGCATCAGACCGGATGTAGCTTACGCACTTAGTGTGGTAAGTAGGTATCAATCAGATCCAGGGGAGAAGCACCGGATAGCTGTGAAGAACATTCTTAAGTGCTTGAGAAGGACTAAAGAGATGTTCTTGGTGTATGGTAACGGAGAACTCTAGGTGGAGTCCTTTACCGATTCGAGCATCCAGAGTGATAAGGACGACAACAAGACTATCTTGGGTTTTGTCTTCACCCTCATTGGAGGGGAGGTATGTTGGAAGAGTTCCAAGCAAGACACCGTTCTAGACTCGACGATGGAAGCTGAATACATCGCTGCCAACAATGCTGTCAAAGAGACTGTCTGGATGAAGAAGTTCATTGCTGAACTTGGTGTGGTTCCATCCATTGAGAATCCAATACCCTTGTACTGTGATAACAATAGAGCTGTGGCTTTGACCAAGGAACACCGGTCCCATCAGCGATCCAGACATATTCTGAGGCGGTATCACCTGATTCGAGAGATAGTTGATCGCCGAGATATCGAGGTCAGGAGAGTAGACACGAAGGATAACACAACGGATCCACTCACGAAGGGTCTCCCCAGACACAGATATTAAATCAACACTTGATTCAATGATTTGATTTATGTATATATATATATATTTGATATTGGCCGGTTATATATGATATGACCGAATTATTGAATCAAGTGTTGATTTAATATCTAATATTGAATATTAGCCGGTTATATGTAATGTAACCGAGTAATTGAATCAAATGTTGATTTAATATTTTGATATACATATATATATATATATATAATATTAGTCGGTTATATATGATATAACCGGATTATTGAATCAAGTGTTGATTTAATAATTTGATATATATATATATATATATATATAAATAAACTAATATTAGCCCACTAAAGATTTTCTTCTCTTCATATATGTTTATATATGTGTTATATATATATATATATATATATATATATATATATATATATATATGAATATTTATGATACATAGAACTAGAATGTATGTGAATCACACATGAGAAAAAGAAAATAGAAATGATTTATATTTTAAGATGAGACAAGAAAAAGAGAGTGGGTAATGTCTTTGGATGCTTGGAGAAGTATTGAGAAGCCATGACTCATCTCTAATTTTTGTTTTATTCTTAGATATTTAATCATATCTATCTCATTCTTATCTCTTGGTTCATGGTTCATAACTCATCCAAATTCATCTCCTTCTTCCTCTCTCTCTAGGTTTTTTCTTGAGTTGAGAAAAGAAAAGAGAAAATTATTTCTTGTGAGCAAATCTCCTACTTCATCAACCTACATTAATCAAGCCCATTAGTTTAGGTTGTTTGCTTCACGGATACCTTGATTAGTGAAGAGTGAGCTTGAGTGAAAGAGACTTCAAGGTGGATCATCTTCGGTATCGAAGACAACAAGCAAGCTCGATCATTTCTTCAAGTAGAGCCTTAAGAAGAGTTTTAGGGACTACTACTTGGAGCTTTAGAAGTGAAGGACCGGTCTACAAAGGTTGTATACTCTCTTCACTTAGTATAGAACTTGTTTGCTTGTTACAAAACCCTAATTCTCTAGTTCAATTCTAGGTTAGTATACTTAGCACTCTAGATTTTCTAAAATTGCATACTTGATACTTGTATAAACCTAGTAGTGGTGCTAAGACATACTTTCAACCAATCAGGCTGTTGACAAATTGACGAAGAAGGAGCGCATCATTGCCCCTGTATTTCCGCATGACGCTTTAAAGTGGGCGAAGTAATGATTTGTGTTTCCCATCCCGTCGAATCTTCCGAACTTAGGAATGACGTAACCACTCGGGAACTCGATTAGATCATACTGTGCGGGATATGACTACCCACTACTTCCAATTTCTTTCTGAGTTTCGGCTTCGGCCACCAATGTTTTAACCTTGCTGGTGACTAAATCCATTATACGATCTTGTGTTAGCAGGATAGTGCTATCTGGGGCCAAGGCATCCCCAAAAGCAGAATGTGGTCGGCTTTCATGCGGCTCACCCAATCTTGGACCCAAGGGGACAGGCATCGGTTGCTTCAGGTTGTCATCACCCGTCTCATGAGTAGAGACATGTGCCTGATTAGAAGGCGCCCGAGCAATTTGAGCCGTGAGCTGCATCACAACATTCGTCAGGTCATCAATTTTTGAGTAAAGCTTGGACATCTCTTTATCTTTGCGCCGGAGCTGTTTTTGAAGCTCTTGAAGCAGCTCTTGCTCTGCGGTCCTAGGGCGGAAAGTCGGCTCTTCCTTGATGTTCGAGCTTGACTCTATATGGACTGAGGGGTCCTTCTGCCTATCGGCCTCATCGAGAGGGTTTTCATTGTCCATCGGAGGCGGCTGATCTTGGGAAACAACAACCATATTCAAGCCATATTGGGCTTGGGATGTGGTGGTCTCATCCTTGCTTTTGCTGCGCAAGTTGTCGCTGGGACACGCGCCTGCCATATAGACCGAATGGATAGAATATCCAGCCGTCTTTTCATTATTAGCAGCTGATTTTGCGGACTGATGTCGTGGGCCTTCTTTTTCGGTAACGAGAAATCGACTGAAGTCGGCTGGGCTGATCGGGTTCTTGAATAGTGCTGGCGCTTCCTTTTTGGTTTTGCCTCGCTGTTTTCTCGCGGGACAGAGCGCCTGATAGACTCTTGAAGAGACGGTTTCATGCTTTCTATGTTAGGGCAGGGACACGTTTTTTTGTAGCATCATTCGGGTTGCTGTCTTTTTGATTCTAGCGGTTATGGCGTTTTTCTGAACCCACTTTAGAGGTTCAAAGGAATTGCTGACTTATGGCCGACTCAGCTGTCGTTGTGGGGTAACCCTGTTCTTGGAACCTCACAAGGTTCAACTTGGCCAGAGCCCTGGCCCTTTTGTTGGCTTTATATCTGAGCCGTTTATGCCTCAATTTTTCCATTTTGAGCACATGGCAAGCTTCGACCCTTCGGGAAGACGCCGTAGACCGATTGATAGAGAGTCCAGAAAATATGCCTGCTCGCATGATTGTCAAGGGCACCATCTGAGCTTGCTGGAGATGCTTTGTGGCTCTATTAGTGTTAACGGCCTTTCCCCCAGTCGGAACAGTGGAGAGCCATTCGAATACGGATTTGCATTTGGGGTGGGATGCTTTGGCGACCACAATGTTCGGCCTCCTGCCCCTTGAAGTCGGTTTGGCCGCTTGGTTTGCCTGGGCTTCCGCCAGATGAGCACTTCCGGCAGGGTAGATAATGATGAAACCAAATTGACGGGGCGGTTCCTCCCATTGCCGGCTGAGACTTGCAGGGAGAACCATACAGGCATTGATCTCGACCACGTAGGGAATTAGAGTGGCATCAGAAACGAAGCTTGTCTTGGGAGACATGATTGATGAGTTCGAGATTGTGACTGAAAGATGTTAACCTTGTACACAAAAAAATGACTTCGGTACAGGCAGTCATTATATATGTTGATTGAGTTCGCATGAACGTTTAACCCAAAATATGGGAGGAGTGAAAAGATCTCACCGGGCGTGTCAGAATCTGTAGGGTGTTTTTCTTCACCCCATTGAGATGGAAATTCGCGCGCTTGTCAGGCGTATATAGATTCCCTCTACCTGGGGTAGGCCGGGGTTTATTGATTGTGCGGATCTGAATCTCCGGCAGCCACGGACTAAGCTGTCGTTAATTACCCATCGCTTTTGGAGTGAGGGAATCTCTGATTGACGGATCAAATTGGTCATGCGAACTCAATGTACCGTGTACGTGTGTTGTGTTTTGAAGCGTTTTGGATATATCAGAGGCCTCACAGAGTTTACGAGGGTCCTGCTATCCGGATAATGGGCTGGGGATCAAGGAGGCTAGCAGCCCCCTTGTGGGGTGCGGGGCAGCGCCCGGTTAGAAATTTTTTTCTAACGATGGACGTATTTTTAGTGGGAAGTGTATGGAAAAAAGAGGGGTGGGGAGTGTCCTAAGGTCATATGCCCCGCACGTGGGAGCTGGGTGCCCACGGGTCACATGCTCCGCGCGTAAATGCTGGGCGCCAGCGGATCACGTATGCGGCATGTGACCGCTGGGTGCCAGCGGGTCACGTGCCTAGCGCGTAGACACTGGGCACCTATGGGTCACGTGTCAGGCGCGTGGGCGCCCGCGGGTCACGTGCGTGGCACGCGACAGCTGGGCGCCAGCGGGTCACGTGCGCGGTACGTGACCGCTGGAAACACCACTGGAGAAAGGGGCTTAGCCCCTGGGCTGGGAGTTGAACTCCCGAGAGGATTTGGAGTTGAACTCCTAAATAGGAATTAAGTATAGATGTGGAGTTAAACTCCCAAAAGATTTGGATTTGGAGTTAAACTCCTATATAAGAAATTGGATGTGGATTTGGAGTTAAACTCCTAAAAGGGGTATTTGTTTTGATCTAAGGATCGTTAGTCCTGTTTTAGGCTAAGATCAACTCAGAGGTTTTGGCTAAGAATCGTTGGTCGTATATGAGACTAAGGTCAACTTAGGTGATATAGATTAATGATCGTTAGTCATATTTATGACTAAAATCAACTTAAAAATATGATTAAGGATCGTTAATCTTATTTGATATTAAGATCAATTTAAATAAAGTTGTCTGTTTGACCATAGGATCACATATGAGAAACATAAGCTTCTATACTTAGTTTATTTTAACTAAGTAATCAAGCAAAAGCTTGATGTCCAAGTGCGCATATGCGCATGTGCTTTATATATGATACGCACTTGCATACAACTAGGGGGTTGCGCACGTGTATATCATGTGTTTGCACACCTCTTCATCAGGTCAGATTCCATCTGCGCACATACATATACGTGCATGTGTTCAAAAGACAATATTTTTCACTTACGTGCACGTGCATGTCACGTGATGCGCACATCTCCAGGAACATTATTTTCCCCATACGCACACATGTTTAGCACCTGATGCGCATTTCTGCATAGACTATTTTCTACCAAGTGCGCCCTAAGGTTGGGTGCGCATGGTTAAACAGAAAGTTTTGGCTTTCAAAAAGGAACAAAAGTTTCTGTTCATTAATTTTTGGGTGCATCTATGGTGCACATCTATTTCTTTATGAAAAATTATGGTTTTCATGAATCATCAAAAATCAAAAGAAGTACAAGTTTCTAACTTTTACGTGTCGAAAAACTTATTTTTAATTTGTCAGGGGTTCTTTTTTTCAAGTCTCAGATCTTAGGATCGATTTCTCATAAAAAGTCGAAACTTTTGTTATGAAGAGAGACCGACCATAAAATATTTTGAACTTATACAACGAATCATTAGATTCAACAAAAAGCATACGCTTTTACATGTAAAGCTAAAGCTTTATTATCAACAGAGGGATTTTTTCTCTTTTTCATTTTCTTTTTATCTTTTTGATGAAAAGAGATTGAAGAATATGAATTTTATTCTCCTTTGGAGGAGGTGCACAACTTTTTAAGGGCGACTTGATACAAAAGTCTGTGTGTATGTCCTTTTATGAAGGAGACTTCTATTTATAGGAGATAGAAAATTAGGATTTGTTCCTAATTATTTGATTTGTTTTTATTTTAATTGATTTTAAATCGATTTTAAATTGATTTATATCAATTTAGAGACATGTGTGCACCGTTGGATCAATTTACAGTACACGCGCACCATTGGTTCAGACGCCATGTCAATCTTTTTGTTAGGAAATATATTTTCAGATGAAAAAAAAAGATTTTTCTTCTTTATCATAAGCGCATACTTCGTTGGTATAGTTGCGCACTGTAAGTATGTGTGCACATTTTATGCACGTGTCACAGCTTTCTCATGCATCAACTCACATATGCGCATGTAAATCGATGCGCAGGTCATCAAAGTTGCTTTACGCCATATGCGCACTTGATACACGCACAAGTATCATTGGCTTCTCTATTCCAGGTGTGCACTTTATTATTTGTGCATTTAATTAGGTGTGAACAACTGAATAGGCATGTGCGGGGCCCATTTGGCCGCCCGAAGCACTATAATGACTGCCCCAGTCTGTCCAACTTCAAGGGATTGGTTTGAGTTTTGAACACCAGGCTTGGGTTGACGTAGACAGTCCAAAACGTATATCATTTCTTCTATAAAGCTTCTTAACTCCGTGCATCACTTGTGAAAGTTCCGGGGCTCGAAAACGTAAAAAAGAATTTAGTAGAAAATAAAAAGGGTTGCAAGGATTCAAACACGCAGGTTATGAGACAGCAGTGTAAAAACTTAACCAATGGCTTCAAGTTGATTCGCACATATATTCAACAAGTATTAAATATATACCAGATTTCCAAAGGAAAATAATATTTTAATAAAGAAAGATAATACGAAGATATAGGAATTTTGGGATCGTTGCATCGATCTTAGATGCGGAGTCTGATCTGGCGAACGAAAATGATGCTCGATCATTGGACTTGGAGTCCAGTCCGACAAAAGGAAAAGATGCCCGATCGTGGATGCATAGTGCGATCCGACAAATGAGAAGGATGCTTGACGAAGGATGGAATGGAAGAGTTGAGATTTGGAGCTATTTTGTTTTTCTTTTTTTAATAAATGTATAGTTTTCTTTAAAATTTTCCTTTAATAAAGCGCACAAGCATTTTTATCTTCGTTTTCGGTTAAAATGGCAACATCTTTTGGCCAAATAAAAAAGCAACATTTATAACAGCAACAACTCTTTTTTTGCTTCGCTTTTCAAATAACCCCAACCTTTATTTCTCCATTCTACCCTAGTACTACATCTCCATGATTTTTGGAGATGGGGATCTTTGGGATTGAGGGTCAATTGGATATTCAATTTATTTGAAAATATCCCAAATAATTATGGTTAATCGCAAACCGCGGTCAAACATGGGTTGGTGTAACAGAAGATTGTTTTTAGTTAACGACCAACCTTCTGAGGATGTTCTTAAAAATTTTGATATCTGAGGGTGTCTCTTAAAAATCTCACATTTTTGAGAGTTGTATGTAAAAGTCCTAATCTATACTACTATATGATGCAAATGGATTTGATTAGAAAAAACCCTCTTCTTTTTTTTTAAAATACAAAGAAAAAGGAGAAAAATTCTCAATTCTGAGGGCATCCATATCATCATACAAAGAGAAAAAAATAATTAATTATTATGTTTAAATAAAAAACAAATCTTAGAACATCCACATCATCAAAGGAAAAAACAAAAATAATTAAACTTTCCCATTTTTTGAAAAATAAAGAAAAAAGTAAATTTCTAAAACTTGAGACAAAAAAGAATTTTGTAGAATTTAGTTTGAATTCCAAATTCAATCTGCATTCTACTAAAAGTTAAGATAAAAAAGAACTTTCTAGAATTTATTTGAATATTATCATTTTTCAAATTCTACCTTCATTTATTTGTAACTACCTTCTTTTACTAAAATATGGTAAATAACATATTACATATTTTCTAGAATACTCTTAATCCAAGTTACTAAAATGACTATTTTATTCACTTATTAACATTCAAAATAATTTTAAACCAAAAGCACCCCATTTTATATTTATACATGGGCTCAAGAATATTTTTTGGACTCTAAATAGTATAACGCTACAAATATACATCACACGTACAAAATGCTAGTTAAGTTTAATGGTGCTATCCCAAAAACATCGAATATTTGATGTTGCTTTATAAAATTTACCTTTTAATTTGCTGTGTGTCAAAACTTATACCTCAAGTGCATCTTGCTTTGCAATAAAACTTCCATATCATATTAAACTTCATAAACATTGTAAGAAATGTAAGATATTTTCTGCTTTATAATCCATGCACTCTCGTCATCTTCACTTGACATCTTATATACCCATGAATATTGAAAATTATGCGAAACCTTCACTTCTTCATACTCATTAATGCAATATGTCAAACGAAATGATAAAAAAAATCATCAACTTTTTTATTATACAAGATGATCGATAGAAACACCACGAAACACAAGAGTAAATAACCTTTTTATTGATAAAATTCATTGATATTAAACGTTACATAAGCCAAAAAATTCTCAAAAAAGAGTAAGTTTCTACATTTTCACAATCATTAAAATTTAATATATACATCCCACATCAAATTGCTGAAAACAGCATTTAGATACATATTATATTCATAAAGCAAAAAATCATAATTCTTTAACTTATGGTAGGAGGTATTTGCTTCTTTAAATACCCAAAATACCATGCCGTCCTCATCATCAAGCATTGAAGTGGTCTGAGCTACAGCATGAACCGTATGAATCGTTGTAAAAGGTATCTTAATTTTTGCTCGGGATTATTGCGCCAGAAGTTGGACCATTAATGATAATGGCTTCGAAGAGACATGTGGCAATCTAAATATGGTCGGTAGCAAGTCTTTTTGTGTTTAGTTGTCATTTGAGTAGTACCGTCTCTTTATGTTTAGTCATTATTGTACGTTGCACTCGAACGTAGGTTTTTTTCTGTTTAGCTGTCGCTTTTAATAAAAAGAAATCTTGTATGTTGCACTCGAACGTAGGTTTTAGCATATGCTTGAGGAAAGAACATTCTTTAAGATCACACAAGCTTTAAATGAAGGCTTCAGTCTTGTGTTGGTTTGTTCGAGGTCGTTTGCTTTGTCTCCTTTGATGCAGCTCTCCGTCAAGCTAATGGAAGAGTGCTGTGGGACAATTATGAAGATAATATTTAAGCAATGCTTTATAAGTTCTATATTTTTTTCTGTAAGACAATTCCTTTAAAATGAATTGTACCGTCTAAAACTTGTTAATATATATATGAGGAGAAAATAGAAATGAAAAATTAGAATAAATTTGTTCGACAAGACGCAACACTTAGTTTAAAACATCGAACTAACCTAGGAAGAGTTTTATCTAGATGGAATTTTTTTTAATGATATAATACCAACATATCATGGACATATCTGGAAAAAAAACTAGCTAGAAAAAGAAAAAGAAACAGAAAGAGAATGTATTTAATTAATTTTATTTGTTATTTTCCTTCATATCAAATACACTCATTTGTTGTTTTAGTGTTAAAAGTTTTTATCGAACTATTACAAGATCTTTGTTGGTTTTTATCTCTTAAATGTTATTATCAAATAATACTTCTACATTAGGCCTATCTAATTAGCAAACTACAAAAAAATTTAAATGAAATTGCTTGCTTACCTATAAGTAGAGATTGGGATCAGACCTCGGTCCTCATGACGGTGGATGATGCAGCACACAGAATCCCTATATTTTCCGCATTTTCTTAATAATAATTTTCCCTTCTTCCATATTTCTAATGTAATGCAATTTTCTCATTTGTTATGCCCCTATTACAATTGTTCATGAGATTTTATAGAGGAGACATACAACATGCATTTATCATTTATAGAGTCCAATCATCTGTCAATTGGTAGGTTCCAGCTGTCGCTGAATGCATCTGGCGATAAACAGCTGTAATCCATACGACACACCAAAATAGTCAATGCGGAAACTTCGGATTGCTGGAATGTTGAAAGTTCTTTGAACCTTTCTCACCTTGCTTCCTATTTGGGTTTCTACAATATGCGTGCACTCTATTTCCAAAATCCTTTCTTATTAAACTTCATTTTGTAAGGAAAAAAATGGGCCATGATGGCTTAAATTTTTGCTCCAGAATTGGAGTATTAGACAAGCCCAGCTAAAAACAAAAGCCCACTTGAGAAATTTTCTATGCCCATGGGACCATAGTTTCTCAACTGAAATAGCCTTGCTGGCTTGAGAAACAAACATATGTTTGTTCAAGTCCTTTTTTTAATAAAAAAGAAAACGAAAACAAATGTTAATGAATATTTGAATTGATGGTTTTAATCTTCTTTTCGGCCAACAAAACAATGTGTTCCATTTACACTCGATTCTGTTAGCAAGATTTGACACTGCCTTTTATTTTGTAAGCTGACGATTTATCAAAGATTGCTCATATATATTATAATTGTTCCGAAGAAATCCTTCTAACATTTCTTAAACATGCAACCTCTATCTCAAGTCACTAGTCACTGGTGAGGTGGGTTATTAACTCTGTACTAATTTGTATGCATGAACTTATATAAGCTATATCTTGATCCAGAATTTTTTTATTGAATAATAGGTAATAACAGAGGCGTTACTACTAGGCGATAATACCACTCGCACTTGATCCGTACTTGAATTGGTTGTTGGAGCCGCGCAAAGAATGAATTTTAAACTCATCTTTTGCTAGGTCATGGCCTGACCTTGCGTTCGGTACCTGAGTCCAGCGTTGGTAAGTTTATCTCTTACTCATTCTTTTCAGCTCTTTTTTAGAGTAATATTCATATGGGAGTGATTCCTGATTGCAGCTTTACAATTTATAGAAGATGAGGACTTAGAAGAGCCTCCCACACTTCCTGACTTATCCCTTGCTGCTATAGGTGAGTCGAATCCCCGGATCTCTTACATCATTTTTTAACATTTCAATTTGACGTAGAGATTAATTGATGTCTTTCTTTGTAGCAGCTCCAACAGATCCAATTCCTTTCGAGCTCCGGATAATCATACTTGAGGGACCCTTTGCCCGACGTGTGTCTCCCAAATTGGCGGCGAGCGGTGAACATTCGCTGATGGCTCTCATCGAGAAAGTTAGTGCCGAGGCTTCATATTTTGTGGAAGAATTTGCCGAAGTAGTCAACCCCATGCCGGTCACCTTCAGTATCTATCATGAAGAAAACCTAGTTTGTGCTTGGGCCAACTATTGCCGGCAGATCGAAGCCCTTCTCCATGAACTTGAGACAGAGCATCCTATTCTCGAGGCATCCCCATCGAGATCTCAGCTAGGTGAATGGCTTGAGTGGTGTGGCGCATTTATCCAGTCTGAAAAGCGACGGCTGACCCGAGAGACATCGAAGGGTCTAGCAGCTTCCAGAGAACTCAGACTTCTTAGAAAAGAGCAGTTTGCTAACGCTGATCAGGTCTGTTCCTTCCAGAGGGCTCTTGAACAGGCTATGGCCAGAGAATTAGTTTTAGAAAGGGAAGTTTCTACCCTGAAAGCGGTGGTGCCAAGCCACACATTTATCAAGCAGAAGATTGCCGACAAGCTCGCTGAACATCGTCGACCGAAAGAGGAAACCAAAGTCCTGTTAGCCGCTTTGGAAGGGCGAGAAAAGGAATTTCAGGAGAGGAGTAGGCATGTTGCTGACTTGTTGACCTTCCTGATTGCTTTATTGTATATATTTTTTTGTAGCTTGTATCTTCCTACAATTTTGATCTATGAATGAAAGATATCTTTTGTGATTTACATCTTTCTCTCTTTTGATTACTCTAAAATGCCTTAGCTTAGTTTATTTACTCGTTCCGGAGCTTTTGGTTTATCTCTCCCTTAGCTAAAGACAAACTCGGCCTAACGTTAAATATACATAAGCCTTATCGATATAAGAGTCTGTTAAGTTTGTCGTACTGGGTTTAGTCCATCGCACCGTTACGTTAGCTGATTTCATCTCGATTTGTAACCATTCAGGTCGCTGGTTCGAGTAGCCACGTACTTGTTGTAATCCTTCCGATGCAGGATACAACGTCTCAAGTAATCCTCCTAAGCTGGTATATCCATATTGCCGTCAGACGATTCAATGTTAAGTATCACCGTGGTACTTTACCTTGAGGTCGGACTCCATTCTTCGAGTCCCACGGAAGTCATAGCTGCATCCATCTAAGGTGGGATAACATCCAATGGTTTTTTGGCTAGCATGTATAGCCGTTGAGACCTATTTCTTCTTTTAGAGAAATATGGCAGAACATGCTGCTCTTCTTCATATGTTTGTGCCTGTGGATTGTCTACAGGTGTCGATATTGTGATACCTGTAGGGCAGAATTTTTTTTATTTTATTTCATTTTTTTATGCTACGCGATATTCTATCATTTCAGCTTTTCTTATCGGCAATTTAATCGCGGTGCCCAATCATTTCGGTTATATCTTTTTTTTTTACTCGATGATTTTTATGGCGAGTTGCCCCATCATTTCGGCTATATATATATTAGTATTTCCCAGTTTAATGACCCATGGGTCGAGAGTTTGGAACACGGGATTTTGCGCGTCATTCGGCATCAGTATCGCTAACACTGAACCATAATGTCAGGAGCGAATCATCATTTACCGTTGCCCGTGGGATAGAGGTGGCTTAGAAAATAGGTTGAGATCCCTGTAATCTAAGGTTTTTCAATTTTTATGAGCCGTGAGGGTCTCATAAATTTATTTCTCCCTACGAGTCGAGAGGATCTCATAGGTTTATTTTCTTCTTGGGAGTCGTGAGGATTTCTTCGTGGGATTTTCTCTCGCATGTCGTAAGGAACTTATAAGAGCGTTTTCTCCTTGCAAGTCGAGAGGATCTCGCAAGTGTCATTCACCGTACAGGAAGTATCGTTCGCCTTAGGTGGGAATTGGTTGAATCACATTTGTTTATTCCCGTGGATTGTATACAAGAGCTGGTATTGAATTACTTGTAGGAAAGTTTTGGAGATATGATGGCTTAAGAAACAGGTTTGGATCCCTGTAACCTAAGGCTTTTGAATTCTATGAGCCGTGTGGGTCTCATAAAAGTATTTTATCCTTAGGAGTCGAGAGGATCTCGTACGTGTATTTTTTCCTTAGGGATCGTAGGGATTCTTAAGTGTGTTGCTCATTTGTGAGTCGTAAGGATCTCACACGCGTATTTTCTCCGTACAAAATCGAGATGACTTTGCAAGTGTATTTTTCTTTCTTTTCACGAGTTTGCGCCCTTTCGGTTTTCACAATCTCGCCGGCTGTCTTGCTGTTTTTACTCACGGAGCCCTTTCGGGTTTTCATCCGTGCCCCTTTTGCCTATGGACGTACCATTTTTTTGAACTGCATCATTGGTGGAGCTTCATAGCTGATGGGGCTTCAGGTGCAGCCTTTCCAGTAGGACTTCAGGTGTAACCTTGCCAGTGAGACTCGGTGGAGGTAGGGATTATTTATGCCCGTGGATTGTATACGGCGATCAATATGGAGATTCACCATAGGGCAATGGTGCCAGTTTAGGGACATAGCAGTCCGAGGGAGACATGGGGAACATAGATGGGGACATGGATGGTTTATGCCCGTGGATTGTATACGGCTAGTTATATGATTCATACCGTAGAGCAACATGTTCGTTTAGGGACATCATGGTCTATCATCAACATAATAGGGGTGCATATCATTCGGTGGAATTTTCAGAACTTTGATTTGGGAAGACAACAAGCGAACATAAGCGTCGTCATCTACTATTGATCCAAATTAAGTCTCTTCAAGTATAGTAATTTTTGAGGAATCAGACGTTTATTGGACGAAAGGGCCTTTCTCCATGCATATCCAGGAGTAGGTAAGCTCCACCTTGGTAGACCTTATCTATGACGTATGGGCCTTCATAACTTGGCTCGAACTTCCTATGTTTAGCGCAATGAGGCTTTCCTATTTCTTATTTCTTTTCGACCGCATTGAACACATATTCATCTGGCAGCTCACAGTTCAGAGGAGAGTTGGTTGGAATCGAGTGTTTCGTAAGGAAGTCGGCGTTGGCTTCTCCTTTTACCATTTTGAGGGGACGATAATGGATTGTGAACTCCATCAACAGAAGGGCCCCTTTAGCAAGCTTTCTTGTCAATATTGCTTTCATCATCAGGTACTTAAGAGGGTCCACTTTTGATATGAGGTGCACTTCATAGGCCAAGGCGTAGTGTCTGAGCTTCGTTATCGTGAAGATCGGCGGCAGTGCTTCTTGATAGGGGAGCAGTTGCTTTCTGCTCCCAGCAGAACTCGACTTAGATAGTACAAGGCCCTTTTCTTTCCTTAGTCATTCTCCTGTGCGCATAGCACGTCTATGGAACCACACGGACAATTGTATATAGGATAAGGGGCTTTCCCTTAACCGGGGCGGCCAATACCGGCGGATTCTGTAAGTACTGCTTAATTTCCTCCAGTGTCTTCTGACATTTCTGATTCCATATAAAGGGAGTTCCTTCATCAGATGGCTGAATGGACGGTATTTACCGGAGAGATTGGCGATAAACCGTCAAATATAGACGAGTTTTTCTTGGAGAGATCGCAACTGCTTATGATTTCTTGGCAGGGGAATTTATGTAATTGCCCTGATTTTTGAGGGGTCGGTTTCGATCCCTCGATGATGGATTATAAAGCTGAGGGGCTTCCCTGACTAGACTCTGAACGCACATTTCAGAGGGTTCATCTTCAGGTTGAATTTCCGAAGATGCTTGAAGACTATCCTCAAATGCTCCATGTGCTCTTCATAGGATTTTCTCTTGACCACCAAATTATCGATGTAACATTCGACGATATCATGTATAGGTCATCAAATATCTTTGTTATGGCTCTTTGGTAGGTTGCTCCAGCGTTCTTCATGCCGAAGGGCATCGCCTTGTTGCAGAACACGCTTAACGGTGTATGGAAGGCCGTATGCTTCTGATATTCTGGATCTATTTTGATTTGATTGTAACCGGAATATCCATCAATAAAAGTGAAGACCTCATGATAGGAGGTTTTGTCAATCATGAGCTCCGTCACTGGTACGGAGAAGTCATATTTCGGGCACGCCTTATTGAGATCTTGAAAGTCCACACAAATTTGGATCGTCCTATTCTACTTCATTATAGGGATAATATTAGCTATCTAATTTGGGTACTGGACTTTATGGATGAAACCGGAGTCTATGAGCTTCTTGACTTCAGCATTGATGCTTATCTCGAGTTCAATCCGCATCCTCTTTTATGCTTGTTTAACTAGCTTTATCCCTGGGGTTATAGCCAGCCTGTGTACCACTATATCTAGATCAAGACCCGACATCTCGGAATAATTGCATGCGAAGCAGTCTCTATATTACATGAGCGCGGTTTTAAGAGTGGCTACCTGTTATTCAGACATCAGCTCACTGATGAACGTTGGTCTCGGATTATCTTTTATTCCCAGCTCGATTTTCCTTAGTTCGTCTGTCATAGCGTGGATTCTATCTTCCAACTCTTTCGGCGCAGGTGGCTGTTCTGAGATCTCCTTATCTTCATTTGTAGGGCAATCGAAGAGCTCAAGCATATCTTCATCTTTTCCCTCACTTGAGAGCCTTATTGTGTGACAGGTATGATTCCACTTCCATTTTCTGGATCGAACGGGTCTTAATCTAATGGCATAAGCTTTCTTCGGATCGTGCTTCTGTGATGGGTCTACCCGCCAACTGTCCAATAGCACAAATCTTCTTTATTTGTATTGGTCATCAACTGAATTATTGAACACGAAGAAGTCCTCGATCAGGTAGCTTATAACCGGGTGATATGGGCAATAATCTGGGTGATCGACCATATTGACTTGTTTGGGTCGCCATGGTCTCGGAAGTGATAACATTTGATACTTCATGATGAGGGCAAATATTTTCCTCGTCTTATCTCGAGGGAAAGAGTATTCCCGCCCCATCTTCTTTATTAGGGAAGAACTGCAGCCGACTTTATTCTGTTTGATGGGCATCCTGGGACTACTCTGTTGTCTTTGAGTATTGACAGCAACCATCGCCTTGTTCCAGTCTTCATTAGTTCAAATCCTCTTCTTGCAAAGGAAGATGGAGGCAGCTGAGGTTGGGGTGACTCATGTCTCATTTCTTCCGCAGCATTTTTGTTGAGGTATCGTCGTCTGGCCATTTCATATTCGGCCATTTCACGACTTTGGTTATCCCTGCTGGCTTGTCAGGCTTTTCTTATCATCCTATCAATATGCTCTTCTACTGACGACTTGGACTTCTTTCTGCGAGCCCTGCCCTCTTCTCGTCTATGCTGTATATCAGCAAAGCATATTCCTCTTCATTTATAACACGGCAGCTGTAAGTTTGATGTCGCTTCTTAGGTTGTACTTATACCAAACCAGAAGTATCCGTTTTCCCGTTCGGCTTGATTTGTCGAGTCCCTTGCACTTCCCAGATTCTTCTATAGAACTGGGCTTTTCGAACAGTTTGCTCAAACGATACTCCTTGATACTTCAAGAATTCCTTTATCCCTTTTAATAAGTATTTCATGCTGAGGGACTCCAATCTTTTGAGGTTCGTATCGAGTCCATGCCAGATCTCTTTCTCCACTCTGGTCTCTTCCGATTTGTAGAAGAGAATCGCCTTTTCACCTCTATATCTGAGAGGTACATGAAAAGTCACCAGCTCCTTACGCTGTAGGCACTGGGTGTATCGAGTTCTTTGTAGTGGTGTAGCGGAGCCATTGTAACATGTAGAGCTCGATCCGTTTCATCAGGAACCTTCACCCATGGGTGAGTAGAGAACACCACATTGGCCTTTTCTTCCGAATCACCGCCAAAGACTGGAATGAGGGTTGATGAGCTTGATTTGTCTCTTTCCCTCAGAGGTTGGCCCGCGAACAATATCTCTTCTTCTCTTTCAGAATCCCTTCCAAAGACTGGGATGGTGGCCGCTTGTACTTAATTGTTCTTCGATTTGCCACACTTCTCGGTATCTTCAAAATCTGACAAAAAGTACTAAGCATCCTCATATTTCCGTACTTCATTCACCGAGAAGGGGTTGGGCTCTCCTGTGATGGTGTGCTCTTGGCCATCCTTGAAATACTTCATATACTGATGTTGTGTATAAGAAATAGTATTATACTCGTGTAGCCAAGATCTACCGAGTAAGGTTTTGTAACATGTCTTGCCTTCAATGAGATGGAACTTGACATCCGTTACGAGCTATCTGAAGCGAAGCATCAGCACCACGGACCCAAGTGTTCATGAATACTGCAAGTCGAACCCGAAGATGGTGATCTTTTCTCGGCCGAGATATTGAGCATCCATAGATAGTTTCTTCAGCACCTTCACATTCAAAAGGTTAACTGAGAAGACATTCTCAACGAGTTTTTTTTATTTATTCTCTTGTCTTCACAGTACCCAGCTATATAGAAGGGTCTGTTGTGCTCGAATGTTCCCAAAAGAAAATCTTCTTCGCTGAAGGTAATATCAACAGTATTGACCTCTACGAGCTCATTTTTCATCCGTTCCTTTGCAAATTAGGCTTGGAACTAATCGGGCTCCTCCAGTGTTTTGATAAGAGTCTCCCGAAGTTCTTTAGACAGGAGGAAAGTATTATATATACTCAAGTGTGACGGCAATTTCTTTAGGTGTGCAAGAACATTGTAATCCACCTTAATTTTCTTAGGTGGATCCTTAGCGGCGAGCTCCTTGGCGAAGTCTTCGTCTACTTCGATTTCTTCAAATGCCTTCCCTTTACCCCTGTCCTGTTTCTTTGAAGGTCTAAGGTTTTTCTCGGGCAATGTGCGATTTTGCAGATGGATATTGCCACAATCTTTCGCTACTTCTTTTGCCGAGGCGGAGCTCTCTAACAGAGGGTTATAAAATATCTCATCTTCGGAGTCACTTCCGAAGGCGGAAACTTTTGAGTCTCCTTATTCTGAAGACCGGGTTTTAGTCATATGGAAACTTTCTGTCATTGTCCCTACCTTACTTGCTTCCGAGTCATTATCTTCGAGTCGGCAAGCTATAGCCTTTCACTTCTCCTTCTTCCAGTGTCTTTTGTAGGATACATATCCTTGCCACCATTTCCTGAAGGCATTGCACTCATTAATAGGATGTGAGACCCTCTGGTGGTATAGACAATACTTCGGGTGTTATTCTCCACCTTGTAAATAGAGCACTCACGGAGTATACATCATGAGAGGCGGTAACTTCATTCCCATTGATAGGGCTTTGGCAAATCGCTTCTCTGCTTTAGTCCTGCTCTTTGCTTTTCGGACTGAAGTTTGTTTTGACTGGGAGGAATCATTACTCATCCCTTGCACTATTTTCTTGTTAAGACGCTGTTGCCTGGCATTTTCATATATGGCCATTTCACGTCTTCGATTCCCTTTGCTTGCTTGAAAAGTATCTTTTAACAGCTTTTCAATTTGATCTTGTGCCGGGCTCGAAGCCTTCTGTGCTTGCTCCGGTTCATGCCCATCATCATTTCTTTCTGATGCTAGTGGAGCTTCATCATCATATATGAAGGAGTGGGAAGCCATATTACTGCTTTCCACATGCTCCTCTTCTTCTTTTATCGAGTTTTCTTCTCCCTCAGTATCGCCATTCTCAAAGAAATGTTGAAGGAACTCTTCGAGTGTGACTAGCGATCGCGCTTTTTGGTTATATTCATCCAGCGCGTAAATATATTTCTGTAGATTTGTCCGGCTGTCTACATATTCGGCCGGCTGCACGGGCTTCTTCGCCTTCTTTTTCTTAGAAGACTAGATTTGGATGCTTTTCCCTTTATCGGCAGTCTTCGGCATGGGACGCGGCTTTAACATTCCTTCGATGATTTCAGGTTCGAGTGGGCCTTTCCATTTAATTGCTGGGTACGCTCGTAGGTCTTCCAACATCTTTTTTTGTTTTTCGTGAGAGGACCATCTCTCAGGGAACTTCTTCCACTAGCAAGCATGATGCCACCTACGTATTAGTCCTTTTGAAAGTATGCTTTTATGGCGGATCCACTTTCCAATTATCCGACAGCATGAATTTTCCATGTTTAAACTGGTCCTCGACTTAGTTCTTGAAGACATAACAGTCCTCGATCGGGTGGCTTACCACTCGATGATGAGGGTAATAATTTGGATTATTGACTTCATTTGCATGGGGTGGTCGCGGTGACTCGGGCAACATAAGTGTTCATCTCATAAAACTGCATTTTTATACCGCCCATTCATTATCTATTTTGTTATATATCGGTACTATTAACAGTGTCTGTTCAGTAATTACAGTTTACAGGTATCCATGGCAAATACTGTAAAACATACTCAAAATCACGGATATAACGTTTGAAATCAGACACTGCAAGCAGACCAGAAAACCGACCGATATCCCTTGAGCTCTTTTGGAAATAATACATGTGTACACATTTTTTGTCTAAAAATGGTCCAATACATAAGTGTGCACATAGCTTGGACCAACTGGGGGCAGCCATGGCATGATGGCTAGAGCAAGTGGGTACATATGGTGTGATGTGCATTGATGGTGCAATAAATGCTTAAAGTGTTGAGGTGAGATGTTGCACCAAGTTTCCCTCCAAAACTCTGAAGGCAAACCAGGTCATAACTGTTAGTTATGTATATGCCGTAGAGGCCGTTATTGTACATAAGATGTATATTATAGTGGATGCTTGAATACATATAGAGAGGACTTTCTTGCTCGACATGATAGTATGTTATCTGGTTGTACTTTGTCTTAACATGTTGACTTGTTTTGGTTTACTGTCTTGCTCTCACATGTTGATAAAGACCTTAGGATATGTACTTGACTGCTAGGACTATGATGGAGATCATACTAGTAGGGCCAGGTTAGTCTACGAGTACATCCTATAATTGTTCCTAGTCGAGGGTGTATCGAGACAGGGCATCGATACTCCAGAGTAGACTAGCGTATCCGCATCTTGACCCATATGATGGGTGATAGATGATCCCACATCCATTGGTGTTTGACATCAAAGATAGTATGCGGGTGCTCAGTGGAGACTGGGTGAACGGACTTGCTGAGAACTCCTAGATGGTATTGTACCTATCGTCAGATAGCAGTTCTCTGGTGACATTGGTACAGGTGTAGACCCGAGATCGTCATAGTGTCTTGTATGATTCCCACTGTGCTTTGATTTCCACCTTACCACGTTCACGAGAACGTGCAAAACGGTGGCTTTTGGGTACAGTCCCGAATCATATGGACGCAATGAGCGATAGGAGGGGTTTCGTCTCTCTCGGTATTGGGGGTTGATGTTGCGCTGTGTTCGATTGGCTATAACTGGAAGTCCCTGGCCAGGGCTGCTATGGAGATCTACTGGTAAGTGTTATCGGTAGTTTCTCGGCCTGTTATGAGCCACATATCGGCACAAATTTTCGGTTATTGGGGTCTGACGTTTACCACCCCTAGACTGGATATGCGACATATCAGACGAAGAGACCGGACTGTACAGGAGTGTTACTGATTGGATTCACAGGAGTGTGAGAAGGTTTGCTTGTTGATCTTCTGATCGCTCAATACCCGAGTGGCTCTTACGTTTAGTTGACTGCTTGCATCTTGTGGGTGTTTGATATGATCATCACCTACTGCCGGCGTATTGATGAGTCTTTAGAGCCCTATACAGAGGTTTCCTGGCTCAGGCGAAACGGAGTAGGTGCACATATATGATATGTGTGGGACCGAGAATAATAAGTGTATGTGATACCGTATTCTATTCTCGCGATATGTGATATCGGCCGGATATATGTGATATAGCCGGGTCATCGGATCAAGTGTTGATTCGATGAAATGAAACATTTTATATCAGTCGGTTATATGTGATATAGCCGGATTATCGGATCAAGTATTGATTCGATAATTTAATGTATAATTATATATATGATATATTATGTTATATTAACTAATAGAAGCTTACTTAAGTAATTCTTTTTCTCATTTTGGATACATTGATATATATGTGATATATGTTAAATGTATTCTTTTCTTTTGTTACTAAATTATATATATGTGATATGTATAATTGTATCATGCTTGGTAATAAATGCAATTAGAGTTTATGAGAGTTAAACCATGCTAGGGTTAATGTTAGGGTTTATATTTATCATTAATTTATTCAAATATTGTGGATATTTGTCATGGTTGATATTTTGATGGAAGCTTGTGGAAGCTTGTAGACTACATTGACTTTGTCCACTCTTTTTGTCTAGCTTAGGATATTTATCCACCTCATCTTTAACCAAAGCTAATGGTTAAGTCTCTACATGGGTTAAGGATGATATACTTGACCTAAGGTTGTATTTCTAAACACACAACAATCATTCTCATCACTTCATCTTCTTCTTCCTCAAAATGTTTGCTAGCTTTTTCAATGGTGATGAAATAAATTGAGAAAAAGAAAACTAAAGAAAGCAAAATTCCTACTTCATCATCCTCTTCTATACTAGCCATATAGATTAGTGTGTTAGCTTCACTAATTCATAATTAGTGAAGAGTTAGCTTGAGTTTGTTTTTCCTCAAGGTAGATCGTCTTGGATTTCGAAGACTTCAAGCAAGATACATCATTCACCTCATGGAGCCTCTCTAGAGTCCAGGAGGATGATGATCGCAGCGAAGGGACCACAACTCGGAGCTTTTGAAGCGAAGGAACGGACTACAAAGGTTGTAATCCCTCTCACTTAGATGTAAAGTTGTTTACATGCAAAGTTTACCCTAATACTCTAGTTAAAGATCTTGGTTAGGGTTTCATAGCACCCTAAAATTTTATAAAATGGAATGTATGATGCATTTCTAAACCTTGTTGTCATGCTATACGGCCCTACAGTTGTATCGGAGCCAAGCTAGAGTATTAGGCGTTGTCTAGGCGAAGTTTAAAGTCCGATCGAACTCCGAATATCCGAGATGGACCCCTCTCTGGAAATTTTTCAAAAAGTTGGATTTTTCCATGTTAAAAATATTCAGAAAATCATGCAGGGAATTCTATGGACACACCTGAAGAACGAAAGCCTAACCTGTCAAAGTGACCGCAGATCCGCGGCCAAAACCTGGTTTTGGCGGCGGATCAACGGCGCCACTTGAGAGTCTTGGGTTGGGCCTTTCAGCTGTAGGTCCGTATGTTCTAGTGTATGTCCCTGGTTAACTTTAACCGTGCTCAAGTGTTGAGCTCTCTCTGGGTATTTTGGGAATTTGTTGATTCGATCGAATTATTTAACATCGTCAAGCTTTCTGTAATGTGATACAATATGTGGAATTCATATAGTTAGGCATAAAATCCGCAATATGTGATATTTCGTGTTTATGATGTCTAAGGTGATTGTGAATTCCAAATGTTGTAGTTTTACATTTTTTTCTGCGACCGTAAGTGTAATATGTGGTGTATCACCGGTTTTGGTGCTATATGTCAACGACAATTGGGATACACATATTTACTTACGTTGATGACATGTGATGTTATGTGTTGCTGTGATATGTTATATTGGATCGTCGTGTTTTAAATAGTCGGGGGTTTTATGTGAGATGAGAGTTTTTTTTTTATTTTCATTCATGTAAAATTCATTGTATGTAATATTCTTTTATTGGGGCACTTCCGGATTGAGGATGATGTCACCATTGTATATTATTTACTTTTCCGCATTAGGATAGACCCAAGGAGGAGAGCACAAACAACCGGGTTCTAGGATACAGTGGGAGACCAACTCGAGGAGTCGAGTCCGGGTCTCCTAATCCTAGAATTGGTAGGGTTTTTTGCCGCTCTCGTAGGGGTCTAGGGATGTGGGTTTGGCTATTCATCGCAACCGTGGAATCCGTGTTTTATACAGGCTCAAAATAAAACACGGACCTCCTAGAATATCCAATATTTCATATGTTATCTTCTGCTGCTAATATTCTGTGATGTGATCACTGTGGATTCTGAGACGAATGGATAAATATTATATATGAGATATATAGTAGACGTTGCTTATGTTTTACACCCGCGCTAGTCCCGTCCCGGTATGCCGTTAGTTAAGTAACCTAACGGTGCATAACGGAACATTGAGGCGAATGCGGATGGCATAAGCGTACGTTGTATTTTCATTTCTTCTGTGATGCTTAGGAAGCATAAATGATGGGATTCATTAATGAGATTAATGAAAGAAAAGAAACCTAAAAGATGTTGTAGAATCAAATTTTTAAAAAGGGTAGCTCTA
The DNA here is from genome assembly GCA_030015575.1 of Agapanthus africanus. Lineage (NCBI taxonomy): Eukaryota > Viridiplantae > Streptophyta > Magnoliopsida > Asparagales > Amaryllidaceae > Agapanthus > Agapanthus africanus. Next base: position 733,574,952 of record CM057341.1, on the reverse strand, counting down.
GTTTTTGCTTTGCATAGCGGTATTCCTTGAAGAATATCCAGCACCTTATTCGATAAGGAAAGAGCTGAGATCCCTTCACCGGGAGTGACCTCTTTAGCAAAACTGGCAGATGTTATAACTCACTTGGTTTAGTTTTTGATTGCTTCAATAGTTCATGCTTTGCAAAGCGGTATTTGTGAAATATCCTGCACCTTATTCGATAAGGAAAGAGCCGAGATCCCTTCACCGGGAGTGACCACTTTAGCGAAACTAGTAAAAGCCTCAAAAACACTCCTTTTCAAAAATCACTTGTTTCTACAACGATATCAAGTTCATTACGCAAAAGTTTTTCTTAAAAACCTGTCGTAGCCCTCCGTCATTTCAGATAAGTACTACTTAGTATTCGTACTACGTTTGTTGACTATGTTAAGGCGTAGTGTGCAGTAGCTAATTAGTGCTTATCTGCTAAAGCATGAGATGTGATTGGATTAGGGTAGTCGTACGACTTTGTTGACTATGTTAAGGGTTGTGCGGATAGGTTTAATTCAATGGGAAAATGACTGGTTGAACTTGGCTAGCACTTATGATTTGTTGGCTATGTTAAGGTCATAAGCTGCCAGGGGTAAAAACTTTATCGGGAATTTCAAGTGTTGAAATTTGCAATGAGATTGCATACCTTTTATGAGATAGTTGGATCCCGATACCCATTGCGAGTAAGAGTTACTCCTGGGAGTGTTTTACACAGGACGATTAGCCGATCAAGTAGGTGTCTAGAAAGGTGTTAACGGGGTTAGACCTCTGGGAAAACGAGGTTTATTTTAATTAGGTCCGTGTGAAAGCACGGGAAACCTCCCTCAAAGTACCAACACTGGCCTGGCTGAAAGATTGGCGAACTTGTAAGGTGTAATTAATCCCGGGTAGTCTTTCCTTTTAGGGTTTGAAGGAAGATTTGATGAAAATAGTTGGAGCTATCCTGATTAGATAAGATAATAACCAATCTAAATCTTGCAAGAGCGCATGCTAAAGTGTTTCCTTCTCTCTCTCTCCAGGTAGCAACCAAGTCAGGTCTTAATCAAGATAAAAATATGGATGTATTGACTGAGCCCGCTTGTTATACTGAGCAGGGAAATATTGGTTACGTTCTTTCTTATAATCGTTATAAGACTGATCAGGAAATAGAAAAATATCCGGATACTCATGCCGCCCAAACGAAGAATAAGCATAATGATGTATCTTCTTCGGGTGTATTAGTTATCGAGAATTGTTTCTCAGTTCACTCTACGTCCTGGGTATTAGATACCGGATCGGGATCCAATATGTAATATGTTATGTGGGCTACGTAAAGGTAGAGAACTGGGAATGGGTGATCATTCCGTAAGAGTAGGAAATGGTGCAGATGTTGCAGCCAAGGCAGTTGGCGAATATCACCTTATATTACCAAATGGTAAAACATTGATTCTGAACGAATGCTATTACATTCCGACCCTGATATACAATCTTATATCAGTTTCTTTATTAAGTAAAGATGGATATAATTTTGTAGTGCAGGATAATGTTATGAACATCTTCCTGGATCAAAAGTTGATTGGATCGGGCTCGTTAAATAATGGCATATACGTTCTAAATCAAACTACAGTTCTTAATGTACAAAACACACACAAGAGGAAGAGTTCAGAAATGAATGAATCCTACTTGTGGTATTGTAGACTAGGTCATATCAATGCGACACGACTAGCTAAGTTACATAAAGATGGATATTTGAATACGTTCGAATTATCATCTTATGAAACTTTCCATTCATGTCTCAAAGGCAAAATGACCAAAACTCTGTTTAGTGGACACAGAGAAAGAGTTACGGAACCCTTGGGACTGATACATAGTGATGTATGCGGTCCCATGTCTACACATGCCAGGAATGGTTCCTCGTACTTCATTACATTCACTGACGATCTCTCAAGATACGGACACGTGTTCCTGTTGAAACACAAGTCGAAATCTTTTGAGAAATTCAAAGAATATAAGAACGAAGTCGAGAACCAAACAGGTAAAAGTATCAAGATCTTTCGATCTGATCGAGGAGGAGAATACTTGAGTAATCAGTTCCTGGACTATTTAAAAGAGAATGGGATTCTCTCTCAGCTTACTCCTTCTTATACACCATAACACAACGGTGTATCGGAGCGGAAGAATCGCACCCTATTAGATATGGTGCGCTCATGAGCACCGCTGAGTTGCCTATTTCCTTTTGGGGTTATGCACTTGAGACAGCGGCATACCTATTGAATCAAGTTCCATCTATATCTGTACCTACCACACCACATGGGATATAGAGTGGGAAGAGACCATATTTTAAACGAGTTAAGATATGGGGTTGTCCAGCCCATGTCAAAAGACAAAATCTGGACAAACTCGAGGCACGATCATTTCTATGCAAGTTTGTAGGATATCCAAAGAATTCACAAGGATATATTTTCTACCACGCTGAGGAGCAAAAGGTGTCCGTTTCTCAATACGCCACCTTTTTAGAAAAGAAATTTCTTGCGAAAGAAATTACTGGCATAGAGGTAGAGTTGGAAGAAGTTCTAGCAGCATAAACTACAACTGAAGATTTAGTGGAACAAGAGGATTCGATAGTTCCCGTCGAACCCCAGCCTTTCCGCCGATCTAGTAGGGTTCCTCATCCACCTGAGAGATACTACGTTTTCTCATTGACGGTGGGAGCGGGGATTGCATCATGGAAGATGATGACCCAACTAGCTTCGAACAGGCCATCACGAGTGGGGACTCTGTGAAATGGCTGGATGCAATGCGATCTGAGATGGAATCCATGTACACCAATAAAGTATGGACTTTAGAAGTTGCTCCTGAAGGGGTAAAACCCATTGGGAGCAAATGGATCTTTAAGAAAAAACTTGGTGTAGATGGAAAAGTTGAGACTTTCAAAACTAGATTTGTTGCAAAGGGTTTTCGTCAACGACCAGGTGTGGATTATGACGAAACCTTTTCTCTAGTAGCTATGCTTAAGTCAATCCGGATCTTACTTGCCATTGCTGCATACCATGACTATGAAATCTGGAAAATGGATGTTAAGACCGCCTTTCTAAATGGTGATTTAGAGGAGAACGTGTACATGACTCAGCTAGAGGGCTTCGTAGACAGTGGGAGCAGCGGGAGCGTGAAAGAGGTTCAAAAATAAGTTTTCTTTTTATAAGGGCTAAAAACGAATCACTTATTTTGGCTTTTTGACCCCATATTGTAGGGTGGATCTCGAAAGATATGAAAGATCTCCCTCCAAGCCGTACATACGACTTTCATCGAATACGGCTTTCCACAGAATTCTATATGTATCTATGAGATCGAGTATGGAATTCTGTTTGTGCAAGCTGCTTAAATCCATCTACGGGTTAAAGCATGCATCACGGAGTTGGAACATCTATTTTGATGTGGTAGTCAAAGAGTTTGACTTCATCAAGAACGTAAATGAACCTTGTATATACAAGAAGGTGGCAGAGAGTAAGGTTGTCTTTCTCGTATTGTACGTGGATGACACACTCTTGATAGGAAATGATGTTCCTATGCTGCACTAAGTCAAGATCTTCTTATCACATAGATTCTCAATGAAAGATCTAGGTGATGCCTCCTGCATTTTGGGGATTAAGATCTATAGAGATAGATCTAGACGGATATCGGGATTGTCCCAATCCAGGTACATTGACACAATACTAAAGAGGTTTAGTATGGAAGAATCCAAGCGTGGGAACTTACCCACGATCTCTGGACTCACTCTCTCCAAAGAGATGTCTCCTAAGACTGATTTGGAGAGAGCTCGCACACAAGGGATACCCTATGCTTCTGCAGTAGGCTTTATCATATATGCGATGCTATGTACCAGACCCGATGTAGAATACTCACTAAGTGTAGTGAATAAGTATCAAGCAGATCCTGGAGAGAATCACTGGACAACTGTGAAGAACATTCTCAAGTACTTGAGAAGGACTAAAGAGATGTTCTTGGTGTATGGTAACGGAGAACTCCAGGTGGAGTTCTTTACCGATTCGAGCTTCCAAAGTGATAAGGACGACTCTAAGTCGCACTCGGGTTTTGTCTTTACCCTCAATGGAGGGGCGGTGTGTTGGAAGAGTTCCAAACAGGAAACCGTGGCTGACTCGACGATGGAGGCTGAATACATCGCTGCCAACGATCCTACCAAAGAGGCTGTCTGGATGAAGAAGTTCATCACTGAACTTGGAGTGGTTCCGTCCATTGAGCATCCAATATCTTTGTATTGTGATAACAATGGAGCTGTGGCTTTGGCCAAGGAACCCAGGTCTCATCAGAGATCCAGGTATATTCTGAGGCGGTATCACCTAATCCGGGAGATCGAGGTCAGGAGAGTTGACACGAAGGACAACACTGCGGATCCACTCACGAAGGCCACACCCCAGATACATTTTGAGAGACTCTTCGAGTTGTTAGGTATGAAATACTACAATAGCTGGTCTTAGTGCAAGTGGGAGATTGTTAGTTATGTATATGCCGTGGAGGCCATTATTATACATATGATGTATATTATAGTATATGCTTGGATATATATAGAGAGGACTTTCTTGCTCGACATGATAGTATGCTATCTGGTTGTACTTTGTCTTAACATGTTGACTTGATTTGGTTTACTGTCTTGCTCTCACATGTTGATAAAGCCCTTAGGATATGTACTTGACTACGAGGACTATGATGGAGATCATACTAGTGGGGCCAGGGTAGTCTACGAGTACATCCTATAATTATTCCTAGTCGAGGGTGTATCGAGACAGGGCATCGATACTCCAGAGTAGACTAGCGTATACGCATCTTGACTCATATGATGGGCGATGGATGATCCCACATCCATTGGTGTTTGATATCAAAGATGGTATGCGGGTGCTCAGTGGAGACTGGGTACACTGAACGGACTCGCCGAGAACTCCTAGATGGTATTGTACCTATCGTCAGATAGCAGTTCTCTGGTGACATTGGTACAGGTCAGTCTGTAGACCCGAGATCGTTATAGTGTCTTGTGTGATTCCCACTGTGCTTTGATTTCCACCTTACCACGTTCATGAGAACGTGCAAAACGGTGGCTTTTGGGTACATTCCCGAATCATATGGAGGCAATGAGCGATAGGAGGGGTTTTGTCTCTCTCGGTATTGGGGGTTGATGTTGCGCTGTGTTCGATTGGCTATAACTGGAAGTCCCTGGCTAGGGCTGCTATGGAGATCTACTGGTAAGTGTTATCGATAGTTTCTCGACCCGTTATGAGCCACACATCGGCATAAATTATCGGTTATTGGGGTCTGACGTTTACCACCCCTAGACTGGATATGCGACATATCAGATGAAGAGACCGGACTGTACAGGAGTGTTACTGATTGGATTCACAGGAGTGTGAGCAGGTTTGCTTATTGAACTTCTGATCGCTCAATACCCGGGTGGCTCTTACGTTTAGCTGTCCGCTTGCAGCTTGTGGGTGTTTGATATGATCATCACCTACTGCCGGCGTATTGACGAGTCTTTAGAGCCCTACACAGAGGTTTCCTGGCTCAGGCGAAACGGAGTAGGTGCACATATGTGATATGTGCGGGACCGAGAATAATAAGTGTATGTGATACCGTATTCTATTCTCGCGATATGTGATATCGGCCGGGTATATGTGATATAGCCGGGTCATCGGATCAAGTGTTGATTCGATGAAATGATACATTTTATATTAGTCGGTTATATGTGATATAGCCGGATTATCGGATCAAATATTGATTCGATAATTTAATGTATAATTATATATATGATATATTACGTTACATTAACTAATATAAGCTCACTTAAGCAATTCTTTTTCTCATTTTGGATACATTGATATATATGTGATATATGTTAAATGTATTCTTTTCTTTTGTTACTAAATTATATATATGTGATATGTATAATTGTAACATGCTTGGTTATAAATGCAATTAGAGTTTATGAGAGTTAAACCATGCTAGGGTTAATGTTAGGGTTTATATTTATCATTAAGTTATTCAAATATTATGGATATTTTTCATGGTTGATATTTTGATAGAAGCTTGTATACTGCATTGACTTTGTCCACTCTTTTTGTCTAGCTTAGGATATTTATCAACCTCATCTTTAACCATAGCTAATGGTTAAGTCTCTACATGGGTTAAGGATGATATACTTGACCTAAGATTGCATTTCTAAACACACAACAATCATTCTCATCACTTCATCTTCTTCTTCCTCTTCCTCAAAAAGCTTGCTAGCTTTTTCAATGGTGATGAAATAAATTGAGAAAAAGAAAACTAAAGAAAGCAAAATTCCTAATTCATCATCCTCTTCTATACTAGCCATATAGATTAGTGTATTAGCTTCACTAATTCATAATTAGTGAAGAGTTAGCTTGAGTTTGTGTTTCCTCAAGGTAGATCGTCTTGGATTTCGAAGACTTTAAGCAAGATGCATCATTCACCTCATGGAGCCTCTCTAGAGTCCGAGAGCATGATGATTGCAGCGAAGGGACCACAACTCGGAGCTTTTGAACCGAAGGAACGGACTACAAAGGTTGTAATCCCCCTCATTTAGATGTAAAGTTGTTTACATGCAAAGTTTACCCTAATACTCTAGTTAAAGATCTTGGTTAGGATTTCATAGCACCCCAAAATTTTATAAAATGGCATGGATGATGCCTTGCTAAACCCTGTTGTCGTGCTATACAACCCTACAATAACAGATAAAGCAAACAGCACCAGAGTGATTGTAGAGAGCACACAAGACCCCACTGCAAACACGAGCCCCATTGCTCGGTTTTTGGCCGGCGAGACTTCAAGGAAATCCGGCGAGCTCGGTCCCATCAAGCCCAGTGGGCCCCATATTTTCTGTCCCTCCCTTGCTGCCACATAGTCTTATTTTTATTGTTTGTTTAATTTTCTTTTGAGCCTATAAATAGCAAATCAGTGGCAAGGGGAGGGCTCTCTCATATTCTCTCATACCATAGTTTTTCTTAGTTTCTTTATTTTTGTTTAGGCTTGAGGGTGAGTGAACTTCAATTGGTTTCTTCTTCTTCTTCTTCTTCCTTCTTGAAGCTCTTTGGAGAGCTTCATTAAGGATGTTGAATAAGTCACCATAATCTTGTATCTCATTTCAAGTGATTAATAAATTGTTGTTTCTTTTATACTTGCTTCTTCTTTTTAGTTGCTTTCTTTTCATTATGCTTAACTAATCTTTTATTTGGTTGTGGTGTGGGTGAGGAAGTGAGATGAAAGGATTTGCCTCCTGCACCTCTTGTTTATGTTTCATGTGCTTAATTTAAGATTCTAACTTAAAGATTGTTAATGTATTGATATGATATGGTATTTTGAGACATGGTTACTTGTAACCTCCTCATATATCATATTCATTCCCTTTCCTCATTTCAATGTTTAAGTTATAATCACTTTGGAGTTAAGTTTGCTAAGTTTGGATATGGTATATTGTGATTAAGGACTTGACAAATCTCTTAATTTCATATGTCATATACCATCACAAACACTTAGCACACTTAAAACCAAAATCATTTGCTTTCACTAACCACTTTGTGTTTTTGTTGTTGTGGTATGCTTGCTAACCCTTGTGTTTAGTGTTGATACCGCAAGCGCGGACATACAAACGGTAAGTGATTAAAAGGACTCGTTTCGTGCTTTACGGCGAATATCGGAATTTGACGGTTTGTGCTCCGCAACCGCGTTGAAAAGTCGTGCTTCACTCCAGAATCGACGTAAGGAATGGACAATTCATGATGAAGGGAGTGTAGAGGGAAACGTCGTGATTCAACCTTCCAAGCCGAACCCACAACCATTCTTAACTTGCTTTCTTTCTTGCTTTTCTTATTTTCATATTCTTTTATAATTTTGTGACAACCAACATAATTTCTTTATTTGTTGAAGCTTAAATCATGATACCTAATACACAATTCCATGCGGATCGACCCGTGCTTACCGGCTCGCTACAAAGCACCGTGCACTTGCGGTTATAAATATTAAAACGAGAACGATCTCGCGTGCGCAATCCGTTTCCTTCATTTCATATCTATTTCCATAACATACGCGTTTGCCCGCGCGGGTGAATTCCCAATAAGTTTTTGGCGCCGTTACCGGGGAATTGTAGTTATTAGGTATTGTTATTTTTGGTTCCTACTAACTCATTAACTTTTAACTCAATTTTTTTCAAAACTAACCAAAACACAAAACTAACAATTTGTTCTCTGTTCTTAAAACCTGCAACCACCCCGAAATTCAATTTAAAAATCAAGTTATACCATTGGAATACTAATATAGCCTAGATATCCCACCAAAAATTCTTTCACCTAACTCCTATAAAAAACTGGCGACATTAGGGGTTTTTCCGAGCTCCCCGGCCTTCTTGTTGGGGGTTTTGGTGTTTTCTTTTTTTGTGATCTCCAGTTCTGTGTTGGTATTCTGTCGGTCTTGTTTGATTTTTATAATTTTGAGTGTGCAGGTATTGGGGCATGTATATCACTTTTTTGACACTAATATCGTATTTTCCGACATTTCAGGATTTTCGCGGAATTACGACCAGCGATCATGCGGAGCGAGGTTCAAATGCAATTTCAAGACGTTAGTGGAGAATAGTGCCAAAGATCCGGGTAGTTTGATCCGCGCAAGCGAACAACCAACGATTTGGATCACTTTCAAAGGGGTTTTCTTAAACCAAATCATATCGGTACGTATTTTCTAACGCTTTCGCTCGAATCCGACGCATTCCAATAATTCTATCTTCTGCAGAATTCTTCACACAATTTTGCCGCCAAGGGAACAAGAGAACTAATCGTATTTTTTGCAGCGCCCAACTAAAATTGAAAAAGAATTGCTTTAATTGATTGATTTTCTTAAATTCTTTTATTGATTGCGTATTGCATATTAATACGGATTTTAAGGGCATAAATGACCAAACAAGATACGGTAAAGGATTTCATCATCTTTTCTCCCTAGCCCATAAATCACAAAATTGCATTTTTGCATACCCCCATTAATTTAAAATCAATTAGAACTCTGACTTTAAGGACTTCGCGCTCATTAGGAGAAGTTAACTGTGTTTAAAGCACCACTTAACGGTATATCGTTCACGGGGTGTCTAGACAAGTGTTCAAGAGAAAGGGTTATCTAATTAAGGAACTTCACGAAAGCGTTGGAAAACCTATCCTTCTCTCTTGCACTTACCTGGCTTCGTGATCCGTATATCTTGAGCCCGTTTCTCGACACAGTTTTATTTCGACAATCAGGTTCTTGAGCAGGTCTAGTTGATTAGTATACCATAGACTGCTAGGAGTGTGATATTCTTTATTTTTGTGACATTTGTGAATTCTTGTTTATATGGGTGATACACGATTCAATTCATTTTTTCACGATTCTTATTCTTTTGTTTATACTCAATCCCAATACACTTGTTCAAATTGCCAAATTTTTTCCCACATTCATGACAACTGTCCTTTCTTAGGGGGTGACTAACCGTCCCAGATTTTGGATAATGGTCACCCACCTAACACTCCTGAACCCAGTCCCACTTCAACCATAGACCAATTGATTGAACATTTAGAGAAAGAGGTCGATAGGTTGACAGTTCTAGCATCACCACCATCACAACCCTTCCAACCCGAAACAATTGAACCATCTTTAGGGTATGATAGCGAGATAGATGCTAGATTGACCGCTCTAGAGAAAGGTGTTGAAGTAATGACTGCGGTCGAAAATCAAACAGCTTCTACGCTAGCCCTGTGCATACAGCAGTCTGAGCAATTGTTTCTTGCTCAAGCACAATCATTGGCTAGAATAGAGGAACACATGAAAATTTAGTTGTGAGGATTCGAGGGAGTGAACACAGTCAATCGGAACCCAATAGTATTAATATCTGTCATATCGGAAGTCACCCGAGTGAGATTAGCGACCGATTGAATTTTGATGATTTCATATATGATGATGCAACTGAATTGACTAAGTGTTGTATGGACGCTCAAGAAAAACCTCCGCCTAATTTTTGCATTCCAATTTTAGAGGAGGAACCTTGTGAATTTGTCGGGTATGGTTTGGAAAGATTGTCAGAAGAGATTAATGATCAGGAACCCATAATTTTTGTATCACCTAGTGATATTGTTTCAGAAGAAACGTTAGGGTAGGAACCTACTTTTTTAGATGACATGAACCTACCCATGTGTGAATATGATAAGGGCGATATTGTATTGGGAGAGTCTTTGAGCTATAATGATAAGAATAAGATTGTGAAAATCATAGGGAGGATGATAGCATTGAAGAATATTCTTTCATATCGAGTTTTGAGGAAATTTTTGCGGATGAACTAGATATACTTGGTGAGTTTGAGTCAGGATCCATTTGGGAACATCTTAAAACCTTTCTTTTGCCGAACTTTTTGCGGATGAACTCCAGTTTTTAAAAGAACCTGACTTTGAAACTCCACATATACTTCTTGAAAATTCAATTCATTCGAACAATAATTCTTTTTCTTCTTCAAAACTTCGTCTTCACCTTCAGCGTCTTTTGATCCCTACTTTCACACACCCATGCCTTTTACTAACATCTAACCATTTTTTTTGTATATTCTCATTTTCATTTTATTATACCTATTCTTTTGCCAGCCATGGCACTATATTAACAAAAATTTTGAATGGTTGGTATTAATTTCTGCACTAACCCAATCGTTTAACATGTAAATATTGTAATTAGTGTTATGTTTTTTCTTTTTCTTTGAATAAAAGTCTCACATCGATGTCTAAGTCTAGCTACCGGAGACGGGGGCAACGATGAGGACATCGTAAAACTCAAGTTTGGGAGTGAGCACTCCGTTTATTTTGCTGCATCATGTGTATATTATGCATTGCATACATATTAAAAAACCCATAAAAATTGAAATTTTTTCCTAAAAACATAAAAACTTTTTTGTCATGTTATCTAGCGGGGGAACTTAGACTCGAAGTCTGACAGTTCGGTTGAAAAGATAGAAATAACTAAATCCTTTTCGAGAGATTGACGACCTGACAGATAACCCTCCTTTATGTTTAACCGTAGCTAATATACGTCTTTTATATCACTTTACACGTGTCTTATGTTTTTGAGAATTGGATGAATGTCTGACATGACTGTAAAACTTTTGAAAATTAGTAAACATCTCTAGGATCAAACATGTTTGTTCTGAGTTAAGTAATATCAAGAATAGTTCATGAAATGAAGTGAATATGAGGAATATTATTGAGATTTTAATAGAAGCAAAGAGTTTGAAAAATAACCCTTCTGGAATCTTGTTGGAGTGATTACACACCTTATTCATAAAACACGTCTTCAGATTTAAAAGAAATGATGGCTATATCTCCGTTTTCACTGAGTTCAAAATATATTAAATAAAACGAGTCTTTTGTTTTGTGGCCTTGGTAACTTGGGTAATTAAGTCCTTGGTGTGTCTCCACACCTAATGCCCTAAAACCATCTGGTTTGGGAGTCATTGACCCAAACCTCGCTAAGTTTCCAATCGCCAAATAAAATAAGCTAAGTAAGTGTTCTCTCCAATTTAAAAGTCCTCACGGTTCTTTGTGGGAGAATAATCTTGGCGGAGACGAGTTTTCTATTAAAACAGTTTTTTTCGTGGAGATATGAAGGTATATTTATATAAGACGTTTTGCACGATAACGAAGGATGTGTATGAACAACAACAGGTGAAAGGTAGGAGTGAAAAATAAGACTTAGGTTCTCTGTTAAAAATGATATATATTCCGACTTGAAACCTAACTGGAGGATGAAACTTGAGAAAATCTTAACTCTTTTCAAACTTGTGTGATCCTTTAGAAGTCTATTCTGGTCTATAATTATGACATGATGACCCTAATCAAAGTTCTTAAAAACTTATGGACACTATCCGCACGATCACGAAAAGGCGCGTATGAGCTTATGTTAAACAAATTGTGAGGAGTGAAAAATAGGGTTTAACGTTTCTGACTTGGGTAATAGAACTTCTAACTTTGATATCTAACCTTAAGATTAGAATCAACAGTTTCTGCGCAATGCTAACTTGACTGGATTTTGTGGGTGTAATCTGCTGAAAACCCTCAGGAGACAACATTCCTCCTACTAGGGACACTTAGAGGTTTAACGGCTTGTTGCACATGCTCAGTGCAATCGCGTTCCCTGCGAAAGTGAGGATAGGATTTGTTGTTTTGCTCAGGACGAGCAAAAGATAAGTTTGGGGGTGTTTGTTCATCTCATAAAACTGCATTTTTACACCGCCCATTCATTATCTATTTTGTTATATATCGGTACTTTTAACAGTGTCTGCTCAGTAATTACAGTTTACAGGTATCCGTGATAAATACTGGAAAACATACTCAAAATCACAGATATAACGTTTGAAAGCCGACACTGCAAGCAGACCTGAAAACCGACCGATATCCCTTGAGCTATTTTGGAAATAATGCATGTGTACACATTTTTTTTCTAAAAATGGTCCAACACACAAGTGTGCACATAGCTTGGACCAAGTGGGGGCAGCCATGGCATGATGGCTAGAGCAAGTGGGTACATATGGTGTGATGTGCATTGATGGTGCAATAAATGCTTAAAGTGTTGAAGTGAGATGTTGCACCAAGTTTCCCTCCAAAACACTGAAGGCAAACCAGGTCATAACAGATAAAGAAAACAGTACCAGAGTGATTGTAGAGAGCACACAAGAACCCACTGCAAACACGAGCCCCATTTCTCATTTTTTGGCCGGCGAGACTTCAAGGAAATCCGGCGAGCTCGGTCCCATCAAGCCCAATGGGCCTCATATTTTCTCTGTCCCTCCCTTGCTGCCACGTAGGCTTATTTTTATTGTTTTTTTAATTTTCTTTTAAGCCTATAAATAGCAGATTAGTGGCAAGGGGAGAGCTCTCTCATATTCTCTCATACCATAGTTTTTCTTAGTTTCTTTATTTTTGTTTAGGCTTGAGGGTGAGTGAACTTCAATTGGTTTCTTCTTCTTCTTCTTCCCTCTTGAAGCTCTCTTTGGAGAGCTTCATTAAGGAGGTTGAATAAGTCACCATAATCTTGTATCTCATTTCAAGTGATTAATAAATTGTTGTTTCTTTTATACTTGCTTCTTTTCTTTACTTGCTTTCTTTTCATTATGCTTAACTAATCCTTTATTTGGTTGTGGTGTGGGTGAGAAAGTGAGATGAAAGGCTTTGCCTTCTACACCTCTTGTTTATGTTTCATGTGATTAATTTAAGATTCTAACTTGAAGATTGTTAATGTATTGATATGATATGGTATTTTGAGACATGGTTACTTGTAACCTCCTCATATACCATATTCATTCCCTTTCCCCATTTCAATGTTTAAGTTATAATCACTTTGGAGTTAAGTTTGCTAAGTTTGGATATGGTATATTGTGATTAAGGACTTGACAAATCTCTTAATTTCATATGTCATATACCATCACAAACACTTAGCACGCTTAACACCAAAATCATTTGCTCCCACTAACCACTTTGTGTTTTTGTTGTTGTGGTATGTTTGCTAACCCTTGTGTTTAGTGTTGATACCTCAAGCGCGAACATACAAACGGTAAGTGATCAAAAGGACTCGTTTTGTGCTTTGCGGCGAATATCGGAATTTGACGGCTTATGCTCCGCAACCGCGTTGATAAGTCATGTTTTACGCCGGAATCGACGTAAGGAACGGACAATTCATGATGAAGGGAGTGTAGAGGGAAACGTCGCGATTCAACCTTCCAAGCCGTAGCCACAACCATTCTTAACTTGCTTGCTTTCTTGCATTTCTTATTTTCGTATTCTTTTATAATTTTGTGACAACCAACCTAATTCCTTTATTTGTTGAACCTTAAATCACGATACCTAATACACAATTCCCTGCGGATCGACTCGTGCTTGCCGGCTCGCTACAACGCACCGTGCACTTGCAGTTATAAATAGTAAAACGAGAACGATCTCGCGTGCGCAATCTGTTTCCTTCATTTCATATCCGTTTCCATAACATACGCGTTTGCGCGCGTAGGTGAATTCCCAACAATAAGCATGTTATTCTTCAAGGCAAGATCGAACAATTTCTTTGTTTTATCGCGAGGGAATGAATATTCGCGCCCCATCCTTTCTTCATGAGTCGGACTCGTGCGATTGTTGCTTTGACGACCTGATGCTTTAGGGCCACTCTGCTTTTTCTGTGCATTAGCAACAAATGCCGCTTTACCTTTCCCTTTAAAGTTTCATGGGTCTCCACCCGAAGGGGAAGGGCTTTGACTCATCGAGTCTATCTGAGCTAACTTATCAATGAGCTCTTGAAAGGTAATGGATTGAAAAAAGCCATGAACGAGTACATCTACTAATTCTGGTCGATGGTAGCTACAAACATTCCGAGGCTGGAGCTTCGTCGATGCGCTGCTCGCACTTAGATCAAAGGTTTCGCCATCAGATAGTATATTAAACCCATGTCTTGTTTGGTTTGATTCTTTCATTGACCAATGCTGTCATTGTGGTGCATTCTCTTGCACTGGTGAATCTTTAGCAGAATAGCATTTCCATTTCATCAAAATTCTTCACGGAGTCATTAGGGAGCTCCAATTACCATTCGAAAGAAATGCCTGCAAGACTACTAACGAACTGACAGAGAAGCAGCACGTCATCTCCTCCGTTGTAGGTGCACATGGATCTAAACTGGGCTATGTGCTGGAGAGAATTACCGGTCCCTTTGTATATGTGAAATGTCGGAAATGTGTATCTTGACGGGTACTGTATCAGATCGACCATGCTGGATATGGTCGTCCAGTTTTGATCAATTTATTTGCCGCCTCACTAGCATGGTGAGTCATAATCTGCTGTATGATATATTCGTCCAGGTTCGCTTTCGAAATCATTTCCTCTTTAGCCATTGATGGGGCTTGCAGAGAATTTGAAGTGTCACTATTATCATCAAGAATAAATACCGGTGGTTCATCTGCCGGTGGTTCTGGTCAGACCATCATCCCGACCATACTTTGGAGCAATAGCGCCATCTTACTCATCTTAGCATCCATTTCTGCCGTCTTTTCGTCTTTCTTCTCGAGAAGGCGCCTCAGGTAGTCGGTATCAGACTCTTGCCCTATTCTTTCTTCGAGAGTGTCTTCTGGGTTTGTATTGGGCGGTGGATTAATGAGTTCCGCCGCTTGAGCCGGTATCTCCTGCAGCTTTTGATCTTTCGTTATAGATTGAGTAACTGGTCTATAAGAAACAGAAGCCCGACCCTCATCTTTAGAGTTCATCATGTAGAATGTATAGATCGTCATGCTTCCATGCCTAGGGCACTTATAACTTTGCCCCTTTGGACTTGCCTGGGGCACTTGGAACCTTCCCGGCCTCTGTTTCTTATGAGAAGCCGATTTAGGAAGACTTGTCTATGAAGGATTCACCTTTGATTTGGAGAAGAGTTGCCAGCATAACTCTTCAGTTTCTTAGACCGGGGAGAATAGTCTTTGTTAAAGACAGATCCCCGAACTTCCTTCCATACTTTATGAATTGTAGAAGAAAGCCGCTTGAGAGAGCGCGGTGGCTTCGGTTTGCCAGACACCTCCATGGAGGATGAAGACCTTTTCAACACTGCCGTAGGAGAGTTGCGTCTGACCATCTTAAGCGATTCAAAGTTGTTCCCAGTTGGAACAACAGCATGGATTTTTGGCATTGGAGTGGGCGGAGTCAATCCTAATGGGGAACTGCCCCCAGCTTGTCTTACTAAGCACTAATTACGACATCGAGCACTTCTCATAGCAGGTATTTCTTTAAATTCAGGAGTTGCATGAGCTTGCCCTCTGCATTCTTGCAGAGCTTGGATATTCTACCCCTTGTGTCATTCTTCGCCTTCAACAGGTGCCAGTTGCTGAATGACTGATGCCTTAGACGGAGCAGAGATAGGAGCTTGGGGTGCTAATCTTTTAAAGACGGACTGGCATGGGGGTGAAGCACTCTTCGGTGCCTCGAGAGCAATTAATGCCTTAAATGACAGTTTCTTGAAGACAGCCTTCTTTGGAATCATGTGCTTTTTAGAGAGGCCCACGGAGCTTGTCCCAATCTTTTGAAGACAAATCCATCAGGCTTATCAGCAGAGTCTGAAGTGGTAGCCAGCCGATCAAATATTGACTTCTTCTGAGTTGAGGTACCGAGTGTAGGGAGCATAGGAATCATCCCGAATTGAAGGCCATTAAGTGTCTGCATCACCTGAGCAGTGGGTATGCAGAGCAGAGGGGCCATAACTTGTCCATGGATGACAATGCTTGGTGGGATGGTGCTTAAGTAGCAGTTAGTGGCACAGTCACACTTTTTGTCGAATGATGCCATTGAAGTCTGCACGAAGATGAGGCACCAACTTTAGTATCCTAAAACCAAGAGTGGCCATAAACATAATATACCGTGATTTTGTTCGCGAAAAATGACACACGAAATGTTGAGTGGAAAGAGAAAAAGGTCCCATCGGGCGAGCCAGAATCTGTTTACCGCCGGAAACCAGACTAAGGCACGGGCGCGGGGAGGGGGGGGTAGGGGGCACATCTATCCTGAATACGGGGGAAAATGCTATTTAGAACATATACATCCACATCTTCGAAGATCCAAGTTGATTTATGTCACCGTATATCGGAGGTTTGGATGGATGCGACCGTTGTAACCGAGTTTTTCAGATTCCCCCTCAATGATGAGGGTTTTTTTTATTATGGGAGACTTTTCCTGCAGGCGCAAGCCTCAGCAGTTAATTACGTTATCGCTAAATGATAACAACTTTCTTTACTCGAGATATATCACTTCGTGTCGTGTTACGCTTTGTTTTGTGGGGTGTTTTTCGTCACCCCATTGAGATGGGAATTCGTGTGCTTGTCAGGCGTATACAGATTCCCCCTGCTAAGGGTAGGCCGAGGTTTATTGATTGTGGGGACCAAATCTCCGGCAGCCGCAGACTAGGCTACCGTTAATTACCCCTCATTTTTGGAGCAAATGAACCTTCGTTTGATGGTTCAAACTTGCCATGCGAACTTAATATGCCGTGTACGTGTGTTGTGTTTTGAAGGGTTTTGGATATATCAGGGGCTTCGTAGAGTTTACGGGGGTCTGCTACCCGGATAACGGGCTGGGGATCAAAGGGGCTAGCACTGGGCTAACGAGGGAGGTATTTTAGTGGAAAGTGTATAGGAAAAAGAGGGGTGAGGAGCTTTCTAAGGACGTGTGAGTGGCGCATGGACGTTGGGCGCCCGCGGGTCACGTGCCCTGCGCTTGGGCACCCGCGAGTCAGGTGTGCGGCATATGATTGCTGGGCGCCAGCGGGTCACATGCTAGGTGCATAGGCGTTGGGCGCCCATGGGTCATGTGTCAGGCGCGTGGACGCTGGGCGCCCACGGGTCACATGCACGTCACGTGACCGCTGGGCGCCAGTGGGTCACGTGCGCGGCACATGACCGCTGGAAACACCAGCGGAGAAAGGGGCTTAGCCCCTGGGCTGGGAGTTGAACTCCCGAGGGGCTTTAGAGTTGAACTCCTAAATAGGAATTAGGTATAGATGTGGAGTTAAACTCCCAAAATATTTGGATATTGAGTTAAACTTCTACGTAAGAAATTGGATGTGGATTTGGAGTTAAACTCCTAAAAGGCTTAGATTTAGAGTTAAACTCCTAAAAGGTCTGGATATGGAGTTAAACTCCTCGACGATCTTCGGAGATGATCAAAGGGGACCCATTTCTTCTCACTAGAGCCTCAGATCCTCCAAAAGTAGGATTTTTGAAAGTGGGTCTTCTTCCTCCTCCTCTCCTTTTGCTAGATCTTGGAGAAAAGGGGAGGTGAGATTAAAAATCTCCCTTTTAGGGATTTGATGGGAGATCTGAACTCCTCGTTGAGGGTTTTATGGTGAAAAACTATTTTTTTTTAAAAAGAAGAGTTAAACTCTTGATTTAATTGAAAAATGAAAAGAAAGGGGAGAACTTGAGAGAAATTGTCATGCCCCGCTTCCCGGTGTACGGCGAAGGGGACGCAACGAGGTCCGCTACGTATTTACTCAGAAGCAAATACGCTAAGCGTAACTAAGCAATATAAAAGTAAAGCACAAGAGATAGGATATAATAAACAACAACTTTATTTATTCACATTCTTTCTGTACAATGCATGGAAAGTAAATACAACTGAAATAAAAATGATGTCTAAACAATGGCATGACAGGAAATGAAAAGTACTGAATGGAAAATGTACAATGAAACTAGAGCTCTGCTTCTTCAGCAAGCTGATCCAAGTCTTCTGCAGATGGCTCGATCTCTGTCGGGTCCAAACCACCTGACGACATTCAAAGAAGAAAGAAATAGAATGCCGTCAGCGAACAGATCGCTCGGTAATTCCCAAAGATAAGGGAGAAGTAGAAAAGAAGAAAGAGAGAGAGAGAGTAGCTTTTAATGTTGTATTATATTGTTGTAATGTTGTATTAAAGCTGTTGTTTGTAGCTTGGTACAGAAGAATGCCAGTGTATACGAGAGGGGTCTCTGTATGCTAGAGACCAGGGCAAACGGAATGTACAAGGCTCCGTTATACAACCTGGAACAATAGCAATTGGATTCATGTTAGGTTTCTTAATCTTACCATCCGTGCCACCTTTAACACCTTCCGTACCAATCTACCCCTTAAACTCCGTAGTGGTATTGTTTTGTACTATAAATTGTATTGAATGTATAATTGAAAGACTGACCGAAACCATGATATCAGTAAACGGATGTAACCGTAGAATTATGTAAATGGAATAACTGGAGAACCATGTAAATGGAATGTATATCCATGGTTCGGTTCAGTCAAGTTGTATAGATTGATAATTGGATTCATGGATTCATGTTGAATTGTAATATTGAAAATTTGTGGATTATAGATTGTATATTGTAGATTGTACTTGAATCATATTCAAGTCAGATTATAATGAGACTCAAACTGAGTCAGACAATTAAAAAAGTAAATTGAAGTCCTGATTGTTTAATGTTATCGGTAACCGCTGCACATGGGCGGCATGATTTGTGTCTTTTCAAAGACGATTACCGTATTGACAACACCATTAATTAAGTTGTCTACCTTAGATAGGCAAGCACCCATATCTCCGGCTCCCTGAGGCTCAAGAGATTGGCCCCGCTTAAACCTATATTTACTAGGGTCCTTATTGTAATTTATAAAACTTGAGGGGGTTTTATGTAAAAATAATTTTGTATAGTTTTCAAAATACACCTCAAGTATTTAATTATCGTATTTATGTACATACAACAATTTAAAAATCAAGATAAATATGTATACATGTTCGAAGAGTATGAAATGAGTCAAGTATATTATACGAGTAACTACCAAAAACAATGCTATAAAGAAATATTATGTACGTCTAATTAATCAAGTCGAACGAATGCAGAACATAAACAAAAATATGGCTCTAAGTGTTTTTCATGCGTGAGTTCCAGTTTCACGTAAATACGACTACCGGTTTGAGAGA
Source organism: Agapanthus africanus (assembly GCA_030015575.1). Classification (NCBI taxonomy): domain Eukaryota; kingdom Viridiplantae; phylum Streptophyta; class Magnoliopsida; order Asparagales; family Amaryllidaceae; genus Agapanthus; species Agapanthus africanus. The sequence goes on along the minus strand of CM057341.1, from coordinate 733,555,422 downwards.
TATATTTATTTTCGTATCATTGCGCAAAACAGATCAGAATCTGTTCAGCAATGTCACATATTTTTAAAACACGGTTTGAGTTAATTTCCATCAGGTTTCAAGTTACGAAGATTATTAGAAAATTATAGGTATTTTAAAGTAATTATCGAAAACACCAAGATTCATATGATTTGGATTTCTGAAGCTCTAGTTATGATCATTTTAACATCGGCGTTTAAAACAGAAATTCAGATTTCTGGACATCAACTATATGTTATATTGCAAAGCCTATATCAGGTTGTTTCATGCATTCCTAAGTAATATAATATACAGAAAATTATAGTTCTATCAATTGTACATCTACACATCTAATATTTGTCACGAACGGACATCGGGAGTTTGAGTTATGTCTAATTTAAAAAAAAGTGTGCGAATCAGGACAGATTCTGTCCAGATCCGTCACTTAATGTTTTAACACAGTTTTCGATATTTTACGTCGGTTTTCAGTAAAAATATAAAACTAAGAAAATCTAGATCATTCGATGTAGATATCCAAAACACATGATTTTTCTCAATTTGGATATCGTTAAACCAAGTTATATGTCCTAGAAATTGACCGATAATTGCAGTTTTCTGTTTTTACGAACAATGAATAAAAACGATATAATTCCTAAACCGTTATGCGGTTCGATCTAAAATTTTAACAGCATATACAAAATAATATACTCTATCATATGTAAATTTCTTGAAATTTTCAAAAGTAAAAATTAATTTCTAAAAATTATTTTAAAGCTAAAGGTATTGATGTGTATACTAAAATCAGCAAAAAGATTAACTAGTATTTTATGCAGACTTCTATTTTTCTTTTAATAAACAAACCGATTTCATGAGACATTATAAATATATTGTGGCATGAAATTTGTGTTCTCACAACTTGTAATAAACATTCATAGTCATGAATAAAGAATTAAAAACACTTTAATTTGAATAAGATGCAATAAAGTATTATTAAACCATATAAAACAATATATATCTAGACTTATATATATGTATATGTTTATATTTATCTTTTCTTACGGATTACGATATGAAAAGAATAGGGGTTCCACGAGGTATGACAAGAGAAAATAAGAGATGGGGGGAAGGAGAGAGAAGGGACTTACATACACAAGCCGGTATTGTCACCGGATTTGTCTATCCGCCGATAGCCTCGCGTTACTAGCGAGACCTTCTTGAAGACTTCTTCATGTTCTTCTTCTTGGACTCTAGGTGAAGAGGAAGAAGTGAGAGATAAAAATGTGAGGAAGGAAAAGATAGAGGAGGATAAATAAAGATGGTGTAATGGTGAATAATAATATATGCATTTAATATGAGAATTAAAAGAGAAATGAAAGGCCACCATTCATTTTGGAAATGAAAGGTCTCATTTATAGGTTATGAGAAGAATAAAAAATGATTAAAAAATAATTGCAAGAATGAGGATTTGAACATGTGACTTATGGAATAACAATGCAAGGACTTAACCAATGAGCTACAAGGTTGTTCATGCACATATTTAATTAGAATTAATTATATGCTGTTGCTTAAAAAAGAAAGTGGACTTTCCAGATGGGCTGTAGAGAATAAGAATAATGGATTTGGGTTAAATATTTATGAAAGAAAAAATAAGAATGAGAAGTTAAAAACTTAAATATAAGAAAAAGAAATTGTACACAGAAAAATACATAATAGATTGAGGAATAAAATAATAATAAATTTAATAGAAAAAAGAAAATACCAAGTACAAATAAATACGGTATATTATTGAAGAGGGATAATACAAATGTATAAAGATTTTGGGGTCATTACAGAAATGAGATGGATGCACAAACCTTAGAATTTTTTTAGCGAATGAAAAGTTGCTATTGGTTTTTTCATCACGATTGCTTTTATAGGCTACACACTTTACATATAGCCCCTTGGGCTTTGCCAAATGGTACTTGTACCACCCTATGTCGTATGTGCTTATTTCTTTTTGCACATAAGCCATGAGATTTACAAAATTTTGGCTTTCTACCCATTTTTCATATATTTATTTCTAAAATATTGCATTGAACTAATTTATTGCTTCATTCTTGGCATGGAGCCGGCTCCTTCCATGCTTGGTCTTGACTTGGGCTTAGGCCCGCTTAGCTGGGAGTTGACTAACTTTGACTTGGTCAATCGGGATGTAATTTTTGACCCCAGCAAAGTGCCCCCCATCAATAAATGCACACCACATATATGGGTCGTGTGCATGATGTAGGGTTACTAGGCACACTAACAAGGCTCTATAAGGCATCGACCATGCCAAAATTAAATTTTTATGTGCCGAACAACCCTAAGCAAGATCGTATACTAGAGTTTAGGCGATACCAATAGCAAGTAAACAACTTTACTCTAAAGGGATACGAAATACAATCTTTGTAGATCGGTCCTTCACTTCTTTAGCTCCTTGATGAAGTCCCTTCGCTGCGATCGTGGTTCTCCCGGACCCTTGCATGACTTCACAAGGGAAAAGGTGCGACCTTGCTTGAAGTCTCCGAGACCAAAGATGATCTACGTCAAGAGAATTCCGACTCAAGCTCCTACTTCACTAACTAGAGAATTAGTGAAGTAAACACCTTAAACTAATATGCTAGTCTAGTAGAAGATGGAGAAATAGGAAGCGGGTTCTCTTTAGATTTTTGTTTCTCACAATCTTTCTCACTTTGGATCAAACCCTAGTTTTCTTTTTCTCTTGTTCAATGAAGAAGAAGATGAACAAAAGAAAGTGAAGAGGATAATGATAAAGTGTGAAGGCTAACCTTGGTGAATTAGTATCATATACTAACTCTTGTAGAGCCATAACCATAGTTTATCTAAATGGTTAGGTTAATAAAAATCTAAGGTGAAGACAAAGGTAGTGGACTTTGTCAAAGCAAAGCAAGCTTCTACAAGCTTCATGCACTTTCCAAAATTCCACCAATTTTGTAATTACCTTAAATAATTATTAACCACCATCTAATATAGTATGGTGTATGTCTTACACACCCATGTTTAGTGTATCATCAACCATGATACAAAAGAAAACACTTTTAATATATATATCACATATATATATATATATATTCAAGTGTTCACATGCGAGAAAAATCCTAAAGTGAACAAGTGTTAGTTAATGCAAACTAGTATATCAAATATACAATTATGCAATAAATTATTAAATCAACATTTGACTTAATAATCCGGTCATATCTCATATAACCGACTAACACCCATTGTATAGTCTTATCGAATCAACACTTGATTCGATAACCCGGCTATATCATATATAACCGACCGATACAAAAAGTGGCGAGAATAGAATATGGTATCACATACACGCATTATTCTCGGTCTCGCACATATCACATATGCGCTCCTATTTCGTTTTGCCTGAGCCAGTAAAACCTCTATATAGGACTCTAAAGACTCGTCAATACGCTGGTAGTAGGTGATGACCACATCAAGCACCCACAAGCCGTCAGCGGTACTAGCTGAACGGCTACCCGGGTATTGAGCGATCAGAAGATCAGCAAGCAAGCCCGCTCCAACTCCTGTAAAAGCCTGCCGGTAACACTTCCCGTACAGTCCGGTCTCCTCGTCTGATATGTCGCATATCAAGTCTAGGGGTGGTAAAAGTCAGACCCCAATAACCGATAAGTCGTGACGATGTGAGGCTCATAACGGGTTGAGAAACTACTGGTAACACTTACCAGTAAATCTCTAATCAGCCCTGGCCAGGGACTTCCCTATTACGGCCAATCGAGCACAGCGCAACATCAACCCCCAATACCGGGAGAGACGAAACCCCTCCTATCGCTCATTGCCTCCATGTGACTCGGGACTGTACCCAAAAACCACCGTTTTGCACGCCCTCATGGACGTGGTAAGGTGGAAATCAAAGCACAGTGGGAATCATACAAGACTCTATGACGATCTCGGGTCTACAGACTAACCTGCACAAGTGTCACCAGAGAACTGCCATCTGACGTGAGGTATAATAGCATCTGGGAGTTCTCGGCGAGTCCGTCCAGTGTACCCAGTCTCCACTGAGCACCCGTATACCATCTCTGATGTCAAACACCAATGGATATGGGATCATCCATCGCCCATCTCATGGGTCGAGAAGCGTATACGCTAGTCTACACTGGTATATCGATGCCCCGTCTCGATACACCCATGACTAGGGACCTTGAAGGATGTACTTATGGACTACCATATCCCCACTAGTATGATCTACATCATAGTCCAGGTAGTCAAGTACACATCCTAAGGGCTTTACCAACATGTAACTATATGACAGTATAAAGAGACAAGTATACATGTTAAAGTAAAGTGCAACCAGATAGCATACTATCATATCGAGCAAGAAAGTCCTCTCTATATATGTCCAAGCATCCAATATAATATATATCATCTGTACAATACTGGCCTCTAGGGCATACATACAACTAACAATCTCCCACTTGCACTAGGGCCAGCTGCTGTAGTATCGCATACCGAGCATCCTGAAGAGTCTCTCAAACTGTATCTGGGGAATGGCCTTCGTGAGTGGATCCGCTGTGTTGTTCTTCGTGTCAACCCTCCTGACCTCGATCTCCTGGCGATCAACTATCTCCCGGATCAGGTGATACCGCCTCAGAATATGCCTGGATCGCTGATGGGACCTGGGTTCCTTGGCCAATGCCACCGCTCCATTGTTATCGCAATACAAAGGTATTGGATGCTCAATGGATAGAACCACTCCAAGTTCAGTAATGAACTTCTTGATCCAGACAGCGTCTTTGGCAGCATCGTTGGTAGCGATGTATTCAGCCTCCATCGTCGAGTCTGCCACGGTTTCCTGCTTGAAACTCTTCCAGCTAACCGCCCCTCCGTAAAGGGTAAAGACAAATCCCGACTGCGACTTAGAGTTATCCTTATCACTCTGGAAGCTCGAATCGGTAAAGGACTCCACTTGGAGTTCTCCATTACCATACATCAAGAGAATCTCTTTAGTCCTTCGTAAGTACTTGAGAATGCTCTTTATAGCTGTCCAGTGACTCTCTCCAGGATCAGCTTGATACCTACTCACTACACTTAGTGAGTATGCTACATCGGGTCTGGTACATAGCATCGCGTACATGATAGAGCCTACAGCCGAAGCATAGGGTATCCCTTACATGCGAGCTCTCTCCAAATCAGTCTTGGGAGACATCTCTTTGGAGAGAGTGTGCCCTGAGATCGTGGGTAAAAACCCACGTTTGGACTCTTCCATACTAAACCTCTTTAGTATGGTGTCAATGTACCTGGATTGGGACAATCCCAATATCCTTTTAGATCTATCTCTATAGATCCTAATTCCCAATATACAGGAGGCATTACCAAGATCTTTCATTGAGAATCTTTGTGATAAGAAGAGCTTGACCGATTGCAGTATAGGAATGTCATTTCCTATCAAGAGTATGTCGTCCACGTACAATACGAGGAAGACAACCTTACTCTCTGCCACTTTTTTGTAGATACAAGGTTCATTTACGTTTTTGACGAAATCAAACTCTTTGATAACGATGTCAAAGCAGATGTTCCAACTCCGCGATGCTTGCTTTAATCCATTAATGGATTTAAGCAGCTTGCACACATTCCCGCTGTTCCCACTATCTACGAAGCCCTCTGGCTGAGTCATGTACACCCACTCTTCTAAATCACCGTTTAGAAAGGCGGTCTTAACATCCATTTGCCAGATTTCGTAGTCATGATATGCAGCAATGGCAAGCATGATCCGGATGGATTTAAGCATGGCTACTGGAGAAAAGGTTTCTTCATAGTCCATACCTGGTCTTTGACGAAAATCCTTTGCAACAAGTCTAGCCTTGAAAGTCTCCACTTTCCCATCTACACCAAGTTTTTTCTTGAAGATCCACTTGCTCCCAATGGGTTTTACCCCTTCAGGAGCATCTTCCAAAGTCCATACTTTGTTGGTGTACATGGATTCCATCTCGGACCGCATTGCATCTAGCCATTTCTCTGAGTCTCCACTCGTGATGGCCTGCTTGAAGCTAGTTGGGTCATCATCAACCATGATGCAATCCTCACTCCTACCATCCATGAGAAAACCGTAGTATCTCTCAGGTGGGTGAGGAACCCTACTAGATCGGCGGAGTGGCTGGGGTTCATCGGGAACTACCGAATCCTCTGCTTCCACCAGATCTTCTGTTGCAGTTTTTGTAGCTGGAACCTCTTCCAGTTCTACCTCATGTCCACTAATCTCTTTTGCAAGAAATTCCTTTTCTAAAAAGGTGGCATGCCGAGAAACAAACACCCTTTATTCCTCAGTGTGGTAGAAGATATACCCTTGAGAATTCTTGGGATATCCTATAAATTTGCATAGAACAGACCATGCCTCGAGTTTGTCCGGATTTTGTCGTTTGACATAGGCTGGACAACCCCATATCTTTACATAGTTAAGACATAGTCTCATCCCTTTCCATATCTCATATGGAGTGGTAGGCACAGATTTGGTGGGGCCATATTCAATAGATGTATGGCTGTCTCTAGCGCATACCCCCAGAAGGAAATAGGTAACTCAGCTGTGCTCATCATAGAGCGCACCATATCCAATAGGGTGCGGTTCCTCCGTTCTGATACACCGTTGTGCTGTGGTGTATATGGAGGAGTCAGCTGAGAGAGAATCCCATTCTCTTTTAGGAAGTCCAGGAATTCATTGCTCAAGTATTCACCTCCTCGATCAGATCGAAGAATTTTAATACTTTTTCCGGTTTGGTTCTCGACTTCTTGTTTATATTCTCTAAATTTCTCAAAAGCTTCAGACTTGTGTCTTAACAAGAACACATGTCCGTATCTTGAGATATCGTCAGTGAATGTAATGAAGTACGAAGAACCATCCCTGGCATGTGTAGACATGGGACCGCATACATCACTATGTATCAGTCCCAAGAGTTCGGTAACTCTTTCTCCGTGTCCCGTAAACGGAGTTTTAGTCATTTTGCTTTTGAGACATGACTGACAAGTGTCATAAGATGAAAATTCGAACGGTTTCAAGTATCCATCCTTATGCAACTTAGCTAGCCGTGTCGCATTTATATGACCGAGTCTACAATACCATAAGAAGGATTCGTTCAGTTCTGAACTCTTCCTCTTATGTGTGTTTGTTATGCTCAGAACTGTTGATTGATTTAGAACATAAATGCCATTGCACAACGTGCCTGATCCAACCAACTTTTGGTTAAGGAAAATGTTCATAATATTATCCTGTAATACAAAATTATACCCCTCTTTACTTAGTAAAGAAACCGATATAATGTTGCATATCAGGTTCGGCATGTAATAACATTCGTTCAGAACCAATGTATTACCAGTTGGCAATACAAGGTGATATTCTCCGACGGTTTTAGCTGCAACAATTGCACCATTTCCAACCCTTATGTCTTTATCACCTTCTCCAAGTTCTCTACCTTTTCTAAGCCTATGTAACTGATTACATATATGGGATCCTGACCCGGTATCTAATACCCAGGACGTAGAGCAATGGAGAAACAGTTCTCCGTAACGAACACACCCGAAGAAAATGCATCAACATGTACTTTCTTCACACGGGTGGCATAGGAATCCTGGTATTCCCCTATATCCTGTTCAGTCCTATAACTCTTATAAAAAAGAACGGAACCAACATTCCCCAGCACAGTATAACATGTGGGTTCGGTCAATACATCCATATTATTATCTTGATTAAGGCATGATATGGTCGCTACCTGGAGAGAGAGAGAGAAGAAAACACTTTAGCGTATGCTCTTGTAAGATCAGATCGGTTATTATTTTATCTAATCAGGATGGCTCCCACTGTTTTTATCAAATCTTCCTTCAAACCCTAAAAGGAAAGACTAGCCGGGATTAATTACACCCTACAACTTCGCCAATCTTTCAGCCAGGTCAGTGTCGGTACTTTGAGGGAGGTTCCCCGTGCTTTCGCACGGACCTAATTAAAGTAAACCTCGTTTTCCCAGAGGCGTGACCCCGTTGACACCTTTCTAGACACCTACTTGATCGGCTAATTGTCCTGTGTAAAACTCTCCCAGGAGTAACAATTACTCGCAGTGGGTATCGGGATCCAACTATCTCATAGAAGGTATGCAATCTCATTGCAAATCTCAACACTTGAAATTCCCGATAATATTTTGCCCCTAACGTGCTATGACCTTGACGAAAGCCAACAAACTATAGCCCGCTAGTCAAGTTCAACCCGTACATTTCTTGATTGAATTAAACCCACCCGCACGACCCTTGACGAAAGCCAACAAAGCCGTACGACTACCCTAATCCAATCGCATCATATGCAGCAGATAAGCAGCATATAGCTACCGCACACTACACCTTGACGAAAGCCAACAAATTCAGCACGAATACTATATACAACTTATCTGAAATGACGGAGGGCTACAACAGGTTTTTCTGAAAACCTATTGCGTAATGAACTTGATATCGTTGTAGAATCATGTGAAATTTTGAAATGGAATGATTTTGAGGCTTTTATTAGTTTTGCTAAAGAGGTCACTCCCGGTGAAGGGATCTCGGCTCTTTCCTTATGGAATAAGGTGCAGGATATATCATATACATCACTATGCAAAGCAAAACTCCAAAAGCAATAAAAAACAAACCGAGTGTTGTAGCATCTGCCAGTTTTGCTAAAGAGGTCACTCCCGGTGAAGGGATCTCGGCTCTTTCCTCATCGAATAAGGTGCGGGATATATTATATATATCGCTATGCAAAGCAAAACTGTAGCTACCCTTTTTAAAAAATTTAATTCTACAACATCTTTTAGGTTTCTTTTCTTTCATTAATCACATTAATGAAGTCCCATCTTTTAAGTCACCTAAACATCACAGATAAATACGACGTACACTTATGCCATCCGCATTCGCCTCGATGTCCCCTCGTGCACCGTTAGGTTAGGTAACTAACGGCAGAGCAGGGCAGGGCTAACGCGGGTGTAAAACATAAGTAACGCCTATATAATATATCATATATATTATATACAGTATTTATCACAGAACATCACATGATCACATCACAGATATTGCAGCAGAAGAAACATATGAAACATTGGATATACTAGGACGTCCGTGTTTTATTTTAAGCCTCTATAAAACACGGATTCCACGGTCGCGACGAATAGCCAAACCCATACCCCTAGACCCCTATGAGAGCGGCAAGCAACCCTACCAATTCTAGGGTTAGGAGACCTGGACTCGACTCCTCGAGTTGGTCTCCTACTGGACCCTAGAACCCGGTTACTTATGCTCCCTTCCTTGCGTCTATCCTAGTGCGGAAAAGTAAATAATATACAGATGGTGACATCAACCTCATCCCGAAAGTGCCCCAATAAAAGAATATTACATACATTTAAATTTACATGAATGAAAATATAAAACTCTCATCTCACATAAAACCCCCGGCTATTCAGAACGTGACGATCCAATATAACATATCCAGCAATACAGAACATCACATGTCATCAACATAAGTAAATATGTGCATCCCAATTGTCGTTGACGTATAGCAACGAAACCGGCGATATCACATATTACACTTACGGTCACAGAAAAGAAAGTGTAAAACTACAACATTTAGAATCCACAATCTCTTTAGACATCGTAAATCCGAAATATCACATACTTCGCATTTCATGCCTAACCGTATGAATTCCAGTTATTGTATCACATTCCAGATAAATAGACAGTATTAAACTTTCCGATCGAATAATCAAATACCCAAGATTTCCATAATAGCTCAACACTTGAGCGGAGTTCAAAGATTCCAGAATACGTCCCAGTAGCAACGGTCCAGCCGTAGAAGGGTCAAGCCAACGCCTCACATGTGGCACGCCGTACTGCCCCAAACCCTAAGGTTCAAAGGGCAGTTCAAGACGGTCACATAATCGAGTTAAGGTTTGTTGTCTTCTAGAGGGTCCATCGTGTCACATGCACATTTTTCCGAAAGATTTAAACCCGAGAAAAATTCAACACTTGAATGTTTTTCGTGCTGGGAAAAATTGAGTTAATGATATCCGTTCGAACATTTTAATACTTTCTAAATTCTCCGGAATAACATAACAAAATTAAATTCTCCGATCGAATCGACGATTACAAAATAAACCCCAAAATACTCAACACTTGAGTCATGTTTAAAATACCCAGAAAACTAAAATAGCTACAAAGGGCATTACTGTGGAAAAATAAACGTCAAATCAAATAGTACTGCCGCGGATCCGCGGCCCAAGCAGGGATTGGCCGCGGTTCCGCGGCGTTCCGTACGGATTACATCATAATTTTTTCACCGTAATGCTTAAAATTGCCTGTTGATTTTTTAGGTATTTTTAATTCAGAAAAATCACATTTTTTGGAAAAAGTCCAGAGAGGGGTTCATTTCGACGTATTCGGGTTCAATCGGGGTTTTAATTTCGTTAACACATCGCCTAATGCTCTAGCTAGTCTCTGATACCACTGTAGGGTTACTAGGCACACTAACAAGGCTCTATAAGGCATCGACCATGCCGAAATTAAATTTTTATGTGCCGAACAACCCTAAGCAAGATCGTATACTAGAGTTTAGGCGAGACCAATAGCAAGTAAACAACTTTACTCTAAAGGGATACGAAATACAACCTTTGTAGATCGGTCCTTCACTTCTTTAGCTCCTTGATGAAGTCCCTTCGCTGCGATCGTGGTTCTTCCGGACCATTGCATGACTTCACGAGGGGAAAGGTGCGACCTTACTTGAAGTCTCCGAGGCCGAAGATGATCTACGTCGAGAGAATTCCGACTCAAGCTCCTACTTCACTAACTAGAGAATTAGTGAAGTAAACACCCTAAACTAAAGTGCTAGTCTAGTAGAGGATAGAGAAATAGGAAGTGGGTTCTCTTTAGATTTTTGTTTCTCACAATCTTTCTCACTTTGGATCAAACCCTAGTTTCCTTTTTTCTTGTTCAATGAAGAAGAAGATGAACAAAAGAAAGTGAAGAGGATAATGATAAAGTGTGAAGGCTAACCATGGTGAATTAGTATCATATACTAACTCTTGTAGAGCCATAACCATAGTTTATCTAAATGGTTAGGTTAATAAAAATCTAAGGTGAAGACAAAGGTAGTGGACTTTGTCAAAGCAAAGCAAGCTTCTACAAGCTTCATGCTCTTTCCAAAATTCCACCAATTTTGTAATTACCTTAAATAATTATTAACCACCATCTAATATAGTATGGTGTATGTCTTACACACCCATGTTTAGTGTATCATCAACCATGATACAAAAGAAAACACTTTTAATATATATATATATATATATATATATTCAAGTGTTCACATGTGAGAAAAACCCTAAAGTGAACAAGTGTTAGTTAATGCAAACTAGTATATCAAATATACAATTATGCAATAAATTATTAAATCAACATTTGACTTAATAATCCGGTCATATCTCATATAACCGACTAACACCCATTGTATCGTCTTATCGAATCAACACTTGATTCGATAATCCGGCTATATCATATATAACCGACCGATATAAAAAGTCACGAGAATAGAATACGGTATCACATACACGCATTATTCTCAGTCTCGCACATATCACATATGCGCTCCTATTTCGTTTTTCTTGAGCCAGTAAAACCTCTATGTAGGACTCTAAAAACTCGTCAATATGCCGGCAATAGGTGATGATCACATCAAGCACCCATAAGCCGTCAGCGGTACTAGCTGGACGTAACGGCTACCCGGGTTTTGAGCGATCAGAAGATCAGCAAGCAAGCCCGCTCCAACTCCTGTAAAAGCCTGCCGGTAACACTTCACGTACAGTCCGGTCTCCTCGTCTGATATGTCGTATATCAAGTCTAGGGGTGGTAAACGTCAGACCCCAATAACCGATAAGTCATGCCGATGTGAGGCTCATAACGGGCTGAGAAACTACTGGTAACACTTACCAGTAAATCTCTAATCAGCCCTGGCCAGGGACTTCCCTGTTACGGCCAATCGAGCACAGCGCAACATCAACCCCCAATACCGGGAGAGACGAAACCCCTCCTATCGCTCATTGCCTCCATGTGACTCGGGACTGTACCCAAAAACCACCATTTTGCACGCCCTCATGGACGTGGTAAGGGAGAAATCAAAGCACAGTGGGAATCACACAAGACTCTATGACGATCTCGGGTCTACAGACTAACCTGCACAAGTGTCACCAGAGAACTGCCATCTGACGTGAGGTATAATACCATCTGGGAGTTCTCGGCGAGTCCGTCCAGTATACCCAGTCTCCACTGAGCACCCGTATACCATCTCTGATGTCAAACACCAATGGATATGGGATCATCCATCGCCCATCTCATGGGTCGAGAAGCGTATACGCTAGTTTACACTGGTATATCGATGCCCCGTCTCGATACACCCACGACTAGGGACCTTGAAGGATGTACTTATGGACTACCATGTCCCCACTAGTATGATCCGCATCATAGTCCAGATAGTCAAGTACACATCCTAAGGGCTTTACCAACATGTAACTATATGACAGTATAAAGAGACAAGTATACATGTTAAAGTAAAGTGCAACCAGATAGCATACTATCATATCGAGCAAGAAAGTCCTCTCTATATATGTCCAAGCATCCAATATAATATACATCATCTGTACAATACTGGCCTCTAGGGCATACATACAACTAACACATGAAATTGATGGATTTTCTTTCGCGTGGAGGTTGACTTGATTTGGTTCCCGTTTTGATGACGTGGAGTTCGATACTGCTCTTTTCACGACGTGGACGGTCAATACTTCCCTTTTAGCGATGTAGACGGTCGGCACTTCCTTTTTAGCGACATGGACGGTCGGCGTTTCCTTTTTTGTGACGTGGACGGTCGGTGCTGCCCTTTTAGCGACGTGGACGGTCGCGCTGCCCTTTTTGTGACTTGGACGATCCGCGCTGCCCTTTTTGCGACGTGGACGGTTGGTCGATACTGCCCTTTTAGCGACGTGGGCGGTCGGTGCTGCCCTTTTAGCGACATGGACGGACAGTCGGTGCTTGATTTGGCTTGCTACGCTTCTTGCGGTGTCGGGGTTGAAGTTGACTTACTCCGCTTTGTGCTGTGTCAGGATTGATTTGTTTCCGAGGAGGATCTTGGTTCAACCGATGAGGTGATTGGTTGACATGTTTGATTTGGTTTGATTTGGGAGTTCCCTACCCATCCAGCGGGACTTTTGAACTTAGAAGCGCTGCCGGGAGGGACGTTGATTTGATCAATTTGATTTCTTCCTTGTTTGGCAGGAATTTTGAATTTGAGAGAAACTTGGACTTTGGATTTTGGTTAGCATCAGTATTGCTGCACTGGAATAATGCCAGGAGCAACTCATCATTTGCCCCGGAAGGACTTGGGATTTGGTTTTTGGGTCAGCATCAGCACCACTAACACTGATGCAATGCCAGAAGCGACTCATCATTTGCCTTTGGGAAAACTTGGGGTTTGGGTTTTGGGTCGGCATCAGCACCGCTAACACTGAAGTGAAATACCAGGAGCGACTCATCATTTTCCATTTCCCGTTGGGGAGCGATGTCTCAGGAGACAGGTTTAGATCCCTATCATCTAAGGATTTTCAATTTTATGAGCCGTGTGGATATTATAATAGCATATTCTTCTTACTAGTCGAAAGGATCTCGCAGGTGTATTTTCTCCCTAGGAATCGTGGGGATTTTTATGTGTGTTGCTCCTTTGTAAGTCATAAGGATCTCACGCAGGAATTTTCTCCTCACAAAGACGAGAGGACTTCGAGAGTGTATTTCATCTCTTTTTCACAAGTTTGCGCCCTTTCGGGTTTTCACGAACTTGCCGGCAGTCCTGCTGTTTTTACTCACAGAGCCCTTTCGGGTTTTCATCCGTGCCCGTTTCGCTTGTAGACATACTTTTTTTTAGTTTCATCGCCGGTGGGGCTTTAAATGTAGTCTCGGTGGTAGGACTTGGAAGAGATAGGGGTTGTTTACGCCCGTGGATTGTATACGGTTTTACAGGATATATCATCCAGACTGTAGGGCCGGTGTGCTCAATTCGTCTACGACTTGGAGAATTCATGCATAGTATTTCTTGAGATATCGGCTATTGATGGGTGGCATAGGCCTTTCTCCCTCGGCAATTATTAGTTGGTAGGATCCTCCGTTGAACACTTTCTCGATGACGTATGGCCCTTCCTAATTTGGCTTGAATTTTTCCTTGGCATGTCGATTGGGGATGATCAGTCTTTTGAGGACCAACACCAATTCGCCCTTCTTGAAAGCACGTAGACGGGTCGTCTTGTCATAGGCCCGTGACATTTGGGCTTGGTACAGCTCTAGATTTTGTTGTACCGCGAGCCTTTTTTCTTCGAGAGCGTCAAGTTCTTCGAGCCGAAGGAGAACATTTTCTTCCTCCGCCAAATTATGCTGGACGGCCATCCTGATGCTTGGAACTTTGACCTCGAGGGGGATGATCACCTCCACTCTGAAGAGTAATGAGTATGGAGTGGACTGAGTTGGAGTGAGATGCGTGGTATGATATGCCCACAACGTCTCGTAAAGTTTGAGATTCCAGTCTCTCTTATTGGCTGAAGCATTTTTCCTCAGAAGCCTGCATAGAGTTTTATTGAAGGCTTCGACTATCCCATTGGCCCTTGGATTATAAATAGTGGAATATCTCCAGTCTATCTTATGCTGAGTAGCGAACCTTGAGACTTTGAAGCTCTTAAAAGAAGGCCCGTTGTCAGAAATGATTCTTCTAGGTGTACCGAAGCGGTATAGAATATTATGCCAGAAGAACGTCAGAATATCTTCTGTCTTGACTTCTTTTAGCGAGACAGCTTCAACCCATCTGGAGAAGTAGTTGGTTGCGGCCAATATGAATCGGTGGCCTTTGGATGATGGAGGATCAATTGGACCTACTATGTCGGTGCCCCAAACTTCGAAGGGCTATGAAGCCACTATAGGATGCAACGGATTATGGAGCTTGTGAATGAAGTCACCGTGAATTTGGCAGAGATGACATTTCTTCGCATGCTCTTCGCAATCCTTTATCGTGGTAGGCCAATAATACCCAAGACGTTTTATTTGAAGCCGCATTTTGGCGCCAGATTGGTGAGCTCCGCAGATGCCTGAGTGAACTTCTTTCATGAATTTTTAGGTTTCGGCTGATGACAGACACTTGAGCTAGAGTTGGTCATATGATCTACAGTATAGCATATTATTTACATACACATATCGGAGGGCTATTTTCTTCAACTGAACCCTCAAAAATTTTTCTTCAGGAAGCTTGTTGTATCGGAGGTACTCTATGAAGGGTTCTCTCTAATTAGGCCCGTCTTGAATGATCAGAGCTTTTTCGGCAGGATTGTCTTTTGTTCTGCGCTTTTATCTTCTCATAAAGAGACTGGGGGCAGAATTTGCCGGCTCCTGACTATGATAAGAATTTCATCCATGTCGGGATTGGCCAGCTCTTTGGCTAGGCGAGCGAGTACATCGGCTTTTCCGTTCAACGCCTTAAAGACTCTTATTAGTTCAATGCGAGTGAACTGTTTCGTGAGTTCCACCACCCAGCTTCTATATCGAGCTAATTTGAGCTTATATATCTTGTAGTTGTCGCTCACCTGGTTGATGACAAGCTGGGAGTCACCGTAAACCCGTAGCCGAAGGATTTTCATTTCTATGGCGAGCTCCAGACCAGCTATCAGAGCTTCGTACTCAGCCTCGTTGTTTGTGCGAGGCTCAGTAAGAGCAAAGGAACATCATAGGGATCCTCATGATGGCGTGACGAACACCAATCCTATCCATGCTTTTATCTCCGGGGTGCTTGATTTGCTGGAGGTCCTTATTAATGAGGCTCCATCGAAGTAGAGCTCCCAATATGGCTCGTCATCCTCGAGATGCAGCACTTGTTCGTCGGGTAACTCATAATTGAGCGGTGACCCTTATAGTATGGGATGAGCAGCAAGGAAGTCAGTAAGGGCTTGCCATTTTACTGCTTTCTGAGGAGTATAGATTATGTCGAATTCGAGCAGCATGACAGCCCATCTTGCCATTCTACCGGCTAGGCTTTCTTTTGTCATTAAGTGTTTGAGCGGGTTGACCTTGGAGATCGGCATAACCTGATGAGCAAGTAGATAGTGCCTCAGCTTCTTCATAGTGAATATCAGAGCCTGGCATTGCTTTTCGATCGGGGAATAGTTGTGTTTTGCCCCGACTAAAGTTCGACTGAGGTAGTAGAGGGCATTTTCTTTTCCCTCCTTGTTGTTCTGGGCAAGGAGCGCACCGAGTGACTCATCTAGCGCGGCGGTATAGAGAATCAACGGTTTATTTGGAATAGGAGCAGCAAGCACTAGAGTGTGCAACAGGTACTGTTTGATACTTTCGAACGCTTCTTGACATTCGACATCCCAGACAAACGGAGCTCCCTTCTTCATAAGTTTTGAGAAAGGCCGAAATCTCCCTGATAGGTTCGAGATGAACCTTCATATGTTAGCGAGTTTGCCTTTAGAGGATCTTAGCCGCGTCAGATTCTTCAGAGGAGGCATCTTCATGATTGCCTTTATCTTTGATAGGTCAATTTCGATCCCCCGATGTCAGACTATGAAGCCTAAGAATTTTCCCGACGACACGCCAAAAGTGCACTTCAGAGGATTCATCTTCAGATTGTATTCCCTCAGTCAGGGGAAAACGATCCTGAGATCTCGGATGTGATCGGCCTTGGCTTTTTTCTTGACGACCAAATCATCAACATAATATTCGACGACCTTATGGATTAAGTCATCAAAAATTTTGGTCATTGTCCTTTGATATGTGGCGCTTGCATTCTTCAGTCCGAACGACATCACCTTGTAGCAGTATATCCCGATCGGGGTTCGAAACGCTATGTGTTTCTCATCCTCAGGCAATATCTTGATCTGATTATATCCAGACGAGCCATCCATGAAGGTGAACAACTCGTAATTTTAGGTATTGTCGACCATCATTTCCATGACCGGTAGCGGGAAATCCTCTTTAGGGAATGCCTTGTTAAGGTCTCTGATATCGACGCAGACTCGGATCTGCCCATTCTTTTTTTCACTGGGATGATGCATGTGATCCAGTCCGCATATCTCTCTTCTCTGATGAAACCGGCATCGATGAGTTTCTTGGTTTCTCGATGACCTTTTCTTCCAGTTCTCTTCTCATTCTTCGAGGAGCTTGTTTGACTGGCTTGGTATCATAAGATATAGCCAGCTTATGCACGACCACTTCAGAGGAGAGGCCAGACATTTCTTTGTACGTCCACGCGAAGCAATCGGCGAACTCATGCAGCAAGGCGATTATCTGCTCTTTTATTTCCTCTGACAAGAGTGAGCTGATATAGGTCGGCCTTGGATTATCGGGCGTTCCCAAATCAACCTCGGTTAGCTCGTCGAAGGTTGCTTGTCCGTCATTTTCGAACTCTTGAGGGGCTTCTTCTGGCTCGGCTAGCTCGTCTTCATCATTTGACTCTTCGCTGGCTTCACCAATATGGATAATGTAGCATGCCTTGATGTCAGGTTGAATGAAACCTATTCCTTGTTTATCTGGGATTCGTCTATCGATGAGTGCTTGGACTTAAGGCGGGTGCCACAGCCCCTCATAAAACTTCGCTTCGGAGTCCGTTTGATATAACCGACATCCACACTGTTTAAAATATTCCCACATCTTGGGCGCATAATATCTGGGATTTAGGACAGCTCTTATGCCTCCTTCATAGGGAATGCACGTGACAGACAAATCGTCCAGATGCACGACAGGATTTGACCCATAAAATAGGATGCTCTTCTGTCCATTCTTTCTTCCCGGAACGTAGAAAGTCTTCAGCAGGTCCACGGTGGAAACTAATAATGCATCGAACTCTTTGCACATCTACTCCAGTGTAACATTTTGAAATATTTTAGATAACGAATTATTTTATTTATTTAATTAAAACATTTATTTTATTGTGTTTGTAATAAAAAGGACTTTTAAAAGGTGGTAGAATAGATTAGTAAAGAAATAGTTTGTTTTTACAATAAGAAGTGTCATGAATGGGTTTTGTGAAAAGTTTAGTTAATTATGGAAATTGGAATTTTGTGAGGGTTTATGTGTAAAAAAAAAGGGGTAGGACTTGGTTAAGATTAACTTGAACCCTTGGTGTATCATATCATCATGAAGACACATCTTTCTTGCATGTACACCTCATGCACACACCTCATCTTTGCATGAAAATACCACCCCCTTTCATGCTTACACCTCCTACTCTTCTCATGCCACCTCCACCTCTCAATCTCCACCACATGCTTTCTCTATATAACATACACATAGGAACTCCTTAGTATCTTCAAACTGAACTCTTATCAAATTCTTCAATCATTAACACCCAATTTCAATGTGTTCCTAATATCAAAGAGAAGAAGAAAAGCAAGGTACTAGAGATTTTTACCACAACCTTCTAGCTAGGATTTTTGAGCTTGTGCATCTAGGAGGAAGCTTTTTCAGTGATCTTTCTATAGGTAAAATTTCAATCCTGCAACTTAAGTTCAATACCGTTTTATATAGAAATCGGATATCGTATTTTGATAAGTTTAGGCTCTTTTTTGAATCTGTTATAGTTTAGATAATAATTAACACAATCAAGTAGTACCTTCATATTGTAATATGGACTTAGAATAACCACTAGGAAAATGAACCCATTCCCTCGGATTTTGGCCGGCAACATTCAGCCAAAATCCGATCTCGCCGGTTTTAGTAGGGATTGAGGTGTTGGGGTATTTAGGGTAGCTCTCTGTTTATATAGTGGGTTTTCTGGTATTGCTAGTTTAAGTTAGTTTATCAGTATAAGAAATCTGGAAGTAAATATCTTTTTTGGAGTTAAAATTCTATATACGACACGGATATATCGTATCACGAGTTCTCTTTTTACCTACTATGACCAGAAGAGGGTTAGCTCAGAAAAACCTAAGTTCAGTCAACTCATGATATCTTCACGTATCATGTTTAGTTTGAGTAGTATCATAAACTAGGATAATTGTGATATCTAGCTCACTGTAATTGAATCTTGAACCATTGGGTACAATTACTAGAAAAACCAAAACTATAGTATTATCATTATAAGACTTTACACAAAACTCGAGGCCCAAACTCCACACTTGAACCGGCAACATCCCACCATTTTCCGAGCTCGTCGGCATCCCCAAGGCTTTTGGTGTTGGTTTTTCTCCTGTAGCTTTGTTTTGATATTTTATAAGCTATGGTGTTGTTTGATTTGTTCCAGTATTCTTACAGAGGAATCTGGGAATAAGAAGTAATGGCTTTACCAAATTTCAGATATTTACAATATGGGTTTTCGTATTTTTGTACTGCAGCTGAACCGTTAACGTTTATACGTTAACGACAGATATATATTGTCGTTTTTGGGTTAAGTATGCTGTAGGTTCTAACCTATGAGTGCCTCTCGTTGTTTTGGTTTTCGATATGATATTTACATCGATGTGATTTTAAATACGATTATAGGTGCGATCGCGAAGATTTCCGAGACAGAGTGATGGACATTTCAGCATGGATTTTAGCAAGCTCGACAAATTGAGAGTAGATTTACATCTACGGGGGAAGTCGGGTGGATGGTGTATAGCACCCCCGCAACATTATAAATAGTAGTATGATATACAGTAGTTTTAGTAATTTTTCAAGACATGGATATTGGAATTAATTTGCATCTAGCCTGATATTCATTTGCATATAGTTTATGGATTGTTTGGTAAATTGGTACGAAGGATCATGCCGTATTAAAGATGATTTGAGATATAGTGATAATGTGAGGTATTGTACGAGATATTATACTGTATTGATGATGATGAGATTAGTATACCGAATAACGGTCAGGTTATCTTTAGACTCGTAAATTATTAGTTATGCTTAGAATTACTTTACATGTTCGCGTTATAGTTAATGATATTATACGTTTCCGTAATACGTATGTAGATATTGTTAAAAGTAGGCTATTACACTTTTAGAACACTTGCACGAATACTAATGATTGTCATATTGCACGAGCACAGACGCGTATGCTACACTACACATCATTAGTAGTGCCTGGACACAGTAGAATTGATATCTTTGTACCTGTATGATTTATTTACACACTCTTCCTTATTATCTGTTGCATATTACGAATACCAGTACTATGGATGTTTATATTTGATTCTTATGGATTTTTGGATGTTTTACTCTGATGATATATATCGGTAGTATGGGACACTGTTATATATGTATATATATAATATATCATCAGAATGAACTATGCAAGTATTTTCGTTCTTTACTTGATATTTCTGTATATGATGAGTTGGCGTCCACCATGAGATTGATGTTTTATTATTGTTTTATTCTGAACCGAGTGTGGGGGGGGCTATACGGTTTCGGACTTGCTGCTTATCCAGGCTGAGTGGGGGGGGGGGGCTATACAGTCGGATACATGGTGAACCCGGTTCGAGGCCGAGGGGCAGGATAACCGCATTATAGGCGGGGAGCCTAATGAGGATACTTGATACCGGAGATAGAGATGAGCACGGCAGATATCCAGGGGATACTGACCGGGGTTCGATTAGGCACGGCAGATATCCAGGGGATACCGATCGGAGCCGGGGATATCAGGTGGCGATCATATGTAGAGATGGTGTCAATGGTATCTGCAATTGCGTGTCAGTTATGGACACGAGAGATTCTGATTTCGGGTGTCAATACTGAACATCCATATATATATATTGATATGTTGCTATCATGCGGTACACAGTTATGTCATAATCATAGTAGCCGACCAGGACTGATCCAGGGGACAGTACCCGCATACCTTTTTACGAGTAGTTGCATATAAAAAGGATTTCAAAATCGAGCTATAGCCTCACTATTTTGACATGTCTAAGATGACACTGAAATCTTTTAAATTGTAAATCTCTTGACACTATTCATTAAAATAGCAGGACGTATATCTTAAATAAGATATCTTTTATATTTCATACTATCACGTCTGCTTTAAGCCGTGGCATATCTATTCCGCGGCTATTTTAAAGAAGAGGTTTATATATATATATATATATATATATATATATATATATATATATTTTCGGTTACATTGGGCTTATACCTAGGTACAGGTCATTTGCATTTGATATATTCTACTTGAGATTGCAAGATAGTTAGTGTTGCATTATGATACATATGTATATCATATTATATTAGTACAGATAATGATAGCACTATATTTATGACCTAGGTATCGTTGTGCATTTCGATCTCTACTTTTAGATGTAATTTTATTCACCGAGTTGGCAACTCATCCCCGTTGTACCACAGTTTCTTGCAGGTTTTATCGCTTGGAGTATCAGCGGCTTGGGCACACATTCTTTTCGGTGATTGATTGGTAAGTGGGTTACTATTGTATCACACTCACACTTGTTTATTCATATATTCTTGCATCTAGT
This sequence comes from Agapanthus africanus, assembly GCA_030015575.1. NCBI lineage: Eukaryota > Viridiplantae > Streptophyta > Magnoliopsida > Asparagales > Amaryllidaceae > Agapanthus > Agapanthus africanus. Next base: position 733,533,880 of record CM057341.1, on the reverse strand, counting down.
GAAAACTCCATCAACTTAGAAATGGTATATTATGAACTTAGAAACGAGACGTAGAGTTTGTGTGTTTTGAGGTCGCACTCATTGGAGTCGACTTCTGGTATAGATTGTTTGGCTGCTCCTTCGTTTGGACGTAGAAGCCAGCTCCCGTTGGGATGCTATTTATATTATTATGTTGTATCGGATTATACAAAAATGCAAAGGAGGTGCTGTCGAATTTCAAAACTTCATAGATGCTTTTCAAACATACTTAGTTAAATTTAAATGTTATTTAAACTGACTTCATCTGATGACTATTTTAAACTCACCTCCAATATTTTTTTAAAAAAAGGTTTAGATTCCGGGTTTCGGCTTACTTGAACCGCGTCGACGTCTTTAGATGTCACGTGATTTAAGTGCCGGTCACGTGCCACATTTAGGTCGTGACAAAGTTGGTATCAGAGCGTTTGGTTTAACCTTTGTTCGATTCTAGGTTGGCTATATGGGATCTAGGCATGCACTTTCGTTACCTGGACTTACCTTATAGGACTTAGACTTGACTTTGGGGGTCTTATACCCGAACTTTCATTATGTAGGATGGCCTTTGTTGATGGAGTGGGTACTAAGTAGAGTGGCGTACCGTACATATGTTCCGCGGCATATTTACGATATGATACTCCGCCTAAGTTACCTTAGGATTTATATCTTGAGATCTTCCTTCTATTCATTCCGTTGATCTATCCTCGTCAGTGCATATTGATTGTTTCGGTCACCATGTTTATGGGAGCCGGGAGGGCTGCAGTCAGAGATACGGTCAGAGCAGACTTGTCCGGGACAAGGACTGACCAGGATGACATTCCGATGATATAGAGACACGTAATTTATTTATATTTGATCGAGTTCTAATGTTGAAGCGAGTTTCTTCGGGATCCTTACCAGATGGCCGAGTCGTTGCTGAAAGTCAGCTGGACTTGAGGCATGATGTTTTCTCCTCTCCGAAGATCGTGGTGTCGCGTACTGTTCAGATAACGGTAACAAACATTGCTGAGGTTATCGAGATGTTGCTTCCCGAGATCACGAAGTTAATGGTTGACGATGTTTACGAGTGTAGACGGATCAGAAGGATTCGTAGCCATTCAGATATAGGATGGTTAGGATTTTTAATCCGTTGTGGCGCTCCCATACGAGATCGGTGAAATTGATTTGTTTCTTCTGTTGAATCTTGCTCAGACCTGATGCAAGTCACTCGAGAAAGAGATCATGCAGTCAGTTTTCCTCCGACGAATTGGGACGAGTTTTCGTAGATGAGCTTAGCCAAATTCTTCTACAGAGCATCAGAGATGCCGGATTCGTGTTTTTGGAAGTCTTGTAAGGCTTCGGGCATGGTCATAACCATGTATGACTTGCAATTCGCATGACTATAGTGATGCGCTCCTTAAATTGATGGATTGAAGAGTAATGGAATAGGAAATTATTACGAAGTTTCAGTGGACAGTTCTTCACCGGCGATATTGAAGATTTGATGCCTATAACAGAGACGCGTACAACTACACTTCAAAAGAAAATCTTAAGGAAATGATAGTTGTTGCGAAAGTAAAAGTGGATTCAGTAATGAGTGCTAGTTCCGGGTAGGCTGGATAGCAGAGATCAGCAGGAGACCTGAACGAGTTCTTTCTAGAAGTTGATAATAAGTAAGGTTGGACCCAGGATCGGTTGTTGATATACAAGTAGAGGATAGAGATTTTCGTCATCAGCATGTTGTGTTGCGAAAGACTGGACTACTGGTTAAGGAGATGTAGTGAGAGGTATCAGCAGGAGGACTGATTATATCGTTTCTCCTCACCGGACAATCGCATAAAGAAGACATGGTATAAGAGATCCGCAAGAAGAACCAGAATTCAGAGACAGAGAACGTTAGAACATGGCATACGGCAAGTAGTAATCCTTGCTATGTCAATTCCGGTGGTATAAACACCTTTCGATATTGAAGAGAATATGCTTCGATGTCATTTGAGTTTGAATTTCGTTTTTATGATCCAAATATTTTGTTTCCAACATTGAAGAAGCGACAACTCAACATTCGTTATTTTGATATATCCATCTTTGAGGATTTGAGGGTTATATTATGTTTTGTGCACACCAGGTGCACTTGTTGAGATTTTTGTACGAGGTGACTGCATTCAATCGAAGTGTTATGTACACCGGATGCATTATACTGATATTTCCGTGCACATCAGATGCACATGATTAATAGATTATATATATATATACCCTAGGTATACTTGATTTTGTGCACTCTGATGCACTTGATTTTGATTTTGTGCACTCTGATACACTTGATGTTGATTTTGTGCACTCCGATGCAGTTGAGATTTATTTTGTGCACCCCGATGCACTTGATACTATTTTGTACCCTTTTGTTCCATGCACAGTAGATGCAGTGGATATCATTTCGTGCATGCCTGTTGCACTTAGCGCTGTTTTGTTTTCATGCACACCGTAATGTGTGGTTTGAGATTTGCACGCAAACCCAGTAGGGTTGATTTTGTTTTCGTGCTTTGCACTTGATAGGATATATTATAGATTTGATTTATATAAAAATTTTTGCTTGGTCATGTGTGTTGGGGTCGAAATTTACACCCCGGTTGACCAAGTCAAAATCAAAGTCAAACCCAAACCAAGTGGGCCCAAGCCCAGATCAAGTGGGTCAATACTCGGGTCGAGCCTGAACACGAAGCGTCCGGCCTTCCGCCATGCCAAAATAAAATTTTGTAATAAATAATTTTGGTGTATTTCCTCTTTATTTTTTTGAATAAATGTAAGAAAAATGGGCATAAGGCTAAATTTTTGTAAAGAGTATGGCTTATGTGCAAAAAGAAATAGCACATGAGGCACGCGATAGGCAAAATGTCATTTTCGTAAAACCCAAGGGGCTATATGTAAAGTGTATAGCCTATAAAGGCAAAGAGAATGAAAATATTTCAACAATTTTTTCTCTTTCCAAAAAAAGAATCAAGATCTGTGATCTTCTCCTTCCTCAAGATTCTAAACCTTCTTCTTCTTTTGAATTAAATCAAGAGTTTTACTCTTCCTATTCCAAAACTAAATAGTTTTTCACCACAAAACCCACAAAGGGGAGCTTGGATCTTCCATCAGATCTTAAAAAGGGGAGATTTTTAAAATCTCATCTCTCTTGTTATCCAAGAGCCGGCCAACAAAGGAGGATGAAGGAGACCCATCTCCAAAGACCCTACTTTGGGGAAGATCTAGGGCTCCAGGGGGAGAAGCCCCGTTCATCAGCTTCAAAATATCCTAAGATTTTAACTCCTCATACACACACACACATACACAAAATAACAAGTGTTCCTTTCTGGGAGTACAACTCCCATTGCAGGGACCAAGTCCCCTTGTGCCCAAAGCGCTAGCGCCCGAGCGCCCACGTGCTTGGCACGTGAGATGCTAGCGCCCAAAACGCTATTGTTCTCGCGCTCAAGGCGCTAGCGCCCGAGTGCCCACGTGCCTGGCATGTGAGGCGCTAGCGCCCGAGCGCTCAAAGCGCTAGCGCCCGAGCGCCTAAAGCGCTAGCGCCCGAGAGCTAGCGCCAGAGTACCCACGTGCTTGGCACGTGAGGCGCTAGCGCCCAAAGTGCTAGCGCCCTGGTGTTTTCTCCCACGCATCCTTTGGATGCCCTTTCCCCTTTATACATACATACATACATATATATATATATATATATATATATATATATATAGACATACACACACACATACTCTACAACACTGTTCCCGTTAGAAAAAAATTTCTAACGGGGCGTTTCCCCGCATCCCGCAAAGGGGATGTTAGCCCCCTTGACCCCCAGCCCGCTATTACACACACACATACTCTACAACACTGTTCCCATTAGAAAAAAATTTCTAACGGGGCGTTTCCCCGCACCCCGCAAGGGGGATGCTAGCCCTCTTGACTCCCAGCCCGCTATCCGGGTAGCGGGACCACCGTAAAAACTCTGCAGGGCCCCCGATATATCCAAAACCCCTTTCAAAACACAACACACGCACACTGCACATTGAGTTCGCATGACCTGTTTGACCCATTAATCGGAGTTTCTCTTGCTCCAAATGGGAGGGGTAATTAACGGCAGCTTAGTCCGCGGCTTCCGGAGATTTGGATCCCCACAATCAATAAACCCCAGCCTACCCTAAACAGGGGGAATCTGTAATGCGCCTGACAAGCGCGCATGCATTCCCATCTCAACGCGGTGACGAAAAACACCCTACTGATTCTGGAACGCCCGGTGGGACATTTCTCTCCTTCCATATCTCGGGTCAAGCGTTCATGCGAACTCATTTAGCATATATAGCGATGTTTGTACTGAAGTAGTTTTCTTTTCGTTCAGCAATCAACATTCAACGACAATGTTTCCCAAGACGATTTCGGCTTCCAACGTGACCCCGATCTCGTACGTGGTCAAGATCAATGCTCGTGTGGTTCTACCCGCAAGCCTCAGTCGACAGTGGGTGGAACTGCCCCGCCAGTTTGGTTTTGTCGTCATCTACGCTGCCGGAAGCGCTCACCTGGAAGAAATCTCGGTAAAACAGATGGCCAAGCCGGTCTCGAAGGGCAAGAGGCCGAATGTTGTGATCGCTAAGGCACCACGATCGAAACTTGAGACGGTGTCTGAACGACTCTCTGGTGCTCTAGCTGGGGGCAAGACTTCTGGTACAAAGGGCAACATCAAATGTTGCGGATGAGCTCAGCGATGACTCCAACAAATATACAATCAGGTGTATCTCGAAAGTCCTCCATCGCCCAGTCTACTGCGGCTTCCCGAAGATCCATAATCAGCCAAGTGCTGAAAACAGAAAGGCTGAGACAGAAGCGGCTCAGGTATCGAGCTAACAAGAGGGCTAGGACTTCGGCCAGATTGAATCCTGTGAGGTTCCAAGAGCAGGGTTACTCTGTGACGACGGTTGAGTCGGCCGTAAAGGTCAGCAATTCTTTCGAACCTCTGAAGTGGGATCAGAAAAATTCCATGACCGCCAGAATCAAGAAGACAGCGGTCCGAACGTTGCTACAAAGAGATATGTCCCGGCCCCAACAGAAAAAGTATGACACTGTCTCTTCAAGAGTTTATCAGGCGCTCTGTGCTGCGTGAAAACAGCGGGGCAAAACCAAAATGGAAGCGTTAGCACCATTCAAGAATCCGGCCCGGCCAACCTCCTTCAGTCGACTGCCCGTTACCAAAACAGGGGGGTCAAGACAGCGATCCGAGAAATCAGTCGCCGATAATAAAAAGATGACTAGATATGTTATCCATACGGTCTATATGGCGGGCGGGCGCCCCAGCGACAATCTTCGCAGCAAAAGCAAGGATGGGGCGACCACATCCCAAGCCCAATCTGGCTTGAATGTGGTTGCCACTTCCCAAGAACAGCCGTCTCCACTGGATGATGAAAACCCTCTCGATGAGGATGATAAGCAGAAAGACCCCTCAGTCCATGTAGAGTCAAGCTCGGACAACAGGAAGAGCTGACTTTCCGCCCCAGGACCGCGGAGCAAGAGCTGCTTCAAGAGCTTCGAAAATAGCCCAGGAGCAAAGATAAAGAGATGGCCAAGCTCTATTCGAAAATCGACGACCTAACGAACGTTGTGATGTAGCTTATGGCTCAAATTGCTCGAGCGCCTCCTAATCAAGCACAAGTCGCTACTCATGAGCCGGATGATGACAATCTGAAGCGGCCGATGCCTGTCCTTTTGGGTCCAAGATTGGTCGAGTCACATGAAAGCCGGCCACATTCTGCTTCTGGGGACGACTTTGCCCCAGATAACACTATCCCGCTAACACAAGACCGGATAATGGATTTGGTCACCAGCAAGGTTAAAACATTGGTGGCCGAAGCTGAAGTTCAGAAAGAAATTGGCAGTAGTGGGCGGCCAAAACCCGCACAATACGATCTGATCGAGTTCCCGAGCGGCTACGTCATTCCTAATTTCGGAAGGTTTGACGGGACGGGAAATGCAAACCAGCACGTCGCCCACTTTAAAGCATCGTGTAGAAATACATAGGGCAATGATGCGCTCCTTCTTCGGAAGTTTGTCAACAGCCTGACCGATGTCGCTTTCGACTGGTACGTGAGTATACCAGACGGGTCCGTTATTACCTTTGCCTAAATGGAGTCTCTGTTTCGGCAAAGGTTCATGAGTGTCAGTGATAAAATCTCCATTGCCGACCTTGTAAGGACCAAGCCGGGGAAGAATGAAAGAAACACCGATTTTATCGCCCGATGGCGTAATCTCAAAGTCAAGTGCGAACCGCCGCTGGAGCAGGACCAGTCCGTCAGCCTTCTCATTGGGAACCTCAGCAATTGGATGGTCCCATTCTTGTGTACAGCAGGCCTCAAGACGTTTCAAAAGCTAACCAAGAAAGTCCAAATGTTGGAACTCTCGAAGTAAGAGTCTACCCCGGACTTTCAGAGAGACAAGACTTGGAAAAGCAAGCGGGACGACAACCGTAGAAGCGGGAGTTCCAGCAGTACCAATGTCTTCAATGCGTCCGACAATGAAGAAAAGCGAAGGGTGGGCGAATCCAAAACCAACCGGTCTCGAAAGCCATTGCTGGTAGGAGATGGGCCTTCCCTAGAGGAGAAAAAGAACAAGGTTTACTTTTTCAGAAGGGACAAGGTCCGCAAGATATTTAAAGATGCCTTGAATAACGGTCTACAATTGCCAGAGTCGAAAAGACCTCAAGAAGCAAAAATGACCGACAATCCCCTGTTTTGCCCGTACCACCGAGTAGTGAGCCATGCGATCGAGGATTGCTATATCTTCAAGGACTGGGTCGAGAAGCAGTACAAGGCTGGAGAGATCGAGCTGTCCAAAAGTGTGTTGTTGAACAATCAAGTTGCAACCACCAACTTTATACAGACAGAAGCTGAAGCCTTCTGGGAGAAGACAGTTGAACCCGCTGTCCTGGGAAATGAAACTGACTCACCGCAATCTCCGTGGAGTATGCACATATCTAATAAGATGAAGAAGATGCTAAAGCTACTTCGGAAAGAGCCCAGAATGGAATGGGAAGGGCAGAAGAAGCCTACCGTACCAGCTGCCAATTCGGCTCCATCAGGCTCAAAATCCAAAAAGCTCAAGAAGAAGGGAAGTGCAGCTCGACGCGAAAAAGAGTCTGCAGGGAGATCGACCATTCAAAAATATATTGATTCCCTCGAAGACTATGAACAGAAGGAAAGAACTCTAATTCAATTGAAAGAGTTCTTCCCTTAAGAAGCGGCGGAGATTCTGGAGGAGTTAGAAGAAGACTCCAATGAAGAGATCCCTATAGTGACCTGCAACGCCATCCATCTTGGCAGCGACTCTGAGAAGGAGCTCTGTTTTCCCGAAGAGGACGAGGAGCTCGCCACAAAGGTCAACCAAATCTAGCTTAGAAGCGGCAGGGCTCTACCGCCAAATCAGGGCAACGCCCTAAAAGGAAAAGAAAAACATGTGGCTAATGAGGAAGATGGCAGAGAACCGGCTAATGAAAACTCAAATCCTTCCTCAGTGGACTACAACGTCTTGGCTCATCTCCGGAAGCTTCCGTCTCTCCTGAGCATCTATGATGCCTTGGTCCTATCTAAGAAGCTTAGAGATGTTCTCATTCACGCTCTACAGAACCCCGAGTGGTATCAGGCTCGCTTTGCGGAAATTAATATGAAAGAAACCCAGTACCCTCTGCATGCCGCCGCAGTCACGTTTAAGGATGAAGACTTTCTACTGGGAATGGCTGAGCATAATCGACCGCTTTACGTGATAGGGTACAGCGACGGAGACCGAATTAATCGTATATTGATTGATCCAGGGTCCTTAGTGAACATCATGAACTTGCGAACTCTGAAGAGTTTGTCAATGGACGTCCGACGCCTGTCAAGGGAAAGGATTGTCATTCAAGGCTTCAACCAAAATTGCCAGCAAGTTCTGGGGTCATAGCTCTGCCAATCAAATTTGGGGATCTACAGATAGAAGCTAAGATATACGTGATCGACGCTGACACGTCTTTTAAAATTCTCTTAGGGATGGCCGTGGCTCCACGATTATGACATCATTCCGTCAACTCTCCATCAATGCATGAAGTATACTAAAAATGTCGAAGAAAGACGCATTGATAGAGACATCCAGCCATTTAGTATGCATGAAATCCGATATGAGGATTCTCGGTATTTTATGAACCACCAAAATGTTAAGCCACAACCGATTGAGGACAGAGCGGCCCTAAGACCCAAAAGCGAATCTGAACCAGCTGTCACTTTCAAAAGCAAAAACGCCCAAGTGCGCTCGCGTTTCGGTAGTGACACTGATGAGTCCGATGCTGGAAGTTCGTCCTTCCGTAAAACTCGCCCTCGTTTTGGTAGAGATACGGAAGAATCTGATACTGAAGGCCCATCTAGCAGCAAATTCCGCCCTCATCTTGGCAGCGACACTGAAGAGTTGGAGGAAGAGGACATGCCTTGCAACAGCTGTGCAGATTGGACCCCCATGCAACAAGCGAAATTATGAGAGACGTTCGAAATTGCTGAAGGGTCCCTGGCCATCACAAGGGTGCCAGAACGGATGTACAAAGAGCTCGATGCAGTGTCAGTCTCTACCGTTGACCAGCTGAAAACTTTCTACGTTCCCGGGAGGAAAAGTGGACAGAAGGACATCTTGTTTTATGGGTCAAACCCCGTTGTGCATCCGGACGATTTGTCTGTTGCGTGCCTTCCCTATGAGAGAGGCATAAGAGTCGTCCTCAATGCTAGATACTATGTACCCGAAATGCGGGAATATTTTAAAAGGTGTGGATGCCGGTTATATTAAACGGAGTCCGAAACAAAGTTTTATGAAGGGCTATGGCATCCGTCCCAGGTCCGAGCACTCATCAATAGACGAATTCCGGATAAACGGGGCATAGGCTTCATTCAACCTGATTCCAAAGCATGCTACATGATCCATGTTGGTGAAGCTAGTGAAAGATCAAATGATGATGACGAGATAACCGAGCCAGAAGAAGCTCCTCAAGAGCTCGAAGATGGCGGACAAGCAACCTTTGACGAGCTAATCGAGATTGACTTAGGAACACCCGATAATCCAAGGCCGACCTACATCAGCTCACTCTTGTCAGAGGAAATGAAAGAGCAGATAATTGCCTTGCTGCATGAGTTCGTCGACTGTTTCGCTTGGACATACAAAGAAATGCCTGGCCTTTTCCCTGAAGTGGCCGTGCATAAGCTGGCTATTTCTCCAGATGTCAAGCCAGTCAAACAAGCTACTCGAAGAATGAGAAGAGAACTGGAAGAAAAGATCTTCGACGAAACCAAGAAACTCATCTATGCCGGCTTCATCAGGGAAGAGAAATATGCGGACTGGATCGCATGCATAGTCCTAGTGAAGAAGAAAAATGGGCAGATCCGAGATTGTGTCGATTTTAGGGACTGTTCATATCATAATTTTGCATTATTATATTCCACATTCTTATTCATTTTACAAATAAACAGGTGCTTTTGATCCATGTCTGCTAAATAGTTGCAGGTTACAGGTTCTCGGAACAAAAACAGTGAAATTGATGAAAAGACGATACAAAAGTGAGACTACGACCAATAAATGGAAGAATCTTGATCAAGCCTACAGTTTGGAGAATAAACGAAGATCAATAAACAAGTTCACAGAGTACAAAGGCAGTGCAAGGTTCAATACTTCGACACGAAGCAAACGGTAAATTCCACGACATTATTCACTGTGGAAATTTGGAAGAAAACTAGAAGACAATCTGAGAAACCAAGTGAAGAAACAAGTATCCAAATGCAACCAGAAGAAGCCTAAGAAAACTCAGCCAATGAACCCTCTACATGGCCGCGGAACCGCGGCCAAACAGGGCATTTGGCCGCGGTTCCGCGGCCATTACAAGCACGTGTCGGTGGAAATTTTCATGGTACGGCGCGCGTTGACTAGTATTCTTAGGGGTATACTTGTAATTGCAGATATAACTCGATTGTAACCCTAGGGTTTCTATGTTCTATAAATAGAAACCCTAAAACCTTTTTTAGGTTATGCATCTTCTTATGCCTCGTTGTAAATATCAAAATTCAGAATTCAATTCTTGAAAAGTATGAAGAGTGCATCAAATTAGAGTAAGTTTTTAATTCTTGCCCTAGTTAAATTTATTTTCCTGCCCTAGTATAAGATTTATTTTCCTGCCCTAGCATAGATCTTTCATTCTCTACCCTAGTTAGATAGTTAAATCATGTCTTTCAATTCCCTAATGAGTGAGTAGTCTCCTCGCTTGTTAGGGTTAGATTTGGGGAAGGCTTGAGAGATGAAGATCTCTCACCCCTTTCTTTCCCATCACACGTTTTTATAGGACTCCATGCATACATGCACACACCGCTCCCTGCGGCACCCTATCCTACGAGGTAGCGGTGATACCGTAGTATAAAGGACCGGTTGAGCGTGTTTTCCATGGAGGTTAGGGTAAGAATTAAGAAAGGAAGGACAAGAACCTAGAGGAAGAAACATCGTTTCTTCCCGATGGTACTAATCCCCTTTATTAATAATTACCATAACACCTCATAGATCTTAAATAGGGCATTGAAAGCGGTGGGAAATCTTTGCATTTCTAAACTTAACCTAAACTTAACCCTAGCAAGATTCTAGTCCTAGTTTAGATCAAACTTTAGTTTTTAGATTTAATCAATCCGACACCAATCGGAATTAACTCGTTAGAACAATTAGAGAATACACAAAATCCCTGTAGATCGACCCGTACTCACCGGCTAGCTACCAAGCGACGCCGTTCTTAATTGCGGTTATAAATATTCTTTGAGATAAATCAGGGACCTCAACAAGGCTTGTCCTGAAGACGACTTCCCGCTACCGGTCATGGAAATGATGGTCGATGACACCTCAAATTATGAGCTGTTCACCTTTATGGATGGCTCGTCTAGATATAATCAGATCAAGATGTCGCCTGAGGATGAGAAACACACAGCATTTCGAACCCCGATCGGAATATACTGCTACAAAGTGATGCCGTTCAGACTGAAGAACGCAGGTGCTACATATCAAAGGGAAATGACCAATATCTTTAATGACCCAATCCATAAAGTCGTCGAATGCTATGTTGATGATCTAGTCATCAAAACTAAAGCCAAGGCCGACCACATCCAAGATCTTAGGACCGTTCTCACCAGACTGAGGGAATACGATCTGAAGATGAATCCTCTAAAGTGCGCTTTTGGCGTGTCATCGGGAAAATTCCTAGGCTTCATAGTCCGACATCGAGGGATCGAAGTTGATCCATCAAAGATAAAGGCCATCATGGAGATGCCCCCTCCAAAGAGTCTGACGCAGCTAAGATCTTTTCAAGACAAGCTTGCTTATACACAAAAGTTTATCTCAAATTTATCGGGGAGAAGTAGGCCTTTCTCAAAGCTCATGAAGAAAAGAGCTCCTTTTGTCTGGGATGTCGAATGCCAAGAAGCGTTCGAAAGCATCAAACGCTACTTGTTGCACCCTCCAGTGCTGGCTGCTCGCATCCTAAATAAACCACTGATTCTTTACACTGCCGCGCTAGATGAGTCACTCGGTGCGCTCCTTGCCCAGAACAACGAGGAGGGAAAAGATAATGCCCTCTACTACCTCAGTAGAACTTTAGTCGGGGCAGAACACAACTATTCCCCGATCGAAAAGCAATGCCTGGATCTGATGTTCGCTGTGAAGAAGCCGAGGCACTATCTGCTCGCTCATCGGGTTATGCGGATCTCTAGGGTCGACCCGCTCAAACACTTAATGACCAAAGCAAGCCTAGCCGGTAGAATGTCAAGATGGGCTGTCATGCTGCTTGAGTTTGACATAGTTTATACTCCTCGGAAAGTAGTAAAAGGGCAAGCTGTCACAGACTTCCTTGCTACTCATCCCGTATTAGAGGGGTCACCGCTTAATTGCGAGCTACCCGATGAACAAGTACTGCACCTCGAGGAAGATGAGCCATGGTGGGAGTTCTACTTCGATGGAGCCTCATCAATGAGGACCTCCAGCAAATCAAGCGTCCCGGAGGTAAAAGCAGGGATATGATTGGTGTTCATCATGCCATCAATGGGAACCCTACGGTGTTCTTTTGCACTCACCGAGCCTCGCACAAACAATGAGGCCGTGTATGAAGCTTTGATAGCTGATTGGAGCTCGCTATAGAAATGGAAATCCTTCGGCTACGAGTCTACGGTGATTCCTAGCTTGTCGTCAACCAAGTAAGTGGCGACTATAAGATATACAAACCCGAGTTAGCTCGGTACAGAAGCCGAGTGGTGGAACTCATGAAACGGTTCACTCACATTGAACTAATGAGAATCCCAAGAGCGTTGAACGGAAAAGCCGACATACTCGCTCGCCTATCTAAAGAGCTAGCTGATCCTAACATGGACGAAATTCTAATCACAGTCAGAAGCCGGCAAATTCTGCCTCCAGCCACTTTGCGTGAAGAAGAAAGCGTAGAACAAGAGAACACTCCTACCGAAGAAGCTTCGATCATCCAAGACGAGCCCAATTGGAGAGAACCCTTCATAGAGTACTTCCGTTACGACAAGCTGCCCGAAGGAAAATCTGCGAGGATTCAGCTGAAGAAGAGAGCTCTCTGATACGTGTTTGTAAATGACACGCTATACCGCAGGTCATACGACTAACTCTGGCTCATGTGTCTGTCATTGGCCGAAGCCCAAAAGGTCATGAAAGAAGTTCATTCAGGCGTTTGCGGTGCTCACCAATCTAGCCCCAAGATGCGACTTCAAATTAAACGGCTTGGGTATTACTGGCCCACCATGATACGGAATTGCGGGGAGTATGCAAAGAAATGTCATATCTGCCAAATTCACGGTGATTTCATTCACAAGCATCCCAATCCGTTACATCCTACGGTGGCGTCGTGGCCCTTCTATGTTTGGGGCACCAACATAGTTGGTCCAATTGATCCTCCGTGATCTAAAGGCCACTGGTTCATACTGGCTGTAACAGACTACTTCTCCAGATAGGCTAAAGCTGTCCCGCTAAAAGAAGTCAAGACAGAAGATATTCTGACATTCTTCCAGCATAATATTCTATACCGCTTCGGTACGCCAAGAAGAATCATTTCTGACAATGGGCCTTCTTTCAAGAGCTTCAAAGTCTCAAGGTTCGCTGCTCAGCACAAGATAGACTGGAGATATTCCTCTATCTATAATCCAAGAGCCAATGGGCTAGCCGTAGCCTTCAATAAGACTCTATGCAAGCTCCTGAGGAAAAATGTTTCAGCCAACAAGAGAGACTGGAATCTCAAACTTCATGAGGCGTTGTGGGCATATCGTACCACGCACCGTACTCTATCTCAGTCCACTCCATACTCATTGCTCTTCAGAGTGGAGGCGGTCCTCCCTCTCGATGTTGAAATTCTAAGCTTAAGAATGGCCGTTCAGCATGCGTTAACGGATGAGAAAAACGCGCTCCTTCGGCTGGAAGAGCTTGACGCCCTCGAAGAATAGAGGCTTGCAGTACAGCAAAATCTGGAGCTGTACCGAGCCTAGATGTCACGGGCCTATGACAAGATGACCCGTCTTCGTGCTTTCAAGAAAGGTGAATTGGTGTTGGTCCTCAAAAGACCGATCATCCCCAATCGACATTCCAAGGGAAAATTCGAGCTAAACTGGGAGGGACCATACGTCATCGAGAAAGTGTTTGACGAAGGATCCTTCCAACTAATAAATGCCGAGGGAGAAAGGCCCATGCCACCCATTAATGGCCGATATCTCAAGAAATACTACGCGTGAATGCTTTAAGGCGCAGGCGAATTGAGCACACCGGCCCTACGGTCTAGATCATACATCCTATAAAATTGTATACAATCCATGGGCGTAAACGACCCCTATCTCTCCCAAGTCCTACCGGTGATACAACTTTTAAAATCCAAAAAAAAGGTATGTCCACAAGCAAAACGGGCACAGATGAGAACCCGAAAGGGCTCCGTGAGTAAAAACAGCAGGACTGCCGGCGAGTTTGTGAAAACCCGAAAGGGCGTAAACTCGTGAAAAGTGATAAAATACACTCGCAAAGTCCTCTCGACCTTGTGAGGAGAAAATCCCTGCGTGAGATCCTTACGACTCACGAAGGGGCAACACACTTAGGAATCCTCATGATTCTTAAGGAGAACATACACCTGCGAGATCCTCTCGACTCGTTGGGAGAAAATGCTTTTATGAGATCCTTACGGCTCATAAAATTGAAAAGCCTTAGGTGATGGGGATCTAAACCTGTCTCCTGAGCCATCGCCCCCAACGGGCAATGGCAAATGATGAGTTGCTCCTGGCATTTCGCTTCAGTGTTAGCGGTGCTGATGCCGACCCAAAAACCAAATCCTAAGTCCTCCCGGGGCAAATGATGAGTTGCTCCTGGAATTATTCCAGTCCAGCAATGCTGATGCCAAACAAGATCTAAATTCCAAGCCCCCTCATGGAAAATGATGAGTCGCTCCTGGCATTTTGCTTCAGTGTTAGCGGTGCTGATGCCGACCCAAAAATCCGAATCCCAAGTCCTCCCCGGGCAAATGATGAGTTGCTCCTGGCATTATTCCAGTGCAGCAATGCTGATGCCAAACAAGATCCAAATTCCAAGTCCCCAAACGGCGAATGATGAGTCGCTCCTGATATCATATTCCAATGCAGCGATGCAGACGCCAACCAAAATCCAATCTCCCAAAATTCGCCAGCCCTACGGTTGTTCCCCAAGTTGACTACCGTATACAATTCACGGGCTTAAATAATTCTCATCATACACATGCCCTACCGCAACCACCAGTTACGCGGCCGGTCTCCGCCCTGGGAATTATGCTCCATTCGGGAAGACCCACTCATGTGTCCTCACGATACATGAGGAGAACAAACTTACGGGATCCTCACGACTCGTAAGAAAACACCTTCGTAGGATCCTTACGACTTGCGAAGGAAAAACACACTTGGGAGTCCCCACGACTCATAAGGAGAAAGTACACCTACGAGATCCTTTCGACTCGTAGGGAGAAAATGCTTTTATGGGACCCTTATGGCTTATAAAATTGAAAAGCTTTAGGTGATAGGGATCTAAACCTGTCTCCTAAGCCATCACTCCCCAACAAGGAAGGGCAAATGATGAGTTGCTCCTGGCATTATTCCAGTGCAGTAATGTAGATGCCGACCCAAAAACCAAAATCCCTAAATCCTCTCATGGCAAATGATGATTCGCTTATGGTACCATATTCCAGTGTAGCGATGTTGATGTCAACCCAAATCACAATCAACAAGTCAACTTCAACCCCGACACCGCCGAAAGCGGAGCAAGTCAAAATCCAATCTCAACACCGCAAGAAGCGGAGCAAGTCAAGTTCATCCTTGACACTGTAAGGAGCAGAGCAAGTCAAATCAAGAACCGACCGTCCAAGTCACAAAAAGGGTAGAATCGACCGTCCACGTCGCTAAAATGGCAGTATCGACCGTCCACGTCGCTAAAAGGGCAGCATCGACCGTCCACGTCGCAAAAAGGGCAGCATCGACCGTCCACGTCGCTAAAATGGCAGCATCGACCGTCCAAGTCGCTAAAAGGGCAGTATCGACCGTCCACGTCGCTAAAATGGCAGCACCGACCATCCACGTCGCTAAAAGGGCAGCACCAACCATCCACATCACTAAAAGGGCAACATCGACCGTCCACGTCGCAAAAAGGGCAGCATCGACCGTCCACGTCGCTAAAATGGCAGTATCGACCATCCAAGTCGCTAAAAGGGCAGTATCGACCATCCACGTTGCTAAAATGGCAGCACCGACCATCCACGTCGCTAAAAGGGCAGCATCGACCGTCCAAGTCGCAAAAAGGGCAGAACCGACCGTCCACGTCGCTAAAATGGCTGCACCGACCATCTACATTCCTAAAATGGCAGCACCGACCATCCACGTCGTAGAAAGGGCAACATCGACTGTCCAAGTCGCTAAAAGAGCAGCATCGACCGTCCATATTGCAAAAAGGGCAGCACCGACTGTCCGTGTCGCTAAAAGGGCAGCACCGACCGTCCACGTCGCTAAAAGGGCAGCACCGACCGTCCACGTCGCTAAAAGGGCAACACCGACCGTCCACATCGCCAAAAGGGGCAGCAATGACCTCCTCGTCGGAATTATGCTCCGCCTTGGAATCAAGTCAACCAGACACTTCATCTTGGAGACATGTCAAGCATCGACCGTCTATGTCGTAAAAACGGTAGTGCCGGCTTCCCAAAAGCGGGAACCAAATCAAGTCACCTCCATATGCAAGAAGATCCATCAATTTCATGCACACGACCCACATGTGCTGTGTGCATTTATTAATGGGGGGCACTTTGTTGGGGTTGAAATTTACACCCCGGTTAACCAAGTCAAAATCAAAGTCAACCCCAAGCCAAGTGGGCCCAAGCCCAGGTCAAGTGGGCCAATGCCCGGGTCGAGCCTGAACACGAAGCGTCCGGCCTTCCGCCATTCCAAAATAAAATTTTGTAATAAATAATTTTTGTGTATTTCCTTTTTATTTTTTTGAATAAATTTAAGAAAAATGGGCATAAAGCCAAATTTTTGCAAAGCCCGTGGCTTATGTGCAAAAAGAAATAGCACATGAGGCATGGGATAGGCAAAATGATATTTTTGTACCCAAGGGGCTATATGTAAAGTGTATAGCCTATAAAAGTAAAGAGAATGAAAATATCTCAACAATTTTTCTCTCTCCAAAAAAAGAATCAAGATCTGTGATCTTCTCCTTCCTCAAGGTTCTAAACCTTCTTCTTCTTTTGAATTAAATAAAGAGTTTTACTCTTCCTATTCCAAAACTAAATAGCTTTTCACCACAAAACCTACAAAGGGGAGCTTGGATCTTCCATCAGATCTTAAAAAGGGGTGATTTTTAAAATCTCACCCCTCTTGTTATCCAAGAGCTGGCCAACAAAGGAGGATGAAGGAGACCCATCTCCAAAGACCCTACTTTAGGGAAGATCCAAGGCTCCAGGGGGAGAAACCCCGTTCATCAGCTTCAAAATATCCTAGGAGTTTAACTCCTCATATACACACACACACACACATACACACACACAGAATAACAAGTGTTCCTTTCTAGGAGTACAACTCCCATTGCAGGGACCAAGTCCCCTTGCGCCCAAAGCGCTAGCGTCCGAGCGCCCACGTGCCTGGCACGTGAGGCGCTAGCGCCCGAGCGCCCAAAGCGCTAGCGCCCAAGCGCCCAAAGCGCTAGCGCCCGAGAGCTAGCGCCAGAGCACCTATGTGCCTGGCACTTGAGGTGCTAGCAACCAAAGTGCTAGCGCCCTGGTGTTTTCTCCCACGCATCCTTTGGATGCCCTTTCCCCTTTATACACACACACACACACTCTACAACACTGACCCCCAGCCCGCTATCCGGGTAGTGGGACCCCCGTAAAAACTCTGCGGGGCCCCCGGTATATCCAAAACCCCTTCAAAGTACAACACTGCACATTGAGTTCGCATGACCTGTTTGACCCGTCAATCGGAGGTTCTCTCGCTCCAAAGGCGAGGGGTAATTAACGGCAGCTTAGTCCGTGACTGCCGGAGATTTGGATCCCCACAATCAATAAACCCCATCCTATCCTAGGCAGGGGGAATCTGTAATGCGCCTAACAAGTACGCGTGCATTCCCATCTCAACGGGGTGACGAAAAACACCCTACAGTGTGCATCGATATTGCACTACGATTGTGGCAATTATCGTGTATTTAGGATACACAATGGTTTTCGTATTTGGTAATTTGCATAAAAACTGAAGTAATTCTCATAGCAACCGCTAGAGTTACAGTTATGAAAAAATTATATCTTTTGAGTTTTCACGCACACTGTTGCAATATGAGGCGTTTTAACTCGTGTGGGATTTTGGAGTTCCACTTTATCGAGCGGATTGTATGTTTTAAATTTGGACCCCAAAAAATTGTTTAGAATTTGAGCAGATTGGATTGTGAAAAATGTTTTAAGAAGAGGATTTGATTTAAATTCGGGGACCGAATTTTCTTAAGGGGGAATATTGTAACATTTTGAAATATTTTAGATAACGAATTATTTTATTTATTTTATTAAAACATTTATTTTATTGTGTTTGTAATAAAAAGGTCTTTTAAAAGGTGGTAGAATAGATTAGTAAAGAAATAGTTTGTTTTTACAATAAGAAGTGCTATGAAGGGGTTTGGTGAAAAGTTTAGTTAATTATGGAAATTGGAGTTTTGTGAGGGTTTATTTGTAAAAAAAGGGTAGGATTTGGTTAAGGTTAACTAGAACCCTTGGTGTATCATATCATCATGAAGACACCTCCTTCTTGCATGTACACCTCATGTACACACCTCATCCTTGCATGAAAATACCACCCCTTTCATGCTTACACCTCCTACTCTTCTTATGCCACCTCCACCTCTCAATCTCCACCACATGCTTTCTCTACAGAACACACACACACATAGGAACTCCTTAGCATTTTCAAACTAAACTCATATCAAATTCTTCAATCACTAACACCCAATTTCAATGCGTTCCTAATATCAAAAGAGAAGAAAAAAATCAAGTTACTAGGGATCTTTACCACAACCCACTAGCTAGGATCTTTGAGCTTGTGCATCTAGGAGGAAGCTTTTTCAGCGATCTTTCTATAGGTAAAATTTCAACCCTGCAACTTAAGTTCAGTACCGTTTTATATAGAAATCGGATATCGTATTTTGATAAGTTTAGACTTTGTTTTGAATCTGCTATAGTTTAGATAATAATTAACACAATCAAGCAGTACCTTCATATTGTAATATGGACCTAGAATAACCACTAGCAAAATGAACTCATTCTCTCGAATTTTGGTCGGCGACATTTAGCCAAAATTCAATCTCGCCGGTTTTAGTAAGGAGTGAGGTGTTGGGGTTTTCAGGGTAGCTCTCTGTTTATATTGTGGGTTGTTTGGTATTGATAGTTTAAGTTAGTTTATCAGTATAATAAATCTGGAAGTAAATATTTGTTTTGGAGTTAAAATTCTATATACGACACGGATATATTGTATCACGAGTTCTGTTTTTACCTACTATGACCAGGAGAGGGTTAGCTCAGAAAAACCTAAGTTCAGTTAACTCATAATATCTTCACGTAGCATGTTTAGTTTGAGCAGTATCATAAACTAGGATAATTGTGATATCTAGCGCACTGCAATTGAATCTTGAATCATTGGATACAATTACTAGAAAAAATTAGCAAAACCAAAACAATAGTATGATCATTATAAGACTTTACACAAAACTCGAGGCCCAAACTCCACACTTGAACGGGCGACATCCCACCATTTTTCGAGCTCGCCGGTCTCCCCTAGGCTTTTGGTGTTGGTTTTTCTCTTGTAGCTTTGTTTTGATATTTTATAAGCTATGGTGTTGTTTGATTTGTTCCAGTATTCTTACAGAGAAATCTGGGAATAAGTAGTAATGGCTTTACCAAATTTCAGATATTTACGATAAGGGTTTTCGTATTTTTGTACTGCAGCTGAACCGTTAACGTTTATACGTTAACGACAGATATATATTGTCGTTTTTGGGTTAAGTATGCTGTAGATTCTAACCTATAGGTGCCTCTCGTTGTTTTGGTTTTCGATATGATATTTACATCGATATGATTTTAAATATGATTATAGGTGTGATCGCGAAGATTTTCGAGACAGAGTGATGGACATTTCAGCGTGGATTTCAGCAAGCTCGACACATTGTGAGTATATTTACATCTACGGGGGAAGTCGAGTCGATGGCGTATAGCACCCCCGCAACCTTATAAATAGTAGTATGATATATAGTAGTTTTAGTAATTTTTCAAGACATGGATATTGGAATTAATTTGCATCTAGCTTGATATTCATTTGCTTATAGTTTACGGATTGTTTGGTAAATTGGTACAAAGGACCATGCCGTATTAAAGATGATTTGAGATATAGTGATAATGTGAGGTATTGTACGAGATATTATACTGTATTGATGATGATGAGATTAGTATGCCGAATAACGGTCAAGTTACCTTTAGACTCGTAAATTATTAGTTATGCATAGAATTACTTTACATGTTCGCGTTATAGTTAATGATATTATACGTTTTCGTAATACGTATGTAGATATTGTTAAAAGTAGGCTATTACACTTTTAGAACACTTGCACGAATACTAATGATTGTCATGTTGTACGAGCACAGACGTGTATGCTACACTACACATTATTAGTAGTGCCATGACACAGTAGAATTGATATCTTTGTACCTGTATGATTTATTTACACATTCTTCCTTATTATCTGTTGCATATTACGAATACCAGTACTATGGATGTTTATATTTGATTCTTATGGATTTCTGGATATTTTACTCCTGATGATATATATCGATGGTATGGGACACTATTATATATATATATATATAATATATCATCAGAATGAACTAAGCAAGTATTTTCGTTCTTTACTTGATATTTCTGTATATGATGAGTTGGCGTCCACCATGAGCTTGATGTTTTCTGATTGTTTTATTCTGAACTGAGTGGGGGGGCTATACGGTTTCGGACTTGCTACTTATCCAGACTGAGTGGGGGAAGGCTATACAGCCGGATACATGGTGGACCCGGTTCGAGGCCGAAGGGCAGGATAGCCGCATTATAGGCGGGAAGCCTAATGAGGATACTCGATACCGAAAATAGAGATGAGCACGGCAGATATCCAGGGGATACTGACCAGGGTTCGATTAGGCACGACAGATATCCAGGGTATACCGATCGGAGCAGGGGATATCGGGTGGCGATCATCTGTAGAGATGGTGTCAACGGTATCTGCAATTGCGTGTCAGTGATGGACACGAGAGATTCTGATTTCGGGTGTCGATATTGGACATCCATATATATATATATATATATTGATATGTTGCTATCATGCAGTACACAATTATGTCATAATCATA